>CM038682.1:405140759-405740759 GCA_021605205.1 Aegilops longissima
GGTGCTTGGTTTACTTCTTGGATGGATTATCCTCCGTCGTCGTATCGCCATCCCCTTCTTTGGGGGTGTCCACCATGTATATGTCATATGATGAGGTGGCAGTCCAGCGCCTTGTGGGCGGTGGTTCTTGTTCATCTCCTGCATCATCGTCCATACCGTCGATGTCTTCGGAGCCGAAGTCGAGCATGTCGGTTAAATCGTCGGCGATGGCTACTAAGTGGGTGGTGGGTGGGGCGAATTTCTTCATCGTCGCATCCCATTCTGGCGGACATAGTTCGGCCAAGGTCTCTGACGAGGAGAGAGACTTAAGCGAGTTTAATGCGTCGCCAAAGGCCGGTCTTGAAAGATATCCGGAGGTAAACTCCATGATCGGTGCCCAATCGGTTTGATGGGCATGGGCGCAGCGGCTCGGTCCGTGGCGAAGTCGAATCAGCGGTTCGGCAACACGGGTCTCGTAGGAGGTGAAGTCAGTATTCGGCTCTATCGCCACTGAGTGTGCGGCCTCCGTGGCGGGGTCCATCCACCCGTCCTTAGATGGCGCAATTTGTTCCGGATTGAGGGCCGGAATGGTTGCAAGTGTGATGTTGTCACAGCCCTAGCTTAGTCCTTTCCTGACTCTGCATAAGCATCCATGCATCATATTTAAATTTAAAGAAACTTGAAGTGGGGATGACAGAACCCCCAGGACCCCCTTTAAACCAACTAGGGTTTACTAAAATCATTTTCAATGAACCCAAAATGCCCTTCTAAAATGTTCATCATCTTTGCCTTGGTCTAGAACCTCTGTCAAAAATGGTGCACACTTTTCTAGGACAACAAAGGGTCACTAGATTAAATCATTAGTTAATTGCATTTGGGCATTTAAATCCTAGTAAATATTTTAAATGTCCAAATAATCCCAAACCAAAATGTTCCATGTTGGATATATTCTAAACATTGGGCATGCACAGTTTGGTGATTTTTGAAAATGCCTAGATATTTTTAGTAATGCCACAAACTTACAGAACAAAGATAAATAGAAAACAGAAGAGAAGAGAGAGAGAAAGGAACTAACCTGGCGCCACCTAGCAGGCTCACCTGCCGGCCCAGCCCAGCCACCGCTCCAGCGAGCTGCTTGGCTCGCCCAGGCAGGCAGCAAGGTGCTCGACGCCAGCACCAAAGCGCGCCACATAGCTGCCCGCCGCCCTGCTTCCTCCCCTCGCCGTTCTGCTGCCCTGGGTCGGTCACCCACTCCTCCCCCGAGCTCGCAGACACTCCCCTTCCTTCCAAGCTCCTCTCCCTCGCTCGCCTGCACCATGGCCGACGCTACCGCGCCCGCGCCACCGTGATAACCGCGCCCGCCGTCGTCCCCGTACCGCGCCATCGTGTCCGTTTTCTCCGCCGTCGACTACGTCGAGCAGGCCGAGCCCCGAGCGCTCGCACGCTCTGCACCGCCTCCACCGACCCGTCTTCGTCGACCACGCTGGAATCCCCGCGTCACCATCGCAATAGGCCATCCCGACCTCGCCGTCGGCTCCATCGCAACCACCGTGAGCACAGCCACCTCTCTACCCTCTCTGTCCTCCCTCTCGAGCCCCATAGCGACCGCATGTAGCTCACCCCACGCGCCCCATGGCTTCGTCGCCCGACGATGCTCCGCCACCCACCGCCACACCACCGTGTCCAACATGCTCACCGCATCCCTAGGAGCCCAACACACCACCCCACGTGCCTCGTCGTGCCCGTAGCCTCGGGTTCATCTTCACCCGACTGGCTGCGACCGCCAAGGTCATCCCGGCGACGTTCCGCAATCCGAGCCCAACCACCGCCACCAAACGCTGCGGCTTCCTCCCAGCTACGCGTAGATACTCTCCGCCGCCCATTTGGTTGCCGGAACGCGAAACTGCACTCCCACCGCCGCGTCTGGCCTCGCCGGCGGCTAAATGCCGGCGGGTTTGACCCGTTGACCTTGACTGGGTGGGCCCAGGTTGACTGTAACGCCCCGGATTCGATGCGCCAGGTGTCCGCCAGTTATTCGCCGTCCTTGCCATGTCATGTGCTTGCGTGTCTCTCTTTGCCATGTCATCATCTGCATTTTTATTATGCCATCATGTGCATTTCATTTTGCATACGTGTTCGTCTCATGCATCCGAGCTTTTTCCCCGTTGTCCATTTTGCAATCCGGCACTCCTATGTCTCCCGGCGCCCCCTTTTACCTCTTTTCATGTGCGGGTGTTAAACGGTCTTGGAATGGACCGAGGTTTGTCAAGCGGCCTTGGTATAGCACCGGTGAACCGCTGTCAAGTTTCGTGTCATTTGGAGGTCGTTTGGTACTCCAACAGTTAGCAGGGTAACATAAAAGCCTGTTTTGTTGCAGCCCAACTCCCCTTTCTAAGTGGCCCAAAACCCACCTAACTCCCTCCATGTTCTCGGTCGTTCGATCACGATCGCGTGGCGAACCGCACCTCATTTGGACTCTCCTAGCTCCCTCTACCTATAAATCAGTCCCCCTTGAAATTCGCGGATGAATCCCGCAGATCAAACCCTAACAAATCGTCCCGCGCCGCGGACATGTCCGCCCGGCGGACGCGTCTCCGCCGCCGCCGCCCGGCCGGAGCCGCCACGTGGCGCTCCACGCCCTCCGCCGCGGGCCATGGAGCCCATCCGAGAACCCGCGAACCCGCTCGGCGCTGGCCGCCCGATCGCCTCCGCCGGCCCGCGCTCCCGCCGCCCGCCCGGACTTCGCCGCCGCCGCCGCCGGCGAAGCTTCTTCCTCCGCCGCCTCGTCCTCGTCGCCCGCCGCCCGCTGCCGCCCACCCGCGCGGCCGCCGTCGCCGGCGCGCCTCGTGCCGGTCGCCTCCGGCCGAAGCCCGAGCCCCGCCAGCGAGCTTTAACGCCGCCGCCGCTTCATTGGCGCGCCCGCGCCCGGCCCATCGCCTCCCGCGGCCCATCTGCCCGGCCTCTTCCGCCGCCAGCCCGCTCGTCGCCCGGCCCGCCATCCCGCCGCCGGCCGCCCTCCTCCGTCGTCGCCGGTGGCCTCGTCGCCGGATCTGGCGAGTGGATGAGATCCACCGCTCATCCAACCAACGCGCCCCCGCCCGTTCGGATCCCTCGTCCGCTCCTCCTCATCCCGTTGACTCCTCGGAGGGTAAAATCCACTAAGTCCCGAAATCTGCATATATTTTGTTGCATTTTCGTTGCATCATATCTCTGTCATTGTAGCTCCGTTTTGGGCGTGTAATATGTCAAAATGTTCGCCTCGAAGAGTAGATCATTTCATCTCATTGCATCATTTTCTTTTGAGCTCATCTTGATGCCCGAAATGCTGTTAGAAGAGTGCTATGTGATGTTAGTTTCTGATTTTTATCAGAACTTGCACTTTTGTCATTTTGCCATGATTGATGTGTGCATCCTATGGACTTGAGTCCTACATGAGTTCTATTATATGACATGTCTTCTTTCCAGTGGTGCTTGCTATGTATTTTTGTGATCTATGTGGTGACTAGCACAAGCATGCAAACTAGGTGTCTTGTTGTTGCTGATTTCAGCCCTGTTTTGCTGATATTTTGATGCCATGTTAACTTGATGCTACAGAGAGATCCATGCATATTTTGAGATACTTAAGTAAGGATGTTTTGTAAAAAATGTCTTGCTATATCCATCCATGCCCTTTTTTGCAATTATGGAGTGCCATAGCTTGAGTCAATCGAGCTCTACTTTTGCTATCAAATGTTTCCTGGCAGATTGTATACATGTTATTCAATTTTGCCAAGGTTGTTGTGGTTGATCCATGTATGCTATGTTATTGTTCTTGCCATGTATGTCTTCTATGCCATGTCTTCTTGATGTATGTATGCTTAGTTTTTCATATAAGGCTCTGTAGTGAGTGCATTGAGCTTGTAAACATGCCTACTTGTTATCAGTTTTTGACATGCCATGTTGCTGAATCTGTTAACGGAACTTTCAATATTGACATGGGTGTTACTATATTTTCTGATCCTTTTTGGCTTATGGTCACTAAAGGACTTTTGTTCTATGCAATTAGTAGATTCATGCCATGCCTTTGTTTGCCATGATAAGTTCCTGTAACATGTTGTTTCATAGCTCTAAACATTGCAACCTGATGTTATTTCTGCCAATGCCTGAAACTGTTATTACTTGCAATCTTGCCATGTCATTTTGAGCATGTTCTAGTCATTTCTGGAGGTAGCTCAGTTCTCATGTTTTGTAATGCTTTACCTGTACATCATGCCCATGTCTTTTGTTATTGTGTTGAGGCCCTGTAGCATGTTGTTTAGATGCTTGCAATATGCCTAGTTGCTGTTTTGGACAGATTGTTGCTATAACTTGTATTGTGTGTATGTGTTGAACCCTTGCTCCGTTTTGAGTGTGCTCTATATGAAACTTGCTTGATTTTGCATGTAGTTTCATATTATCATGTTGCATCCTTGTTTTGAGGTGTTTGCTTGATGTTTGTATGCATTTTGCACCAATGCCATGCTTATCTTGTTTTGCTCATATCTTCTAGGCCGTAGCTCCGAATCTAATGAACTTTATATGTAACTTGACTAGAATTTCGTGTAGATCATCGTGGTGCATCTTAACTTGCTGTTTAACAACTTGAACATAAGGTTTATTCAGATCTGGACCAATTTCGAAATTTGCATATGAGGACTTACCGGAATTGTTATATGTTGCTTCGGCCTCATTTAAACTTGCCTTGATGTGTTGTTCTTGTTTGCATCCTCTCTTGCCATGAGTAGCTTCATCTAGATTTGTCATGCATCATGCTTGGTTGTGCATCATGCCTTGTTCATGTGTGGTGTGTTTACTATATTGTGTGCTTCTTCTTGTTAGTTCCGTTTCATTGCGATCGTGAGGATTCGTTCGCCTACGCTTGGTTCGGCTTCTTCCGTTCGTCTTTTTCATGGACTCGTTCTTCTTCCTTGCGGGATTTCAGGCAAGATGACCGCTACCCTGGATCTCACTACTATCATTGCCATGCTAGTTGTTTCGTTCTACCGCTATGCTGCGATACCTATCACCTGTTGCTCAAGCCTACCTAATTGCCATGTCAGCCTCTAACCTTTTGCACCCTTCCTAGCAAACCGTTGTTTGGCTATGTTACCGCTTTGCTCAGCCCCTCTTATAGCGTTGCTAGTTGCAGGTGAAGATGAAGTTTGTTCCTTGTTGGAACATGGAGATGTTGTTCCTTGTTGGAACATGTTCACTTGTTGGGATATCACAATATATCTTATTTAATTAATGCATCTATATACTTGGTAAAGGGTGGAAGGCTCGGCCTTATGCCTGGTGTTTTGTTCCACTCTTGCCGCCCTAGTTTCCGTCATATCGGTATTATGTTCCCGGTTTTGCGTCCCTAACGCGGTCGGGTGATTTATGGGACCCCTTGACAGTTCGCTTTGAATAAGACTTTTCCAGCAAGGCCCAACATTGGTTTTACCATTTGCCTGACCTATTACCTTTTTCCCTTGGGAGTCGCGCTCTCAAGGGTCATCTTCATTTTAGCCCCCCCGGGCCAATGCTTGTCTAAGTGTTGGTCCAAACTAGAAACCCTTTGCAGCGCCACCTCGGGAAACTTGAGGGCTGGTTTTAGTTGTCGGACTGCTCATCCGGTCGTGGCACAGGGGCGAGATCTGCGGCTACTACCGAGGTGTCGGCACGCCGGGAGGCTTTGCTGGACTTGTTTTATTCTGTCGAAATGTCTTGTGGCAGGATTCGAGACTGATCGGGCTTCCGGGAGAAGGTCTATTCTTCGTTGATCGCGAGAGCTTATCATGTGCTAAGTTGGGACACCCTGCAGGGTTTGAACTTTCGAAAGCGTGCCGCGGTTATGTGGCAGATGGGAATTTGTTAATGTCGGTTGTAGAAAACCGAAGTTGATCTTAATTAAAATACACCAACCGTGTGTGTGACCGTGAGTGTCTCTTTTGGGGTTGATCGAGAGGAGAACACGGTTTCGGGTTATGTTTGGCGTAAGTAGGAGTTCAGGATCACTTCTTGATCATTACTAGTTGACGACCGTTCCTTTGTTTCTCTCCTCGCTCTCATTTGCGTATGTTAGCCACCATACATGCTTAGTCGCTGCTGCGACCTCACCACTTACCCCTTCCTTTCCCTTTGAGCTTTGCTAGTCTTGATACCCATGGTAATGGGATTGCTGAGTCCTCGTGGCTCACAGATTACTACACCACCAGATTGCAGGTACAGGTTTGCGATGATCATGGCGTGAGGCGATGTTTGCTTGTATTGGAGTTCTTCTTCTTCTTCTTCTTGATCGGGGATAGGTTCGGTCGTCGGCCTGGGCTAGCGAGGTGGATGTCGTTTGAGCTTCTGTTTATGTTTCATCCGTAGTCGGATGTTGATCTTATATTGATGTTGATGTATTCTTGTGGCATTTGTGCCTTATGTATGTATCCCCATCTATTATGTAATGTTGATGTAATGATATCCACCTTGCAAAGCGTTTCAATATCGGGTCTATCCTTGGTGGGACCTTGAGTTCCTTTTGGATAGGGTCGCATATTAGGCGTGTTCAAGTTGGTATCGAGCCTCGGCCGACCCAAGGAGCCCCTTGATTGATCGTGTGGTTTGGCGTTGTTGAGTCTAGAAAAAACTATTTTGAGTCTAGATATATCGGAGTAGAATTC
Source organism: Aegilops longissima (assembly GCA_021605205.1). Lineage (NCBI taxonomy): Eukaryota > Viridiplantae > Streptophyta > Magnoliopsida > Poales > Poaceae > Aegilops > Aegilops longissima. The sequence continues at coordinate 405,147,410 of CM038682.1, forward strand.
TTTTACTCCTCTGCCCTTAAATCGCTCTGGTGAGAAATCTTGGCGTAGGTGTTTTGAATTACTCCTCTTCCCTTCAAATTTTTTTTAGGATCACGCAGTTGGTTTTCGATCGTTGGTTCTCAGCTCTTTTTATCCGGTGCTTTTCTCGTCATGGTGGTTCGACCTTCTTCGTTTTGCAAGTTCAATCCTCGGTTCTTCCTCCGGCGTCGTTGTTTTCCTTGTCCGAAGTTGTCCTTGTTTTCCCACCGCCCTCCTTCTTCTCCTCGGAACGGAGTCCGTGTCGAGTATCCATTCTACTTGTGTGAAGTCTTTGCCTTCTTTCCTCCATGATTTCAACGGTGTTTTCTCTTCAAGTTATTAAATCGATTTCCCTTCGATTGCCTTTGTTTTCCGCCCTCCACCCTAGTATTCCGTAGTTGAGTTTCTTCCAACCTTTAATTCCATTCGTGTGGAGCCTCTTGATATTTCGTCAATTATTTCAACGGTGAATTCTCGTCTCGTTCGTCATTCTTCATCTCTTTCTTTTCCGGTGGATTCAATTCAAGTTTTTCGGTGTTGATCATATTCTTTCTCTCAGCTCAAGTGTTTTTCCTTGCTCGTTCGCCTCTCGCCATTCAATCATCCCGAAGTTAGTAAGATATCTCGGGAGATTAAATCATCTTCCAATTAATTCGAGGTTATCACCTCATTCCAATATTTCAATTGTTCCGTGCATCACTTATCTGTTCAATAATCCTTTCCAACGGTGTTATCTCTTCAGTGGGCCCTAACCCACAGGTTTTTCCTAGAATCTTACCTGACTCTCTAATTTTCCCGGAGTCATTCTCAATTCTTTTCAAGTGTGACGTAAGAATGAATTTCATCAGTCATATGCCTTCTCCAAGATCGCTTCCAAATTCTTTTTATTGCTGGCTCAACCTTTTCGGTTTTTTTCATTCTTCCGGAGTTTCCCAGTAATTTTGGTGGTGTTTATCGTCGTCCTTTGAAGACCGAAGTATAATTTCTCTTAAATCTTGTCCGTTCTCCCGGAGATTCATGGTGCCAGCTCGATGTTATCCTATCTAATTGTTTCGGTTGTGCAATTCTTTTCATCCGTCCGGAGTATTTCAGAGTTGCTTTTACATTCGATTATCCGGAGGCCTCCATTTCGAAGATTTCTTCGTTCTAAGTTTTCAGATTCGTTCTCCAATTGTTCTATACCCGTGCCCCTTTCGTTCGTCTTAATATTCTTCCGGTGCTTCGTTCAAGTGTTCTTTAATCAGCTCATGATCTCTTTGTTCTTTTGAAGCTAAATCCCCTCTAGCATATTGGTTCTTCTAATTCTTTCCGGCGATTCGTTCTCTTCTCTTCGTTCATTTTCATTTCTAACGGTGGTTCGTTCAAGATTTTTCCTTGTTTATCATTTTAATCCATTCGTTCTTTTCAACCTACCGGTGATTCATGAAGACCTTCTCAAGTTTGGTGTTTCCCCTTAATCCTTTTCAAGCGAGAATAAGTATTTTGCAAAATCCATTGCTTGTCATCAATTTAATTTGATGAAGGATAAGCGTACAATAAATCTTATTCTTATTTCATCCAAGTGAGTAATCCTTTCCTTCGGAGTTTGTTCTTGATGAATAAATTCTAGTCCCAAGTGTTTTCATCTTTTCTTTTCTGGAGTTCAATTTCCTCGGCCATCTCTTCATAACCCCCATCTAAATCATCGCAATGCTCATCTTATTCTTTTCATTCTTCATTTCTATCTCATCACCTTTTGTTACCGGAGTTCTTCATGGTGGATCTTCATGATTTAATTCTTTGTTCGAGAGTTCATCAAGATTTTGTTGATGGAGTTCAAGTATCTTTTCTTCTCGCGTCTCGAAGTGCAATTAATTCTCCATATTTCTTTTAAAGTGGAGTTTTGCATTTTCGCCATTCTCAGCTATTTAATCTTTTCCACTTGTGGTCGGTTATCACCTCATAATTTTGAGATGTTTTTCCATAAGTCCACATCAAGCTTATTCTTTTCATTGTTGATTTTCTCAACAACTCGTTATAGCCTTCCTTCTAAGGTTGCTTTCAATTCCATTCGTGGCACAAGTTGTCATTTTATTCTCCGTCCTTTTCATTCGACTCTTTCAATTCTTTCCAGAGATTTTGTGTCATGTCTTCATCAAGTATCATTCCATCCTCTCAAGTTCATGTTCTAATCCTTCCATTTTCAGCCGGAGTGCTACCTAAATCCTTTCAGTCTTATTCGTTTTTCTTATCTCATTCTAACCGAAGTTGTTTCATAGTCTATTTGATTCCGTGAGCTTTTGATTCTCGTCATTCTCGTCATTCCTCTCTTCTTCTTGAGTGCTCTCGATTCTTTGCTTCTTCTCTTCAGTTCTTGTTTCACCTCATCCCTTTTTCCCTTCCGTCTCGGTCCTAAGATCTCGGGACGAGATCTCTTGTTAGTGGAGGAGTGTTGTAGCGCCCCGGATTCGATGCGCCAGGTGTCCGCCAGTTATTCGCCGTCCTTGCCATGTCATGTGCTTGCGTGTCTCTCTTTGCCATGTCATCATCTGCATTTTTATTATGCCATCATGTGCATTTCATTTTGCATACGTGTTCGTCTCATGCATCCGAGCTTTTTCCCCGTTGTCCGTTTTGCAATCCGGCACTCCTATGTCTCCCGGCGCCCCCTTTTACCTCTTTTCATGTGCGGATGTTAAACGGTCTCGGAATGGACCGAGGTTTGTCAAGCGGCCTTGGTATAGCACCGGCGAACCGCTGTCAAGTTCGTGTCATTTGGAGGTCGTTTGGTACTCCAGCAGTTAACGGGTAACCGCAAAAGCCTCTTTGTTGCAGCCCAACTCCCCTTTCTAAGTGGCCCAAAACCCACCTAACTCCCTCCATGTTCTCGGTCGTTCGATCACGATCGCGTGGCAAAACCGCACCTCATTTGGACTCTCCTAGCTCCTCTACCTATAAATCAGTCCCCCCTTGAAATTCGCGGATGAATCCCTGAGATCAAACCCTAACAAATCGTCCCGCGCGGACATGTCCGCCCGGCGGACGCGTCTCCGCCGCCGCCGTGCCCAACCGGGAGCCGCCACGTGGCGCTCCACCGCCCTCGCCACATGGCCCGCGAAACCCATCATCCGGCCAGGGCCTGGCAGCGCCCGCCGCGCCCGGTCGCCTCCATGGCCGCGCTCCCGCCGCCCGCCCGGACTCGCCGCCCGCCGCCCGCGGCGAAGCTTCTTCCTCCGCCGCCTCGTCCTCGTCGCCCGCCGCCCGGCTGCCTGCCGCCCGCCCGGCGGCCGCCGTCGCCCGGCCAGCGCCTGCGTGCCGGCGCGCCTCCCAGCCCAGCGCCCGAGCCCCGCCGGCGAGCTTCTGCGCCGCCGCTTCGCTCCAGCGCGCCCGGCCCAGTCGCCTCCCGCCCGCCCATCTGCCCGGCCTCTTCCGGCCGCTGCCGCCCCTCGTCGCCCGACCAGCAGCCATCCCGCCGCCCGCCGCCCTCCTCCGTCGTCGGCGGTGGCCTCGTCGCCGGATCTGGGCGGGTGGATGAGATCCACCCGCTCATCCAACCAAACGCGCCCCGCCCCGTTCGGATCCCTCCGTCCCACTCCTCCTCATCCCGCGTTGACTCCTCGGAGGGTAAAAATCCACGAAGTCCCGAAATCTGCATATATTTTGTTGCATTTTCGTTGCATCATATCTCTGTCATTGTAGCTCCGTTTTGGGCGTGTAATATGTCAAAATGTTCGCCTCGAAGAGTAGATCATTTCATCTCATTGCATCATTTTCTTTTGAGCTCATCTTGATGCCCGAAATGCTGTTAGAAGAGTGCTATGTGATGTTAGTTTCTGATTTTTATCAGAACTTGCACTTTTGTCATTTTTGCCATGATTGATGTGTGCATCCTATGGACTTGAGTCCTACATGAGTTTTATTATATGCCATGTCTTCTTTCCAGTGGTACTTGCTATGTATTTTTGTGATATATGTGGTGACTAGCACAAGCATGCAAACTAGGTGTCTTGTTGTTGCTGATTTCAGCCCTGTTTTGCTGATATTTTGATGCCATGTTAACTTGATGCTACAGAGAGATCCATGCATATTTTGAGATACTTCAGTAAGGATGTTTTGTAAAACATGTCTTGCTATATCCATCCATGCCCTTTTGCAATTATGGAGTGCCATAGCTTGAGTCAATCGAGCTCTACTTTTGCTATCAAATGTTTCTGGCAGATTGTATACATGTTATTCAATTTTGCCAAGGTTGTTGTGGTTGATCCATGTATGCTATGTTATTGTTCTTGCCATGTATGTCTTCTATGCCATGTCTTCTTGATGTATGTATGCTTAGTTTTGCATATAAGGCTCTGTAGTGAGTGCATTGAGCTTGTAAACATGCCTACTTGTTATCAGTTTTGACATGCCATGTTGTTGAATCTGTTATGAAACTTTCAATATTGACATGGGTGTTACTATATTTTTGATCCTTTTTGGCTTATGGTCACTAAAGGACTTTTGTTCTATGCAATTAGTAGATTCATGCCATGCCTTTGTTTGCCATGATAAGTTCCTGTAACATGTTGTTTCATAGCTCTAAACATTGCAACCTGATGTTATTTCTGCCAATGCCTGAAACTGTTATTACTTGCAATCTTGCCATGTCATTTTGAGCATGTTCTAGTCATTTCTGGAGGTAGCTCAGTTCTCATGTTTTGTAATGCTTTACCTGTACATCATGCCCATGCCTTTTTTTATTGTGTTGAGGCCCTGTAGCATGTTGTTTAGATGCTTGCAATATGCCTAGTTGCTGTTTTGGACAGATTGTTGCTATAAGTTGTATTGTGTGTATGTGTTGAACCGTTGCTCCGTTTTGAGTGTGCTCTATATGAAACTTGCTTGATTTTGCATGTAGTTTCATATTATCATGTTGCATCCTTGTTTTGAGGTGTTTGCTTGATGTTTGTATGCATTTTGCACCAATGCCATGCTTATCTTGTTTTGCTCATATCTTCTAGGCTGTAGCTCCGAATCTAATGAACTTTATATGTAACTTGACTAGAATTTCGTGTAGATCATCGTGGTGCATCTTAACTTGCTGTTTAAAAACTTGAACATAAGGTTTATTCAGATCTGGACCAATTTTCGAAATTTGCATATGAGGACTTACCGAATTGTTATATGTTGCTTCGGCCTCATTTAAACTTGCCTTGATGTGTTGTTCTTGTTTGCATCCTCTCTTGCCATGAGTAGCTTCATCTAGATTTGTCATGCATCATGCTTGGTTGTGCATCATGCCTTGTTCATGTGTGGTGTGTTTACTATATTGTGTGCTTCTTCTTGTTAGTTCCCGTTTCGTTGCGGTCCTGAGGATTCGTTCGTCTACGCTTGGTTCGGCTTCTTCCGTTCGTCTTCTTCATGGACTCGTTCTTCTTCCTTGCGGGATTTCAGGCAAGATGACCGCTACCCTGGATCTCACTACTATCATTGCCATGCTAGTTGTTTCGTTCTACCGCTATGCTGCGATACCTATCACCTGTTGCTCAAGCCTACCTAATTGCCATGTCAGCCTCTAACCTTTTGCACCCTTCCTAGCAAACCGTTGTTTGGCTATGTTACCGCTTTGCTCAGCCCCTCTTATAGCGTTGCTAGTTGCAGGTGAAGATGAAGTTTGTTCCTTGTTGGAACATGGAGATGTTGTTCCTTGTTGGAACATGTTCACTTGTTGGGATATCACAATATATCTTATTTAATTAATGCATCTATATACTTGGTAAAGGGTGGAAGGCTCGGCCTTATGCAGTGTTTTGTTCCACTCTTGCCGCCCTAGTTTCCGTCATATCGGTATTATGTTCCCGGATTTTGCGTCCCTAACGCGGTCGGGTGATTTATGGGACCCCTTGACAGTTCGCTTTGAATAAGACTTTTCCAAAAGGCCCAACATTGGTTTTACCATTTGCACGACCTATTACCTTTTTCCCTTGGGAGTCGCGCTCTCAAGGGTCATCTTCATTTAGCCACCCGGGCCAATGCTTGTCTAAGTGTTGGTCCAAACTAGAAACCCTTTGCAGCGCCACCTCGGGAAACTTGAGGGCTGGTTTTAGTTATGCGGACTGCTCATCCGGTCGTGGCACAGGGATGAGATCTGTGCACTACTACCGAGGTGTCGTCGCGCCGGAGGCTTTGCTGGACTTGTTTTATTGCTGTCGAAATGTCTTGTGGCCGGATTCCGAGACTGATCGGGCTTCCGGGAGAAGGTCTATTCATCCGTTGATCGCGAGAGCTTATCGTGGGCTAAGTTGGGACACCCTGCAGGGTTTGAACTTTCGAAAGCCGTGCCTGCGGTTATGTGGCAGATGGGAATTTGTTAATGTCGGTTGTAGAAAACCGAAGTTGATCTTAATTAAAATACACCAACCGTGTGTGTGACCGTGAGTGTCTCTTTTGGGGTTGATCGAGAGGAGAACACGGTTTACGGGTTATGTTTGGCGTAAGTAGGAGTTCAGGATCACTTCTTGATCATTACTAGTTGACGACCGTTCCTTTGTTTCTCTCCTCGCTCTCATTTGCGTATGTTAGCCACCATACATGCTTAGTCGCTGCTGCAACCTCACCACTTTACCCTTCCTTTCCCTTTGAGCTTTGCTAGTCTTGATACCCATGGTAATGGGATTCTTTGAGTCCTCGTGGCTCACAGATTACTACACCACCGATTGCGGTACAGGTTTGCGATGATCATGGCGTGAGGCGATGTTTGCTTGTATTGGAGTTCTTCTTCTTCTTCTTCTTGATCGGGGATATGTTCGGTCGGCAGCTGGGCTAGCAGTGGTGGATGTCGTTTGAGCTTACATTTATGTTTCATCCGTAGTCGGATGTTGATCTTGTATTTGATGTTGATGTATTCTTGTGGCATTTGTGCCTTATGTATGTATCCCCATCTATTATGTAATGTTGATGTAATGATATCCACCTTGCAAAAGCGTTTCAATATCTGGGTCTTTCCTTGGTGGGACCTTGAGTTCCTTTTGGATAGGGTCGCATATTGGGCGTGATATTGACTTCCCCTGAGCCTATGACAAGTGGGGCCCGCTCTGCTAATTAACCTAGGGTTAGCGCTAACTAATATTAGTTAGTTAAACTAACTACTGACACGCAGGGCCCACAGGTCAGTTTGACCTGGACCAGCCCGTTGACCATCGACGTCACCTTGGCCTTAATCTTGATGCAATAGCTAATTCTTGGAATTTTTCTTATACAGAAATTCGAAAATAACAAAACTTCTAAAATCATAGAAAATCAACCGTAGCTCCAAATCAAACAAATTATATATGAAAAATGATCAGAAAAATGCAATATATCCATCTATACCATTTTCATGCATGTTAGAACACTTTAACCTTGCTGTTTAGGTGAAAAAATGTAATGCTCTAATATGACCTCTTAAAATGGGTTTGCATTTGAATCTTTGGTTCAAATGGACTCATCTCAAACTGTTCTAGCTTGCATTAGCCCAAAACACAGTCATATTGCCATGTCATAGCATTAATCATATTGTGCATTGCATAGATCGTGTTTCTTCTTTGTTTGCCGGTGTTGTTCCCCCTCGGTAGACTTTGTACCGACGTTGTGATCGTTGACACTGATGAAGACTCAATGCTATCTTCAGAAGTGCCAGGCAAGCAAAACCCCCTTGTTCATTCCGATACAATCCCACTCTCTCGCTCCTGCTCTTTTTTACTGCATTAGGACAACAACGATTCATCCGTTACTTGCTGCGGTAGCTGAACCCCTTTATCCTCTGCATGACCTGTCATTCCACAGTAAATAGATGAAACCCACTAGCATGAGTAGGAGTTGTTTGAGCCCTGTTGTGCCTACTCATTCATGCTTGTTTGTCATGCCTGCTACGCTTAGAGTTGAGTCAGTCGATTCATCGAGGATGAATCGGATGTGTGTGAACATGTCCTCACGTGTGTGAGCTAAGTGTGTGAACACGATTTGGTAAAGGTAGCGGTGAGAGGCCATGTAGGAGTACATGGTGGGTTGTCTCATTGAAGCCGTCCTCAGGAACTGAGTTTTTTGTTTGTGATCCATGAACAGTTACTACCACACATTGGGTTCCGGTAACTCGACCCCTCTCGGCTTATTAATCGCCCCGATCTCTGTCCAGGAGTTGCAATTAGTTTCTGGTGTTTGTAGGATATGTGTTGGGGGCCGTGTGTAGCACTGACCCTGGGTTGGGCTATGTTGAGGTAGAGACACGAGGCACGGTGTACAGGGACGCCCGTTTGGTGCCTCGGGAACCCTGCTCTCATCGTTTGGGGCCGTGGCGACACCCGGCGGATCTCCTCATGGATGGAACCGAATAGGCAATAAACCTGGACTAGAGACTTGTGTGGTTAGTCGGTCGTGGCCGACTCCTCGCCGAGCTTGGCTTGAAGGTTGCCGAGATACACGCGTGTACATTGTGGTAAGTGGCGAGGCGTGTGTGAAGAAGTACACCCTGCAGGGTTAACATCATCTATTGAATAGCCGTGTCCGCGTAAAGGACTTCGGGTTGCTGTGCGGTTCATAGACAAGTGAAAATGGATACTCTAAAACTCGCAAGATAAGCGTGAGTGCTATGGATGGCCTTCTCGTAGGGAGACGGGAGCGGATCCATAGTGGTGTATTGATATGGTGAATATGTGGACTCGTGTGCGCCACCTCAAAAGAGTTACTTGAAGTCGTAGTTTAGGATAGCCACCGAGTCAAAGCTGGCTTGCTGCAGTTAAACTCCACCACCCCCTTTGTTGATACCAATGCATATGTAGTTAGTTCTGATGTAAGTCTTGTTGGGTACATTTGTACTCACGTTTGCTTAATTTATGTTTTTGTAGAGAGATTTCAGTCTCGCTAGTAGTTCCGCGTGGACTTCGACGTTTAGCTTGTTACCTCAGCTATGATCTTGTGCCCTCGGCAGGATCTGGTAGATATTCAGGCTTCTCAACCTTTTTATTTGTAGATGTCTGTACTCAGACATGTTAAGCTTCCGCTTGTGCTTTGACTTGTATGCTCTGGGTGTTGGGTCATGAGACCCATGTTTGTAATATCTCGCTCCTCGGAGCCTAATGAATAAATACTTGAGTCATAGAGTTATGTTGTGATGCCATGTTGTATTTACACATATCGAGCATATTGTGTGTATGATTGAAATGCTTGGTATGTGTGGGATCCGACAACCTAGTTGTTTATCCTTGGTAGCCTCTCTTATGGGGAAATGTAGTCTTGTGCTTCCATGAGCCATAGTAGTCCGCTCTGCCAGTTCACGAGTCCTGCTAGCCCAACACTCTTGCTCGGAACACTTGGTAGCGGCATGTGTTTCACTTCGTTCTGTGTCTGTCCCTACGGAAATGTCATGCGGTGACATCCGAGTCCTGCCTAGCCTGCTACAGCCCGGGTCCCAAGTCCTGTTAGCCATGCTACAGCCCGGATTCACACGCTGGCGGCGACATGCTCGAAGTTGATTCATGTATGCTGTCCCCATGGGTTAGTGCCACTTTGGGTTCACGACTAGCCATGTCGGCCGGGTTCTCTGTCATATGGATGCTAGCGACACTATCATATCGTGAGCCAAAAGGCGCAAACGGTCCCGGGCCATGGTAAGGCGACACCCGTGGGAATACCGTGCGTGAGGCCGCAAAGTGATATGAGGTGTTACCGGTTAGATTGATGTGACTTGGAATCGGGGTCCTGACGGATGTCGAACACCGTCCGATGGCAGAGCTAAATCATGCTCGTCGTGATTGTGTGGCGCTTTTGACATGGGCTCGAATCCGTCGAAGATCAAGTCTCCGCAGATGCGGCGATATAATTCAAGTTTCCAAATCTGACCTGATGGCAAGGCGTAGCTTCGATCTGCTCCGGATGGCCAGCGAATTGGCCCGCAGATGCAAACCGCCGAATATGAAGATCTGTCGGGAGGAAAACCTCACCCTGGATCGCATCGTTGCCGATGATCGAAGGAGCCATCAAGCCTTACGGTGACGGCACAATGGAACTCTCAATGAAAGCACCAATGTCGATGTCAAAACCGGCGGATCTCGGGTAGGGGGTCCCGAACTATGCGTCTAAGGCGGATGGTAACAGGAGGCGGGGGACACAATGTTTACCCAGGTTCGGTGTAGCGACCCGACCCGAATGGATCAAGTCTCTGTGCTTTCGTGTCATCCCTGGATCGGTATGCTGACACACACAGTACTCGAAGGATTTATAACAGAGGTAAATCACATGTATAAAGTAACGTAAATACTATTACCTCGATCCAAAACATAGCGGAAGCAACAAGGTTGTGGATTCCCATCAACACCAACGGCAAAGTTGAGTATAGGAAATCGTAACCCTAACGTATCACTTACTCGTAAATGCGAAAATTCTGCAACATGAAAAGTTGCAGCCAAAAACGGTCAGCACATGGAATATCTGGCAATGTAACACATAGAGAGTAATGAAAGAATATGCTATACTACATGCATATATGGCTGGTGGAAAGCTCTATGGTTACAGTTTTTTGCGAAAAGCCAATTTTCCCTACTTCAAAGGAATAAATTTATTTAACTATCATGGTGGTTGTGAAACATTGAGAATGGTTGACAGCATCCTCAATCCCAATTAAAAGTACTCACTAAAACCCAATAATATTAATTAGAAGTAACATGAGGAGATCAACAGGAAAATCCAAGTACTAGATACTCAAAATTGTCCATAACCGGGACACGGCTAACCATGATTAGTTTGTACACTCTGCAGAGGTTTGCACTTTTCCCCACAAGACTCGATCGCCTCCGTTTGGTTTCTCGCTTTACATGGTGTTTGAGAAGCGGATGACCGAGACATAGTCTTTCGAAGCGCTAGCACCTTACATGTGGGTAGACCGTACCAACCTACATCCCCTACATCAGCTAGCCTACCCGTAAGAGTTCGCACAACTTAGTCAACTCGCGAGCCCATAATGGCTTGTGGCTGCACACGGAAGTTTCTAGTTTGAATAATCTTATGATCCCTTTGGGCCTGGGTGGCGGTCCGAAGAAATACAGAGCAAATCCTGTCTACCCAGGTGCCTTGACAGGCAAGTCTGGAATAGCCAGTGCCTCAATCCACCAGATGTGTGTTTAAGTTGCCACCTTAGATAAACCATTAATTATCAATCTCACATCTGTCATGGATATTCACTTAAACCCAATCCACGTCTACGAGCATAGCATGGCGTAATAAGCAAACGTAGAAGTAACTCCCAAAGGTTCATAAGTAAAACAGGTAATAGGTACTACCTCAATCTACTTCCCATCCCACAATTTAATTAGATCCTAACCATGCAAGTGTTTGAGGATTGATCTAATGCATAAAAACTGGGTAGTAGAAAAGATATGATCAAGTGTTACTTGCCTGCAAAGTTGATGAAGATGATTCGCACTCAAAACTCTTGATAGCTCTACTCGTCACACTCCGGTCAATCTATCGTAATCAAGCAATAGTAACCACACATAAGCAGTCACTCAAAAGATCGGAAAGATCGAAGAAACAATTCAGAAAACGTCAAAACCAAATCTAATAACTCTTGCAGCATAAAACAATTTCTAACAGTACCAAAACTATGTGTATTTGGCCTTATCAGAAAGTTTAGGTCAAGAGCTTGATTTGCAAAAGAATCAACTAAATTGGATTCTGAAACTCAAGTTATGATCAAGCGAAGTTCAAATACAAATCTGTTTGAATTCAAATTTTAAAACTTTCAAAAACATGTTTGAGTTGTATTACTGGATAGAGGATCATAACGAAGAAGTGGGCGTTAGTTTCGTTGGATTCCGACTTACGAGTAAAAAGTTATAGCCGTTTGAAGATTAGGGACTACGGATAGGTCCATGACGGAAATTAAAATAAAGAAAATCTATCGGCGACGCTTCGCTAAACAAAACGGAAAGAAAAACGGCGAAAAACCGATCTAGGGTTTGGAAAGGAAACGAAACAAAAACCGATCTAGAAAGCGGGCGAAACCGATCTAAAACCGATCTAAGCGTGGCGCTGCGAGGCTAGTACCTCGAGGCGAGGGCTCGGCGGTGGCGGCGTGAGGGCGGCGGCGGCAAGTGGCGGCGGCGGCGGCGGTGGCGGCGGCGGCGGCGGTGGGCGGCGGCGGTGGGGCGGCGGCGGCTATGGCGGCGGCGGCTATGTGGGCGGCGGCGGCGGTGCACTGGCACTGCTGCTGCTTCTGTGGAGGAGAGAGAGGAGAGTTGATTTGATGTGTTGGAGGGGGTGCTTGGGTATTTATATTGGGGAGGGAGGGTTTTGCTTGGGGTAGGGGCAAGAAATAGATTAGGATTAGGAATCCTAGGAAATAGATCTAGGAATAGATCTGAATAAGCGAAGTAGGAAAAGAGTCCTACTAGGACTTGGGAAAAGGGCGGCTCCTGGCTTGAGTGCGTCGTGGCCTTGGCCTTGACCGACTCTTTGGCTTTAGCGGCTTTGGCCTTTGGCCCAAGGCGCTGTGCTCCCCTTTTTTTTCTTAAATTTTTTTAACGAGAGACAAATAGAAATAATAAAACCAAATAAATAAATATATTATATAGGCATATAATATATCAAAATTTTCAGAAAAAGATTTCCTACATGATGAACATTATTCTAGATTCAAATAAAATACATAAAAATTCAAATAAAACAAACAGTGCTACTGCCCTAATAAATTCCACTGAAAATCATTTTAAAAATACCAAAATGATTTCATATTAATTTCTCTCAATTTTCTGATGTAGGGAATCATGTTACCCTATTTTCCATATTTTATTTTTAGAGAAAATAATTTGAATAAAACTCAAATAACTCCAATTGAAAATAATTCAAAGGACTTTGAATTTCATTCTTTGAAACTCCCAACTCATATTTCATATGTTTTGAAGAAGTCATTTTATCTTCGCTCGTGAAAATCATTGAGTTGCATAAAGTTTCAGAATTGGAAAATATTTTCCAAATGAAATTCAAATATTTTCAACACCTTGTCATTTAAATAAATGGAAGAAGTCATGTCATCTTCTCTCCGGGGTTTTGTGATGAAAAGAATTTGAATTCGAAGATCATAAAAGCAAAAATGAAAGTTTGGGAAAGTCCTTTTATTCCCTCTCATTTAACTTTCAAAAAGTTTCGAATTCACTCACTTTCAGTCAATCAATCAAACAATCAGCCAAAACTATCTATTTGTTTATAACATTCCAAAATTTAGAATTTTGGATGTTACAAACTACCACCATTAAAATGAATCTAGTCCTCGAGATTGGAGAAACTAGAAAGAAATAGGTTAGGGTTTGGGGTCTTCTCAAAATCCATCGATCGTCTCTGGGGTCTCGGTGCTACCACCCTTAGAAGCATTATTACGGTTCCATCAAAACTCAGATACTCCATCCTTATTGCTGACAATGTCGGTCTTCTTAGATATTAAGGATAATTCCTTCTCTGGGCTCTTCCGGTAGTGGCATAACCTTTTCCTCAATTCCTTTGTCCTTTCCTCTTGGTAAGGTTATCCCAAATCGGGTCTTCTTAGCTGGCAGATGCAGCGCCAATTCTAAACAAATATCGGTATCTCATGGTGGTCAACAATTTATGGTTTCTCCTGCGGAAAGCGGGTCAGGTTGAACCTCACTTGTATATCCTCGGTTGGCAACAGCTGTCGTGTACAAGGGAAAAGAAATACCTATACAGTTCTAAGGTTCAAACAAGGCTTTGATCGTCGTCTCTCTACTATAGGTAAGTCACTCAGATTTACCATCCCATATAACAAAGCGAATAATAAGAGTAAGTCGGTATGGTGATCAATCCATCCCTTTTAAATCATTACCTTGTACATGGTTTAGCGAATCTCGCATTCTAACACTCGGTCATCCTCACAAGCATTGCAGAATTTCTCTTGTCGACGAACCAAGTCCGGAAAATCCATTGATTACGCAAGCCAAACAAACATCTATCGTTCCTTAACAACTCTCGGGTTTTGCGTGAACTCCTATAGAATCGTCGGTTGATACAAGTCGTAACTTCTTCGAGGTTTTTCCTTGACAAGAGTGTGCTTGCTTCTTGGCAGATCACAGGGCACGTGGGTTATAGCCCATCTCATCACTTGCAATCTTTGAACACCTCATCGGAGCAACTGATCCTTATTCCAACTTCCAACTCCACCGCATACTTAAATCCATCCAATTGTCTTGTCTCTTTTCCTTCTATTTGCACCAAACTAAGGCGTGATTACTCGGACTCATCATGGAATTTCCATTGATCCATATTTCCAACATCATACCTCATTTATATCCAATAACACTTCATCTCTTCATCCTCGTGGGATGTCCCACATACCGTGATAAAACTTATACTTATGAAATCCATACTCCACTTCGTGGAACCTCATTATCCTTTCGAGGTCAAGCGTCCTTACAAGGAAATATTGGCCATCTCGCATAGCACTTCTTCAAGCTGGAAAGCGTGAAACACATCATGAACTCCTGACAGTCCTTGGGTGACTTCAACTTGTTAGCCTATTCTCCCATACGCTCCAAAACTCGGTATGGTCCTACAAATCTCAGGGCTAACTTTCCCTTAACTCCAAATCGTTTAACTCCTCGCAGAGGTGGCACACAAAGATATGCTCTGTCTCCGATTTCATAGACTACCTCCTTGCATTTTGAGTCTGCATAACTCTTACACTGGTGAGCTATCTTGATCTATCTCGAATCAACTTAACATTCTCTTGACTCCTTGATCATATTTGGTCCAAACAAGCGGCGGTCTCCAACTTCATCCCACATCAGCGGTGTCCGCTCCTTCTCCCATACAAAGCTTCAAAGGGCCATCTTCAAACTAACTTGGTAGCTGTGGTTGTATGAGAACTCCCGTAGGGTAGATTATCATCACTACTAGATCCATAATCTAACGCTACGCTCTCAACATGTCCTCCGGTATCTGATTGACTCTCTTGATTTATCCATCATGCTGCGGATGAAAGGCTGTCTTGAACTCTAGCCTAGTACCTAAAATGCAGTGCGGCTGATTCCAAAACTTTAGGGTAAACTGTGTTCCTCTATGATGGTCCTCGGAACTCCATGCGGACATCGATCCTTGTCCAATATATCTTGGCCAACCGCTTTTCGTGCTTCTTTGGGATAAAGTGAGCCACTTTGGTCAAGCGAGTCAACTACTACCAGATAGAATCATATCCCAATCGGGTTACGGAAATCCGAAATGAAATCATGCCAAGCTTATCCCACTTCCATTCGGGTATCGGCATAGGCTGTAGTAATCCTGCTGGCTTCGATGCTCTGCTTTTACTTTCTCGGCATGCATCACTTACGACTACATACTCCATAATATCCTTCTTCATACCAGTCCACGAAACACTCCTTCAAATCCCAATACATCTTGGTGTTTCCAGGGCGAATCGAGTATGGTGAGTCATGAGCCTCCTGAAGTTTTAACTTCCTGATCTTTGCATTATTGGGTACATGTACACTGTCCTCAAACCATAAGGTGTCATGCTCATCCTTACGAAAACTTTTGGCCTTTCCTTTGCTCATCCTCTGTTTTACCTCAACAATATCTTTGTCATCCTTCTGAGCTTCACGGATCTTTCTCAACAATGTAGACTGAACTTCCATTGCTGCAACAAAACCTTTGGGAACAATCTCAACCAAAGTTCCTGAAAATCCTCGGCTAACTCCTTTGATAATCCTCCGATTATGAGGGTATTAAATCCTTATTTTATTTATGGTTATATCCTATTTCTCCACAAGGCTTGCGCACAAGGTTTCTTCATATCCTTTCCATAAGGCTTCAACTTCTGGGTCACAAACCGAGACTTTAGCAAAGTCAACTTAAATTCTTCCCAAGTGGTTACTCTTTGCAATCCATTGATGGTTTGGTACATCCTCCACCAAATAGCAGCACCTCTTTCAAAGCCTTTGAAGAGCATCTTTGGGTCATATCCTTCTGGCTGTAGGGTTATTCTTCATATGATCCTCCATGTTCTGAATCCATCGGTCTGTCTCCAATTGACTCATTGGTCCGGAAATTACAAGCTCATCTCCATCCATCCTCTAATGGGTCCATGGGTTTGGGGTGGGATAAGAGAGATCGAGAGGGATGCACACAATACAAACAATGGTTTTGAAAAGACAGATTTTATTGTGGCTGTCGGAAAAACATCAAACAAATGACAGCTCACAATCGTCGCATCTAACGTAGGTATGTAACAGGGGTTTGGTCTTCTAACGGTCAATAAATCTTCAAAGTCATCAAACTCTTCCAATCTTGATCATGTCTCTGATGGCTCCTTCTGATCATGCTTGTCCTTCTCAAGTTCTTTTGCCAGATCATCTCTGTTGGCCGCCAAGTCTCTCGCGGCGTCCTTCAATATTTCGGAGTTACGTTCCAACTGCGGTTTCAACATCCTTGACATGATCCATGATCCTCTGTCCTTTAGTTCTTGTCAAATCTCCGGTATCTCGATGTTTTGCTCCTTCATCTTGTCTACTTTCAACTTCGGGTCTGAGTTCTTCATGAAATACTTCCTTGTCAAATATAGCTTCTTGCATATCCATCTTAAAATCCTTGATGTAATGCTCCGGATCCGGTGTTACATCAGCTAAGGTTAAAACTGCATCCTTGACGATAGATGCTCCTTCACCTTCTACCATCCAATCCTTCGAGGAAATGCATGCTTAACTCAGCACAGTGGCAATAGCCTAAGCGGGTGATAACATCATGGATAGCCGTGTTTTTTTGCTCTTGTCATTTCCATGAGTTATCTCTCCATAGTTGATATCTCCTGCCTTAGGGTTCTCTTGACAAAACTTTGAGTTACTAACTCTCCATGCTCTGGTCTTTCTCCGATACACCTTGACCTCGGTATTGATAACTTCCATAGTCTGCCAAGTTCCATAAGCGTAACCTTCCTAGGTCATACAAATCCGGAATTTATTTGGAGCCTTCAAATCTCCTAGTCTTGGTCTTCACCGTTGTAGTTTCCGTTTACGGTAAAATCATCTTCATTCAAATGGTCTTAGTTGTCCGATATCTTGTCTCCTTGGAGTGGTCTCATCAGTCAAATCTCCGAGTGGTCAAAAGGAAAAGGGTATGGTCTCACTAAAAGGAATATTTGAATAAGCTCGAAGAGAAGAGAGGTAAAAGATCTTTTGAAAAAGAAGTTGTAGAAAAATCTTTCCTATGGGCTTGTCGGTTTCTAGGGTCACGTCCTCTGAGTCAACATGTGCTCGATACCATCTTGTAGCGACCCGACCGAATGGATCAAGTCTCGTGCTTTCGTGTCATCCTGGATCGGTATCTTTGACACACACGATTACTCGAAGGATTTATAACGAGAGGTAAATCACATGTATAAAGTAGCGTAAATACTATTACCTCGATCCAAAACATAGCGGAAGCAACAAGGTTGTGGATTCCCATCAACACCAACGACAAAGTTGAGTATAGGAAATCGTAACCCTAACGTATCACTTACTGTCGTCGAAAATTCTGCAACATGAAAAGTTGCAGCCAAAACAATTCAGCACATGGAATATCTTGGCAATGTAACACATAGAGAGTAATGAAAGAATATGCTATACTACATGCATATATGGCTGGTGGAAAGCTCTATGGTTACAGTTTTTGCGAAAAGCCAATTTTCCCTACTTCAAAGGAATAAATTTATTTAACTATCATGGTGGTTGTGAAACATTGAGAATGGTTGACAGCATCCTCAATCCCAATTAAAAGTACTCATTAAAACCCAACAATATTAATTAGAAGTAACATGATGAGATCAACAGGAAAATCCAAGTACTACATACTCAAAATTGTCCATAACCGGGACACGGCTAACCATGATTAGTTTGTACACTCTGCGGAGGTTTGCACTTTTCCCCACAAGACTCGATCGCCTCCGTTTGGTTTCTCGCTTTACATGGTGTTTGAGAAGCGGATGACCGAGACATAGTCTTTCGAAGCGCTAGCACCTTACATGTGGGTAGACCGTACCAACCTACATCCCCTACATCAGCTAGCCTACCCGTAAGAGTTCGCACAACTTAGTCAACTCGCCAGAGCCCATAATGGCTTGTGGCTGCACGGAAGTTTCTAGTTTGAATAATCTTATGATCCCTTTGGGCCTGGGTGGCGGTCCGAAGAAATACAGAGCAAATCCTGTCTACCAGGTGCCTTGACAGGCAAGTCTGGAATAGCCAGTGCCTCAATCCACCCAGATGTGTGTTTAAGTTGCCACCTTAGATAAACCATTAATTATCAATCTCATATCTGTCATGGATATTCACTTAAACCCAATCCACGTCTCTGAGCATAGCATGGCGTAATAAGCAAGCGTAGAAGTAACTCCCAAAGGTTCATAAGTAAAACAGGTAATAGGTACTACCTCAATCTACTTCCCATCCCACAATTTAATTAGATCCTAACCATGCAAGTGTTTGAGGATTGATCTAATGCATAAAAACTGGGTAGTAGAAAAGATATGATCAAGTGTTACTTGCCTGCAAAGTTGATGAAGATGATTCACACTCAAAACTCTTGATAGCTCTACTCGTCACCTCCGGTCAATCTATCGTAATCAAGCAATAGTAACCACACATAAGCAATCAATCAAAAGATCGGAAAGATCGAAGAAACAATTGGAAAACGTCAAAACCAAATCTAATAACTCTTGCAGCATAAAACAATTTCTAACAGTACCAAAACTATGTGTATTTGGCCTTATCAGAAAGTTTAGGTCAAGAGCTTGATTTGCAAAAGAATCAACTAAATTGGATTCTGAAACTCAAGTTATGATCAAGCGAAGTTCAAATACAAATCTGTTTGAATTCAAATTTTAAAACTTTCAAAAACATGTTTGAGTTGTATTACTGGACAGAGGGATCATAACGAAGAAGTGGGCGTTGGTTTCGTTGGATTCCGACTTACGAGTAAAAAGTTATAGCCGTTTGAAGATTAGGGACTACGGATAGGTCCATGACGGAAATTAAAAATAAAAGAAAAATCTATCGATGACGCTTCGCTAAACAAAACGGAAAGAAAAACCGCGAAAAACCGATCTAAGGTTTGGAAAGGAAACGAAACGAAAAACCGATCTAAGCGGAATGAAACCGATCTAAAACCGATCTAGAAAACGTGGCCTGGCTGAGGCTAGTACCTCGAAGAGGCGAGGGCTCAGCGGTGGCGGCGTAAAGCGGCAAGCGGCGGCAAGTGGCGGCGGCAAGCAAGTGGCGGCGGCTGGTGAGGCGGCGGCGCTATGGCTATGGCGGCGGCTATGTGAAGGCGGCGGGCGGCGGTGGCTTCTTCTTGCTGCTGCTGCTGTGTGGAGGAGAGGAGAGGAGAGTTGATTTGATGTGTTGGAGGGGGGGTGCTTGGGTATTTATATTGGGGAGGGGAGGGTTTTGCTTGGGGTAGGGGGCAAGAAATAGATTAGGATTAGGAATCCTAGGAAATAGATCTAGGAATAGATACAGAATAAACGAAGTAGGAAAAGAGTCCTACTAGGACTTGGGAAAAGGGAGCGGCTCCCTGGCTTGGTGCGTGCGTGGCCTTGGCCTTCGGCCGGCTGCTGGCTTTGGCGGCTTTGGCCTTTGGCCCAAGGCGCTGTGCTCCCCTTTTTTTTTTCTTAAAATTTTTTTAACAGAGACAAATAGAAATAATAAAACCAAATAAATAAATATATTATATAGGCATATAATATATCAAAATTTTCAGAAAAAGATTTCCTACATGATGAACATTATTCTAGATTCAAATAAAATACATAAAAATTCAAATAAAACAAACAGTGCTACTGCCCTAATAAATTCCACTGAAAATCATTTTAAAAATACCAAAATGATTTCAAATTAATTTCTCTCCAATTTTCTGATGTAGGGAATCATGTTACCCTATTTTCCATATTTTATTTTTAGAGAAAATAATTTAAATAAAACTCAAATAACTCCAATTGAAAATAATTCAAAGGACTTTGAATTTAATTCTTTGAAGCTCCCAACTCATATTTCATATGTTTTGAAGAAGTCATTTTATCTTCGCTCGTGAAAATCATTGAGTTGCATAAAGTTTCAGAATTGGAAAATATTTTCCAAATGAAATTCAAATATTTTCAACACCCCTTGTCATTTAAATAAATGGAAGAAGTCATGTCATCTTCTCTCCAGGGTTTTGTGATGAAAAGAATTTGAATTCCCGAAGATCATAAAAGCAAAAATGTAAGTTTGGGAAAGTCCTTTTATTCCCTCTCATTTAACTTTCAAAAAGTTTCGAATTCACTCACTTTCAGTCAATCAATCAAACAATCAGCCAAAACTATCTATTTGTTTATAACATTCCAAAATTTAGAATTTTGGGATGTTACATTCGGGCCCTCTCGATGGAGGTAATACCCTACTTCCTGCTTGATTGATCTTGATGATATGAGTATTAAAAGAGTTGATCTACCACGAGATCGTAGAGGCTAAACCCTAGAAGCTAGCCTATGGTATGATTGTTGTTGTCCTACGGACTAAAACCCTCCGGTTTATATAGACACCGGAGGGGGCTAGGGTTACAGGGTGTCGGTTACAAGGGAGGAGATCTACATATCTGTATTGCCAAGCTTGCCTTCCACACCAAGGAGAGTCCCATCCGGACACGGGTCGAAGTCTTGAGTCTTGTATCTTCATAGTCCAACAGTCTGGTCAAAGGATATAGTCCGGTTGTCCGAGGACCCCCTAATCCAGGAGTCCCTCAGCTTCCTTCATCATAGCCGCTAGAGGGACTAGTGCCCTCACTTAATTGAACCTGTTCCTCTGACTTGTTCTGGCTGTCACTTTGGTCAGACATCTTGCAAGTACAGTGTTAGCTGACCCTGTGAATAGGTTATAGATGAGGTAGAGTAGATGAGCATCACAAAGTACTATAGTTTTTGCAAAATAGATGACTTAAAAATTTAGTTTTAGTTCTTCACAGAAAGCATTTCGGATCTACCGATTTGAAAACTCGGTGATACCGAAGCAGCTTTTGGAACCTGAACTAGTGAACTCGGCCAGACCGCGTCACAGTTCGGTGGTACCGAGACTGCTAGGGTTTCACTGAGAATTGAATTCGATCACGCCGATTTGAAATTTTCGGTCGGACCAAAAATGCGTGTGCTCTGGCCTAAGCCAAAATCAGTGAGACCGATTTCTACAACTCGGTCGGTCCAAGATGAATTCGGCGGAGACCTAACCCTAAATTTTCAAATAAAAACTAATCTATGGGACGTTTTCGCTGGACAGGATGATTTTAATTATGGCAAGAAACATGGCAAAGCAATGTGCTAAGAACCGGAGTTAAAGATTAGCACAATGATCAAGTCCGTACCCTAGTGCGGTGACAAACTTGCTACGGCGGCAACGGCGGAGAAGATTTCTGTTGATGGCGGTGGAGACCAGCGGCGGGAGGTCGCTGGCGACGAGAGGATGATCCGGAGACCAGAGGAGGCAGAGTAGGTTACGCGCGGGTGAAGGGGTTCGGAGAAAGTTCCAAATTTTAACCCAGCGGTATATATAACCTGACCCTGTCGGTGTGACCGAGTGGAACGACTCGGTGGCACCGAGATGCAAAACTACAAGCAGTTACTGCAACTCGGTGTGACCGAAAAATTCTAATCGGTTGCACCGAGATTGAAAACCCTAGATCAACTTGGTGACTCGGTAGGAACTAAAAGGATGAATCGGTCAGACCGAGATGCACAAAGAGGTTTTGAAGATTTAAGTCTATGATGAATCGGGATCTCCGAGTGCTCCTCACTCAGAGTGGTTCGAATCTGACTTGATCAAACTTTGTGATGTAGCATGAATAGAGTTTGAGACGAGAAAAGCATATATAGCTAGAGGGTGTTCTTAGGCATTCTTTTCCATCCATTTGGCAAAAGAGAAAGAGCCAAACAATCATAGCAACAAACGGATGTCCTCAAATGAGTAAAATATGCATCCAACATGCTCACACAATTAAAATGGCAAAAGAAATATGTGACAAAGCATGCACAAACACTCTAGCATCTATCAAGCAATTTAGCGATGACTAGGTCATCTATATATGAGTATATTGACTTAGGAGTCAAATGAGAACATTTGATCATAAGTCATACTCATCGTTTAATCACGAGTGTGGTTACCACTTTTATATATAGCATTGTTGTGATCACAACATTAGAGTTGCTTTAGCTCATTGATTTGAGTAAAGCTCCCCTAGATGTGATTTCCCCCCTAAAGGGAACGAACTAACCTTGGGTTTTGTCGATGATGACTTCATGTAGGTGTTGAAGTTGTAGATGCTCAATGTTGATGTATATCATTTGGAGCAATCCTTTGGAGTGAGTTGCACTTTCAATACCTTGTCCCTTGTCTTACCAACAAGAGGGTTTGTGACTCCTTGAGCTAGTCCAAGATATGGAAGTTGTTTGCACTTGTCCTCGCCAAAATGATAGGAGTGAATTATGTTGGCGGAGTCGCCCTCAAGAACTCTCTAGTTCTTCTTCTTCTGGATCCACACCATCTTGATGAAGGAAATATGCCCTAGAGGCAATAATAAAGTTATTATTTATTTCCTTATATCATGATAAATTTTTATTACTCATGCTAGAATTGTATTAACCGGAAACATGGTACATGTGTGAATACATAGACAAACAGAGTGTCACTAGTATGCCTCTACTTGACTATCTTGTTGATCAAAGATGGTTATGTTTCCTAGCCATAGACATGAGTTGTCATTTGATTAATGGGGTCACATCATTAGGAGAATGATGTGATTGACTTGACCCATTCCGTTAGCTTAGCACCCGATCGTTTAGTATGTTGCTATTGCTTTCTTCATGACTTATACATGTTCCTGTAACTATGAGATTATGCAACTCCCATTTGCCGGAGGAACACTTTGGGTGCTACCAAACGTCACAATGTAACTGGGTGATTATAAAGGAGTACTACAGGTGTCTCCAAAGGTACATGTTGGGTTGGCGTATTTCGAGATTAGGTTTTGTCACTCCGATTGTCGGAGAGGTATCTCTGGGCCCTCTCGGTAATGCACATCACTATAAGCCTTGCAAGCAATGTTGCTAATGAGTTAGTTCTGAATGATGCATTACGTAGCGAGTAAAGAGACTTGCGATGCGAGATTGAACTAGGTATTGGATACCGACGATCGAATCTCGGGCAAGTAACATACCGATGACAAAGGGAACAACGTATGTTGTTATGCGGTTTGACCGATAAAGATCTTCGTAGAATATGTAGGAGCCAATATGAGCATCCAGGTTCCGCTATTGATTATTGACCGAGAATAGTTCTAGGTCTTGTCTACATAGTTCTCGAACCCGTAGGGTCCTTGCAACAACGTTACGATGACAGTTTTATTATGAGTTTATAAGTTTTGATGTACTAAAGATTGTTCAGAGTCCCGGATGTGATCACGGACATGACGAGGAGTCTCGAAATGGTCGAGACAAAAGATTGATATATTGGAAGCCTATATTTGGATATCGGAATGGTTCCGGTGAAATCGGGATTTTCTTAGGAACACCGAGGGTTACGGAACCCTCCGGGGTTAATGGGCCTTAGTGGGCCATGAGGGAGAAGAGGAGGGCCGACCGGGCAGGCCGCGCCCCTCCCCTAGTCCGAATAGGACAAGGAAGGGGCGGCGCCCTCTCTCTTTCCCTCCCCTTTCCTTCTCCACCAAGGCGGGAGGGAGTCCTACTCCCGGTGGGAGTAGGACTCCTCGGCGCACCCTAGGGGCGGCCGCACCTCCCCCTTCCTCCTTTATATCTGAGGCAGGGGGCACCCTAGAACACACAAGTTGATCTTCATGATCGTTCCTTAGCCGTGTGCGGTGCCCCCCTCCACCATATTCCACCTCGGTCATATCGTCGTGGAGTTTAGGCGAAGCCCTGCACCGGTAGAACATCATCACTGTCACCACGCCGTCATCTTGTGGAACTCATCCCGACACTTTGCTGGATCGGTCCGGGGATCGTCATCGAGCTGAGCGTGTGCTGAACTTCGGAGGTGTCGTGCGTTCGGTACTTGGATCGGTCGGATCGTGAAGGCGTCGACTACATCAACAGCGTTGTCATAGCGCTTCGCTTCGGTCTCACGAGTGCGTGGACAATACTCTCCCTCTCGTTGCTATGCATCACCATGATCTTGCGTGTGCGTAAGAAATTTTTGAAATTACTACGTTCCCCGGCGGTGGCATCCGAGCCTAGGTTTTATCGTTGATGTTATTTATGCAGTAGAACACAAGTGAGTTGTGGGCGATACAAGTCATCTGCTTACCAGCATGTCATACTTTGGCTCAGCGGTATTGTGAGATGAAGCGGCCCGGACTGACATTACGCGTGCGCTTACGCGAGACTGGTTTCACCGTTCGAGCACTCATGCTTAAGGTGGTGGCGGGTGTCTGTCTCTCTCACTTTAGCTGAATCGAGTGTGGCTCGCCCGGTCCTTGCGAAGGTTAAAACAGCACCAACTTGACAAACTATCGTTGTGGTTTTGATGCGTAGGTAAAACGGTTCTTGCTCAGCCCGTAGCAGCCACGTAAAATTTGCAACAACAAAGTAGAGGGCGTGTAACTTGTTTTGCAGGGCATGTTGTGATGTGATATGGTCAAGGCGTGATGAGTTATAAGTTGTTGTATAAGATGATCATGTTTTGTTGGCGTTATCGACAATGGCGAAAGCCTTATGGTTGTCCCTTTATGGCATAAGATGCAAGCGCCAAATAATTGCTTTACTTTATCGCTATCACGATAGCAATAGTTAAAGAGCAATAATTGGCGAGGCGACCATGTGACGACACATTGATATAGATCAAGATGATGGAGATCATGGTGTTCATGCGGTGACGATGGAAATCATGGCGATGCTTTGGAGATGGAGATCAAAGGCACAAGATGATGATGGCCATATCATGTCACATATTTTGATTGCATGTGATGTTTATCTTTTATACATCTTAATTTGCTTAGTTGGCGGTAGCTTTATAAGGCGATCTCTCACTAAATTATCAAGGTATAAGTGTTCTCCACGAGTATGCACCGTTCGAAAGTTCTTCGTCTTTGAGACACCACGTGATGATCGGGTGTGATAGGCTCGACGTTCAAATACAACGGTGCAAAACAGTTGCACCGCGGAATACTCGAGTTAAACTTGACGAGCCTAGCATATAACAGATATGGCCTCGGAACACGGAGGCTGAAAGGTCGGCGTGAATCATATAGTAGATATGATCAACATAGTGATGTTCACCGTTGAAACTACTCCATCTCACGTGATGATCGGACATGGTTTAGTTGATATGGATCACGTGATCACTTAGAGGATTAGAGGGATGTCTATCTAAGTGGGAGTTCTTAAGTAATATGATTAATTGAACTTAAATTTATCATGAACTTAGTCCTAGTAGTATTAGCATATCTATGTTGAAGATCAATAGCTCGCGTTGTTGCTTCCCTATGTTTATTTTGATATGTTCCTAGAGAAAAATTATGTTGAAAGATGTTAGTAGAAATGATGCGGATTGGATCCGTGATCTGAGGATTATCCTCATTGCTGCATAGAAGAATTGTGTCCTTGATGCACCTCTAGGTGACAGACCTATTGCAGGAGCAGATGCAGGCGTTATGAACGTTTGGCTAACTCAATATGATGACTACTTGATAGTTTTGCGCACCATGCTTAACGGCTTAGAACCGGGACTACAAAAACGTTTTAGAAATGTCATGGAACATATAAGATGTTTCAAGAGATGAAATTAGTATTTCAGACTCATGCCCGTGTCAATAGGTATGAGACCTCTGACAAATACTTCGCCTAAAAGATGGAGGAGAATTGCTCAACTAGTGAGCAAGTACTTAGATTATGAGTACTACAATCACTTGAATCAAGTGGGAGTTAATCTTCGAGATAAGATAGTGATTGGCGAGTTCTCTAGTCACCATCACCAAGTTCTTTGGAACTTAGTGATGAACTATAAAACAAGGGATGACGAAAACGATTCCCAAGCTCTTCGTGATGCTGAAATCGTGAAGGTAGAAATCAAGAAAAGAGCATCAAGTGTTGATGGTTGACAAGACCACTAGTTTCAAGAATAGGGCAAAAGGAAAGAAATGAAACTTCAAGTAGAATGGCAAACAAGTTGTCACTCCCGTGAAGAAGACCAAAGCTGGACCAAAGCCTGAAACCGAGTGCTTACCTGCAAAGGAAATGGTCCTTTGGAAGCGGAAATGCCCTGAATATTTGGTGGATAAGAAGGATGGCAAAGTGAACAAGGGTATATTTGATATACAGGTTATTGATGTGTGCCTTACTAGTGTTTATAGTAGCCCACAGTATTTGATACTTGTTAGGTTGCTAAAAATTAGTGACTCGAAACAGGAGTTACAAAATAAACAGAGGCTAGTTGAGGGTGATGTGACGATGTGTATTGGAAGTGGTTCCAAGATTGATATGATCATCATCGCACACTCCCTATACTTTCGGGATTAGTGTTAAACCTAAATAAATGTTATTTGGCGTTTGCGTTGAGCATGAATATGATTTGATCATGTTTATTGCGATACGGTTATTCATTTAAAGTCAAAGAATAATTGTTGTTCTATTTACATGAATAAAACCTTCGATGGTCATACACCCAATGAAAATAGTTTGTTGGATCTCGATCGTAGTAATACACATATTCATAATATTGATGCCAAAATATGCAAAGTTGATAATGATAGTGCAACTTATTTGTGGCTTTGCCGTTTAGGTCATATCGATTGTAAAGCACGTGAAGAAACTCCATAAAGATGGACTTTTAGAATCACTTGGTTATGAATCATTTGATGCTTGTGAACCGTGCCTTTTAGGCAAGATGACTAAAACTCCGTTCTCGGAACAATTGAGCGAGCTCTTGACTTGTTGGAAATAATACATACCGATGTATGCGATCCAATGAGTGTTGATGCTCGTGGCAAGTATCATTATTTTCTGACCTTCACAGATGATTTGAGCAGATATGCGTATATCTACTTGATGAAACATAAGTCTGAAATAGTTGAAAAGTTCAAAGAATTTCAGAGTGAAGTGGAAAATCATCGTAACAAGAAAATAAAGTTTACGTGATCTGATCGTGGAGATGAATATTTGAGTTCTGAGTTTGGCCTTGATTAAAATAATGTGGAATAGTTTCACAAACTCATGCCACAGGAACACCACAGCGTAAAACGGTGTGTCCGAACATCGTAACCGCACTTTATTGGATATTGTGTGACCTATGATGTCTCTTATCGGTTTACCACTATCATTTTGGGGTTATGCATTAGAGACAGTTGCATTCACGTTAAATAGGGCACCATCAAAATCCTTTGAGACGACACCTCATGAATTGTGGTTTGGCAAGAAACCAAAGTTGTCGTTTCTTAAAGTTTGGGGCTGCGATGCTTATGTGAAGAAACTTCAACCAGATAAGCTCGAACCCAAATCGGAGAAATGTGTCTTCATAGGATACCCAAAGGAGACTGTTGGGTACACCTTCTATCACAGATCTGAAGGCAAGATTTTCGTTGCTAAATTCGGATCCTTTCTAGAGAAAGAGTTTCTCTCGAAAGAAGTGAGTGGGAGGAAAGTAGAACTTGATGAGGTAATAGTACCTACTCCCTTATTGGAAAGTAGTTCATCACAGAAATCTGTTCCTGTGATTCCTATACCAATTAGTGAGGAAGCTAATGATGATGATCATGTAACTTCAAATCAAGTTACTACCGAACCTCGTAGGTCTTCCAAAGTACAGTCCGCACCAGAGTGGTACGGTAATCCTGTTCTGGAAGTCATGTTACTAGACCATGATGAACCTACGAACTATGAGGAAGCGATGATGAGCCCATATTCCGCGAAATGGCTTGAGGCCATGAAATCTGAGATGGGATCCATGTATGAGAACAAAGTTTGGACTTTGGTGGAGTTGCCCGATGATCGGCAAGCCATATTGTATAAATGGATCTTCAAGAGGAAGACAGATGCTGATAGTAGCGTTACTATCTACAAAGCTCGACTTGTCACAAAAGGTTTTCGACAAGTTCAAGGTGTTGACTACAATGAGATTTTCTCAAGCTGTAGCGATGCTTAAGTCTGTCCGAATCATGTTAGCAAGTGCCACATTTTATGAAATCGGCAAATGGATGTCAAAACTGCATTCCTTAATGGTTTTCTTAAAGAAGAGTTGTATATGATGCAACCAGAAGTTTTGTCAATCCTAAAGGTGCTAATAAAATGTGCAAGCTCCAGCGATCCATCTATGGACTAGTGCAAGCATCTCGGAGTTGGAATATATGCTTGATGAGTTGATCAAAGCATATGGTTTTATCTGAACTTTGGAGAAGCCTGTATTTACAAGAAAGTGAGTGGGAGCACTACAACATTTCGATAAGTATATGTGAATGACATATTGTTGATCGGAAATAATGTAGAATTATTCGCAAAGCATAAAGGAGTATTTGAAAGGAGTTTTTCAAAGAAGGACCTCGGTGAAGCTCCTTACATATTGAGCATCAAGATCTATAGAGATAGATCAAGGCGGCTTGATAAGTTTTTCAATGAGTACATACCTTGACAAGATTTTGAAGTAGTTCAAAATGGAGCAGTCAAAGAAAGAGTTTCTTGCCTGTGTTACAAGGTGTGAAATTGAGAAAGACTCAAAGCCCGACCACGGCAGAAAATAGAAAGAGAATGAAAAGTCATTCCCTATGCCTCGATCATAGGTTCTATAAAATATGCTATCTTGTGAACCAGACCTATTGTATACCTTGCTCTGAGTTTGGCAAAGGAATACAAGTTTGATCTAATAGTAGATCACTGGACAGCGGTCAAGAATATCCTTAGTGAGGACTAAGGAAATATTTCTCGATTATGGAGGTGATAAAAGAGCCCGTCGTAAAGAGTTACAACAGTGCAAGCTTTTACACCGATCCAGATGACTATAAGTCTCAATCTGGATACATATTGAAAGTGGGAGCAATTAGCTAGAGTAGCTCCGTGCAGAGCATTGTAGACATAGAATATTTGCAAAATACATACGGCTCTGAATGTAACAGACCCGTTGACTAAGCTTCTCTCACGAGCAAAACATGATCATACCTTAGTACTCTTTGGGTGTTAATCACATAGCGATGTGAACTAGATTATTGACTCTAGTAAACCCTTTGGGTGTTGGTCACATGACGATGTGAACTATGGGTGTTAATCACATACGAGATGTGAATATTGGTGTTGAATCACATGATGATGTGAACTAGATTATTGACTCTAGTGCAAGTGGGAGACTGAAGGAAATATGCCCTAGAGGCAATAATAAAGTTATTATTTATTTCCTTATATCATGATAAATGTTTATGATTCATGCTATAATTGTATTAACCGGAAACATGATACATGTGTGAATACATAGACAAACAGAGTGTCACTAGTATGCCTCTACTTGACTAGCTTGTTGATCAAAAAGATGGTTATGTTTCCTAGCCATAGACATGAGTTGTCATTTGATTAATGGGGTCACATCATTAGGAGAATGATGTGATTGACTTGACCCATTCCGTTAGCTTAGCACCCGATCGTTTAGTATGTTGATGTTGCTTTCTTCATGACTTATACATGTTCCTGTAACTATGAGATTATGCAACTCCGTTTACGGAGGAACACTTTGGGTGCTACCAAATGTCTGGCAACGTGCTGGGTGATTATAAAGGAGTACTACAGGTGTCTCCAAAGGTACATGTTGGGTTGGCGTATTTGAGATTAGGTTTTGTCACTCCGATTGTCGGAGAGGTATCTCTGGGCCCTCTCGGTAATGCACATCACTATAAGCCTTGCAAGCAATGTAGCTAATGAGTTAGTTACGGAATGATGCATTACGTAACGAGTAAAGAGACTTGCCAGTAATGAGATTGAACTAGGTATTGGATACCGACGATCGAATCTCGGGCAAGTAACATACCGATGACAAAGGGAACAGCGTATGTTGTTATGCGCTTTAACCGATAAAGATCCTCGTAGAATATGTAGGAGCCAATATGAGCATCCAGGTTCCGCTATTGGTTATTGACCGAGAATAGTTCTAGGTCATGTCTACATAGTTCTCGAACCCGTAGGGTCCGCAACAACGTTACGATGACAGTTTTATTATGAGTTTATAAGTTTTGATGTACGAAGATTGTTGGTCCGGATGTGATCACGGACATGACGAGGAGTCTCGAAATGGCGAGACATAAAGATTGATATATTGGAAGCCTATATTTGGATATCAGAATGGTTCCGGGTGAAATCAGGATTTTACCGGAACACCGAGGGGTTACCGGATCCCTCCCGGGGGTTAATGGGCCATAGTGGGCCATGAGGGAGAAGAGGAGGGCCAGCCAGGGCAGGCCCCGCGCCCCCTTCCCCCCTAGTCCGAATAGAACAAGGAAGGGGCCCCTCTTCCTCTTTCCCTCCCCTTTCCTTCTCCACCAAGGCAGAGGGGAGTCCTACTCGGTGGGAGTAGGACTCCTCGAGCGCACCCTAGGGGCCGGCCGCACCTCCCCCTCCCTCCTTTATATCTGGGGCAGGGGCACCCTAGAACACACAAGTTGATCTTCGTGATCGTTCCTTAGCCGTGTCGGTGCCCCCTCCACCATATTCCACCTCGGTCATATCGTCGCGGAGTTTAGGCGAAGCCTGCGCGATAGAACATCATCATCGTCCTGCGCCGTCGTCTTCTGGCGAAACTCATCCCGACACTTTGCTGGATCGAGTCAGGGATCGTCATCGAGCTGAGCGTGTGCTGAACTTCGGAGGTGCCGTGACGTTCGGTACTTGGATCGGTCGGATCGTGAAGGCGTCGACTACATCATCCGTGTTGTCATAACGCTTCCGCTTACGGTCTACGAGGGTACGTGTACAATACTCTCCCCTCTCGTTGCTATGCATCACCATGATCTTGCGTGTGCGTAGGAAATTTTTGGAAATTACTACGTTCCCCAACACTTGATGTGAACCCTTGGAGTCGTAGTTGTACTTGATGAAGTGTAACATGATGTAGTCTTGGGAACCCACTTGACCAAGGCCTTAGGTGCTTCTTCAAATGCATCAATTTCCTCTTGAAGCTTATCCTTGCCTTTTTGCTTGTGGTCTTGTGGTGGAAGATCATCTTGAGCTTGTGTTACTTTGAAAGAAGTAGGATCATACTTCTCTTGTTGAGGAACAAACTTCTTCTTGGGGTATTGATCTTCTTCCCACTCATCTCCATTGGCATCAAACTTCCATTCAAAACCAACACCATGATTCTTCCGGTGTCTTCCTTGCTTGCGCACAATTTCCTCAAATTGCTTACTTCCGGCAAGACTCTTGTAAACAACTTTCTCTATGATTCCCTTCAATAAGCTATTTTCTTGCTCAAGTGTAACTTGGCTAAGAGAATCATTAGTGGAATCAAGAGAACTACTAGAAGCATCAACATTGGATTTAGCATGATTGTTGTTTACTACTAGAAGAAGAATCTTTCTTGTTCTTGTTGCTAGATTTAACTTGTGGCACGTATGTAGACAAGAGTAAACGCTTGGCAATGTAAGAAGAACTTTTCTTGTGAAGATCATCATTGATTGCCTTTAAAAACCCATGCTCTTGCTCAAGGTTGAGCTTTTTAAAGCGTAGCTTATCATGAGTCTTTAAAAGTTCTCGATGATTTTCCAAGGTAGTTTCATGAGCTAACTTAAGAGTGTTTAGTTCTTTGGTTAGACGCTCAATCTCCTTCTTATCATCGTCATTTGTTTTATCTTGATTAGCATGTTTAATTGACATTTCATCATAGTTTTCATCACTAGAGTTGTCAACAAGTAAATCATTATCACCTAGCAAATCATCATACTCGAGATGTGTTACCTTTGGACCTTTGGCCATGAAGCATCTTCCAATTCCTTCATTTGGTGAGTCAAGTATGTCATAGGAGTTGGTTGACACAAGTGCTAGACCGGCAACACCTTCATCTTGAGTATATTCGGAGTCGGAGTGATAACATATTGCAGAGTGATTGTCGGAGTCGGAGCCGGATACCCATTCACCAACATGAGCTTGATGTCTTCTTTTTGTGTAGCTCCTTGATGACTTTTAATTTCTTTCTGAATCCTTGCTTCTCCGAGAGGCTCTTCGTTCATAACGATCATCTCTACTCCTCCTTTCTCTTGGTGGTGATTCTTCTCTTCTACTTCTTCTTGTGGGAGAATCTTCTCTTCTTTTGTAGGGGACGTACACTCATTGTAGTAGTGTTTGGGTCTTCCACAATTGTAGCAATTACGCTCACGACTAGAAGATCTTTTGTCATTGTAGGACCTTGACTTGGAACTTCTTTCTTTGCTTCTACTTTTGTAGAACTTGTTGAAGTTCTTCAACATTAAGCTCAATTCTTCATTGAAGGTTTGTTTCTCACTTGAAGATGTGGGAGTATCACATGAGGCTTTGTAAGCACCACTTGACTTGTTGTGAAGCTCTTCCTTATCCTTGAGTGATAGCTCATGAGCAACAATTCTTCCAATGACTTCCGTTGGCTTGAGATCTTTGTAATTGGGCATCATTTGGATCAATATGCACACGGTATCATACTTTCCATCCAAGGCTCTTAGGATCCTTTTTATGATGAATTTGTCAGTCATCTCTTCACTTCCTAAGCCGGAAATCTCATTTGTGATGAGAGCAAGCCTAGAGTACATTTCAACGATACATTCACCATCCTTCATTTTCAACTTGTCAAATTGACTTTGAAGCACATCCCATTTGGATTCCTTAACGGAGTCGGTACCTTCGTGCATATCAATCAAAGTATCCCAAATTTCCTTTGCATTCTCAAGACGGCTGATTTTGTTGAATTCTTCGGGGCACAATCCGTTGAACAGAATATCACAAGCTTGATCATTGTATTGTAGCATCTTCAAATCTTCCGCGGTAGCTTCACGGTTCAGTTCTCTCCCATCAAAGAATTCACCTTGCAAGCCAATACACAAAATAGCCCAAACCGCGGGGTTATGTCTAAGAATATGCATTTTAAATTTCATCTTTTGCTTCCAACTAGCAAAATTAGTGCCATCAAAGTAAGGACCTCTACGGTAGTAATTTCCCTCGCTAGACGCCATACTCTCTTAGGTTGTGAAACCAAGACTATGACCACCAAAAGCTATGGAAATCAAAGCAAATGGAGACCAAAGCTCTGGTACCACTTGTTGGATCGGAAGTATGTCTAGAGGGGGGTGATTAGACTACTTGACCAAATAAAAATCTAGCTTTTCCCAATTTTTGTTCTTGGCCGATTTTAGCAATTTAGCACAAGTCAAGCAATCAACCTACACATGCAATTCTAACAGTATAGCAGCGGAATGTAAAACAATTGCATATGAAGGTAAAGGGATGAGTTCGAGGGAGCAAACGCAATGTTGACACGGATATTTTTTATCCGTGGTTCCGATAGGTGGTTCTATCGTACATCCACGTTGATGGAGACTTCAACCCATGAAGGGTTACGGTTGCGTGAGTCCACGGAGGGCTCCACCCACAAAGGGTCCATGAAGAAGCAACCTTGTCTATCCCACCATGGCCGTCGCCCACAAAGGACTTGCCTCACTAGGGTAGATCTTCACGAAGTAGGCGATCTCCTTGCCCTTACAAACTCCTTGGTTCAACTCCACAATCTTGTCGGAGGCTCCCAAGTGACACCTAGCCAATCAAGGAGACACCACTCTCCAAGAAGTAACAAATGGTATGTTGATGATGAACTCCTTGCTCTTGTGCTTCAAATGATAGTCTCCCCAAGACTCAACTCTCTCTCATAGGATTGGATTTGGTAGAAAGAAGATTTGAGTGGAAAGCAACTTGGGGAAGGCTAGAGATCAAGATTTATGTGGTTGGAATGGAATATCTTGACCTCAACACAAGTGTAGGTGGTTCTCTCTCACAAAATATGTATTGGAAGTGTAGGCATGTTCTGATGGCTCTCTCCATGAATGAAGAGTGGGTGGAGGGGTATATATATCCTCCACACAAAATCTAACCGTTACACACAAATCACCAAACTCGGTGGGACCGAATCATTAAACTCGGTCGGACCGATTTAGTTCAAAATATGAACGTTAGGATTCTCGGTGGGACCGACATGTCAACTAGGTGGGACCGATGTCATTAAGGTTAGGGCATAACGTAATCTTGGTGAGACCGATTACACAAACTCGGTGAGACCGATTTTGGTAATAGCCAAACAGAGAGTTGATCAGGCAAACTCGGTGGGACCGATTCACTCATCTCAGTTGGACCGAAACGTTACGAAAAGGAAACAGAGAGTTTGCATTGCAATCTCGGTGGGACCAATCGCTCATCTCGGTTTGACCGAAACTTTACGAAGGGAAACAGAGAGTTTGCAATCCCATCTCGGTGAGACCGAGATCCCTATCGGTGAGACCGAATTGATTAGGGTTTCTGGCAGTGGCTATTCAACTGAAATCGGTGGCTCCGGATGGAAAGAATCGTTGGGGCCGAGTTGGACTTTTTGGTTTAGGACATATGTGGATATGAGAAAGTAGTGGAGGGTTTTGGAGCATATCACTAAGCATTTTGAGCATGATCCTCATTAAGCAACACCTCATCCCTTCTTAATAGTATTGGCTTTTCCTATAGACTCAATGTGATCTTGGATCACTAAAATAAAAAATGTAGTGTCTTGTGCTTTGAGCTTGAGCCAATCTTTTGTCCTTAGCATTTTGAAGGGTCCACTTTCTAATCCATGCCATGCCAAACATTGAGCTTCCTGAAATATTTATCTTGGAATAGCATTAGCTCAATGAGATATATGTTGTTAGGAATTACCAAAACCACCCAGGGATAGTTTCACTTTCAGAGAAGTGTGCAAAGATACACCTCCGTCAATGCACAGGGCGTCCATGGCCTTATCAAGCTCTTGCTCACTGGTTTCCTCTTCATCCCCTCCATCACTCTCATCATCACATGTTTCCTTCTCTCGACCTCTAGCAGGCTTTCCATGGTTCCGAAAGGGTTTGCCGGGGTGATTTACTTCACCACCTCAACCCTTACCGCCAGTAACATCCTGACCTTTTTCCTTGTCGCGCTTCTCATATTCTGCTTTCTTCTTCTTGACAAGCTACTCAACTTGATAACACTCTTGAAGGTCGTGGCCCTTGGTCCGATGAATCTTGCAGTACGGCCCATCACCTTTCCCAGCTTTCTCGGCAGCAGCAGCTTCCCGGCAGTCAGTGCACACGGTAGCTTCCTTGTCGGGGGCCTCAGCTTTGGCCTTCTTGCCGGTACTAGGTGTACCAGATCCTTCAACAGTCATCAACGCCTTATCTCTCCCCTTCTTACTTTGCTTCTTGCTCTTTTCTGACTAGTTGATTCATCCTCATCCTCTGAATCAACATTGGTGCAATCTTCCTCTCCAGGCAACCTCCTTCCCTCCTCCATCCGAGCACATTTATCCACTAATGTGTAAAGCTCATTCACAGTCTTGGGCAACCGCACGTTCATCTTGGAACGAATACGACAATTGCGCATATTGGACTGGAAGGCAGCTATTACGGCTGCCGGATAGATATTTGGGATATTTCTATGAACTTTGCTAAATCTCTACAAAAACTTACAGAGCATTTCTCCTTCCTTCTCCTGGAGAAGCTGCAAATCGCTGGGCTTGTCGGGTTCTTGATGACCGCCAGTGTAGGCGCCAATGAACTTGAGGCACAGGTCGGCCCACAACGAAATGAAGTTCTCCAGTAGGTGCATCAGCCAAGACCTCATATTGGATTTGATGGCCAAAGGGAAGTAGCTGGCGAACACCTTCTCATCTCTTCCCCCGGTAGCCTGAACATCGATGGTGTAGATGCTCAGGAACTCTGCCGGGTTCAGCCTCCCGTCGTACTTCCCAGGTATCTCTTTCTTGAACATGCGAACGGACGGCCAATGGACTTGCCACAGCTCTTGTGTAAAGGCAGGGCAGCCAACCTCGAAAGGTAGGCACCCGCCAACACCGAGCGCAGGCTCGTCGACGTTGAGGCCGTCGCACCCGTCGGTCCGGTGGAGGTTGTCGCGGCTGTCGGTGTCAAAACCGGCGGATCTCGGGTAGGGGGTCCCGAATTGTGCGTCTAGGCGGATGGTAACAGGAGACAAGGGGCACGATGTTTTTACCCAGGTTCGGGCCCTCTCGATGGAGGTAAAACCCTACTCCTGCTTGATTAATATTGATGATAGGGGTAGTACAAGAGTAGATCTACCACGAGATCAGAGAGGCTAAACCCTAGAAGCTAGCCTATGGTATGATAGTTGTTCGTCCTACGGACTAAAACTCTCCAGTTTATATAGACACCGGAGAGGGTTAGGGTTACATAGAGTCGGTTACAAATGGGAGGAGATCTACATATCCGTATCGCCAAGCTTGCCTTCCACGCCAAGGAAAGTCCCATCCGGACACGGGACGAAGTCTTCAATCTTGTATCTTCATAGTCCAGGAGTCCGGTCGAAGGTTATAGTCCGGCTATCCGAACACCCCCTAATCCAGGACTCCCTCAGTATCCCCTGAACCAGGCTTCAATGACGACGAGTCCGGCACGCAGATTGTTTTCGGCATTGCAAGGCGGGTTCCTCCTCCGAATACTTCATAGAAGATTTTGAACACAAGGATAGTGCCCGGCTCTACAAAATAAGTTCCACATACCACCGTAGAGAGAATAATATTTGCACAAATCCAATCTGGCGGCGTATTCATGGCGTGACATCACACCACGGCCAAGCCTTTATTGAATCGTTTTCTTGTCCCACCTCGGTAGCGTTTAGCGAGGCGGTTTCCTTGGCATGTCTTGTCGAAGCAGAGATCGTGTCCCCATATTCCGGGATTCTCATTAATACGGGTGTGGGTAACCCAATCGTGCCCGTTGGCATGTCTCCTCTATCGAAGGCGAGTCCCAAACGGCCACGGGGAGGGCTCTTGGTATTCAACCTATTTATAAAGAGACCAAGGCTCTACTCCTTTCTTTCAATCTCAATAGAATCCGCCCCTACCTCGAGTTCCAACACCCAAAGCTCCAGATTCAGCGCCGGACCTTGATGATGTCCGGCTCCGACCTTCAAGGCGGTGGATGCCTTCGCCGTTACGGAGGAAGGCGTGCTAAAAGCTAAGAGATGCGGTATCTAACGGCGAAATCTTGCATAGGCTGCCTGCTCAAGGGCAGGTTATTCCCACTCCCAAGCCTGGTGAGGCGTGGTGTTCGTGTCTCACTTCCTTGGGGCTAGGCTTCCAGCGGACCCCTTCGTGAGGGGCTCATGTTTTATTATGGGCTGGAATTTCACGACTTGGCTCCGAGTCCATCCTCCACATCTCATCGTTCATAAATGGTGTGCTGAGCCTTCCTCCGTATTACTCCTCATTTTGGATTGTGGCTTAAGATCTTCAAAGTAGAACCAAAGGCGATCGAGGGCAGCACACAAAGTCTTGGGCGCTGTTATAAGCAAGAATCTTGGCGCCCATGGCCGAGGCTCTTTTCAAGAGGAGTTCAACTTATGGCAACGAGTGGTTTTATATCACAGCTCGGGGCACCAAGTGGGTGGCGCCACCTGCCTTTCGCTGGGTCCCCCACCACAACTAAGCGTCATGGGTCAATAAAGGGTTTAGCGGGGGCCGTCCAGGGCGTGCCCTTGTTGCGAGGCCGCATTCGAGATCTCCTAGAGAGAGAGAGATCAATCTGGTCATGATGGCCTTGGTCATGTTGATTCGCCGCACCTTGCCCTGCAAGCGTCGCCCCCTCCGCTTGTGGGAGTTTAATCCGGAGGGACCACGAGCTCTTCAACATTTCTGGTAGACGCCCATGGAGATGTACAAATTGTTCTTGGATCACAAGCAATGTATGCGGACTCGACCGAGGGCGCGGTCTGAGCTGCAATCGCCGGATACTCAAGTAAGTAGTCCTATACCGGACCGCCATCCGTATATTTATCATAAATTGCCCTTAAAAGAGCTGTCCCTTAAACAGGAGTGGATAGCGAAAGCAAAGCTAATCAGTGTCGGCCCCCCTCCACGAGACCACGCGGATCCGTGTTAACCAGGATCTTGGAGGTTGCGCCTTTGGAAGAAGGCAAAGGGGAATAAAGGCTACCGCCTCCCGAAGGAGGCTGTCGAGGGAGGAGAATCGAAAATTCCTCTATCCAAGGGAAGAAGAGGACCACCTCACGAAGACCGGAGACCATGGTCTCAAAGTGGGGAAGAAATCTTCGTCGAGAGGTTCTGCGCCGGGGATGCCTCGGCCGCCTTTGTGCCCTAAGGGATCATCCCTCCACGGGCCGTAAGTAGAGAGGGAGTTTTAAAATAAAAACATCCTGTTCTATTTACGAGGAAGATAACGAAATTTTACCTTGTAGTCCGGATCTCAGCCCTTCTCGTGAGCTCATCTTGAGGATTTTCGTCCGAAGATGATGGAGAGCGAACGCCTCCCCTGCCGTACCACCTTGCGGCGGGCGACCCTAAGGTGTAAATCACGGAGTGTTTCTCGAATCCGGCAGGGCAAAAGCGTCGTATGGCTCCCCAAAGCCCTCCGTGTCCGGCCTTGAAAAAGGCCATCGGACGAAGTCCGGCACCGTCTGGTGCAGTCGGAGGAGCTGAAGGATTTTTCGGCGGCGTCTATCTCGAAGAACATCGTGCATTGATGGGCACGGTGATTGAAAGATTTCATCCACGGAGGCGGGTTGCACGAGGCCATCGGAGTTCTTGACGGGTTTTGAGTGCGTGAAATGATGTACCTCTAGACAGTTTCGCATATATAAGATCGTCCTGTGTAGATAGTAGCCCTGAGACTCGGTGCGTTGTCAAAAAATGGCGGCGCGCGAGGATCATAATCCTGTATAACATGTCGCCGTTCCTATGTAGGTGGCGAAGTGTCGATGGCTAGCCGGATGATGAATTTGCCGAGCTAAGCGGCAACTTGACTTAGCGAGATGCCGACGCCGTGCTTGTTAACAAGCGGCAGCGAGCACAAGGTATGTAATTTCTCCGAAGACACCTGGTAAGAGGAGCTTGATGCCCGTACCTTACAACATGTGTGCTTGATGCACGAGATGGTGCGGCTGCGGGGAGAACCTTGGGCGGAACTTGCCGAGCCAAGGAGCAGGCGAGGAGAAGCGTCGGCTGCCTTAAAAGCGGCGAAGAGCTGAAAGCGAACAGGCTGCTCCTGCCAAGCAAGAAGGAAATGCCCGAGATGGCTGTGAAGTTGAAGAATGCTGCTAACCGCTGCGAGCTTCTTGAAAAAGAAGATCGGGCGGAACAGAAGGACCTGAAGAAGGCCTCTACCGAGGCCAAGGATGCTCGCTCTGCGATGAGAGCTATGAAGGAGGAGCTACGTCAGGCCGGAGATATCGCGGTTGGAAAGCCCTTTATGCTGCGGATGAAGTTCGGGGATCCTAAATATGCTCCGTTGGACCGGTTGTGGAGTGCGGCGGACACTTACCTGGACTTGGCGGCGAGTGCCACGGACGCGGCCGAACACTTCCGAGATCAAAAGGATCAAGAAGTGGAAAAGCTTTTTTGGTCGCAGTTCCACAATCTAGAGCACCCACTTCCATTAATCGATCGTTTGGCCGCATGGGCGGAGCTGAATAGGTTATCCAGACACGCCATGAAGTATGTCGTGAGTCATCTGTAGCCGGAAAGGCCCGAGCCGAAGAGTTATTTTATCTTGGTGTAGCAATTCCTTGGTGCGGTGTCGCATATCAATGCAATGAAGAGGTCAGCGTGCATAGAGGGTGCGCGGAAGGCTCTTTCCCGTGTCAAGACATACTGGGCGGAGATAAAGGCCATCGATGTTGCATCCCAAGATTCGGATGGGAGCCGAGTACCTGCCGAGCACTATTTTCAGAAAGTTCTGCAGGGCGCTCGTTTAATAGAAACGAAGTGCTCGAAGGATATTATGTTCGGATAACATGTATTATTGTAAAACAATGTTTCGAGGGAATATATAAGCTTTTATACTTGTGCCTTCAAAATTAAAATACCTCTTGTGCGGCCGTTAATGTATATGTATATATAACTGAAAGATGGCGTTCGTCGGCTTCAGCCCCACGCATATAATGCGGGGTGTTATGAAAAGTGCATTTTCACACTTGATCCAACGTCTTGGTCCTATAAAGGAGGTGATAGCGCAGCGAACTCAGCAACCGGACTATAATGCTTTATCACTTTCACTTAGCCATAGGAGTTTGGCGGTGGGGCTACTATATAGCCCACAGAATACCGCGTTCACCCGAATCGAGGCGCGTGTGTGCCTGGCGAAACAGCCCTTCGTTAATGCGGAGGAATCCTAAAGATTCCGGCACGTCATCGAGTGGTTGACCAGTCTCACGCTATATCATGACAGTC
Source organism: Aegilops longissima (assembly GCA_021605205.1). NCBI lineage: Eukaryota > Viridiplantae > Streptophyta > Magnoliopsida > Poales > Poaceae > Aegilops > Aegilops longissima. The sequence continues at coordinate 405,187,861 of CM038682.1, forward strand.
AGTTTTGGCTTTCTCTCTTGAGGTGCTGCTTTGGCGAAACCAGGGCACAATGGCAGTAGTTCTCCGGTGCCGCCTTAGCCGATAGAGCGGGCGTAAGGCAGCAAAACACAGGAGCGGGCAAACCCAACATTTGACCAAAGACATGATTCGAGCTGATGCATATAAGGCCAAACTTCATGACGCCGAACACTCCGTAAGGTATTCGGTCTTTATGAAAGCGGGCTGAAGAACGCCCTTAGTAATAAGCCCCGTGTCGAGTGCAGCATAAAATTCTAACGTGGCCACATGTCAGGACCCCGATTCCAAGTCACATCGATCTAGCCGGTAACACCTCATATCACTTTGCGGCCTCACACACGGTATTCCCACGGGTGTCTCCTTACCATGGCCCGGGACCATTTGCGCCTTTTGGCTCACGTATATGATAGTGTCGCTAGCATCCATATGACAGAGAACCCGGGCCGACATGGCTAGTCGTGAACCCAAAGCGGCACTAATCCATGGGGACATGCATACATGAATCAACTTCAAGCATGTCGGTCAGCAGCGTGTGAATCCGGGTTGTAGCACTGGGCTAACAGGACTCCAGGAACCCGGGCTGTAGCAAGCTAGGCAGGACTCCGGATGTCACCGTGTGACATTTCCCCGTAGGGACAGACACAGGAACGAAGTGAAACACATGCCGGCCAGTCAAGTGTTCCGGAGCAGTAGTGTTGGGCTAGTAGGACTCCGGTGAACCGGGCTGTAGCGGACTACTATGGCTCATGGAAGCACAAGACTACATTTCCCCATAAGAGAGGCTACCAAGGATAAACAACTAGGTTGTCGGATCCCACACATACCAATCATTTCGATCATACACACAATATGCTCGATATGTGTAAATACAACATGGCATCACAACATAACTCTACGACTCAAGTATTTATTCATTAGGCTACGAGGAGCGAGATATTACAAACATGGGTCTCATGACCCCAACATTCAGAGCATACAAGTCAAAGCACATGCGGAAGCTTAACATGTCTAAGTACAGACATCTACAAAGGAAAAAGGCTGAGAAGCCTGACTATCCACCAGATCCTGCCGAGGCACTAGATCGTAGCTGAGGTATCAAGCTAAACATCGAAGTCCACGTGGAACTACTAGCGAGACGGACGTCTCTCTGCAAAAACATAAAATAGGCAAACGTGACTACAAATGTACCCAGCAAGACTTACATCAGAACTAACTACATATGCATCGGTATCAACAAAGGGGGTGGTGGAGTTTAACTGCAGCAACCCAGCTTTGACTCGGTGGCTATCCTGAACTACGACTGCAAGTAACTCTTTTGAGGTGGCGCACACGAGTCCACATATTCACCATATCAATACACCACTATGGATCCGCTCCCGTCTCCCTACGAGAAGGCCATCCATAGCACTCACGCTTATCTTGCGCATTTTAGAGTATCCACTTTCACTTGTCTATGAACTGATATAGGTAACCCAGAAGTCCTTTACCGTGGACACGGCTATTCTAATAGATCATTTATAACCCTGCAGGGGTGTACTTATTCACACACGCTCTCGCCACTTACCACCATGTACACGTCGTGTATCTCGGCAACCTTCAAGCGGAAGCCTGGCGAGGGAGTCGGCCACGACCTACCTAAACACTCAAGTCTCTAGTCCAGGTTTATCGCCTATTCAGGTTCCATCCGCAGGGAGTCCGGCCGAGGTTTCCACATACAGCCCCGAACGATGTGAGCAGGGTTCCCGAGACACCAAACGGGCGCCCGGTACACCGTGCCATGGTGTATCTACCGCATCATAGCCCACCCCTAGGGTCAGCGCTACGCACGGCCTCCAACACATATACTACAAACACCAGAAACTAGTTGCAACTCCTGGACAGAGAACAAGGGTGGTTAAGAAGCCGAGAGAGTCAACTAAGGATCCCAATGTGTGGTAGTAGCTGTTCATGGATCAAAAACACAGAACTCAGTTCCTGAGGACGGCTTCAAGGAGACAACCCACCATGTACTCCTACATGGCCTCTCACCGCTACCTTTACCAAATCGTGTTCACACACTTAGCTCACACACAGTAGGACATGTTTACACACCTCCGATTCATCCCTGATGAATCAGACCTGACTCGACTCTAAGCAGTAGCAGGCAATGACAAACAAGCATGAATGAGTAGGCACATCAGGGCTCAAACAACTCCTACTCATGCTAGTGGGTTTCATCTATTTACTGTGGAAATGACAGGTCATGCAGAGGAAAAGGGGTTCAGCTACCGCAGCAAGTAACAGAAGAATCGTTGTTGTCCTAATGCAATAAAAAAGAGCAGGAGCAAGAGAGTGGGATTGTTTCGGAATGAACAAGGGGGTTTTGCTTGCCTCGCACTTCTGAAGATATTATAGCTCTTCATCGGTGTCATCAATCTCAACGTCGGTATCACGTCTATCAAGAGGGGACAAATACCGGCAACACAGAAGGAAACACAATCAATGCAATGCACAATATGATGCATGATCATGACATGTCAACATGCTGTGTTTTGAGCTAATGCAACTAGCAACATGTTAAATGGAGTTGGGTTGAACCCTAGGTTCAAATTCAAACTCCATATGTGAGAGCTTAAATGCCATTTATATGATTTGGCCTAAACAGCAGCCATAAGTTGATCTAACATGCATGGAAGTGGTACAGATGGGTAGATTGGATTTTTCTGATCATTTTTCATATATAAATTATTTCATTCTGAGCTACGGTTGATTTTCTATGATTTTTAGAAGTTTTGGCTATTTTCTGGAATTTGCTATAAAAGAATAAATCCAGAAAAATAGTTACTATGTCAGCACTGTGTCACTGTGATGTCAGTAGGTCAACAGGGTGGTCCAGGTCAAACTGACCAGTGGGTCCCATGTGTCAGTAACTAAACTAAACTAACTAGGTTTAGTTAACACTAATCTAGGTTAGTTAGCAGGGCGTGGCCCGCATGTCAGTGAGAGGGAGGGGTCAAACCCCTGGGCAGACGGGGTCAAACACTGCCGGTCAAAGGCAGTCAACCCGTGCGGCGTTTAGCCGCCGGCGGCAGCAGACGCGGCGCGGGTTTCGCCCTCCGGTGACCAAATGGGCGGCGGAGGCCATCTATGGGGAGCTGGAAGTGCGCCGCTTCCATTGGTGGTGGTGGTTGGTCCGGAGGTGGCCGGAATCGTCGCCGGCGACGATGTTGGCGGCTGCCGGAGCTCGGGTGAGCTCGGGGTCGTCGCAACAACGAGTGTGGAGGCGCGGGGTTAGCACCTACGTGCTCTACGGGGTGCGGCGAGCAAGATGGACATGACGGCCAGGCCGTTGCGTGGCCGGAATCACGCGGGCGGCGAGCACAAGCGGCGGCGGGTGTGGGTGAGCAAGGTGCGGTGGCTACCGTGCACGAGAGCGAGAATGGTGAGGGGGAAGAGGATCAGTGGCTCACGGCTAGTGCAGGGAAACGAACGGAGAGCTCGAGGGAGAACCGGAGCGGTCGGGGCGGCACAGGCGATCTCGTCGTCGGGAGGTTGGGGACGAGCTCGGTGAGGACGTTCGGGGGCTTCGGGCGGGGCGTGGCTCGATGAGGGGGTGGAGGACGAAGTGGCGGAGCTTCTGGGTGCGTCGACGAGGCGTGGGGTGGCCGGTGGCCATGGCTACGGCGAGCGGCGGCTGTGGCTGCGCTCGGGTGGGTGCGCGCGAGAGGGACAGGGGTGGGAATGAGCACGGGGAGAGGAGTGAGAGGGCCTGGGGGGTGCGTGGCGTATCCAGCCAGTTCCAGGCGGTTGGCGGCAAGCAGGAGGAGGCGTGGCGAGCTCGGCGGTGTCGCGGTGTCCCTGCTCTGCCTACTGGCAGAGGTAGGCGATGACTGGCACTAGGCCAGTGGGCTGGGCCGTGCTGGGCCAGGCCAGGTGGGCGCTAGGTAAAACCCTCTCTCTCTGCTTTTTGTTTATGTTTTTCTATTTCTCTGTAACTTCTGGGCTTTATTAAAAATACTAGAACGTTTTCAATAATCCTGAAGATAATTTTGGGCTCTATTTGGATTATTCCTAACATCCCTCACTTAAGTTCAGAATTAATTGAGCACTTAAAATAATATATAGCATTTAAATGCCCAATTGCAAATAGCATATGTTTTAATTCAGTGACCTTATGTGTCCTAGAAAATTGTGCACTATTTTTGTCAGAGGTTTTTGACCAAGGCAAAGATGATGAACATTTTAGAAGGGCATTTCAGGTTCATTGAAAAAGGTTTTAGTAAACCCTAATTGGTTTAAGGGGTGTGCTGGGGGTTCTGTCATCCCCATTTCATATTTAATAAAATTTTAAACATGATGCATGGAAGCTAATGCAAAGACAAGCAAGGCCTGAACTGGGGCTGTGACAACTCACCCCCACTAAACAAGAATCTCGTCCCGAGATTCAAGCATAGGGTAAGATGAAGGGGGAACGCAACTAACGCAATCTTCATGATCCAGGTTGCATCTCACAAGAACGTTGATTCGATCACCATCCTTGTCTCGACGTCTTGCTCTGAGAACTCCAGCTATCATGACAATGGGAGGAGAAGGAGATTCTAGAAGGATCGATCTTCTCGAGGATCGAACAACTCAGGATTAACTCAGGGAATGAGACATAGCAACATTTCTCGAGCTAAGACATGAAACATACATCCAGAGGGATGGAGTGTAACAGATGACGAAGATTCACTACGTAGACACAATTCCACACTTAAGAAGGTGGTGAACAGTTGTCCACGTAGCGAGGAGTTGAGTTGCCATGATACCATAACGAGACATCTTAAGGAAGGTGACCCGCAGAAATATTCCCTTAAGTGGCAAAAAGAATTACTTTTGATATAGAGATCATTAAGACTCTTTATACCAGCCTAAGGCAATCCCAATCGATCATTTGAAGGAGTTCGAAAGAATGACATACTCGGACTAGAATGGATGATGTGGACTACCTTGTTGAAGACAACGCAATGGATGATTTTGCTTATCATCGGAAATGGATGGAACCCATGGTAGGACCACTATTGAAGATGATCCTAAACAACAATTACTGAGAGGGCAGCCCATGGGAATTGGCACAATGGCGGTGCAAGCTGGGAACAAAATGCAACTGTTGGGAATGTTCCAACCATCATATCTGCCTGAGATTCAGATCCGATTGGTGATAGGATACTTCAGACTCAGCATGTCCGAAAAGAAAGGTTGCAACACAAATCGACGAGATGACGTTGCGAGATTCTCGGGATATGAACTACGATAGTAAGGTCCAAAACATGAGCTAGTTCTGCTACACACATGTGAACATGCTGTCCCATACAAGCATGATCACATGGTAGTCTTGCAATAAAACACTACCGAGTTCTGATTGGGAACCATCATTGAGATAACGAAGTCTTGTGCATATCCGTCCGGGCCCTCCAGGATTAGCGCATGAACTTCTTTTCTTTGAACAATTCAACCAGTGGCTTGGTGTGCTAGGAATTGCATATGGGATGAAGATGATCAGTCTATCAGACCATAGAATACTTTGCACGGGCATGACTGACTTGGGATGATTCCAGAGGAAGCAAAACAAACCTTTCCCAAATTCATGGCGGCAACTTACACCTAAAGCACATGAATTCGAGGAAGTCACTTCTTCCATCCAAGCATAGGCTTCATGAACGGAACACGAAGGAATTGCTTACAAAGTTTTCAACAGTAGGTTGATGTTCAACATGAATCATGGGGGAGACAAGAAGCTGCTGATGGGCTCAACGACAACTCATCGGAATTTCCATATCACTGGACTTCCACCATCATGTGAACACGGTGATAGCATTGGTCAGACCAAAAGATGTAATGGTATATGCTCGAGGAATCAACCATGAGTAAGACAACATTACGAACATCGTTGGTTCTGATTTGACTTGACAATAGCCCATACTCAAGTCAAAGTTTTGACAAGGCAATAGATCCAACAACTGATCACAGGGACCAATCGATGAAGATATCATCTTTCTTCAACACACACACACACACACCAGGATATCCCTTGGAGATGAACTAAGTCAGGTAAGCTTTTATCTTCCAACTCTCCAAGTTGTTGTTTAGCTTAACCAACTAGCTCAGGGTATCCGTCACAGATTCTTGGAGAAAGGGTGGTTACAAGAAAGCCAACTTGATCACGAACTCAACATAGCGGTCAGGTGACAACCTGGTAATACTTCCGAGAAGATATTCGTAAAATCATGAACCACCAATATGCTACTAAGCTCGAGAATAATCCTGCTTTTCAGGGCAAGACGATATGATCAAAAGAGTGAGGGATTGGCACAATCCTAACTCATTGATCGAAGAGTGCACCGGAAATAAGGACTAGGTAGCACGATCAATCTTAGAATGATGATATAATAACCAACACTCTAAGAATGAGAATATTGTCCATTAACTACCAAGCAAGGGGGTTGCTAGGCGTATTGATTTGACACATCATGATTCACTTGTCGGCGTTCCGGTTATAATAACACGAAACTGAGGAATGAATAATGATGACAAGAAGTATCACTGTATCAAGAGTTCATAGGATGGTGTGCAATTCCCATGATATTCTTAATATAAAGATAATAATACTCCAAGGTAGAACAGAGCAAAGGATGGATTGGCATTTGATCTGCAGGGCACAACTACTTTGACCCAATCCTGGATATGGATAAGGTACTGGAGTTTGTTTTTCCTAGTCATTCTGAAATAGAATGGCTTAACGGACCACAAGAATAATAAGCATCGATAACACGGATGCACAATTACTCCTGACTATCAATTGATAGACGATGGTCGGAATACAAATGAAGAGGGGCAACTCAAGGGGACATATATCCTTTTGAGTTGTGGATGCATAGATTAATATGTCGAACCAAGTTCAGCAGGTTTCTTCCAGATAACCCATGCAGAAAGGTAGAACTGGCATAATCACAATTATGAATGGAGAACTCATCGAGGGCACTCCTGTTGTGATCTTTTGATCCAACAAACTTCTGCCATAAGTAGTTCATGGTATTTGGAAGAAGGATATACCACGGACCTCGAGGACTATCGCAAAGTTATTAATATCCTAAAGGAACTAGCAAACACTATCAACATGAGGTAAGTAGGGTGAATCTCGGGTTCAAAACCCAGGAATAGAATACCTACTCCTAAGTAGCATCACGGGATGCTTTCGAGGATGATGGCCAGAATCTTCACACTGGGAACACAAAACATTGCTAGATTACTAAGTGACTCCCTAAAACACCTAGGGTCATAATAATAGCTCCAACATATATGTCAAGGCAATAAATTACCTCAACGCACCGGTTAGTGTGCTTATTCTGACCATAAAGGACATCGGGAACGGAAAGAAAGGATTTGCAAATGCATCAGACTATTTAGAAACCTGGGATGACTCGGACAGCATAACGGCTGTAAATGCTCAAAAATATTTGGGACATTCTGCAAGGATGGTGGCATAACCACTCGATCATCACAATATCAAGATTCTGAGACCAGCTATGAACATATGGAAGTAGTAAAAACTGAACTGGGATATGAAATTATCAATTCTATAAGTCTATGGATTAGTAACACGTCATCCTGATAGATAGATGAGAAGACCTAGTTCTTAATCCCCGTAGAAAAGAAGAGGCTGACTCAGATCAGAAGGCCATGAGGTATAAGGAGTAAAAAGAGCCTTACATTCCCTTCCACAATCAATTCCCTTACATAACTAAAGCATTTCTAGACACAACTTTGACCAGTTTGGCTTGGTAATCCTACAGCAATCGAAGCTCGATACCAAAGCTGTCAGACCCGATTCCAAGTCACATCGATCTAGCCGTAACACCTCATATCACTTTGCGGCCTCACGCATGGTATTCCCACGGTGTCGCCTTACCATGGCCCGGACCGCTTATGCGCTTTTGGCTCACGATATGATAGTGTCGCTAGCATCCATATGACAGAGAACCTGGGCCGACATGGCTAGTCGTGAACCCAAAGCAACACTAACCCATGGGGACAGGCATACATGAATCAACTTCGAGCATGTCGGTCAGCAGCGTGTGAATCCGGGCTGTAGCACTGGGCTAACAGGACTACGGGAACCCGGGCTGTAGCAGGCTAGGCAGGACTCCGGATGTCACCACGTGACATTTCCCCGAAGGGACAGACACATGAACGAAGTGAAACACATGCCGCCACCAAGCGTCCTAGCAAAGAGTCTTTGGGCTAGCAGGACTCCAGTGAACCAGGCTGTAGCGGACTACTATGGCTCAAGGAAGCACTAGACTACATTTCCCCATAAGAGAGGCTGCCAAGGATAAACAACTAGATTGTCGGATCCCACACATACCAAGCATTTCAAACATACACACAATATGCTCGATATGTGTAAATACAACATGGCATCACAACATAACTCTACGACTCAAGTATTTATTCATAGGCTCCGAGGACGAGATATTACAAACATGGGTCTCATGACCCAACATTCAGAGCATACAAGTCAAAGCACATGCGGAAGCTTAACATGTCTGAGTACAGACATCTACAAAGGAAAAAGGCCGAGAAGCCTGACTATCCACCAGATCCTGCCGAGGGCACAAGATCGTAGCTGAGGTATCAAGCTAAACGTCGAAGTCCACGTGGAACTACTAGTGAGACTGACGTCTCTCTGCAAAAACATAAAATAGGCAAACGTGAGTATAAATGTACCCAGCAAGACTTACATCAGAACTAACTACATATGCATCGGTATCAACAAAGGGGGTGGTGGAGTTTAACTGCAGCAAGCCAACTTTGACTCGGTGGCTATCCTGAACTACGACTGAAAGTAACTCTTTTGAGGTGGCGCACACGAGTCCACATATTCACCATATCAATACACCACTATGGATCCGCCTCCCGCCTCCCTACGAGAAGGCCATCCATAGCACTCACGCTTATCTTGCGCATTTTAGAGTATCCACTTTCACTTGTCTATGAACTGATATAGGTAACCCGAAGTCCTTTACCGTGGACGCGCTATTCAATAGATCATTTATAACCCTGCAGGGTGTACTTCTTCACACACGCCTCGCCACTTACCACCATGTACACGCCGTATATCTCGCAACCTTCAAGCGGAAGCTTTGGCGAGGAGTCGCCACGCCTACCTAAACACTCAAGTCTCTAGTCCAGGTTTATCGCCTATTCAGGTTCCATCCGCAGGGAGTCCGGCCGAGGTTTCCATATACGGCCCCGAACGATGTGAGCAGGGTTCCTGAGACACCAAACGGGCGCCCGGTACACTATGTCACGGTGTATCTACCGCATCATAGCCCACCCCTAGGGTCAGCGCTATGCACGGCCTCCAACACATATACTACAAACACCAGAAACTAGTTGCAACTCCTGGACAGAGAACAAGGGTGGTTAAGAAGCCGAGAGAGTCAATTAAGGATCCCAATGTGTGGTAGTAGTTGTTCATGGATCACAAACACAGAACTCAGTGCCTGAGGACGGCTTCAATGAGACAACCCACCATGTACTCCTACATGGCCTCTCACCGCTACCTTTACCAAATCGTGTTCACACACTTAGCTCACACATAGTAGGACATGTTTACACACCTCCGATTCATCCCCGATGAATCAGACCTGACTCAACTCTAAGCAGTAGGAGGCATGACAAACAAGCATGAATGAGTAGACACATCAGGGCTCAAACAACTCCTACTCATGCTAGTGGGTTTCATCTATTTACTGTGGAAATGACAGGTCATGCAGAGGAAAAGGGGTTCAGCTACCGCAGCAAGTAACAGAAGAATCATTGTTGTCCTAATGCAATAAAAGAGAGCAGGAGCGAGAGAGTGGGATTGTTTCGGAATGAACAAGGGGGTTTTGCTTGCCTGGCACTTCTGAAGATATTATAGCTCTTCATCGGTGTCATCGATCTCATCGTCGGTATCACGTCTATCGAGAGGGGACAAATACCGGCAACACAGAAGGAAACACAATCAATGCAATGCACAATATGATGCATGATCATGACATGTCAACATGCTGCGTTTTGAGCTAATGCAACTAGCAACATGTTAAATGGAGTTGAGTTGAACCCTAGGTTCAAATTCAAACTCCATATGTGAGAGCTTAAATGCCATTTATATGATTTGGCCTAAACAGAAGCCATAAGTTGATCTAACATGCATGAAAGTGGTACATATGGGTAGATTGGATTTTTATGATCATTTTTCATATATAAATTATTTCATTTTGAGCAACGGTTGATTTTCTATGATTTTTAGAAGTTTTGGCTATTTTCAGGAATTTCGTGTAAAAGAATAAATCCAGAAAAAGAGTTATTGCGTCAGCACTGCGTCACGGTGACGTCAGCAGGTCAATGGGGCGGTCCAGGTCAAACTGACCAGTGGGTCCCATGTGTCAGTAACTAAACTAAACTAACTAGGTTTAGTTAACACTAATCTAGGTTAGTTAGCAGGGTGTGGTCGGCATGTCAGTGAGAGGGAGGGGTCAAACCCCGGGGCAGACAGGGTCAAACCCTGCCGGTCAAAGGCAGTCAACCCGCCGGCGCTTAGCCGCCGACGGCAGCAGACGCGGCGGAGCGGCGCGGGTTTCGCGCTCCGGCGACCAAATGGGCGGCGGAGGCCATCTACGGGAGCTGGAGGTGCACCGCTTCCATTGGTGGTGGTGGTTGGTCCGGAGGTGGCCGGAATCGTCGCCGGCGACGATGTTGGCGGCTGCCGGAGCTCGGGTGAGCTCGGGGTCGTCTCTACAACGAGCGTGGAGGTGCGGGGCTAGCACCTACGTGCTCTACGGGGTGCGGCGAGCAAGATGGACATGACAGCCAGGCCGTTGCATGGCCGGAATCACGCCGGCGGCGAGCACAAGTGGCGGCGGGTGCGGGTGAGCAAGGTGCGGTGGCTATGGTGCACGAGAACGAGAACGGTGAGGGGGAAGAGGATCAGTGGCTCACGGCAAGTGCAGGGAAGCGAACGGCGAGCTCGAGGGAGAACCGGAGCGGTCGGGGCGGCGGAGGCGATCTCGTCGTCGGGAGGTTGGGGACGAGCTCGGTGAGGATGTTCGGGGGCTTCGGGTGGGGCGTGGCTCGGTGAGGGGGTGGAGGACGAAGTGGCGGAGGTTCTGGGCGCGTCGGCGAGGCGTGGGGTGGCCGGTGGCCATGGCTACGGCGAGCGGCGGCTGCGGCTGCGCTCAGGTGGGTGCGCGCGAGAGGGACAGGGGACGGAATTAGCACGGGGAGAGGAGTGAGAGGGCCTGGGGGGGTGCGTGGCGTCTCCAGCCAGCTCCAGGCGGTCGGCGGCAAGCAGGAGGAGGCGTGGCGAGCTCGGCGGTGTCGCGGTGTCCCTCCTCCGCCTCTTGGCGAGGTAGGCGATGACGGCACTAGGCCGGGCTGGCTGGGCCGTGGGCCAGGCCAGTGGGCGCCAGTAAAACCCTCTCTCTCGCTTTACTTTATGTTTTCTATTTCTCTCTAACTTCGGGCTTTATTAAGAATACCGAACATTTTCAAAAATCCTGAAGATAATTTTGGGCTCTATTTGGATTATTCCTAACAGCCCTCACTTAAGTTCAGAATTAATTGAGCACTTAAAATAATATATAGCATTTAAATGCCGAATTGCAAATAGCATATGATTTAATTCAGTGACCTTATGTGTCCTAGAAAATTGTGCACCATTTTTGTCAGAGGTTCTGGACCAAGGCAAAGATGATTAACATTTTAGAAGGGCATTTCAGGTTCATTGAAAAAGGTTTTAGTAAACCCTAATTGGTTTAAGGGGGGTGCTGGGGGTTCTGTCATCCCCATTTCATATTTAAGAAAAATTTAAACATGATGCATGGAAGCTAATGCAAAGACAAGCAAGGCCTGAACTGGGCCTGTGACACCACATGCCAAGACGCCAGCCTCCACCTCGGTTATAGCAAGAAACCGGGGGATGTGTATCAACAAGAGACAGTAAAAAGGTTTACGCAGGTCTTAATCTGAAAAGAATCCTTGAATGGGTCCCTCTCGCACGCCTGCTTTGTGTCTCCGCAGTGCCGTATCCTGGACGGGTGTAGCACGGTGTTCATCTGTAAAAGAGAGGAACTTAGTTGAAAAAGATCGTGCGAAAATGTACGTTATATTAAATAAACAAAGTACAATTCAAAAAATGAATAAAATTGAGCTTTATTGTCTCTTGTTGAACATGCGCGAGCCCTTGTACGGGTATGCGGCTAGTAAGCCCTTAGATGTTTACGCCGGACTCGTCTAGCTATGTCCGGGTCCGAACGACCTGTTTAGGTGCTTTGATTAGTGAAGCGGTTTAGTGTGTGGCTGTCAAGGCAGCCGCACAATCTTCGCGCTAGAGGAACACTCGATATTTCCTTTAATGAGATGATGCTCATGGACCGGGCATTTTAAGTATAAGAGATGCATAATGCGGTATTATGTTAAAGCAAAGTAAAGCTTAGCGCCCCAAAGAGTGCTTGATAGCTGCTTGTAAATGGGGCGATGTGGAAGATTAGCTTTTGACGGAAGTTGTCGGGTGAACCAACATAACTTCTAGCAGAGAGAGCCCGCATAATGGGCATCTGGGCTGGCGCTACCCCTTGAAAGGAAGTGTTGCTTTGGCGAATTGTTGTTGTTGGGTCTATCCCCATTTTATGGATTGTGTCCTGATATAGCAGGTTTAGATCACCGCCGCCGTCCATTAGGACTTGTGTAAAGTGGAGTCCGTCAATTATCGGATCTAATACCAAGGCAGTCCAGCTGCGTGCTCCTGATACTTCTAGAGTAATCCGTTGGTCAAAGGTGATTGGTTTTAACAACCAAAGGGCGGGACTCCTCGATAGGCCGTATGGCGCGTATCTCTATAGGCGCCACTATGTTTTTCCCTTTTGTCACGTGAAGCGAGTTTACTGTTTTAACTTCTTGTGGGAAATTCTTTTGTTTTCCGGTGCTCTGCTTGTGGGGTTCGTCATCATCCTCGCTTGGTGTGTCGAGCCCCTTGTGTTCGGCGTTGAGTTTGCCGGATTACTTGAAGACCCAACAATCTTTGTGGGTATGGTTTGCAGGCTTCCCGGGAGTAATGTGGATTTGGCATATCTTGTCCAAGATTTTGTTTAGGTTAGATAGCTCGTCCCTGTTATCCTTGAGGGGCAGCTTTTTCTGATTCTGCCGAGAGCTTTTGAATCCAGCGTTGACTTTCGTGCTCTTCGGGCTGTTTCCCTTGGTCCGACATCGGTCCTTGCTGCGTCATGGTTTCCGCTTCCATCCCTAACTTCGGATGTACTTGGGTCGCTGGTACTGCATCTTGCCAACCAGCTATCCTCTCCTGCGCAAAAGCGGGACATGAGGCTTGTTAGTGTGGCCATTGTTCTTGGCTTTTTTGGCCAAGGTGTCTGGCGAGCCATTCGTCTCGAACGCTGTGTTTGAAAGCTGCTAAGGCTTCAGCGTCCGGACAGTCGACTATCTGGTTCTTTTTAGTAAGAAATCTATTCCAGAGTTTCCGGGCTGACTCTCCGGGTTGTTGGGTTATATGACTTAAATCGACTGCTTCCGGAGGTCGGACATAGGTCCCTTGAAAATTTGCCCGAAAGGCATCCTCGAGCTCTTCCCAACTTCCAATGGTGTTTTCGGGGATGCTTTTAAGCCAATGTCGGGCTGGCCCTTTGAGCTTGAGGGGTAAGTATTTTATGGCGTGGAGGTCATCTCCTCTAGCCATGTGTATGTGGAGGATATAATCCTCAATCCAGATTCCAGGGTCTGTTGTTCCGTCGTATGCCTCTATGTTTACAGGCTTAAATCCCACTGGAAATTCATCGTCCAGCACCTCATCGGTGAAACATAGGGGGTGTGCGGTACCCCTATATTTGGGTGTGCCGTGATGTTCGGATACTTGTTGCGCTATGCCCTTACTAGAGCTTGCTTTCTTGGCCCGTAGATAGATCTGGCTGGGCCATCTTTTTGATGGGAATCCTTGTGCGGATCGCGTGCGGCTTGTGTGCGGCGCCATTTGCCGCACTATGTTGGCCATGGGGCGCGATCCGACCGGTGGATTCCTTATTTTTGATTATGGAGGCTCTAAAGCCTCTTCATCAAATTCGCAGTAATTTTCGCCGGATAGCTCTTTGTGTGGCGATCGTCCAGATCTCGCTTATGTGTTGAGTACTTTGCTCCATCTAATTTCGTAGCGACCCGACCTCGATGGTCAAGCCTCGTGTTTCGTGCCATCCTCGGATCAAGTATGTTTGGCACACACAAGACATCAATGTATATATCAAAGTGTAATCACATGTATAAATAACGAAATGATATATACCTCATAATACTCAGCGAAACAATCAAACGGGTGTGGATTCCCATCAACGCCATCGGCAGTTGAGTGTAGACCGTAACCCAGATCGTAACTCTTACTCGTCGAGGAAATATCTGCAACATGATACGTTGCAGCCGTGTAGGTCAAGACATTGAATGTACCGCAAGATCACAATAAGAGAAAACAGATGATAAACTATACTATATGCAGTATGGCTTTGTGGCTCAGATTCGAGTTTTGTTTGCGTAAAAGCTGGTTTTATTTTCCTACATCAAAGGAATAAATGAAGTCTGTACTATAGAGTTTTCTATCATGACATGGTTCCGCCAACCGATGTCTCATAGCCCAAATTCATCATAAGTTGCCCACAATTAAGTTATCATCCGTGTTGAGAGTTCCGAGATAGATCCAAGTCCAGATGCTCAAATTGTCCGTAATCGGGACATGGCTAATCGATTAGGTTTTAACCCTCTGCAGAGGTTTGTACACTTTACCCGCAAGATTTTATCCTCTTTTACGATCTCGCACTTCGTGGTGTTTGAGAACAAGATGACCAAACATGGTCTTCCAAGAGTTCCCCGACCACCGTCCGTGCTCATCCAATCCTACCGTAGTTCTACATCTGCTAGCACCGCCCCAGCCAGAGTCACCACTAAGGTCAACCAAGCCGAGCCCATAATGACTTGCGGTTGCACAGTAAGCTTCAGGCATGAAGTATTCTTCCGTCTCTTTGAGTCTGGGTGAAGCTTTCCGCAAGATGTCATGGCTCTTCTCCATGCATCCCGCCAACCACCGGTTTCTCCAGGTGCCCGTCAACCATCCTTCACCCAAGAGTGTGTATTGAATTCTTGTCTCGAGTCTTGAAGTCTTGAGGCCTTGAAGATGCAGTCCTTGCAAATTCCATCATGGTGTTGTCGCCATTGACGAGAGTCCTCCTTTTCACACCACTCTCGAACACTCATACCAACCAAGTCTACTATAGCGTAGCATAAAAATAAATGACGCCTCGGCTTGGTAACAGGTGATGGGTTCTACCTCATGCATACTACTCAACTTCAAGAATCAATAACACTACTAGAGGTGGTTGCAAAGATGCCACTAAATGCAATAAAACATAGGTATGAAAACATGGTCAAAGTGAACTTGCCTTGCGACGATCTTCAAAACTAGGGACTCGTGGTAGCAAGCTTCAGACCGAAATTCTACCGAGGCAAACAACAATCATAATAAGCATATAGCATATGATCACTTAACATAATAGCATGCTACATAACACACCAAACAAACGAATCAAAACCCAAAGGAAAACTCGAAGAAATCCAACTCAATGTTTTTCCTACTTCAAGCAACAACTAAAAGTAGTTTTACATAACAAAATTCTTCTTAACAGAACCTAAACATGGGTTTATGTTTCCTAACAGAAAAGGATTCATCAAGCAACTAGTAGCAGAAAGAATCACCTTAAAATCTATTATGAAACTCCAATTAGGCCTAAAACAAATTCTAGTAAGAAAAATAAAATAAAAGTTTTATTTATTATAAATAAAAGTTCATGCTATAAAGTGACAGAAACTAACCTAGAATAATCTATCACATATGAAAAATAAATTTATTTGCTAATTAAAACAATAGGAAAACAGTAACTAGTTAATTAATTAAGAATAACATGATTCTGATTAAAACTATTTTTTTATTAACCCTAAAATGCCCAAATAAATTCCTATGGTTAGGTAATGTCAAAACAAAGTTGTGACAAAACGAATCATTAAAAAATAATATTCCTAACTCATTTTATAGCAGATTTAATATTCTGTCTAAATCTAAAATAAAGCAATTTAAATAATTTTAACATGCCTAATTATATTTTCTACAGAAACTATAAGAAATTTGCAAACCAACAAAAAAAGAATCACTTAAAAATATTAAGTAGATTTAAAGATATGAATTTTTCAAATCTGAAACTATTCTGTTAAAACAGAAAACGAAAATAAAAGAAAAACGGGCTAATGGGCCTATCTAACGCTTCGGCGTAATATAACTAAAACGGGCCTAGGGTTTAAACGAATCGGCCGGTTCAACTAAAAACCCTAACTAAAAATAAACCGGAACTAAAAACCGGTTCACTAAACCTAAACCT
Organism: Aegilops longissima; assembly: GCA_021605205.1. NCBI lineage: Eukaryota > Viridiplantae > Streptophyta > Magnoliopsida > Poales > Poaceae > Aegilops > Aegilops longissima. Next base: position 405,204,363 of record CM038682.1, read on the forward strand.
AATAAACCATACCCCTTCGGGGGTTCTAATCTACGCCGTTGAGATTAGATCGGACGGCAGGGAGGGGTCTGGCGACTTACCGGTCGACGACGACGACGGCGGCTCGGGCGGCGAGTGCTCCGGCGACTCCGGTGGTCGGGGGCGACGGCGGGAGCTCCAAGGGAGCGGACGGGCGAGGGGTCGGTTTGGTGGAGTCGGGCGAGGTCGGGTGGGCCGGGCGTCGGCGATGGAGTAAATGGCGGCAGCGCCTCGGCCTCCGCGGGTTTTATGGGAGGGGACGCGCCGGGTGAGGGGTGAGGGGGGAATGGGGTGAGGGGGGTATTTATGGGCGGGGGGTCCTCGACTTGGACGAGGGGGCAATCGGGGGAGGGATTCGCGGCGAATCCCGGATCCGGCGGGATCCGGCGAGCGGCGGCGCGGCGGTTGCGTGGGCGAGGGGGAAGAAGGGTGGGGGTCCACCCGTCAGCGAGTGAGGGGGAGAGGGGGTTCGGTCGGTCGGCCGACCCGGAGTCGGTTCGGCGCTGGCTCATTGGCCTCAAGGTCAAGGCTGGCTGGGCCGGTTCGGTGGTCTGCCCGGTCTTGGTCGGGCCACTGGTCTGGTGGCGCCTGGCCTTTTCTTTTTCTAATTTATTTTTTGAAAATAAAACAGAGAATAAATATGTAAAATATAAATATTTTATATAGGACATATATATATCAAAATGATCAGGGGAATATTCCCTATCATTTGAACATTTTTTCCAGGGGCAAAATCCAAACTTTATAAAAATTCATTTTTTTCAAAATTCAAATAAAACTCAAATTTGAATTCAAACCTTTTGGCAATGTTTTTCCTCTGATATTTTTGGAGTGTCATGTTTACTCCTCTCATACTTTTTCTCAAGTATTTATCAGGCATAGTTTTGAAATAATTTTCCACTGCCACAATTTGAATTCAAATTCCAACAACTCCAAAACTTCTGAAACTTCAAATGCCACTCAAATTCAAACAACATGCATAGATGCTTAGCTATAATTGTAAAACATTCCAAATAGGAAATTTGGGATGTTACAAATCTACCATTATTTAAAATGAATCTCGCCCTCGAGATTCAAGAGGCTAGCAAGAAAGGGTTAGGGTTGGGGTCTGCTAGCAAATGTTTGGTCTGAGGGTCAGGTGCTACCACACTTAAAACAAGGTTACGGTTCCGATAAACTCAGATACTTCCTCCGAGTGCCGAAAATGTATGTCTCTTCACATATCTTACAATAGCTCCTTCATTAACGCTCTTACGTCAAGCATAGAGTTTTCTCAAAATCGTGGGTCGGTTCACAAAGTTGAAGTTCGTCCGAGACTGGATCTTCTTAGTTGATAGGTTCGTGTCCATTCTAGACAACTATCGAAATACTCATAGTGGTCTACAATTTATGGTTTCTCCTGCAGAAACGGGTCTGGGTTGGACCTCACCGTATAACCTACGATTGGCAACGGTTGCCTGTAAAGGGGTTCCATCGTCCTACCATTCTATGGTTTTATGGTTTATCGCGTCGACACTCTTCAAAGGTTTTCGAGGCTCTCTGATTTTCCATCAACATATGATAGTTCATGATAGAAGTCTCCGGTATGGGGGCCAATCCATCCCGTACTTGAATCATTACCACATACGTAAATAGTAAATCACGTATTCTAACACTTGGGCATACTCACAAGCATTGCAGAATTTCACTTGTCGATTTAACCGAGTTCGCTTAAATCCATGGTTTCGCAAGCTGAACAAGACATCTATCGCTCTTCACAATCCTTGGGTTTCGTATCCTCCTAAAAGATGTCGGATGTTTAAACTCGGAGTTTTCTTCCGAAATATGTTCCTACAATAAGAGTGTGCTTGCTTCTTATTAACTCCTGGGCCTGTGGGTTATGGCCCACTTCAACTCTTGTACAAGTTTAATTCATCCTTCCTAGGATTCCATATTACATCTCCTCAAATCCAATAGTACTTCTTCCTTCATACCCTTGTGGTGACGATCATACAAAACTCCAACTTATTTTGTCCAGCTTCCTTCTATGGACCGTCATGAATAACACATTTCTTTCTTCATTGATCCTGTGGCTTTACGGAGTACGACGACACCAAGGAAAAATGCACTAGTTTATCCATAAATCTCATTATTTTCGTATCAATCTTTTATTACATTCTTAACCACTTTTCGTGAATCCAAATTCCAAAAAGTTTATTACAAATGCCGCCACCCACATGGTTCGGTATGGTCAGACATTACTTCCAACTTTATTTATTTATCTTCCTCGAGGATTCTTTAGTCCTGCTGGAATTGTGCGACATGCGCCTTTGAAGTCTTCAATCTTCTGTTTCATCGTGGTGGCCTTGAGCTTCACCTCCATCATCTCTGCATGCACTTCGCTTAGGTATTCCTGAGTATAACGGAGTCTTGCTTCAAGTATTTCTCCGATCCGGCGATGGCTTCCATGGCTGCTTCACGAACAGCATCGAAGAAAGTTGCTTGTGGCACACGTGAAATGAAAAGTACTGCCCCATCATCTTTGGGCAAACTCCTTTCAAATGGTGGAGGTGTACTCCACATACCAAAGTTCCACTCTTTGCATGAAGGGTAGCCTTTGTAGACTGCATCTCCTTCAAGGTGAATATGCTTCATCATGTCCTTCAGATCTTCGGTAATCATGATCACTTGTCGTGGTCATGATTGTTTCCGACCTTTAAGGAAAGACTCAGTAAGGGTCGCCATCTGCAGTTGTAAAACAAAATGGTGCTCGTAATAAGGTACATATCTCCGGGGCACACATTCATATCATCCAAACAAAACTTCAAACTCAATTTCCAATTTCCGCTTATGCATCACAACTCACTTTCTTCCATGTTCATCTAGAATATTAATTTCCAAGATAAATATAACAACTCCTTAAAGCCTTTCAAAGATGTGACATTACAACTTTATTGAGTCATGAACTATTACAATCTCTCGAGTAATCTATTACATAACTCAACTCATCGAACTCATGAAAATGGAATTGCTTTCTACTACTCTTATTATCCATATCAAAATTCCAACTACTCAACTCCAGCTTTCGCCTTGTTGGGACATTTAGTAGCATAATGTCCTGCTTCCTTGCAGCGAAAAAGGCTTCCGACATGTCTCGGGGCTTCTTTGTGATTATGTAGGCTCCTTGGATTCTTGGCTTCTTTTCTGGACATTTACTAGCGTAATGACCTAAATCCTTGCACTGTAATAAGTGATATGACTTAGGTCCTTCTCTGCAAAAATTGCGTTGTTCTCGGGTTGCCTTCTTTTCTCTTCCGGATTTCTCTCAGAATGATCAAAGCTTCTATTTCCGAGGGTCAAACTTCACTTTTGCTGTCGGAAATATCCCAGATACTCTTTTCTTCCCTTGGGGCAATCTCAAAAAATGTCCTTCTTCTCCACATGAATAGCAGGCATTGGAGTAAAATCTGTTGAGGCCTTCTCCATCGTGGTCTTCAACACATTCCTTCATCACAGTGTTCTTTCATAACTTCTCGGAGGGCTTCTTTCATTCATTCTTCCTGCTCCTGAATAGTTTGTTGCACCATGGGGTAAATGTGACACTCGAGTCGGGTAGTGGGTGGTTCCTTCACACAAGAAACAAGTCACCGACTAGTTGGGCATTCCACACCGGGTGTTTCTCCTCACAATGAGGGCATCCATCCTTGTGTTCCTCCCGGTGTGTCCTATTTCTCCGCAATTCTTGCAGCACAAGGTTTATTTCTTGGTGTATCATGGTGCTTCCGGATAAGACGTGATCTCAACAGGTCTTCTTGAATTCCTCCCAAGTTCTTGCTCCATTAAATCCTGTATGGCTTGATGCATTTTCCACCAGGTTGCAGCACTTCCTTCAAAGTATCAAGAGCGTAAGATACTTCATTCTTCCTTGAAACCAAATTGCTCCCAAGTGATTTTCCATGTTCTCATCCATAGCTCGCCTCCGCTGAGTCTTTGGTCCAGAGAATATCAGTCCAACTTCATTCATCATCTATGGGGTTCAAAAGTTTTGGGATGAGATATGAGAGAGGTGGGGAGGGATATACACACAATACAAACAATAGTTTTTTTTTTGAAGAAACAAGTTTTACTTTGTGGCTGTCGGAAAACATCAAACAAATGACAGCACACAAATCGTCGCATCTAACGTAAGTGTGTAACAGGGGTTTGGTCTTCTAAAGGTCAAATAATTCTTCAGATTCTTCTAGTCTTCGGAGTCTTCAATTGTTGCAGCTTCAACTCTTCTAATGCATGGTCAAATCCTCTTTACTCTGAAGAGGCCATCAGTTATCCGATATCTTGTCCTTCTTGGAGCGGCTTCAGTTGATTCTTCATGTGATCAAAAGGGAAAAGGGGTATATTCTAACTATTTGAGGTGAGAGTGTATATCTGAAAAGATGAGAAGTAAGAGTCTTTTTGAAAATAAAGTTTTATAAATTTCCTGTCCTAGGGCTTTCCGGTTTCTAGGGTCATGTCCTCACACCAACATGTGCTCGATACCATATCAGAGAGCGACCGACCTCGATGGTCAAGCCTCCGTGTTTCGTGCCATCCTCGAATCAAGATGTTTGGCACACAAAGACATCAATGTATATATCAAAGTGTAATCACATGTATAAATAACGAAATGATATATACCTCATAATACTCAGCGAAACAATCAAACGGGTGTGGAGTCCCATCAACGCCATCGGCAGGTTGAGTGTAGACCGTAACCCAGTATCGTAACTCTTACTCGTCGAGGAAATATCTGCAACATGATACGTTGCAGCCGTGTAGGTCAAGACATTGAATGTACCGCAAGATCACAATAAGAGAAAACAGATGATAAACTATACTATATGCAGATGGCTTTGTGGCTCAGATCTGAGTTTTGTTTATGTAAAAGCTGGTTTTATTTTCCCTACATCAAAGGAATAAATGAAGTCCGTACTATAGAGTTTTCTATCATGACATGGTTCCGCCAACCGATGTCTCATAGCCCAAATTCATCATAAGTTGCCCACAATTGTTATCATCCGGTGTTGAGAGTTCCAGATAGATCCAAGTCCAGATGCTCAAATTGTCCGTGAATCGGGACACGGCTAATCGATTAGGTTTTAACCCTCTGCAGAGGTTTGTACACTTTACCCGCAAGATTCGATCCTCTTTTACGCTCTCGCACTTCGTGGTGTTTGAGAACAAGATGACCAAACATGGTCTTCCAAGAGTTCCCCGACCACCGTCCGTGCTCATCCAATCCTACCATAGTTCTACATCTGCTAGCACCGTCCCAGCCAGAGTCACCACTAAGGTCAACCAAGCCAGAGCCCATAATGACTTGCGGTTCCACCGGTAAGCTTACGGGCATGAAGTATTCTTCCGTCTCTTTGAGTCTGGGTGAAGCTTTTCGCAAGATGTCATGGCGCTTCTCCATGCATCCCGGCCAACCACTGGTTTCTCCAGGGTGCCCGTCAACCATCCTTCACCCAGTAGTGTGTATTGAATTCTTGTCTCGAGTCTTGAAGTCTTGAGGCCTTGAAGATGCAGTCCTTGCAAATTACATCATGGTGTTGTCGTCATTGACGTAGAGTCCTCCTTTTTCACACCACTCTCGAACACTCATACCAACCACCGCTGGTTTCTCCAGGGTGCCCGTCAACCATCCTTCACCCAGTAGTGTGTATTGAATTCTTGTCTCGAGTCTTGAAGTCTTGAGGCCTTGAAGATGCAGTCCTTGCAAATTCCATCATGGTGTTGTCGTCATTGACGTAGAGTCCTCCTTTTTCACACCACTCTCGAACACTCATACCAACCAAGTCTACTATAGCGTAGCATAAAAATAAATGACGCCCCGGCTTGGTAACAGGTGATGGGTTCTACCTCATGCATACTACTCAACTTCAAGAATCAATAACACTACTAGAGGTGGTTGCAAAGATGCCACTAAATGCAATAAAACATAGGTATGAAAACATGGTCAAAGTGAACTTGCCTTGCCGACGATCTTCAAAACTAGGGACTCGTGGTAGCAAGCTTCAGACCGGAAATTCTACCGAGGCAAACAACAATCATAATAAGCATATAGCATATGATCACTTAACATAATAGCATGCTACATAACACACCAAACAAACGAATCAAAACCCAAAGGAAAACTCGAAGAAATCCAACTCAATGTTTTTCCTACTTCAAGCAACAACTAAAAGTAGTTTTACATAACAAAATTCTTCTTAACAGAACCTAAACATGGGTTTATGTTTCCTAACAGAAAAGGATTCATCAAGCAACTAGTAGCGTAAAGAATCACCTTAAAATCTATTATGAAACTCCAATTAGGCCTAAAACAAATTCTAGTAAGAAAATAAAATAAAAGTTTTATTTATTATAAATAAAAGTTCATGCTATAAAGTGACAGAAACTAACCTAGAATAATCTATCACATATGAAAAATAAATTTATTTGCTAATTAAAACAATAGGAAAACAGAACTAGTTAATTAATTAAGAATAACATGATTCTGATGAAAACTATTTTTTATTAACCCTAAAATGCCCAAATAAATTCCTACGGTTAGGTAATGTCAAAACAAAGTTGTGACAAAAAGAATCATTAAAAAATAATATTCCTAACTCATTTTATAGCAGATTTACTATTCTGTCTAAATCTAAAATAAAGCAATTTTAAATAATTTTAACATGCCTAACTATATTTTCTACAGAAACTATAAGAAATTTGCAAACCAACAAAAAAAGAATCACTTAAAAATATTAAGTAGATTAAAAGATATGAATTTTTCAAATCTGAAACTATTCTGTTAAAACAGAAAACGAAAATAAAAGAAAAACGGGCTAATGGGCCTATCTAACGCTTCGGCGTAATATAACTAAAACGGGCCTAGGGTTTAAACGAATCGGCCGGTTTAACTAAAAACCCTAACTAAAAATAAACCGGAACTAAAAACCGGTTCACTAAACCTAAACCTAATAAACCATACCCCTTCGGGGGTTCTAATCTACGCCGCTGAGATTAGATCGACAGCGAGGAGGGTCCGCAACTTACCGTCGGCGACGCGACGACGGCTTGGGCGGCGAGTGCTCCGGCGACTCCGGTGGTCGGGGGCGACGGCGGGGAGCTCCGGCGGGAGCGGACGGGCGAGGGGGTCGGTTTGGTGGAGTCGGGCGAGGTCGGGGTGGGCCGGGGCGTCGACGACGGAGTAAATGGCGGCGGCGGCGCCTCGGCTCAAGGGGTTTTATGGGAGGGAGGGCGTCGGGTGAGGGGCGAGGGGGAATGGGGTGAGGGGGTATTTATGGGCGGGGTCCTCGACTTGGACGAGGGGGCAATCGGGGGAGGGATTCGCGGCGAATCCCGGATCCGGCGGGATCCGGCGAGCGGCGGCGCGGCGGTTGCGTGGGCGAGGGGAAGAAGGGTGGGGGTCCACCCGTCAGCGAGTGAGGGGGAGAGGGGGTTCGGTCGGTCGGCCGACCCGGAGTCGGTTCGGGCGAGGGGGTCGGGCGCTGGCTCGCTGGGCCGCCTGGCGCTGGGGCAGTTCGGGTGGGGCTGCCTGTCTTGGTGGGCGGTCGGCTGGTAGGCGCCTGGGCCTTCTCTTTTTCTAATTTATTTTTTTTAAATAAAACAGAGAATAAATATATAAAATATAAATATTTTATATAGGACATATATATATCAAAATGATCAGGAATATTCCTATCATTTGAACATTTTTCCAGAGCAAAATCCAAACTTTATAAAATTCATTTTTTCAAAATTCAAATAAAACTCAAATTTGAATTCAAACCTTTTGGCAATGTTTTTCCTCTGATATTTTTGGAGTGTCATGTTTACTCCTCTCATACTTTTTCTCAAGTATTTATCAGGCATAGTTTTGAAATAATTTTCCACTGCCACAATTTGAATTCAAATTCCAACAACTCCAAAACTTCTGAAACTTCAAATGCCACTCAAATTCAAACAACATGCATAGATGCTTAGCTATAATTGTGAAACATTCCAAATAGGAAATTTGGGATGTTACATTCTGAGTGCATCTTCCGCTGTTTTGAGCTTCCGTTTCTGCTTTTCAGGCTACGCGAAGTGGCGATGAGCCTTTTTTGGAGGTTATTCTACTCCAGCTATCTGTCCGGCGTGAGGTCGTCCAGACTGTTATCTTCGCCGGGGACGGGTTGTTTATCCAAGTTGCCCTGTTTGGACGGTTGCTCGATGGCATGTTCGTCGTCTGCCGGTTCGCCCCGCTCTATGGCTGGGTCTCAGATGGCTGCTGTCTCTGTCGCCGAGGGGTTTGGAGCGGCGCTACACCGCCGCTTTGATCGCCGAGGGACGATCCTCGCGCCCCTTTGTTCCTTGTCGTTGTTTCTTTTAGGTGTGTCCACCATGTATATCGTGGGATGAGTTGGTTGTCCAGTGCCCTATAGGCGCTGGTTCTAGTTTGTCTCCTACATCGTCGTCCATACCGTCGATGTCTTCGGAGTCGAAGTCGAGCATCTCGGTTAAATCATCGACAGTGGCTACAAAGTGGGTGGTGGGTGGGCTTCGAATTTCTTTTTTTTAAAGAAATTCAGAATGTCGCCGAAGGGGCGAGTGCTAAAAGATGTCCGCGGCGGTGAACTCCATGATCGGCGCCCAATCGGATTCGATTGGCAGGGGCGTGGAAGATTCGGAGTCCGGATCCTTGGAGTCACAAGCCTCACGAAGGACAAGGCGGTTGTTCAGCTCAATCGTCATAGAGATTGCAGCCCCCGTGGCGGTGTCCAGCCAGCCGTCCTCGGTTGGCGCAGTCGGCTCCGAGCTAAGGGTCGGAGCGGACACGGGTGCGGCCTCCAGGGCACTGTTCGGCGGCAGAGCTAAATCCTGCTCATCATAACAAAGGCGGCGCGCTCGGTGTGGCTCAACCCGTCAAGATCAAGTCTCCGCGGATGTCGGCCGTAGTTCAAACTTCCAAATCTGACCGATGGCTGGGGCGAAGCTTTTGATCTGCTCCAGATGGCTGCTTAATTGGCCCATGAGCAAAGCCGCCGAGTACGAAGATATGTCCGGGGAGAAAAGTCTCACCCTGGACCGCTTCGTTGTCGATGATTGTAGGAGCCATCAGGCCTAAAGATGATGACACAGAGGAACTCTCAATGAAAGCACCAATGTCGGTGTCAAAATCGGCGGATCTCGGGTAGGGGGTCTGAACTGTGCGTCTAGGAGGATGGTAATAGGAGACAAGGGACACGATGTTTTTACCCAGGTTCGGGCCCTCTCGATGGAGGTAAAACCCTACTCCTGCTTGATTAATATTGATGATATGGGTAGTACAAGAGTAGATCTACCACGAGATCGAGAGGCTAAACCCTAGAAGCTAGCCTATGGTATGATAGTTGTTCGTCCTACGGACTAAAACCCTCCGGTTTATATAGACACTGGAGAGGGTTAGGGTTACATAGAGTCGGTTACAAATGGGAGAGATCTACATATCCGTATCGCCAAGCTTTCCTTCCACGCCAAGGAAAGTCCCATCCGGACACGGGACGAAGTCTTCAATCTTGTATCTTCATAGTCCAGGAGTCCGGCCGAAGGTTATAGTCCGGCTATCCGGACACCCCCTAATCCAGGACTCCCTCAGTGGCACTGCTCGATGACGACGCGCGCGTCTTCTCTCCGCCCATCCTCCGGGGCTCGTTGTTGGCCTGGACGTACTCGAGGGTCAGAAGATGCCATCGAGACGTCGTCATGATCTTCGCCTGAACCATGGGGATGTCCCTTTTCGTGCAGTCAGCAGCACGAGCTGTTGCTGTCGCTTGGGGAGGTTGTGGCGGGCCAGCTCACCGCGAGCCCGCAGCTTTGGCGGAACCGAGGAGACTCTGGATGGTGGCATGCCATTTGTCCATCTGCTCAGCCGTTGGCGGAAACCTCAGCTGCAGCTGAGCTCGCGCCATGGCCTCCGAAGAAGTGCTTGGCATGGATGTCGATGAAGTCGATCGTACCGTCGTGCGGCTCCTGACGGTGCCAGAGGCGGTAGTACTGCGCCCCCGTTGTCGCTGCGGGGCGACCACCTGGGTGTGGTGCGGCGGAGGCGCGAGAGGGCCAGCGGCTCCGTCGGGTGCAGCAGCTTGGTCGGCCCGTCCCGGGGGAGGTGCATGCGCGACGACCGCACCCGTGGTGGGGGCGGCCGGAGGGCGGCGGTTCACCCCGGTCCGAGCGCCGTTGTTGTGGCTGTGCCCGTCGGTGGGGGAGAGGGGTGCAAATGGAGCAACCCCCTCACCCGTACCTTGGGAACGTGGTCGTCATGGTGTTGCTGATGCTGCTCTCCTCCAGTGCCTCCTGCTCCTACGTCAGCTGCGGGAGAAGAGTGGCGATGGCGCCGCCTGCTCCAACAACTTCCCAGCAACATACGCGTCCTTGTGCGCTTCCGCACCCCCCGCAGCGTTGGAGGCTGCGGGCGGTGGAGCCTTCGAGGTGGATGTGTGAGCTGCATGACCGTACTTCTTCTTGGGCGCCATGGTCGATGGCGTCGTCGAAGATGGCAATGGTGATGAAGATGACGCATTGCGCACGCCTTCAGGTTCACAAAAGCGAGCCCCCTACCTGGTGCGCCGAAGATGTCACTGGAAACCACAGCCACCTATGGGACCAGGAGGCCCCTTGATGGTTCTGCAGGGGGGCAACGCATTGCACAAAGAGTAGAGGGGCGTGGGGCAGCACGGTAGAGATCACACAAGCAATTTACCTAGGTTCAGGCCGCCGTGAGGCGTAAAACCCTACTCCTTCTTTGGCAGTTTGATGGTGGAAAAGGTGGTGGTGTGTGTAGTACACTTGCCCGGCAAGGATTGCCCTGGGGCAGCAGCCACTACGCGGGTATGGGGTTGTGAGTTATCCAACCTTCTCACCATTTCTACGGTTGCCATGGGCCTCCTTTTATAGATTAAGGGGTCACCACAATGGCAAAGTAGTCATTATGCACTGATATGATAGCAAATAGTGCTATCATACCTAACTCTGCGGGCTGACAGGGTGGAATAAATGCACCGCTTAGTGTCACATCACTGGTTGCCCGGCAAGGTCTGCCGGGCTATCTTGCCAGCTCCGCACCTGCTCTCTTAACATGTCGTAGGATGGGTGTTGTCAGTGGGTTTCTCCTGTAGGAAATGGCTGCCATGTGGCGAATGGCTGCCACTGAATCACCTTGCGGCTTGACATCACATTGATCGACGACGTGGGTCATGCTTGAGTGGTTGGTGAGGTGTTTCTGCCTCCGTGAGCCCCGGCAGGCCCTACCGGGGCGCTTCGATTGCTTGCTTCTGGGGGTGGCCTCGCCCCTTGCCGGGCTCTCCTGCCCAGCAAAGGAGGCTTTCTCTTGGTGATATCCTGCTTCTCTAGTTTGGTATTGGTCCCTCTGGTCTGCACGCTGGTCCTTCGAATCTCTTAATCTCTTGTATACTGACTTGGATTGGTGCTTCAACCTTGTTCCTGTGCCTGTGCACAGTCTGGGCAACAGACCCAAGGTTTGTTGCACCAAAAAGTTGTCAGGGCATTTCCCGCCTTATGTGTTTTAGTGTTGATGACAATGCAATTTGCAGACTAATCGTGTGCATAGCTACACATGCTTACTTCATGTGGCACAAGACAATTAGGCAACCCCTCTAGATGGGAAAGATCGAATTTGAATTTTTCTGATACTTTTATGTCTTTGGTCCTAGGACTATTAAGACGGAGTTTGTATCGGAAGGTACTGGGTGAACCACAGCACGTGCACAGTACTTCAAATTTCACCTAGGGCTATTTTTACCACAGCAGCGATTGTTCCGTTGGTGGGAGTGGTTGTACCGGCCTGGTCGGTGCTTCCGGAACAACCACCGCACTAGGGGTGATATCCTAGGGTTAGTAGTGCACCAGGTGGTACCCAAGCGGTTGTGTCGCTGTTCTCACAGCGGTGGTACCGCCAGTATTTTGGCTATCCTACGAAATCTACGCAATAGTTGTACTGGGCCTGGTACTGCTCCAACCACCCGTTAAGGGTGACTCCTTCGGGTTTGGTGGTGGTAGAAGGCGGTTGTTGCTCGGTTGTCCCGGCTGCTGATACGTCTATTTTGCATCATTTTTTCCTACTATTATTATTATTATTATTATTATTATTATGTTTTGGGTCATTATTTCATTTTATGATGCTATTCTAATGCCTTTTCTCCCTTATTTTTCAAGTTTCACATGAAGAGGGAGATTTCCGGCAACTGGAATTCTTGACCTGAAAAAGCTTCAGCAGAGATAGATATTCCCCACAGCTCGAAATGACCTGAAAATGTACGGAGAATTATTTTGGAATATATAAAAATATTGACGAAAGAAATACTAGAAGGGGGCCACTAGAGAGTCACGAGCTCAGCCTCGGGCACGCGAGCTCGTGGCTCCACCAGCAGGCCTCTAGGGCCCATCTTCCCCTATATGATGTTATTTTTCCTAGAAAAAAATAGGAGAAGACTTTCTGGATGAAGCGCCCCCATCTCGAGGCGGAACCTAGGCAGGAGCACTTTTGCTCTCTGGCGGAGCAATTCTGCCGGGGATACTTCCCTCTGGGAGGGGGAAATTGAAGCCATCGAAATCACCAATGATCCTCTCATCGTGGAAGGGCCAATCTTCATCAACATCTTCACCAGCACCATCTCATCTCAAACCCTAGTTCATCTCTTGTATTCAATCTTTGTCCCAAAACCTCAGATTGGTACCTATGGGTTGCTAGTAGTGTTGATTACATCTTGTTGTTGATGCTAGTAGGTTTATTTGGTGGAAGATTAAATGTTTAGATCCTTAAGCATATTCAATACAACTCTTATCTTGAACACAAATATGGGTTGTGAGTAGTTACTTTTGGTCCTGATGACATGGGAGAAGTCTTGTTATAAATAATCATGTGAAGTTGGTATTCATCCGATATTTTGATGATACTAGTAAGATGTCCGTGTGTTGCATGAAATACAAAAACATAATTTATTTTACTATGTATATGTGTTTAAATTGACATGTGTCTGTTCATTCCATGTGTAACAAATATCGATATTTTTTCGGATATTCAATTTTGTGCCTGAGCTTACATGCATCCGAGAGAATAGTAAATGCAAACAAAACAAAAAGAAACTAGCAAACATATATGTTCAATAATTCTAGTTGTGGGCAACTTTTTTCAAGACCATCATGGATGTTTTTCAAAAAATGTTCCACGTAGCTAGAACAATCTAACATGTTTGTTGCCCAAAGCATTAAGATTTGTTTGGATTTTATTGCTACTATTTGAGCTCAGGAGCCAAGTCCGTGTCTCATCTTCTGCTATTTTCAGCAACAACATAGTGAAAAATTAGGGGAACCCAGTATTAGAGTCCCATGGGCAGGACCACTATTGCTACTCTAGCCTCATCTCTTCTCTATTTATGTCCCACTCCACCTCCATAAGGAAAAACAAGACCTCCCAAAAACAAGATTTTGCATGACCTTCTCTTCAGGAAAAGCTTCGATTTTACACGACTCTCTTCAGTAAAAGCTTCGATTTTACACAACTCTCGTTAGTAAAAGCTTCAATTTTACAAGGACGTCCTAGCCTCACCTTATATATGGACGATAAGGCTTGGAATTACATTGACCGAGTCAGCCCCGTCATGGTAACAACTCATTGGTCATGCACCATTACACTGGTTAAGTGCTTTGCAGTAACGCCTGACTAATGGTCTTGATAAGGCACCAATGGTCAAACTGAGTGGGCTTCATGGTGCGGGCCCAGCCAAGTGGACTTTCTGGAATGGGCTAGGGCCGCCCAGTCCTGTTGCCTCGATTCCTTGCCTTGGGCCTACCGGGGTGGGGGTCCTATTTTCATGTAAGGCTACACTTGGACTTGTAATTTGCCGCGTGTTATGTGCTTGAGTCAAAGTGTGTAACACAATCCTATTTATATAAATGCATTGTGGGTCGATAAATACATTAGATATAAATTATTAGGCTACATAGATATAAGTTATTATGCTACATTGAGAACTGAAAAACATAGGAAACTACATTAGTTGGATCTGCAAAACGAACACACTAAAAGCAGGATCATACGATTGATGCCACACTGATCATGAGGAAACCCTTTGCAACTCCCCCTTATTCTTGGTCTTCCTTAACACCCATAAGATTGGTGCCACACCGATCATAAGGAAACCTTTCACAAGCTCCTCTAGACTAATAATTGTGCTTCAAGCATCTAACCATAAAACATGAAAATTACAACAACATAACATTTGTAACGATGGTCATATGTCATATCTCTTTGTCTATTCTCGGCTCTACCTATGACCGCACTTTCTCCCGACCATGTGTTCCCTCCCCTGGATATGCTATCCCATACCACAAATAATAGGTACATGCTCTGAGAGGCTACTCCGTGTGAATTAGTACCAACTCTTCTTTCAAAAATTGGTGGTTAATACGTATCTAAAATTCTGAATACAGATGAAAATTACAAATTCTAAAATGATAGATATGTGATATGTGATCTGACAAATGAATTTATGCAAATAACTTGCATTGAGGTTCTCTGCTAGCAACACAATAGACACACAGTAAAATTCATCCCTGAAACTCCTATGTGATGAACCCATTCCCCTATTCGAAAAGGCTCCAAAAAGAGATCCACAAGGGATTATCAATACCACATTCCAATGACATGCATGCATTTGCACAAGAATGTAAAAAAAATCAATTTTTAATATGTAAATACATAAGGGGATGTAAATACACAAGATTATGGGTATAACAACATCCAAAGATAGAGAGCCCATGTTGAAATCATGAGAAATCTAAGCAAACATGCACTTGTTATCATTCATACTTTTTAGACCACATATCAGATGGATATTACAATGCTCCATCTTGTACATCTCACTGTCAAATAACTTTATACAGAAAATCTTCTCTTAGTGGACCCTCTAGAGACAATTTTGCCGCATGCACTCCTTTGACCATTGTTCTCACAAAACCATAGAAAGATATATTTTTCGGAAAAGAAAGATTATTTCAGTTTGCATATAATCTACAACAATATCCAGTAACAACATATTTGAGCTGCGGTTTTAACTTCTAACTAGAAATGCACACTAAAAAAATGAATTGTACAGCTAACAAAAAAAACATAGCACACGACACATTTTATTGTATTGGTATAAATTCAGACTCGAGTTGTAGCATGGACAGAATCTATGCTAGGCTCCAGGTGACTCCTGACAATCCACATTTTGATGGACAAATTCATAAGGTGGAGACTGAAACTACTTCTACATATATTTACAAGATTACATGGTGTACACTATCACTCTGTTACTATCGATATCGATATTAAGCTATGTGTTAGCAAAATATATCGTT
This sequence comes from Aegilops longissima, assembly GCA_021605205.1. Taxonomy (NCBI): domain Eukaryota; kingdom Viridiplantae; phylum Streptophyta; class Magnoliopsida; order Poales; family Poaceae; genus Aegilops; species Aegilops longissima. The sequence goes on from CM038682.1 coordinate 405,219,765, forward strand.
GAGATAATGTATTGATAGTCTAGAGATATGTGAACACAGTCTAGAATCGAGTACTGAACACCTAATATTTTCTGCAATTTGGGCTTAGAATTTAGTTGTTTGGCTAGGAATACAAGATATATAATTGCTAAGATGCTAGAGTATCTAAGAGAGAGTTTAAAGCACAAAGATGATGGATCACACCTTTCCACCATATTCTTTCTATTGGAGAACTTGTGGTTATATGCTCGAGTTCCAATTTTAGAATGACGAATCGATGACTGTATAGTAGAAAACAATAGGGTTATAAATTATTTATAGTTTAGTATTGATACGTCTCCAACGTATCGATAATTTTTTATTGTTCCATGCTATTATAGTATCAATCTTGGATGTTTTATATGCAATTATATATCTTTTTTTGGGACTAACCTATTAACCTAGTGACCAGTGTCTGTTTTTTCCTCATTTTTGGCTTTTCAGAAAATCATTATAAAACATAGTCTAGACGGAGAAAAAACTTTGGATCAAATTTTTTTTGGACCAGAAGGGACCCACAAAGGTTCCACAGAAGACCTGGGGAGTCACGACGAAGCAACAAGACCAGGGGCATGCCCCGTGGGGGTGCCCTCTAGGCTTGTGGGCCCCTCGTGGCATCTCTTGACCGAATTCCACATCTATAAATTCCCAAATATTCCCAATACATCAGAGATCCACCCGAAATACTTGTTTCGCGCTGCAAGTTTTTGTTCTCCATGAACCCATCTGGAGGCCTTTTCCGGCACCCTGCCGGAGGGGGAATCGATCACGGAGGTCTTCTACATCATCCTTGTTGCCCTTCCAATGATGTGTGAGTTGTTTACCACAGACCTACAAGTCCATATCTTGTAGCTAGCTGACTTCTTCTCTCTCTTTGATCTTCAATACAATGTTCTCCTCGATGTTCTTGCAGTTCTATTCTATGTAATCTTCTTTTGCGGTGTATTTGTTGGGATCCGATGAATAGAACTATCAAGCACCTTCGCATAATCTATCTTCTACTTGCTCTTACTTTTATTTGCCTTTGCTTCTCACTTTCATATTCCCCACTTCTAAAACATTTTTTTTACAAAAACACAAAAAATATATTTGCTCGCTATGTTACAAGAAAACACCAAGTTGTGCGATTTTTACAATACTAATAAGATTTTATTAGCACCCCAATTGCTCCTCCCGCCACTAGTGCGGAGTCATGTGATATTAATGTCTCTTTGCTAAATCTTGTTATGAAAGAACAATTTCTCGTATTCCTGATGAAGATGATGCACCCACTGGTATAGCAAGCTGCTATACAAACGGTTTTTAACCTCTTTCCGCGACGGCATTTTAAACCGTTTCCTAGTGAGTGTGGCCGATAGGGGGCGGGGGGGTGTCCTTCCCACAGGACCAAGAAACTATCGGGGACAGGGTGTAGGAATGCATACGTTTTCCAGATCAAAGCGTATGTGATGCCCGCACCTATCCCAAACGCGATTCTGCACACAACTGTTTGGGATATCTCTAATATCCCAAATGCTTTTTTTACTATACATAGTAGGGAAAAACCCCACTGCAATTTTTTTCATTTATATAAACAAACAGCAAACAGGACAAAGTCTATAATACAAAAGGCTTGAGGTAAGCCAAAAAAAGAGAAAACTGAAAAAAGAAAAGGGCTAACCACCCAAAATTACAAAGCCAATTTATCCAGCCAGGAGCAATAAGCTCTGGCATAACTCTACTTAATCCTAAATCTAAGCAAGTTGAGTTCCTCCAAGAAAGTGGCTTTCCACCTCTGGATGCTAGGAGGAATGGCTTGGAAAATGAGGTTATTCCTAGAAATCCATAAGGCCCAAGATGCAAGGATAATTATTTCCATGAAGAAAGGCACATGCCATTTCTGCCTGATGTCAGCAAAAGCTTCCAGAACTGAAACATTGGCTTGTCTTGAGGGACAGACCAGATCCCAGCATTCAGCAGCAAAGGGGCAGGTCCAAAAAAGGTGTTGTAATGTTTCCTCCTGCTGGCAGTTGTTCACAGCACAATTATAACTATGCAGGTGAAATGTTTTCCTCCTTAAAAATTCCTTGTGTTTAGCCTATCATGCAGGGGCCTCCAGAAGAACACTTTATGCTTGGGTTGACATGAACTATTCCATATCCAATTGAATTGTTGGGGAACAATTTTAATTCCCATCATAAATCTATAGGCTTGAGCAACATAAAAGTGATCATTCCTCCAAATGTAACTCCAAGTATCAGTACAATCAAGGGAATCAGAAGCTCTTAATTGTATGCAAATGTCTTCCATAGATTCAAACTCATCAAATGCCTGCACAGTCAGTGGCAAATGAAATAGGTCCTCCAGATATTCAGTGTGAATAACTGAGTGTACAACAATGTTATTGCTTTTCACAAAAGAAAAGAGATGAGGGAACATATCCTATAAGCAAGCAGTGTGCCAGAGATCAGACCAGAAGAGAGCACTTCTTCCATCCCCAATATTACATTTTGCCAAGGATTTATAATTGTCAATGAGCTTAAGGTTGGCCTTCCACCAGAATGATCCAATCCAACTACTTCCTGGAAGTGAGCCATTGTTGTAATATGATTCCCAAATCAGATTTACCCAAGGACTATCATGCCTGTTATAGAACTTATGAAGGTTCTTAAGCAGCAAAGCTTTGTTTTGCACAAAAATATCCTGCACTCCCAAGGCCCCTTGATCTTTTGGTCTATAGACAGTATTCCAAGCCACCATTGCAGGTCTATGGTCTTCAAGATCAGGGCCTCTCCATAAACAGTGCCTCAAATATTTGATTACCTGAGTTTTAATTGTGACAGGGACATCAAGGCAACCTATAAAATAGATCAGGAGTGAATTTAGGACTGATTTAACCAGCAGAAGTCTACCAGCCAGAGTCATAAAAGAAGACAACCCCACAAGCTTTTTTTTGCAATCTTGTAACTAATGGTAGGCACTGCTCAACAGAAGGTTTGTAAAGGCCTGGAGGAGTCCCCAGGTATTGGAAAGGAAAAGATTCCCTTTTACATTGAAAAGTGTTTATCAAAATCTCCACTTTCTCCTCAGGCACATTAATTGGGATAAGACTTGATTTACTGTAATTCACCTTAAGTCATGTAGCATCAGCAAAGGTGTTGAGTAGAGCTTTGAGACAGTGAATTTGCTTTGCATCTGCTTGCAGAAGAACTAGAGTATCATCTGCATATTGGACTATAGGAAAATCAGGGAAAGAATTCACTTGAAGGGGTGAGGAAAGCAAACCAAGTTGCATAGCCCTGTTGAATATTGATTGAAGCAAATCAGCTGCTAGGACAAAAAGGAGAGTAGACAGTGGGTCCCCTTGCCTAACTCCCCAGGCACACCATTCAACATAATAGTAGATGAAGCAGAGGAGAACAACATTCTGATCCAAATGATCCATCTGTCCCCAAAACCTTTAGCTTTCAAAATGTCCAACATTGCTTGGTGCTCAATGGTGTCAAAAGCCTTTTCAAAATCCAGATTTAGCACAATAGTCTCTTCTTTGGACTTGTGCACTGATGAAGATACTCATAGGCCCATCCCAAGCAGTCATGGATGGCTCTTTCTTTAAGAAAACCATACTGATTAATATGCACCAGTTGGAGAATTACTTTCTGCAATCTATTTGCCAACAGTTTGGTGATGAGTTTGAGATAGCAGTTGAGAAGAGAAATTAGCCTAAAGTCATTTGCTGTCAGGGGTGTGCCACTTTTGGGAATAAGAGTGATATAGGATGTATTTATGCTCTCCAGGGAAAGTTCTCCAGCATGAAAATCAGCAATTAACTTAAGCACATCCCCTTTTATAATATCCCAACATGATTTAAAGAATTCATTGTTGAAGCCATCAGGACCTGGAGATTTGTCCAATGGAAGCTCTTTCACCATAGCATTGACCTCTTCCTCTGTGAAAGGTAACTCCAAGTTTTAGAAAATTGAAGCATCTGGTTGCTGGCCATATAAAGATTCCAAATCAAAACGTATGGTGGTTTTTTGAGAAGTTCCCATTCTTTTCTTAAAAGCTTCCCATAAAATGGTAGCTTTTCCTGCATGGTCAGAAATATCCACTTAGCCATCATTTTGGAGAACAACAATGTGGTTATGCCTATAATTGATTGAGGCTTTGGTGTGAAAGAATTTGGTTTTTTCATCTCCAAACTTTACCCCCTTAATTTTCCCCCTCTGCTTCTAGTAAATCTTCTGATTTCTCAACAGTATTAGCAACTACTCTTTAAGAATTATCCTGCAGTTCCATTCATGAGTGTCCAACTCTCTGAACTCTTAAAAAAAGTCCCAAAGGAATATCACCTCATTAATTTTAGCAATATGAGTTTTAAGGCAAGAAAGAGATCTAGCCCAGTGTTTCAAAGAGCTCCTGAGATTTTTGAATTTTGCATTCAAGCACCTGGCAGCATCCAAATTACCCACAGGAATATTCCAAGCATTAGCCACCACTTGTTTGAAATCTGAATGTTGCAACCAGTAATTTTCAAATCTGAATACTCTTGCTTTGGGGATAGCAGTACCAATTTTAATCACACAAGGCAAATGATCATAGACTTAGCTAGTGGGAGCACAGTAGTATTGGGAAAGTGGTCATCCAAGAAGCAGAGGTAAAGAACCAATCAAGTTTAACCAAAAGAGGATCTTGTTGCATATTACTCCAACTAAATTGTCTTCCATGCAAAGGCAGTTCCACTAAACCTTGGTTACTAATAGCCTCATTGAACATTAGCATATCATTAACATCTCCACCAGGTCTGTTTCTGTCCAAAGGTGATCTAATAAAGTTGAAATCTCCCATAAGAATCTAGTCCACATCATCAGGCATATGGATATTTTGAAACCAATTAATGAACTCAATCTTGTCTTGTGGTTCACAGGGTCCATAAATATTAGTGAGAATCCAAGATTGGTTTGAGAGCAGACTAGTAAATTGTATGGAAAGAGAGAATCTGTTTTGAGCAATAACCTCTCCAGTAAACACAGAACCATGCCAAGCAGTTAGCAATCCACCTAATGCCTCAATAGATGGAAGAAAAGCAAATTTGTTGAATTTATGGAACAATTTTTTTTAAGTAAGCAAGGTCGAAGGTTTCTCTCTTAGTTTCTTGAAGACAAAGAATGTTACAATCACTCTCATCAAATTTCTGCCTTAGGGCCAACCATTTATTTTCAGAATTCATCCCTCTAATGTTCCAATTAAGAATGTTCCAACTTCTATTTGTGTTATTCATGGAAACTTGTGAATTTCACCAACCAATAATCAAGCACCAGCACTTGATCTGAATTTACTACTATCTATTCAAACCACAGCCACATGAGGCACATCACCTCACATAAAGACCACATCATCCAACATAAGTGCATCATAGAGGTTCCATTTAGGTAGTACAACACCAAATAGTCACAGTCCACAACAGGATAACATTCCAGAATTACACCACTTATAAATATTCTCAAAAGATAACATGAGGAGCCAACAAGACTGCCCCTCCATCCAACACTAAGAAGTAGTTGTACTGTCATCAGGAAGACTTTGGAGCATTTCCCTCCCCTTTGGCCAAGGGCACCTTGACCAACTCTTCCTCCTACTTTCTTCTAGGCTTCTTGGCCAGCTTGTCCTCCAACTCCCCCTTAGCAACCTTACAGAAAGAGTCAGTGGGATTTTTAACAACTGATTTTTGTATAGTGGGAGGGACAGCATTGCAGTGTAAGCATTTTGAATTTGAGCAAGAATTTCTCTTATACCCAGCATTATATTTCTTAATTCTATCACTCCCCCAACCTCAGTTTCAACCAGGGGAGTTTCGCCACTTCTCCTCTTTCCGAGGTTGTCAGGCCCAAAAGGTTGCAGTAGAGCCTGTGACTCAGCATCTTGTTGATTGGCAGCAATACCAACATTTTCTTTATCTTTGTCCAGTGTCTGCTGCATGTCCATAATAGTGGCCTGACAAATAGGAGCATGAGAGGCAGGACATTTATCAGGTATGTGGAACAACAAAGCTTTATCCTTGACCTTAACCTCAGTTAAAAGTTCCCACATGGCAGATTTTAACATGTTTACTGTCCATTCAAACTTATCAGGTTTCATTAGGAGGTGAACCATAAAGTTGAACCAACTTACAGGAATGTTTGTGGAGAAAACAATCCTATTTTCCACAAGTTCTTGGAAATGTTTCTTCCACAGCAGAAGACCTTCTTCTGACATAACAGGATCATTAGAACCAGATGCAGCTATTTGAATATATTTAAGACCAAGAAGAGAAGGGTCCCATTGAAATGCTCATTAATTTGTGTAACCCAATTACCTTGGAGCCCAGTTTGCAAATCTCCAATGTTGGCCACTGGCTCAAGGGATCCCCTTGTGATATTGATGTGAGCAGGACTGGAAGATGATGTACCTGTGTCCAAGGCTGCTGGCAGATCAGGTATTTTATCCTGGATAGAAGTCTCCCATGCAGTAGCAGGCTCAGATTGTCCTTGCAAAGAAGTATTTACTTGTGCACTCACTACAATAATTCCAGTCAATAAATTTTCTGGAACATTGATATTCTGAACTGCAAAAACTTCCTCTAGAGCAAGGACAACATCTACTGCAATAGCACCATTTGGATGAGAAACATCATCATTTTGCACTGCAACATCATCATTTGGAGGAAAAGCAGCATGATGCACATGCACAATAGGCTCCTCATCATCAGATTGATAAGCTTGAATGATGTTCTGTAGACCATTGGCAATCACATTTGCAGGTGGAGGTGGCAAAACAGCAAGAGCTTGAGCCCCAATATGGAAATCTCCAAAGGCAACATGTGGCACAATGTAAATTGAATTGTCCCCTTCAGATAAAGACATGTTAGAGGATAAACTGCTATTACTGGCAGCAGGTAACAACTCCTCACCATCAACCCAGGCCATTTCCTCTTGCTGAACAACATCTAAAAGGTCATCAAGAGCAGCATTGTGATTATCTTGTTGTGGCATTTCCCAATTTCCATCTTGTTCCCAGTTATCCTCAGCATGAATGTCATCTTGGTTATTATTGAGAGCATCATTATGAAAACCAACAACATCCTTAGCATTTTCTGGCAGAGGGTGAGGATCAACATGGTTAGGGGGAATGGGATCCTCATCAGCTGGGCCTCCACCGAGGAGTTCACTAGCAAGAACTTCAACAGAAGAAGACCAGCCGTCCTCCTCAAACTCATCCCCTTCAGACCATCTCAAACTTGTGGGAATGATATCTAAACTCATAACTCTAGATTTGATCACAATAAGTCCCATGTGCTCATCCTCCCTATGCCAAGAGATCAAACGACCAAATTTACTGACAGCAGTAGCCAAATCTTCAGTGTTTCGAAAATAAAATGGAACCCCATTTAGCAGAAGCCACACAGTCCTATTGAAATGAGCTCTCCTATGATTTCTACCCTCATCATGCTTCACAAAAGAGATAAAAACATCTCCAAATTCATGAGGGCTGTCTAGAACCAGCTTGTCCCTATCTCCGACCCTAGTTAGGCGAACATAAGCTTCGCCCAATGGACACCTCTGAATATCCCTTAAACCCAACTGCTTATGAACAACAATGAACTCTTCAAGAACATCTCTTACATTGGGGAAAGGTGCATCGGCCGGGAGAGGATGAATGGAGGCAATCACCCAGTCCTCGTGACGACGAGGCTGATGTGGAAGCACCACCCGAGCAAACCCATTGTGCCCTGCAATCTGTTGAATATCGAAGCCATGGGGTACAAAGGGACGCGGGTCGATTGAAATGTTGTCCATCAGAGCAGACCCGCATGCATGCACTGCCGCAAGGGATCTTGATGTGACTGGAGCAGGGTTTCTGCATTGCAGAGAAGCAGAGGAAGATGGTGGAGAAGTTGAGGAGGCAAGTGATATTTGAGGCTGAAAATTAGGGAAAGATCCCAAACACAGCTCGCTAAAAGAGGAAACTATAGGAGGGTCGCAGGCCGGGCCAACAGACATGAACCAATCTTGGACCGCACCGGGGGCCCAGGCCTCTTATGGCGGGCTGGGGAAAGAATCAAACTGCAGAAACGGAAAAAGCCCAGTCAGCCTTTTTTCGTTACAATCTTTGACAAAGTGGCCCCGTTGACCGCACGCATAGCACTGGAAGTTTGAAATAGCCAAATTGCCGCCCTCAAAAACCGTTGTGTGACCCTCTCCTGAAGTGTTATGATCCGCCATGATCGCCTCATTATTGCCCCGAGCCACATTATTACTAGACTCCGGAATATTAGCCAGGCGAGCAAAAACCGACTGCCGCCGATGATCACTGGATACATTGCCGGCGACCGATCTTGGTCGTGAACCATTTGTAACCAAAGTCCAAGAAGCATCTTCTTCACGATAAAAAAGTTGTTCTTCATGAATCCAATTGGGACCCCCAACACCGAAGAGATTAAACACCAACTCAAAGTCTTTTTCAACCACACGACCTTGATTGTAAATCTCAAAACCCACAGCCTTAGAAGCTACTGAGAACTTGAAAGATCTATCCTTGAGATGAAGAACATGAAACCCTTGAGGGTACCCACCAAAACAGGATTGGAGAGTAATACTAACAGTGTGACAATCCAACCAAAAACGAGCACGACAGAAAGAAACAACCATAGTGAACTCCCTTTGGCGAAAACCAGGAGAAAACACCACGGGATGACCAAACTTTTGCCTCATAGACCGCTGGAAATCTTTACCTCGAGCAAAGTTGAGCATAGGTGGATCCATGGCTGCCCCCCTCCTCCTCCAAAGTGTGAAGTGGCTGCCATCATCGGAGTGACAAGTGACAGGAGAGGAGGCTGCCGGGGCCGGAGTGGCCACCGGCGGTGGGATCCTAGGCGTCTCCTAGGAGTCGCCTTGCTACTCATGTGTGTTGGCATTACCATCGCAGTCGGTACTCTGTGGTGCTACGTTTACGATGCGCGGCCCATCACAAACAGTGCACAATTATAGAAGGTGTATGATAAGCACAAAATCACACACATTCACTTTTGCTGAACCATATGCGATAACTAATTAAGAAGATTAGCTAATCATCGTACGAGTGTCAGATAGGCTTACGAAACGTTGGACCGTCGTAAGAGTGTCGTACATGATAATTATTGCACACGCTATTCTATGGTGCAACATTTATGATGCGTACCACATCTGAAACAGTTCACGACTGTAAATCGTGTACGATAAGGTGATAACCCACAAGTATAGGGGATCAATTGTAGCCTCTTTTGATAAGTAAGAGTGTCGAACCCAACGAGGAGCTAAAGGTAGAACAAATATTCCCTCAAGTTCTATCGACCACCGATACAACTCTAAGCACGCTTACCGTTTGCTTTACCTAGAACAAGTATGAAACTAGAAGTACTTTGTAGGTGTTGTTGGATAGGTTTGTAAGAATATAAAGAGCACGTAAATAAAAACTAGGGGCTGTTTAGATAAATACACAATAAAATAAATATAGCGAGTGTGGAAAAGTGGTGGTAGGAGTTGCGAAATTGTCCCTAAGCAATTGTCTACTTTACTAGACTGATAGCAAGTTTTATGTGGGAGAGGCCACTATTAGCATGTCATCCCTGACTTGGAATTCTATGCACTTATGATTGGAACTATTAGCGAGCGTCCACAACTACTAACATTCATTAAGTTAAACCCAACCATATCATTAAGATATATTGGTCCCCCTTCAATCCCGTATGCATCAATTTCAATGCTAGGTTGAAGCTTCTGTCACTCTTGCCCTCCAATACATAGTCCTACCAACATACAACTAACCCTATGGTGTGATCCAGGCGCGCGCTCATATGATGGGCACCAAAGGACAGCAACATAACCACAAATAAATTAAATCAATCATAGCAATTCATCAACCACCGATAGGACAACGAAAGGATAGCAACTCAGACATCATAGGATGGCAACACATCATTGGATAATAATATGAAGCATAAAGCACCATGCTCAAGTAGAGGGTACAGTGAGTTGCGGGAGAGTGGACCATTGTAGATAGAGGAGGGAAGGTGATGGAGATGTTGGTGAAGATGATGGAGGTGTTGGTGTAGATCGCGGTGATGATGATGGCCCCGGCGGCGTTCCGGCGCCACCTGAAGCGAGGGGAGAGAGCCCCCCTCCTTCTTCTTCTTCCTTGACCTTATCCCTGGATGGGAGAAGGGTTTCCCCTCTGGTCCATGGTCTCCATGGCGTGGGAGGGGCGAGAGCCCCTCCGAGACTGGATCTGTCTCTCTGTCTCTCTCTGTTTCTGCGTTCTGGTATTCTACCCATTCACCGTTTCTTATATATCCGGAGACCCGTAAGTCCGATTGGACTGAAACCTTCACCGAGATTTTTTTTCCTGAAAATTAGCTTTTTTGCGGCAAAAGAATAGCATCAACCGCCTTACAGGGGACCCACGAGGGGGGCAGGCGCGCCCCCTGCCTCGTGCCCCCCTCGGGCATCGTCTCGCGTTGATTCTTCTTCCCATATTCTCCAAATATTCCAAAAATATTCTCCGCCCGTTTTTATCCCGTTTGGATGCCGTTTGATATGGGGTTTCTGCGAAACATAAAACATGCAACAAACAGGAACTGGGCACTGGGCACTGGATCAATATGTTAGTCCCAAAAATAGTATAAAAAGTTGCCAAAAAGTATATGAAAGTTGTATAATATTGGCATGGAACAATCAAAAATTATAGATACGACGAAGACGTATCAGCATCCCCAAGCTTAATTCATGCTCGTCCTCGAGTAGGTAAATGATAAAAAAGATAATTTTTGATGTGGAATGCTACCTAGCATAATCTTGATCGTGTATCTAATCATGGCATGAATATTAAGACACGAGTGATTCAAAGCAATAGTCTATCATTTGACATAAAAACAATAATACTTCAAGCATACCAACCAAGCAATTATGTCTTATCGAAATAACATAGCCAAAGAAAGCTCATCCCTACAAAATCATATAGTCTGGCTATGCTCCATCTTCACCACACAAAGCATTCAAATCATGCACAACCCCGATGACAAGCCAAGCAATTGGTTCAAACTTTTTAACGCGCTTCAGCCTTTTCAACCCTCACGCAATACATGAGCGCAGGCCATGGACATAGCACTATAGGTGGAATCGCATATGATGATGGAGGTTGTGTGGAGAAGACAAAAAGGAGAAAGTCTCACATCGACGCGGCTAATCAATGGGCTATGGAGATTCCCATCAATTGATGTCAATGTGAGGAGTAGGGATTGACATGCAACGGATGCGCTAAGAGCTAGAAGTGTATGAAAGCTCAAACTAGAAACTAAGTGGGTGTGCATCCAACTTGCTTGCTCATGAAGACCTCGGGCATTTGAGGAAGCCCATCATCAGAATATACAAGCCAAGTTCTATAATGAAAATTCCCACTAGTATATGTAAGTGATAACTCAAGAGACTCTCTATATGAAGAACATGGTGCTACTCTGAAGCACAAGTGTGGCAAAAGGATAGTAACATTGCCCCTTCTCACTTTTCTCTCATTTATTTTTGGTGGGCTTCTTTGGCCTCTTTTTTTATTTGGGCTTCTTTGGCCGCTTTTATTTTGATAACCTCACATGGGATAATGTTCTAATAATGATGATCATCACACTTTTATTTACTTACAACTCAATATCTAGAACAAAGTATGACTCTATATGAATGCCTCCGGCGGTGTACCGGGATGTGCAATGATCTAGCATAGCAACGACATCAAAAATGGACAAGCCATGAAAACATCATGCTAGCTATCTTACGATCATACAAAGCAATATGACAATAAATGCTCAAGTCATGTATATGATGATGATGGAAGTTGCATGGCAATATATCTCAGAATGGCTATGGAAATGCCATAACAGGTAGGTATGGTGGCTGTTTTGAGGAAGATATAATGAGGATTATGTGTGATAGAGCGTATCGCATCACGGGGTTTGGATGCACCGGCGAAGTTTGCACCAACTCTCGAGGTGAGAAAGGGCAATGCACGGTACCGAAGAGGTTAGCAAATTGCGAAAAGGTGAGAGTGCGTATAATCCATGGACTCGCATTAGTCATAAAGAACTCATATACTTATTGCAAAAGTTTATTAGCCCTCGAAGCAAAGTACTACTACGCATGCCCCTAGGGGGATATATTGGTAGGAAAAGACCATCGCTCGTCCCCGACCGCCACTCATAAGGAAAGCAATGAAAAGAACACCTCATGCTCCGACTTTGTTACATAACGGTTCACCATACGTGCATGCTACGGGAATTGCAAACCTCAACACAAGTATTCCTCAATTTCACAATTACTCAACTAGCACGACTCTCATATCACTACCTTTATATCGCAAAACTATTGCAAGGAATCAAACATATCATATTCAGTGATCTACAAGTTTTATGTAGGATTTTATGACTAACCATGTGAATGACCAATTCCTGTCATCTCTCTAAATAGATATAAGTGAAGCGAGAGAGTTTAACTATTTCTACAAAAGATATGCCAACACTCTAACAAATATAAGTGAAGCAAAAGAGCATTCTACAAATGGTTGTTTTCTATGTAAAGAGAAACATGTAATCCAAACTTCAAATGATATAAGTGAAGCACATGAAGCATTCTATAAAGCCATACTCAAAGAATATAAGTGAAGTGCATAGAGCATTATATAAATCAACCAAGGACTATCTCATACCAGCATGGTGCATAAAAGAAAAGTGAAAACTAAATGCAAAAGATGCTCCAAGATTTGCACATATCGCATGAATGAAACGAATCCAAAAACATACCGATACTTGTTGAAGAAAGAGGGGATGCCTTCCGGGGCATCCCCAAGCTTAGACGCTTGAGTCTCCTTGAATATTTACTTGGGGTGCCTTGGGCATCCCCAAGCTTGAGCTCTTGCCTCTCTTCCTTCTCCTCACATCGATACCTTCTCGATCATTGAACACTTCATCCACACAAAACTTCAACAGAAAACTCGGTAAGATCCGTTAGTATAATAAAGAAAATCACTACTCTAAGTACTGTTGCAAACCAATTCATATTTTGTTTTTTCATTGTATCTACTGTAATATAACTTTTCCATGGCTTAATTTACTGATAGAAATTGATAGTTTCATCAAAACAAGCAAACTATGCATCAAAAACAGAATCTGTCTAAAACAGAACAGTCTGTAACAATATGAACATTCACCATACTTATGATACTTGAAAATTTCTGCCAAAATTAGGAAAAATAACAAAAAATTATAGAAAGACAGTGCAAAAAATTTCAGACCCGTTTGACGTTCCAGTAAATAATTAAAAATCTCGCACTACAGCCAAAGTTTCTGTCATGCACCGTACAAACCAACAAGCATTGTGAACATCCTAAAGGAAAACCTTGGCACATTATTTTTATAATAAAATGGAATTGTACAAGGGTATTATTATTTTTGTTGAAAAGTTTCTGTAATTAAGATTCACAAAGTTTCCGTGGGCATGAACAAGGTTCAAGGACGTCCCCCACTTTCACAATGCTCGTCTATCTCACTTTCACTTTCCTTTTTGAAAAGTTTTTGGGTTCCCCGCTTTATTTTTTTGTTTTTAAACTATATATTAAAGCACTCAATAGAAATAAATGACTCCCTAAAACTTCCGGCTTGTCTCCCTGACAGCGCTTTCTTTAAAGCCATTAAGCTAGGCATATAGTGCTCAAGTAATGGATCCACCCGGATCCCAAGGTATATCAAAGCCAATTTTAATTAACAATGATTTGTGATTTATTAGTGAGCACAAGGAAACATATATCAAGCAATGACGAAGTCTAACTCTCTTCCTATGCATCGGCATGTCATAAAAGAATAATTCATGCACACATAGTAAAGGCCAATGCATAGTATAAACAGTTTCTTGCAATTTTATCATGTTGAAAACATAGAGAGGTGGAGATATAGTTCCTCTCTCATAATAATTGCAAGTTGGAGCAGCAAGCACATGCATATTATATCTATCAAAATTATCATGTGCAACGGTAAAAGGCAAGCCATCAATATAATCCTTAATAAGTGCAAACTTCTCCGATATAGTGTAGTCGGGAGAATTCAAAAAGATAATAGGACTATCATGCGTGGGTGCAATAGAAAAAGTTCATGTTTAACATAAGGAACTATAGCAAGTTCATCTCCATAAGCATAATTCATATTGGCGTCTTGGCCGCAAGCATAGCAAGCATCATCAAAAAGGGATATTTCAAAAGAATCAACAGGATCATAACAATCATCATAGCAATCATCCTTCAGTAAGCACGAAGTGAAATTAAACAATGTATGAGTTGAAGAGTTACTCTCATTAGAAGGTGGGCACAGGTAGCTAATCCGCTCTTCCTCCTTTTGTTCTTCGCTCTCCTCCTCATCTTTTTCATCCAATGAGTTCACAGTTTCATCAATTTCTTCTTCCATAGACTCCTGCAAAATATTAATCTCTTCTTGGACAGCGGAGACTTTCTCAATAAATGCATCAATATCGGCATTCTATTCATAAATCTCATAGCAATATTTAAGGATAGCTAAATTTTCAGGTCTATAAACAGCATCATAAAGATTTTCAAACTCTTTGAACATAGTTTCAATTTCATAAGAACCCAAAAAAGCAACAAATTCCTCCATTTGTTCCACATAATAGTAATCATATATACCATTAGCATAAGAAGCTAAGGTTTTATTGTCATTAAATTTGCATGAAAAGGGAAGGTGTGGAGCCTTCATCCTAGAGCAACAGGTATAATCATATCTCAAGCATACTTGCCGAGCATACCACTTCAACATATAAATTTGATCCCACAATAGTTTCCCTTTTGAGTCAAGCGATAATCCCTAAAGTATTCACGTTGGCCCAATGTGTCTCCCATTACATAATTTAATGGGGTTTTCTCAGGATTATCAAAGTAATACCTAATATCTTTCACATAACAAGCATCGAGGGTTTTAGGAGGTTCCCCATCTCCATGAGTAGCAAGTACACCTATTTTTTTGGTATTTCGTGTTCCATATCCATAACTAAAGATAGAGAACAACTTAGAACAGCAAATAAAAATTACTTAGTGATAAAGCAAACAAGCACACACGAGAATATTCATCCCACGCTATTGCTCCCGACAGCGGTGCGGAAAAAGGTCTTGATAACCCACAAGTATAGGGGATCAATTGTAGCCTCTTTCGATAAGTAAGAGTGTCGAACCCAACGAGGAGCTAAAGATGGAACAAATATTCCCTCAAGTTCTATCGACCACCGATACAACTCTACGCACGCTTAACGTTTGCTTTACCTAGAACAAGTATGAAACTAGAAGTACTTTGTAGGTGTTGTTGGATAGGTTTGCAAGAATATAAAGAGCACGTAAATAAAAACTAGGGGCTGTTTAGATAAAGACACAATAAAGTAAATATAGCGAGTGTGGAAAAGTGGTGGTAAGAGTTGCAAAATTGTCCCTAAGCAATTGACTACTTTACTAGACCGATAACAAGTTTTATGTCGGAGAGGCCACTATTAGCATGTCATCCCTGACTTGGAATTCTATGCACTTATGATTGGAACTATTAGCAAGCGTCTGCAACTACTAACATTCATTAAGTTAAACCCAACCATATCATTAAGATATATTGGTCCCCCTTCAATCATGTATGCATCAATTTCTATGCTAGGTTGAAGCTTCTGTCACTCTTGCCCTCCAATACATAGTCCTATCAACATACAACTAACCCTATGGTGTGATCCACGTGCACGCTCATATGACGGGCACTAAAGGACAACAACATAACCACAAGCTAATTAAATCAATCGTAGCAATTCATCAACCACCGATAGGACAACGAAAATCTACTCAGACATCATAGGATGGCAACACATCATTGGATAATAATATGAAGCATAAAGCACCATGTTCAAGTAGATGGTACAGCGGGTTGCGGGAGAGTGGACCGCTGCAGATAGAGGGGGGATGGTTATGGAGATGTTGGTGAAGATGATGGAGATGTTGGTGTAGATCGCGGTGATGATGATGGCCCTGGCGGCGTTCCGGCGCCACCGGAAGCGAGGGGGAGAGAGCCCCCCTCCTTCTTCTTCCTCCTTGACCTTTTCCCTAGATGGGAGAAGGGTTTCCCCTCTGGTCCATGGTCTCCATGGCATGGGAGGGGCGAGAGCCCCTCCGAGATTGGATCTGTCTCTCTGTCTCTCTCTGTTTCTGCGTTCTGGTATTCTGCCCTTTCATCGTTACTTATATATCCGGAGATCCGTAACTCCGATTGGACTCAAACCTTCGCCGAGATTTTTTTTTTCAAAAATCAG
Source organism: Aegilops longissima (assembly GCA_021605205.1). NCBI lineage: Eukaryota > Viridiplantae > Streptophyta > Magnoliopsida > Poales > Poaceae > Aegilops > Aegilops longissima. Next base: position 405,236,159 of record CM038682.1, read on the forward strand.
CTCTCTTGCGGAAAAAGAATAGTGGCTACCGCCTTACGAGGGCCCATGAGGGGGGCAGCCGCGCTCAGGGGGGCAGGCGTGCCCCTGCCTCGTGCCCCCTCGGGTACCGTATCGCGTTGATTCTTCTTCCCATATTCTCCAAATATTCCAAAAATATTCTTCGTCCGTTTTTATCCCGTTTGGATTCCGTTTGATATGGTGTTTATGCGAAACATAAAACATGCAACAAACAGGAATTGGCACTGGGCACTGGGCACTGGATCAATATGTTAGTCCCAAAAATAGTATAAAAAGTTGCCAAAAAGTATATGAAAGTTGTATAATATTGGCATGGAACAATCAGAAATTATGGATACGACGGAGACGTATCATAAGGCAACTATCACAAACATTTAGTTTGCTCGCACCATTTGTGATATTGTCTAACATCACACACGCTTTGCAAACGGCAACTGTGTGCATGCTCGCACACATTTCCTCTTTATGAACCGTGTCGGATTATGGTGTATATCACACACGTTTGTGTTTTACCGACTGTGTGCGCCATAACGACCTGCAGAGCGTAATTTCACCCTAAATAAATTGGTGCTATTTAAAATTGTACCGAGTTTGAATTTGAAAGTATGCTATAGCTTTATTCATATCCATCAGGTTCAAACAACCAATGCATTATTCGATTCACATGTATATATGTTCAAGAATTACGTAAGCACCAAATAAAGAATGATGAACCAAAGTTGTATACTTGTACTATTAAAGACGGTAAAGAAAGAGGCAAAATACTTTCTGGTTGCTGAACAAGGTGAAGCGGAACACCCATATTGTGCCCTCCTCCATGCAGAAAGCACAGACGACTTCAGTCCAACCCCTTTTGATGGCCGACCGCCCATCCTTCACCGTCTTCATGAACACATCTAGATAATCACCGTGTTCTGGTAGAAATACTTTAACCTTTGCATGCCCACCAATCATGTAGTTTGACAGGTAATCTTGAGTAAACTTCTTTGGGAACCACTGCAAAGGAAAAAGATTTAGACATTGTCATCTAACACAACTCATTATGGGCAGTACAAAGAAGGCTCAGAGTTCTTACTTACCATCCTACAGTTCGTTGTTGTCTTGGATGAAGGGTAAACAAATAGTTTATCTTCTGACCCATTTTACTAAGAATCTTTATCATTTCCTCACTTGATGCTGGTTCATGAATATCTCATTGCCACATACGCAGAAAGTGTCGAAGCGTGGATCTTTACCAATGACATATGTACCTAGAAGCACCAAGTTAATACTTGAAGCTAAACAGCAATTGCACAATGATGTAGTACAACACTCCCTCCGTCCCATCATATAATATCTTATAACATCAAATACTCACATATTGGATGAATTAATATCTTGAATTATGGGCTGGAGGGAGTTTATTGCATTTTTATAAATTATCGGCCGATTAACTACAGTTAACTGCTGTTGTGTTGTTCTTGTTGTTGCTCTTCTACGTACATCTAGAATCATCAGAACATTAAGGTAACACTCTTCCTTATTTCTATGTAGCCTAGGATTGCATGTTTAGACATTCAGCATAGTTCATGTTGCAATGTAGCCTTAGATATATTAGGTATGGCCCTACACTACTGCAGGATGCTGCTAATGCGACACTACGATCAGAGACCCTTTGACCAAACTGTGTGCGATGCATTAATCGCAAATGGTGATGTAAAAAACCATCAAAAAAGATGCAAAATGTTTGCGATGAATGATACATCAAACACGGTTCAGATTTTAGTTGTGTGTGCGATGAGGGGCATACGGTTGATCTATACGAACTGTTTGCGATGACACAGAACAACAAAAACGGGCAGCCAGATCAGGGTTTGTGCGATATACGGCATACAGTTCACTCTGATTAACCGTTTGCGATGATTGAGGTGAACACAAACGATTAGGCGTAACAAGATGTGTGTGATACCCAGCAAACAGGTCGGCAAACAGAATTGTGTGCGATCATTATAGACAGCCCATACAGTCTTTTTTTGTGAATTGTGTGCTTGTCAGGGCACACCGTTCAACAAACCAACCTATGGGCGATAATGTAGAAGATCTTTGTTGAATACATATTACTAATCGTGCAATGAGACTGACAGGATAAACAGAGATATATACAGTCTGCTTAATTTAGTCCTTCTTCTTCTTGTTGTTGTTGTTGTTGGATGGCCCCGCGACATCGTCTTGGCGAGGACGCTTCTTGCCACTGACCGTTGGCTTTTCATCGCCGCCACCGTCGTTGTTGTCGTCGTTGTCATCCTCCTCCTCCTTGTTCGACCATTCCTCCTCCTCATCGTCGTCGTCCTCTTCTTCGTCCTCCGACGGCTCCTCGTCCGTCTGGTTGTCGTCTGACGACTCCGGAGGCGGTGTCCCTTCCATGAACCGGATATAATCAAGGTCTGGGCGCGATGCCGGACTCATGGAAGACGAGCGGGATGATTCCGACGTTGACCTATCATTGGGTGCCAGACTGCTGGCCGAACTATCGTCCTCGCTATCGCAAGAATGGCTGCAGAGTGTGTGCCAGTGTGTAGCGCGGCCTGCCGGGGACGATGAAGATGGTGGACACTTAAGCGGGGTATGCAGAGAAGAGGAACTGCCAATTGCTGCCGGGGGGGATTGAAGCGAGGGTTGAAGGAAATATGCCCTAGAGGCAATAATAAAGTTATTATTTAATTCCTTATATCATGATAAATGTTTATTATTCATGCTATAATTGTATTAACCGGAAACATAATACATGTGTGAATACCTAGACAAACAGATTGTCACTAGTATGCCTCTACTTGACTAGCTCGTCGATCAAAGATGGTTATGTTTCCTAACCATAGACATGAGTTGTCATTTGATTAACGGGATCACATCATTAGGAGAATGATGTGATTGACATGACCCATTCCGTTAGCTTAGCACGCGATCATTTAGTATGTTGCTATTGCTTTCTTCATGACTTATACATGTTCCTATGACTATGAGATTATGCAAGTCCCGTTTACCAGAGGAACACTTTGTTTGCTACCAAACGTCACAACGTAACTGGGTGATTATAAAGGAGCTCTACAGGTGTCTCCGAAGGTACATGTTGGGTTGGCGTATTTCGAGATTAGGATTTGTAACTCCGATTGTCGGAGAGGTATCTCTGGGCCCTCTCGGTAATACACATCACTTAAGCCTTGCAAGCATTGCAACTAATGAGTTAGTTGCGGGATGATGTATTACGGAACGAGTAAAGAGATTTTCGATAACGAGATTGAACTAGGTATTGAGATACCGATGATCGAATCTCGGGCAAGTAACATACCGATGACAAAGGAACAACGTATGTTGTTATGCGGTCTGACCGATAAAGATCTTCGTAGAATATGTAGGAGCCAATACGAGCATCCAGTTTCGCTATTGGTTATTGACGGAGGCGTGTCTCGATCATGTCTACATAGTTCTCGAACCCGTAGGGTCCGCACGCTTAACGTTACGATGCGGTTATATTATGAGTTTATATGTTTTGATGTACGAAGGTTGTTGAGTCCGGATGTGATCACGGACATGACGAGGAGTCTCGAAATGGTCGAGACATGAAGATTGATATATTGGAAGCCTATGTTTGGATATCGGAAGTGTTCCGGGTGAAATCGGGATTTTACCGGAGTACCGGGAGGTTACCGGAACCCCCCGGGAACATAATGGGCCTTAGTGGGCCTAGGTAGAAGATAGGAGAGGCTGCTAGGGCTGGGCCGCGCCCTCCCCCCCCCCCCTGTCCGAATAGGACAAGGAGAGGGGGGCGGTGCCCCCCCCCCTTCCTTCTTCTCCTGCACTCCTTCCCCCTCCCAAGTCTTAATCGAACTAGGAAGGGGGGGGAGTCCTACTCCCGGTGGGAGTAGGATTCCTCCCTGCGCGCCCTCTCCCTTGGCCGGCTGCACCCCCTTGCTCCTTTATATACGGGGGCAGGGGGGCACCCCATAGAAACAACATTGATCTGTTTGATCTTTTAGCCGTGTGCGGTGCCCCCCTCCACCATAGTCCACCTCGATAATACTGTAGCGGTGCTTAGGCGAAGCCCTGCGTCAGTAGAACATCAACATCGTCACCAGGCTATCGTCTTGTGAAACTCTCCCTCAACACTCGGCTGGATCGGAGTTCGAGGGGCGTCATCGGGCTGAGCGTGTGCTGAACTCGAGGTGTCGTGCGTTCGGTACTTGATCGGTCGAGATCATGAAGGCGTCGACTACATCAACAGCGTTGTGCTAACGCTTCGCTTTCGGTCTCACGAGTGCGTGGACAACACTCTCCCCTCTCGTTGCTATGCATCACCATGATCTTGAGTGTGCGTAAGAAATTTTTTGAAATTACTACGTTCCCCAACAGTGGAATCGAGCCTGGTTTTATGCGTAGATGTCATATGCACGAGTAGAACACAAGTGAGCTGTGGGCGATATAAGTCATATTGCTTACCAGCATGTCATACTTTGGTTGGCGGTATTGTGAGATGAAGCGGCCGGACCGACATTACGCGTCGCTTACTGAGACTGGTTTCACCGTTCGCGAGCACTCGTTGCTTAAAGGTGACCGGCGGGTGTCCGTCTCTCTCACTTTAGTTGAACCGAGTGCGGCTACGCCCGGTCCTTGCGAAGGTTAAAACAACACCAACTTGACAAACTATCGTTGTGGTTTTGATGCATAGGTAAGAACGGTTTTGCTAAGCCCGTAGCAGCCACGTAAAACTTGCAACAACAAAGTAGAGGACGTCTAACTTGTTTTTGCAGGGCATGTTGTGATGTGATATGGTCAAGACATGATGCTAAATTTTATTGTATTAGATGATCATGTTTTGTAACCGAGTTATCGGCAACTAGCAGGAGCCATATGGTTGTCGCTTTATTGTATGCAATCGCCCTGTAATGCTTTATTTTATCACTAAGCGGTAGCAATAGTCGTAGAAGCATAAGATTGGCAAGACGACAACGATGCTACGATGGAGATCAAGGTGTCGCGCCGGTGACAATGGTGATCATGACGGTGCTTCGGAAATGGAGATCACAAGCACAAGATGATGATGGCCATATCATATCACTTATATTGATTGCATATGATGTTTATCTTTTATGCATCTTATCTTGCTTTGATTGACGGTAGCATTATAAGATGATCCCTCACTAAATTATCAAACTATAAGTGTTCTTGTCGGCGTTCTGGGAATGGGGGTACCCAGACTTGCCTGCCTGCGGCCTGCGGCGTGGCTCAAGGGATGGCCCAGCACGGCCCATCTTCATCGGCACAAGCTCAAGACCCTCGTGAGGTGCCAAGCCTCGCGGAGCGGATGACAGGAAGCTTCCTCAGGCACGGCCTCGTCAGGCTGGCTCGCGAGGAGGCGGAGAGATCAAGGCGGGGTAACTCACAAGGTGCCCATGACGCAAGCCATGATGACCGAGGGTGCCAGGAGGGCGCCAGCCCGCGCAGTGTCCTCATTTCCTCTTTGGTGCAAAGGAGGCAAGCGCAGGCGAGAGCTTCAAGCAAAGGCAACCATTTCGGTGCAACAAGACCAACACAACGGCAGGAAGGAGGTCATCGTGGAGCCCAAGCCGGCGTCATCGTCAGAACCTTTGACAGGCGAGGACCAACTTTAGTCAGGATAAGTGTACTAGATGTTCCCCTTCAAAATGGCCAATTGTTGGTGCCCTTCCCGCTCAATATTTGGGAAGAGGCCCAGGGCCTCTACCTATAAATAGGACTAGCCACCCACAAGGTAGGGAGAGGATCGGAGGTCGAGGATCTTGAATCCAGAGAGAGAAGCGACTGAACCCCCCTAGCAGTTCATCGCAACGGCCAAGAACAGACCCTCGCGAGGCTGTTCTTCCTTGTATTGTTCATCATCAGCCCTTGAGGAAATCCACCACACCACACACTGGAGTAGGGTATTACACCACAATGGTGGCCCGAACCAGTATATACCTTGTGTCCCTTGTGTTGCTCTTTGTGTAGTTTTAGATCCTTGCGAGGCGACGAGGTCTAGGTAGGTACGAGGTGAGATCTCCGCGTGCACCCTAGAGTTCGAACCTAGAGGGTCTGCCGGAACCCGAAATACGACATTTGGCGCGCCAGGTAGGGGTGCGCCGGAATTCGCCTTCTGCCGCCTCGCGCCCCGTCACATCGTCATCGTCATGTCCGGCGACCCAACGAGCAACCCTGATCCCTGGGCGGCCTGGCCCGCCCACGCGGAGCCTCTTGCCCCGGGCGACCTCAACCTCATGCCCGGGCAGCCCAGCAGTCCGCAGGCGCTGCGGGGCCATGGCGATCTGCCACGGCGCCATACACTCGACGAGAGCAGGCAAACTCAAGGGCCGCGCTCACGGTGGCCCGAGAGCTACTGCAATGCAGGCTGCTGGAGGGCGGCCGCGACGTGCTGCTGGAGCGGGTGGCAGAGCTCCTGGCTTCCGCCGCATCGGGGCTCACCCTTCGCACCCAACTACCACCACAGGTCCAGGCGGGCCACGCGGAGGCCCCACGCATGCCCGCGCAGCTCCAAGCGGACTCCAAGGCCACTCCAACGCCAACCAGGCCGTCAGCACCGGGCTAGCAGCGGCACTGCCTCCACCCCCGGCCAGCGAAGGAGGACTCGCCACAGCCCATGGCCCCAGTGGGCCACCGCGCTACCACCCCCAGGTGGGCGCCTCAAGCAGGGCTGCGTGGCACATGGGGCACTACGGTGAAGCATTCGGGATGGCGGCCCTGGAAGAGTACGTGCCCCACATGATGGATCAAGGGCACGCGCAGGAGGACCAACATGGCTCGCTCCTCGGCCCAAGCTGGGGGGACGAGGCACCCGAAGCTGAGCTCTTCCAGGAGCCCCGGGAAAGCCCCGTCGACCGCACCGGAAGCAATGATTATCGGGTACCGCTAATTCCTCAGGAGCAGGCATACGCTAACCATGGATCGCAGGAGAGGGGCCGAGATCCGGCATCACCACCGCGGCGTTTGGAGCAAGGCGTCCTCAGGAGGTAGGCCCTCTGCCGGGGAGGTGCCTCAAGGCCTACCCCCGGCAGGGGACCCGTGGTCGTCAGGGGAACCGCTGGCGACCGCTCTACCCCATCGGCGGTGTCCTCGGTCTCCGGCCGTCGTTGATGGCACTAGAGTGTGGCGCAAGGCGGGGCCCTCGTCTGGCGATATGAAGCAAGACCGGTACCTGTGAAGAAGGCCCAGTGCCTGTGAAGCTTGCCGCCCCGTGACACTCTCACAAAATAATGAGTGGGGTTGTACACGCCCCGGAGTCTCAGGAGCGCCGGCCTCAGGCCCTGGGGATCCTTCCCACTCCCAATGGCAGCACTTAGCTCCGCACTGGTGAGAAGACGTCCAAGACTAGACTAGGTGCCGGACGCGGCTTTTTCTGCTTTTCTTGCTTTTCCCCTTGGCTGTCGCTTTTTCCCCCGTTTGGATTTAAGTTGGATTTGAGCTTGCGATTTGCGTATGTTCGGGGAAGGGGTGTTTAGTCTCGTTCGAGCAATCTCTCGCGTTCTGGTTACCACTTTCCCTTAGCTGCCTCCCCGCGTGAGCCCCTCGCGAGCCGGGCCAAGCCTAGCATGCGTGCAGCCCCGACCGCCATCACCGCGCCCTCTCAGGAGGTTCTCATCACAGGTTCAATGGGCTCGTTCAGGGAGCACTCGGAAAACCACAGCCCTCCGCAGGCTATCTCGGGGCCACGCGGGTCGAAGGTAAACAAGCCAGCCAGCTCGTCGCAAGGCCAGCCACTTGGCGCAGGCGTACGAGTGATATCGCATCTACTATCGCTAGCGCAAGTTTTTACGAGGGCTCCCCTCCCAAAATGCTCTTACAACCTTCAGGGCCAAGCCCGAACTCTATCTGCGCAGGATAAGAAAGCAGGAGCAGCACGCGGTCAATCGGATAAATCCCCCAATGCATCCTCAAGGTCACCTCCTGAATCGTCGCTGGCGTCGCTGGCCTCGCCATCGCCCTCCGCGTCGCCGTCAGCGGCGTCAGGGCCGTTCACCACGCCGCCTTCATCAGCAGCCACGACCACACCGTCGTCGTCGATGGCGAAAAGCCAGCGAGGCATCCGTTGTCTTCCACCCGGTCGCCAGGTCGTCCCGGACGGCACGGGTGCTGAACAATCTTGACATCAAAGTCGAAGTTGGGATCCATGTCCCGAAGATGGATGAAGACGCGAGAAAAGGCACGCCCGAGCAGGGCGCGACTCCTCTCCTCCACCAACATGTTGGCTCTGCCCGACCGCACCTCCAGCTGCGTCACCACATCAGTGAAGAACTGGAGGTTACCAGCATAGTTAACTGCATGAGGCTCGCCAACGGCCGCCTCGCAAATGTTGCCCAAGGCCGTGTTAGCTCTTTCACGGAGTGTGCGGAGCATAGGGCCATGCTCGTGCTCCAGAATCTACCGCTGGCGTATCTCGTCCTCGTTCCGCCGCGCAATGGCCTCGGCCGCGTCCACCCGCTGACGTAGAAGAAGCACCTCGGCGCGGGAGGAAGTCAGCTCCTCCTGCGCCACTCCAAGGGTGGCCGGAGAAGCGTCAGCCCGCCGCGTCACTTCATCCAGCTTGGCCCTCAAGGCGGCGGTCCTGCCTTCCGCTTCGGCCCTGATCAACCCCAGCCTCTCCTCGAACTCGCGCTCGAGGTTCAAGCGGGCCGCCGCCACCCGGCGATCAACCTCTTCCCGGACTTGGGCCTCCAGCGCGCGATCGTCCCTCCGCTGCGTCACCAAGCGCTCCCTCGTCTCCAACTGCTCAAGATCGCGGGCGCGCTCGGCAGCTTCCAGCGTCAGTGCCTCCTCACGTCTCTGGAGCTCCGCTGGTCGATCAAGCCCCTTCATCGGCGCAAGGCCGTCTCACGCAGCTCCACCTGCTGCTTGAGGTTGCTCCAGGCACAGGCTCCAAAGACCCGCTCCTCCGCCGCCTCACGCCGCGGTAAGCCTCCGGGCCTCCTCGGCGGCCGGAGGCAGGCCTCCCGTGAAGCCGCCAGCGACACCTTGGCTTTCTCATTGTCGAGGTCACGCTAGTGGCGTGCAAGAACAGCAGCCACCTTCAGCTTGCGCTTCTCTTACGCTGGCGCAGGCCCTCAGCTTCAAAGCGCGTCTTTGTCGTGAGCTCTACACCAAGCTGGCTCTGCGTCGGCCGCCCTCTGGAGAAACCCTTGGCGAAGAACACACGCTCCCCGCACGCTCGAGCACGTCTTCGCGTCGTCCTCCGCCCCAGGTGTGCGTGGGGGGCCGCGAATCAACACTCCCCCTCTGGGCAGGGGGCTGGGGGCTGGCGCCCTCGCGATGGTCGGGCACACCCTCCAGAAGCCCGGCCTAGAGCCGGCTCGTCCCCAAATGAAGAACGAAGGGCCGACCTCAGCCAATAGCCGTCCACGACCAGTCGAGGAGCCCAAGGCAGGCTAGCTATACCCCGGGAAGGCTCGCAAAGGAGGGTCGCGAGGTGTGCAGAACCATGATGTGCCACAGGATGGCTCACCTCTCCGACCGGCCTCACCACGAGGGCAGTGCTTGAGCTCGGAGCGCTTGGGGACGGTGGAGAGGGCGAGGCCTGGCGGGATGGCTCCTCAGCCATCTCCGTGAGCTCGGCAGGAAGGGCCCTACAGAGCGAGGATCAGCCGAAGCAACGGGAAAATAAGGAATTAGGAAAGGAGAAGGCTTACTCATCAATGGCGAAATACTTCCTGCGCTCCAGCAGGCGGCAAGGGTAATCATCACCCAAGGCCTCCTTTCTCTTCCGGAGAGCCTCAAAGTCCACGCGGAAGCGGCCCAGGAGCTCGGCGCAGGGGTCAGCCTGCGACGAGGAAGAAGCACCAAGGTGACCAGCGTCAAGGATGTCGTCCTGGCGCACGCCGCCAGTCGCCTCACCAAGAAGGGTAGTCGGGGCCTCTACCATGGGAGCCGCGGGCCGCGGCTCAATGCCTTTAGCCGTAGCAGTGCGGGCCTCAGGAGCTGCCACCTCAGGAGTGCCACCTGGTGTCGTCATCCCGGCAGAGGCCCCCTCAGCCTCCGGTGGCCCTTGCCTCCCTGCTCCACCACTCGAGGAAGGACCGTCGTGGGCAACTGGAAGGGCAGTCACCACAACTGGGTTCTCACGAGGTCCCATGAGGCCTGCGGGGCGCAGCCCCCATTCGTCGAAGCTGGGCATCTGCTTCACGAAATCACCCCTGTTCGAGCAAAGGTACAACAGAGCACCCCCTTGCCAGATGCTGCCAGGGGAAGGGTCCCCATTCAGGATCATGAGAACCTTCCTCAGCACTTCAGGCGTCAGGTCCTCCTCCTAGAGCCTCATGCGGTCCTCACGCCCGCCGAAGGCCCACATCCGGCGGGAATGGCGCTGGAGAGGGGCAATGCGGCATAGGAGGAACTCATTCACCACCTTGGGCGCCGTCACACCGAGCGCCCTCAAGTACGCGAAGCGATGCCAGATGAAGACGAGCCGGGGGCTCGTGAGCGTCTCCTGGCCCCATCCCGAATTGGGGATAGCGGGTAATGTTGGCTCCGAAAGTTGGGGGTTGGGCACCCCGACATCCACATAGAGCCACCGCTCGCGGAACCCAGGCACGGGCGGAGGAAGGCAGAAATCAATCCCTGAAGCCGCTGTTTCTGGTGCGGCAATGAAGCTCACGCACCCCGAGCATTGGGTGGGGTCGCTGTGGCGCAAAGAGAATAAGTGGCGCAGCAAGGCAACTGAAGGAGGGATGCCCATCATCGCCTCGCAGACAAAGGCGAAAACAGCAAGAAGAGTAATGGATTCGGGACCCAAATGCATCATATGGATCTGGTAATCAGAAAGCACATCGTTGAAGAAATTGGAAAAGGGGGGAACCAGTCCCGCCCACAGGGCGTCAGCGAAGTACTGGACCTCGGTGACTATTTTGTCAATGGAGAAGTGAGACGCGGGCCAGACCGTCATCCTCCTTCACTCGTTGAAGATAGTGGCGATGGCAGAACTGACCTTGTCCAAGCCTTCTCGGTTGAGTATGATCAACCGATCGACAGTAGGAGCCGTCGGCAACGGCGGCGGCGGACGGAGAGCACAGCTTTTCTCTTTCCCTTCTTCGTCGAGCCATGGCGGCAGGAAGGGGAGGATTGAATTGGATTGAAGCGGAGGCTGGAGCTCGAGAGTAGGAAGAGCAGGAGGCGCTCGGCGGCGAAAGAGGATGAATGTGTGCAACCATGGGTCCGCCTAGCTGGGCGCAAAATAAGGGCGTGGGGAACAGGGGCGCCCACGTCCAATCAACCGCCACGCGGGCGCCGAGGCCTTGAGCTGTTGGGCCCAGGCGCTTCCTTGCCCCGCTTCTCTGCTAAGCCAAGTCGAGCGCGCCTTGGGCCCGGAGGCTCTTGTCGGCGTTACAGGGAAGGGGTACCCAGACTTGCTGCCTGGCCTGCGGCGTGGCTCAAGGTGTGCCCAACACGGCCCATCTTCACCGGAACAAGCTCAAGACCCTCGCGAGGGGCCAAGCCTCATGAGGCGGACGACAGGAAGCTTCCTCAGGCACGGCCTCGTCAGGCTGGCTCGCGAGGAGGCGAAGAGCAAGGCGGGGTACCTCACGAGGTGCCCATGGCGCAAGCCATGACGACCGAGGCGCCCGGGAGGCGCTAGCCTTGATGTCCTCATTTCCTCTTTGGTGCAAAGGAGGCAAGCGCAGGCGAGAGCATCAAGCAAAGGCAACCATTTCGGTGCAACAAGACCAAGACCAACACAACGGCAGGAAGGAGGTCATCATGGAGCCCAAGCCGGCGTCATCGTCAGAACCTTTGATAGGCGAGGACCAACTTTAGTCAGGATAAGTGTACTAGATGTTCCCCTTCAAAATGGCCAATTGTTGGCTCCCTTCCCGCTCAATATTTGGGAAGAGGCCCAAGGCCCCTACCTATAAATAGGACTAGCCACCCACAAGGTAGGGAGAGGATCGGAGGTCGAGGATCTTGAATCCAGAGAGAGAGAAGCGACTGAACCCCCCTAGCAGTTCATCGCACCGGCCAAGAACAGACCCTCGCGAGGCTGTTCTTCCTTGTATTGTTCATCATCAGCCCCTGAAGCAATCCACCACACCACACACTGGAGTAGGGTATTGCACCACAATGGTGGCCCCAACCAGTATAAACCTTGTGTCCCTTGTGTTGCTCTTTGTGTAGTTTTAGATCCTTGCGAGGCAACGAGGTGTAGGTAGGTAGGAGGTGAGATCTCCGCGTGCACCCCAGAGTTCGAACCTAGAGGATCTGCCGGAACCCGAAATCTGACAGTTCTCCCTGAGTATGCACTATTGCGAAAGTTCTTTGTGCTGAGACACCACGTGATGATCGAGTGTGATAGGCTCTACGTTCAAATACAACGGGTGCAAAACATTTGCACACGCGGATACTCAGGTTAAACTTTACGAGCCTAGCATATAACAGATATGGCCTGGGAACACGGAGACCGAAAGGTCGAGCGTGAATCATATAGTAGATATGATCAACATAGTGATGGTCACCATTGAAACTACTCCATCTCACGTGATGATAGGACAAGGTTTAGTTGATTTGGATCACGTGATCATTTAGAGGATTAGAGGGATGTCTATCTAAGTGGGAGTTCTTAAGTAATATGATTAATTGAACTTAAATTTATCATGAACTTAGTACCTGATAGTGTCTTGCTTGTCTATGTTGATTGCAGATAGATGGCCCGTGTTGTTGTTCCGTTGAATTTTAATGCATTCCTTGAGAAAGCAAAGTTGAAAGATGATGGTAGCAATTACACGGACTGGGTCCGTAACTTGAGGATTATCCTCATTGCTGCATAGAAGAATTACGTCTGGAAGCACCGTTGGGTGCGAGCCTGCTTGAGGAGCAACACCGGATGTTATGAGCGTCTGGCGAGCAAAGCTGATGACTACTCAATACTTGATGTGCCATGCTTTACGGCTTAGAACCGGGACTTCAACGATGTTTTGAGCGCCATGGAGCATATGAGATGTTCCGGAGTTGAAGTTAATATATCAAGCAAATGCCGGATTGAGAGATATGAAGTCTCCAATAAGTTCTACAGCTGCAAGATGGAGGAGAATAGTTCGTCGGTGAGCATATACTCAACATATGCGGGTATAATAATCACTTGATTCAAGCGGGAGTTAATCTTCCGGATGATAGCGTCATTGACGAAATTCTCCAATCACGCCACCAAGCTACAAGAGCTTCATGATGAACTATAACATGCAAGGGATGGATAAGGCGATTCCGAGCTCTTCGCAATGCTAAAGGCTGCGAGGTAGAAATCAAGAAGGAGCATCAAGTGTTGATGGTCAATAAGACCACCAGTTTCAAGAAAAGGGCAAAGGGATGAAGAAGGAACTTCAAGAAGAACAGCAAGCAAGTTCTTTGCTCGGGAGAAGAAACCCAAATCTGGACTTAAGCACGAGGCGGGTGCTTCTCTGCAAGTAGACTAGTCATTGGAGGCGGAACTGCCCCAAGTATTTGGCGGATAAGAAGGATGGCAAGGTCAACAAAGGTATATGTGATATACATGTTATTGATGTGTACCTTACTAATGCTCGCATGATAGCACTGGGTATTTGATCTTGGTTACATTGCTAATATTTGCAACTCGAAACAGGGGCTACGGATTAGCGAAGATTGGCTAAGGGCGAGGTGACGATCTTGGCGTGGAAATGGTTCCAAAGTCGATGTGATCGCGATCGACACGCTACCTCTACATCTACCTTGGGATTAGTATTAGACCTAAATAATTGTTATTTGGTGCCGCGTTGAGCATGAACATTATATCTGGATCTTGTTTGATGCGAGGCGGTTATTCATTAAAATCGAGAGAATAATGGTTGTTCTATTTATATGAGTAATATCTTTTATGGTCATGCACCCTTGAAGAGTGGTCTATTTTATTGAATCTCGATAGTAGTGATACACATATTCATAATGTTGAAGCCAAAAGATGCAGAGTTGATAATGATAGTGCAACTTATTTGTGGCACTTGCCGTTTAGGTCATATCGATGTAAAGCGCATGAAGAAACTCCATCTTGATGGACTTTTGGAACCACTTGATTATGAATCACTTGGTACTTGCGAACCGTGCCTCATGGACAAGATGACTAAAACGCCGTTCTCGGAACTATGGAGAGACAACAGATTTGTTGGAAATCATACATCTGAGATGTATGTGGTCCGATGAATGTTGAGGCTCGTGGCGGATATCGTTATTTTCTCACCTTCACAGATGATTTAAGCGAGATATGGGTATATCTACTTAATGAAACATAAGTCTGAAACTTTGAAAAGTTCAAAGAATTTCAGAGTGAAGTTGAAAATCATCGTAACAAGAAAACAAAGTTTCTGATCTGATCGTGGAGGAGAATATTTGAGTTCTGAGTTTGGTCTACATTTGAAACAATGCGGAATAGTTTAGCAACTCACGCCACCCGAACACCACAGTAATGGTATGTCGAGCGTCGTGTCGTACTTTACTTGATATGGTGCGATCTATGATGTCTCTTACTGATTTACCGCTATCATTTTGGGGTTATGCTTTATAGACGGCTGCATTCACGTTAAATAGGACGCCATCAAAATCCGTTGAGACGACGCCTTATGAACTATGGTTTGGCAAGAAACCAAAGTTGTCATTTCTTAAAGTTTGGGGCTGCGATGCTTATGTGAAAAAGCTTCAACCTGATAAGCTCGAACCCAAATCGAATGTGTGTCTTCATAGGATACCCAAAGGAGACTGTTGGGTACACCTTCTATCACAAATCCGAAGGCAAGACTTTTGTTGCTAAATTCGGAGTTTTCTAGAGAAGGAGTTTCTCTCGAAAGAAGTGAGTGGGAGGAAAGTAGAACTTGATGAGGTAACTGTACCTACTCCCTTATTGGAAAGTAGTTCATCGCAGAAACTGGTTTCTGCAACACCTAAACCAATTAATGAGGAAGTTAATGATGATGATCATGAAACTTCAGATCAAGTTGTTACTGAACCTCGTAGGTCAACTAGAGTAAGATCCGCACTAGAGTGGTATGGTAATCCTGTTTTGGAAGTTATGTTACTAGACCATGACGAACCGATGAATTATGAAGAAGCGATGGTGAGCCCAGATTCCGCAAAATGGCTTGAGGCCGTGAAATCTGAGATGGGATCCATGTATGAGAACAAAGTGTGGACTTTGTTGACTTGCCCGATGATCAGCAAGCAATTGAGAACAAATGGTATTCAAGAAGAAGATTGACCTGACGGTAATGTTACTGTCTACAAAGCTCGACTTGTTGCAAAAGGTTTTCGACAAGTTCAAGGGATTGACTACGATGAGACCTTCTCACCCGTAGCGATGTTTAAGTCTGTCCGAATCATGTTAGCAATTGCCGCATTTTATGATTATGAAATTTGGCAAATGGATGTCAAAACTGCATTCTGAATGGATTTACGGAAGAAGAGTTGTATATGATGCAACGGAAGGTTTTGTCGATCAAAGGAGCTAAAAAGTGTGCAAGCTCCAGCGATCCATTTATGGACTGGTGCAAGCCTCTCGGAGTTGGAATAAGCGCTTTGATAGTGTGATCAAAGCATTTGGTTTTATACAGACTTTTGGAGAAGCTTGTATTTACAAGAAAGTGAGTGGGAGCTCAGTAGCATTTCGATATTATATGTGGATGACATATTGCTGATTGGAAATGATATAGAATTTCTGGATAGCATAAAGGGATACTTGAATAAGAGTTTTCAATGAAAGACCTCGGTGAAGCTGCTTACATATTGGGCATCAAGATCTATAGAGATAGATCAAGGCGGCAATTGGACTTCCACAAAGCACATACCTTGACAAAGTTTTGAAGAAGTTCAAAATGGATCAAGCAAAGAAAGGGTTCTTGCACGTGTTACAAGGTGTGAAGTTGAGTAAGACTCAATGCCCGACCACTGCAGAAGATAGAGAGAAGATGAAAGATGTTCCCTATGCTTCAGCCATAGGCTCTATCATGTTTGCAATGCTGTGTACTAGACCTGATGTGTGCCTTGCTATAAGTCTAGCAGGGAGGTACCAAAGTAATCCAGGAGTGAAATACCTGAAAAGGACAAAGGATATGTTTCTCGTTTATGGAGGTGACAAATAGCTCAACGTAAATGGTTATATTGATGCAAGCTTTGACACTGATCCGGACGATTCTAAATCGCAAACCGGATACGTGTTTACATTGAACGGTGCAGCTGTCAGTTGGTGCGGTTCTAAACAAAGCGTCGTGGCGGGATCTACGTATGAAGTGGAGTACATAGCTGCTTCGGAAGCAGCAAATGAAGGAGTCTGGATGAAGGAGTTCATATCCGATCTAGGTGTCATACCTAGTGCATCGGGTCCAATGAAAATCTTTTGTGACAATACTGGTGCAATTGCCTTGGCGAAGGAATCCAGATTTCACAAGAGAACCAAGCACATCAACAGATGCTTCAATTCCATCCGGGATATAGTCCAGATGGGAGACATAGAAATTTGCAAGATACATACGGATCTGAATGTTGCAGACCCATTGACTAAGCCTCTTCCACGAGCAAAACATGATCAGCACCAAGGCTCCATGGGTGCTAGAATAATTACTGTGTAATCTAGATTATTGACTCTAGTGCAAGTGGGAGACTGAAGGAAATATGCCCTAGAGGCAATAATAAAGTTATTATTTATTTCCTTATATCATGATAAATGTTTATTATTCATGCTAGAATTGTATTAACCGGAAACATAATACATGTGTGAATACATAGACAAACAGATTGTCACTAGTATGCCTCTACTTGACTAGCTCGTTGATCAAAGATGGTTATGTTTCCTAACCATAGACATGAGTTGTCATTTGATTAACGGGATCACATCATTAGGAGAATGATGTGATTGACATGACCCATTCCGTTAGCTTAGCACACGATCGTTTAATATGTTGCTATTGCTTTCTTCATGACTTATACATGTTCCTATGACTATGAGATTATGCAACTCCCGTTTACCGGAGGAACACTTTGTGGGCTACCAAACGTCACAACGTAACTAGGTGATTATAAAGGAGCTCTACAGGTGTCTCCGAAGGTACATGTTGGGTTGGCGTATTTCGAGATTAGGATTTGTCACTCCGATTGTCGGAGAGGTATCTCTGGGCCCTCTCGGTAATACACATCACTTAAGCCTTGCAAGCATTGCAACTAATGACTTAGTTGCGGGATGATGTATTACAGAACGAGTAAAGAGACTTGCCGGTAACGAGATCGAACTAGGTATTGACATACCGACGATCGAATCTCGGGCAAGTAACATACCGATGACAAAGCGAACAACGTATGTTGTTATGCGGTCTGACCAATAAAGATCTTTGTATAATATGTGGGAACCAATATGAGCATCCAGGTTCCGCTATTGGTTATTGACCAGAGACGTGTCTCGGTCATGTCTACATAGTTCTCGAACCCGTAGGGTCCATAAACAACGTTACAATGACAGTTATATTATGAGTTTATATGTTTTGATGTACGAAGGTTGTTGAGTCCGTATGTGATCACGGACATGAGGAGGAGTCTCGAAATGGTCGAGACATGAAGATTGATATATTGGAAGCCTATGTTTGGATATCGGAAGTGTTCGGGTGAAATCGGGATTTTACCGAGTACGAGAGGTTACCGAACCCCAGGAACTTAACGGGCCTTAGTGGGCCTAGGTAGAAGAGAGGAGGCGGCTAGGGCTGGGCGCGCCCTCCCCCCCAGTCGAATAGGACAAGGAGAGGGGCGGCCCCCTTCCTTCTTCTCCTCCACTCCTTCCCTCCCAAGTCCTAATCCAGCGAGGAAGGGGGAGTCCTACTCCGGTGGGAGTAGGACTCCTCAGCCCCCTCTCCCTTGGCCGGCCGCACCCCTTGCTCCTTTATATCACGGGGCAGGGGGCACCCCATAAAACAACATTGATTTGTTTGATCTTTTAGCCGTGTGTGGTGCCCCCTCCACCATAGTCCACCTCGATATCTTGTGGCGGTGCTTAGGCGAAGCCTGCGTCGATAGAACATCAACATCATCACCACGCCGTCGTCTTGTGAAACTCTCCCTCAACACTCGGCTGGATCGGAGTTCGAGGGACGTCATCGGGCTGAACGTGTGCTGAACTTGGAGGTGCCGTACGTTCGGTACTTGATCGGTCGGATCGTGAAGATGTACGACTACATCAACCGCGTTGTGCTAACTCTTCCCGCTTTCGGTCTACGAGGGTACGTGGACAACACTCTCCCCTCTCGTTGCTATGCATCACCATGATCTTGCGTGTGCATAGGATTTTTTTTGAAATTACTACGTTCCCCAACAAGGGTTGACGTATTATCTAACCGCTGATATAATCAACTACAATTATTTGTACCCAGTCGCTCCAAATTCCCGGGGTTATGCAGGACTCCTATTGGCTATTTGGCTGGTTTCCTTTTTTCAGGACAAAAACAAGGAACGAGTTTTGGCATTATGCACCGGTACTGGTACGAACGGAGTAGGACAGTTGGCAAGCAATACATTGAGCTCTTCTAATTGATAAAGCCAGTAATAATCAAACTAGAAAGGAAAAGAAAAAAGACAAAGAAAAATATCTGCGCGAATCTTCGCGTAACATCAATGGCATAGGACCTTGATGTGCATTACTTAGAGCACATCTAGATGTGCTTTAGCAATACTGTCAAACAAAACCCCTAATCATGATTGCAAACAGCACGTAGAACATGGCTAATGCGACAACCACAACTACACATGCTAGTTCCTTCTTGTCTGCTGCTTTCATCCGTTGCCTGTGATTGATTCTTTCTTGCTTCATCATACTGATTGTACATTCCAGATCAGCCAATTTCTTCTTCAGCTTTACGTTATCTTCTGCGAGCTTGGTGATAACACTCCGAGCCCTACCATGCCATTCTTCATCTAGCCAGTTAACAAAGGGACAAGCCTCATATCCCTGCCAATGTTAAATAGTATTTAGGATGAGCGGTGGCATTAACTGAAGTAAAATGATGAACTTAATTAGCACTAACCTCTAAGGGGCAACTGAGAAAACCTCCTGCCAATGTCGAATCCCTCCGTGCATACACGTCGAGCGGGAGTGTGCCCGTGCAGACAACTCAGCTTTTGGTACTTCTCGGTGGCGCAAAACTCAGAGTCGAACTCGTGTTGCGGGAGTCTGGAGTCATGCTCCGGATCCAGCGGCAGATCGCTTTCCTGGGGGGAGGGGGTCATTCAGGACGAATTCAGCAAGGAGCTATACTTTGGACATGCTAAAAAATATCGGGATAGATTGGAACCTGACAGGACAATTCGGATCCGTAGTATACCTGCCTTCTGATGACCTTAGGCAAGTGCTCCACGGCGACCGCCGTCGTGGTGGCGATACAAGCAGGAGCTTCCGCACCGAAACCATCAGCACCACTCGTCCGCATTCCCCCAACGTCAGTGCCATGCGAGGGAATTAGGAGACTATGTAGGGATTTAGGGGAAATGGGGAAACTGTGGAGATAAGCTAACGGTCGGGAACTACATATGGCACTATATATACGACACACTGTTTATACATGTCGTTTGTGTTAGGTATTACAGCGTCACGCACGATTTCTGCACCAAACCGTGTGAGAAGACAACGTAGGTTAGACACAGTTGCCTTTACATAACCGTATGTGATGTACTACCCTGTCCATATAATTGAGTTACAATGAGATACCATGTAAACAGCCGCTCCACGGATATCCATAAAAAAACAGCCGCTCTGCATATAGAGATGGCAGCGGCGGCCTAGGCAGCGGCTACCAGAGAAGAGGTCAATCCTCGGTCGGTGGGCGGTGGCGACATCATAAGAGGTCAATCCTTGGTCTGCGGCGGGAGATAGGAAGAGTTGAACCATCGAGGTCGGTAGCAGCGTGATTCGAACACATCCATCGCGGTCGATGGCGGGATAGTGGAGGTCGAACTTCATGCGGCAACCGCACTAAGCTTTGCTCCTCGACCCTACTGTCTCGGCGTACCGCCGCATAGTGTTTCTCTGTCTGCTGGGCGGAGGTTGCCGCGCGGCTAATTAATTAAGGTATTCTTTTCATGAGTGGCTTAATTAAGGTATTCAATTCCTAAGGGTAGTGTTGTACTAGTACTCTGCGTGTAAATTAACAAGCCATTAAATTTTGTCATTGCACGTCTTGATAACAACATGGAGTGCCCTCAGTAATTATGAAAATAAAACCTTGTGATTTATGCATGCATCTTTGGGCAGCAGTTAATCCGTGTATTAACGTTGTTGTTTTATTTTTAATTAGCATTCGTGTGGTGTAGATGGAACGATCTCGATGGATGAAGAATCGGAAAAGCGTAGATTTTATCAGTGGCGTGACAGAGTTCAAGAATTTGGCTGAAAGTATAAAGAGGAGAATTGGTGATGTGGATTACATCCTGTGTCCATGTACTGATTGTGCCAATATAGAGTCACATGAAGTTGCATATGTCCAGATGCACTTAGTCTCTAGGGGATTCATGGATCGATATACACGTTGGACCAGACACGATGAAGAGGAGGTCATGGATGAAGATACCCAGGGCAGCGAGAGGCAAAACCCTGATCAGTGTCACATGGATGTTGAATCTAACATCCGGGCAGAGGCGTCAAGCTACCAATGGAACACCGGAAAGCCGAAATGCCCACTGGAAAACCAAGACGTCGACGCAGATGACGACGATCTTGATATGCCAGATTTTGCTGCTATGATTGCAGATTTCAAGGGCCCAAAAAAGGATATGATTGGTTACAAGGATCTGCCAACCATTGATCCAGACTCCAAGAAAGAATTGTATCCAGGTTGCAAAAAGAAATATTCCAAGTTGAGTGCCACCCTGGCGCTTCTCAGATTTAAAGCAGCAAACGGTCTATCAAACAAGGGCTTCACAGAGATGTTAGGTCTTTTCAAAGAAATTCTTCCGGAAGATAACGTGCTCCCCAGAAGCATGAATGAAGCAAAGAAAATTGTTTGTCCATTGGTACTTGAAGTACAGAAGATACACGCTTGTGTGAATGATTGTATATTGTACCATGGTGAGTACAAAGATTTGCGTAAATGTCCCACATGCAAGCATGCACGATACAAGCGCATGAGAGCAAAGGACAAGTACAAATTGGCCGACGAGATCAAGACAGGAATCCCGTTCAAGGTTGTTTGGAACTTGCCTTTAATTCCAAGGTTGAGGCATTTGTTTGCAAACCCTAGAGAGGCAAAGAGGTTGTGGTGGCATCATGATGAGCGAATTGCGGATAAGTTTATGAGGCACCCAAAAGATGGGGCTCAGTGGGAATTAATCGACAACAAAAATTTGCCAAGGATCCTAGAAGTATAAGGCTCGGGGAGTGTACTAACAGGATGAATCCTTTTGGTAATATGAGCACCAATCACAGCACATGGCCGGTGCTTCTATGCATATATAACCTAGCTCCTTGGTTGTGTATGAAGAAAAAATACATTATGATGTCAATGATTATCCAAGGTCCGAAGCAACCTGGAAATGACATCGACATTTACTTTCAGCTACTGGTAGAAGAACTGCTGACAATGTGGATAGATGCGCCAGCTGTAAAAGGTTATGATGCTTACAAAAAGGAGATTTTCGATCTACATGCAATGCTGGTGCACACCATTCAAGATATGCTGACATTAGGCAACACATCGGGGCAGAAAACAAAGGGAGATGTAGGGTGTGTCACATGCATGGATAGGACAGCTAGCAGAAGACTTCCCAACTCGCACAAAACCGTGTATTTGCGTCATCGTAGGTTCTTACGGAAAACTCACCTATACCAAAATATGAAACCTAAATTTTATGGTACGGCAGAGGCAGGTGTGGACCCAAGATCCTATGAAGGGGAGGTGGTCCATAACATGGCTAAAAAATTTAATGTTGTGCTTGGCAAGAACCACCCTTTTATGGTGAAACAAACACCCAAGGGTCAAGTGTTTATGAAGAAATTGGTGTTCTGGAAATTACCTTACTGGGAGATTCTACGTGTACATCACTTCATCGATGTCATGCATGTAGAGAAGAACGTATGTGAAAGCATCCTTGGTACTCTACTCAAGATTAAAGGTAAAAGAAAGGATGGTGACGGTTCACGGCTCGATATGCTTGCTGGTCAATCAAAACGCAAGAGTGAAGCAGAAGATGATGAAAAATTCATCAAAGCTCGCCAGAGTTACAATTTCAGTACAAAAGAAGCAAGACAGTTCTTCACCTATTTGTTGTCAGTTAAGACACCCTCTTCCTACTGTGCAAACATCAGAAGTCTCGTGGATGTGAGCTCAGGTAAAATGAAGTTGGGACACATGAAGTCACATGATTGCCACATAATGTTGACAATAATCCTCCCTCTACCTACCTGCACCCCGCCGCCTCACTAGGATCTAAACTACAAAAGGAACAACACAAGAGACACAAGGTTTATACTAGTTCGGGCCACCATTGTGGTGTAATACCCTACTCTAGTTTGTGGTGTGGTGGATTGCCTCTTGGGCTGATGGTGATGAACAATACAAGGAACAACAGCCTCGCGAGGGTCTGTTCTTGGCCGGCGCGATGAACTGCTAGCGAGAGTTCAGTCGCTCTCTCTCTCTCTCTCTGGATTCCGGACCTTGGATCCCAGATGCCTCTACCCTGTGGGAGGCTAGTCCTATTTATAGACAAAGGCCCTGGGCCTCTTCCCAAATATTGAGCGGGAAGGGCTCCAACAATTGGCCATTTTGAAGGGGAACATCTGGTACACTTATCCTAACTAAAGTTGGTCCTCGCTTTGTCAAAGGCTCTGGTGACGCCGGCTTGGGCTCCTAATGACTTCCTTCCTGCCGTTAGGCTGGTCTTGGTCTTGTTGCACGAAATGGACACCTTTGCTTGATGCTCTCGCTGCGCTTGCTCCCTTTGCACCAAAGAGGAAAGGAACATCTGCTGGCTGGCCTCACTGGCACCCTTGGTCGTCAAGGCTTGCGTCATGGGCACCTCGTGAGGTACCCCGCCTTGATCTCTCCGCCTCCTCGCGAGCCAGCCTGATGAGGTCATGCCTGAGGAAGCTCCCTGTCGTCCGCCCCGCGAGGCTTGGCCCCTCGCGAGGGTCTTGAGTTTGTGTTGATGAAGATGGGCCGTGATGGGCCCCCCTTTGAGCCACGCCGCAGGCCGCAGGCAGGAAAGTCTGGGGACCCCCGTTCCCAGAACACCGACAGTAGCCCACGGGCCCAAGGCGCGCCCGGGCTTGGCTGAGCAGAGAGGCGAAGGGGCAAGTGCGAAGCGCCGCGGGCCCTCACAGCCTGCGGCCTTGGGTGCCGCGTGGCGGTTGATTGGACGTGGGCGGCCCTGCTCCCCCACGACGCCTCGGCGACTGCACGAATTGACAAGTCCCTGCATGCAAAGTGGGTCATGATTACCTGTGATCGTGGAGGTCGGTGGTTGGCCTTCCCCGGCTATAAGTACGGGACGGCGCCTGCCCTTCTAGTCCATCTCCTCTTGCTTCTTCTTCTTCTCCATGGCTCCACCGAAGAGGTTCTCGGCCGCGGAGAAGGGGAAGGCTCGCCAGGTGGAGCCTGACTCTCCCCCGCCCAAGCGCGGTCGAGGCCGTCCTCGCAAACACCCTGTGGCTCCCATGGTGGCTCCTCGCGGTCGTGGAGGTGATCTCCCGCATGGTGGCGGGCGGCATGCCACTGCTGGGGGGTGCGCTACGGCCACGCGACCCCCTAGGCCGCGCTTCCACTCGGCAGAGGTGCTGCCGGAGTGGAAGTTGTAGAGCATCTTTATAATCACCCAGTGACGTTGTGATGTTTGATAGCACATAAGGCATTCCTCCGGTATCCGGGAGTTGCATAATCTCATAGTCGAAGGAATATGTATTTGACATGAAGAAAGCAATAGCAATAAAACTGAACGATCATTATGCTAAGCTAACGGATGGGCTTGTCCATCACATCATTCTCCTAACGGTGTGATCCCGTTATCAAATGACAACTCATGTCCATGGTTGGGAAACCTTGACCATCTTTGATCAACGAGCTGGTCTAGTACAGGCTCACTAGGGACACGTTATTTGTTTATGTATTCACACATGTATTAAGGTTTACGATCAATACAATTCTAGCATGAATAATAAACCTTTATCATGAATAAGGAAATATAAACTAACAACTTTATTATTGACTCTAGGGCATATTTCCTTCAGATTCCCCCTCTGGTAGAGTACCGAAAAATGCCTCAAAATGGGATCTCGCAAGAACAAATCTTGCAGCGGCGGAAAAAGTATTTTAGGTGGCTCTCTGTTGGTTTCCCGGTTTTAGAGAATTTATAGAGTTGGAATTAGGTCAAACAGAGGAACGAGGGGCCCACAAGGCACATGGGCGCGCCTACACCCTTGGGCACACCCATGTGGCTCGTGGCCCACTCCTTCACCTTATGGCCTCCTCCTAAAGCTTCTAGGGTCTCTTATGTCCAGAAAAAATCGTCAAAAAGTTTCGTGGCATTTGGACTTCGTTTGGTACTGATTTCTGGAATCCCAAAAACAGGCAAAAACGGCAACTGGCACTTGGCCTAACTTAATAGGTTTGTACGAACATATGATATATAATGGCATATAAAACTTCAAAGATTGATACTATAATAGCACGGAACAATCAAAATTTATAGATATGTTGGAGACGTATCAGATACTACACCGACCCATCAAGCACCACGTAGACCTACGACAAGAGCTCATGCACGTGCAATCGAAACCGAGGTGAACTCACTCCTCTACGAGATTGATATGGATATGGATGGAACTT
Organism: Aegilops longissima; assembly: GCA_021605205.1. Taxonomy (NCBI): domain Eukaryota; kingdom Viridiplantae; phylum Streptophyta; class Magnoliopsida; order Poales; family Poaceae; genus Aegilops; species Aegilops longissima. The sequence continues at coordinate 405,261,013 of CM038682.1, forward strand.
GGATGCTGTCAGATTGTGGGTTCCAGCAAACCCTTGAGGTTCGAACACCGGGGTTTGCACGAAGATCTCTCTCTCCCTGGCTCGCTCATACAACGATCTCAGGGCCTAGCTCGCCGAACCCAAAGAACAAGAGACACGGGGGTTTATACTGGTTCGGGCCACCGTTGTGGTGTAATACCCTACTCTAGTGTGGTGTGGTGGATTGCCTTTTAGGCTGGGGATGAACAAGTACAAGAGATGAACAGCCTCCTGAGGAGAGGTGTTCTTGAGCTCGGTGAGCTTGTGTGTGTGAGGTAGATCTGGATGATCCGTCCCCAGATGAGTTTCCTCCTACGGTGGTGGCTAGTCCTATTTATAGTGGCCTTGGTCCTCTTCAAAAATATTAGGAGGGAAGGGATCCAACAATGACCAATTTTGAAGGGAGACAACTAGTACAAGTTATCCTGACAAAAAGTGGTCTTCGCCTGCCAAAGGCTCTGGTGGTGATGCCGTCTTGGGCTTCGTGGTGACCTCCGTCCTACTGGTCTTGGTCTTGTTGCATCAATATGGAAACCTTTGCCTGATGTCTCGGGACTCCTTGCATGCGCCTGCCCCTTTAGCACCAAAGAGGCAACTGGTACTCTGCGCCCGCTGGCGCCCGCCTGGCTACGGTCATCATGGCTCATGTCACGCGAACCTCGCAAGGTGCCCCTTGCATAGATATCTCCGCTCCTCGGGAGCCAGCCTAGTGAGGTTGCCCCTGAGGAGGTCTTAGTGTCATCCACCTCGGGAGGCTTGGCCCCTCGCGAGGGTCTTGAGTGGTTGTTGATGAAGATGGGCCGAACCAAGCCGCTGACTGAGCCACGCCCTGGGCCGCAGGCAGGCAAGTCTGGGTACCCTCGTTCCCAGGATGCCGACAGTAGCTCCCGGGCCCAAGGCACGCTCGCCAAGGGGCAAGTGTGGAGCGCCGCGAGCCCCAATAGCCAGCGACCTTGATTAACGCGTGGCAATTGATGATACGTCTCCAACGTATCTATAATTTTTGATTGTTCCATGCTATTATATATTCTGTTTTGGATGTTTAATGGGCTTTATTATACACTTTTATATTATTTTTGGGACTAACCTATTAACCGGAGGCCCAGCCCAAATTGTTGTTTTTGCCTATTTCAGTGTTTCGAAGGAAAAGGATATCAAACGGAGTCCAAACGGAATGAAACCTTCGGGAACATGATTTTTGGAACAAACGTGATCCAGATGACTTGGAGTGGACGTCAAGCAATCAACGAGGAGGCTACAATGTAGGGAGGCGCGCCTGCCCCCCTGGGCGCGCCCCCACCCTCGTGGGCCCCTCGTAGCTCTCCTGACCGACCTCCTTCACCTATATATACTCATATACCCTGGAAACATCATATAAGGAGGAAAAACCCTATTTCCACTGCCGCAACCTTCTGTACCCGTGAGATCCCATCTTGGGGCCTTTTGCGGCGCTCCGCCGGAGGGGGCATTGATCACGGAGGGCTTCTACGTCAACACCATAGCCTCTCTGAGGAGGTGTGAGTAGTTTACCACAAACCTTCGGGTCCATAGTTATTAGCTAGATGGCTTCTTCTCTCTCTTCGGATCTCAATACAAAGTTCTCCTTGATTCTCTTGGAGATCTATTGGATGTAACTCTTCTTTTTGCGGTGTGTTTGTCGAGATCCAATGAATTGTGGGTTTATGATCAAGATTATCTATGAACAATATTTGAATCTTCTCTGAATTCTTTTATGTATGATTGGTTATCTTTGCAAGTCTCTTTAAATTATCAGTTTGGTTTGGCCTACTAGATTGATCTTTCTTGCAATGGGAGAAGTGCTTAGTTTTGGGTTCAATCTTGCGGTGCTCGATCCCGATGTGATGAGGGAAACGACACGTATTGTATTGTTGCCATCGAGGATAAAAAGATGGGGTTTATATCATATTGCATCAGTTTATCCCTCTACATCATGTCATCTTGCTAAAAGCGTTCCTACGATCTTATGAACTTAATACTCTAGATGCATGCCGGATAGGGGTCGATGTGTGGAGTAATAGTAGTAGATGCAGGCAGGATTCGGTCTACTTGTCACGGACGTGATGCCTATATACATGATCATACCTAGATATTCTCATAACAATGCTCAATTCTATCCATTGCTCGACAGTAATTCGTTTACCCACCGTAATACTTATGCTATCTTGAGAGAAGCCACTACTGAAACCTATGGCCCCCGGGTCTATTTACTATCATATTAATCTCCCGTCAACTAGCCATTTCTGTTGCCGTTTATTTTGCATTCTTTACTTTTACTCTTTATCATAAAAATACCAAAATATTATCTTATCATCTCTATCAGATCTCACTTTTGCAAGTGGCCATGAAGGGATTGACAACCCCTTTATCGCGTTGGTTGCAAGGTTCTTATTTGTTTGTGTTGGTGCGTGGGACTCGAGAGTGGTCTCCTACTGGATTGATACCTTGGTTCTCGAAAACTGAGGGAAATACTTAAGCTACTTTACTGCATCACCCTTTCCTCTTCAAGGGGAAACCAACGCAGTGCTCAAGAGGTAGCAAGAAGGATTTCTGGCGCCGTTGCTGGGGAGTCTACGCACAAGTCAAGACATACCAAGTACCCATCACAAACTCTTATCCCTCGCATTACATTATTTGACATTTGCCTCTCGATTTCCTCTCCCCCACTTCATCCTTGCCGTTTTATTCGCCCTCTTTTTTCCGTTCGCCTCTTTTTCGCTTGCCTCTTGTTAGCTTGTGTGTTGGATTGCTTGCTTGTCACGATGGCTCAAGACAATACTAAATTGTGTGACCTTACCAATACCAACAACAATGATTTTCTTAGAACTCCAATTGCTCCTCTTACCGAAGCTGAATCTTGTGAAATTAATGTTGCTTTGCTGAATCTTGTCATGAAAGATCAACTCACCGGCCTTCCTAGTGAAGATGCCGCTACCCATCTAAATAGCTTTGTTGATTTGTGTGATATGCAAAAGAAGAAAGATGTGGACAATGATATTATTAAATTAAAGCTATTTCCTTTTTCGCTTAGAGATAGTGCTAAAACTTGGTTTTTCTCTTTGCCCAAAAATAGTATTGATTCTTGGAATAAGTGCAAAGATGCTTTTATCTCTAAGTATTTTCCTCCCGCTAAAATCATCTCCCTTAGAAACGATATTATGAATTTTAAGCAACTTGATCATGAACATGTTGCACAAGCTTGGGAGAGGATGAAATTAATGATACGTAATTTCCATACTCATGGTTTGAATTTATGGATGATTATACAGAATTTCTATGCCGGATTGAATTTTGCTTCTAGATATCTTTTAGATTCGGCCGCGGGAGGCACTTTTATGGAAATCACCTTAGAAGAAGCTACCAAACTCCTAGATAATATTATGTTTAATTATTCTCAATGGCACACCGAAAGATCTACTAGTAAAAAGTTTCATGCGATTGAAGAAATTAATGTTTTGAGTGGAAAGATGGATGAACTTATGAAATTGTTTGCTGATAAGAGTTTTTCTTCGGATCCTAATGATATGCATTTGTCTACCTTGATTGAGAATAATAATGATTCCATGGATGTGAATTTTGTTGGTAGGAATAATTTGGGTAACAACGCACATAGAGGAAACTTTAATCCTAGGTCGTATCCTAGTAATTCCTCTAATAATTATGGTAATTCCTACAACAACTCTTATGGAAATTTTAATAAGATGCCCTCTGATTTGGAGACTAGTGTTAAATAATTTATGATTTCTCAAAATAATTTCAATGCTTTGCTTGAAGAAAAATTGCCTAAGATTGATGATTGGCTAGGAACGTGGATAGAATTTCTCTTGATGTTGATTATTTGAAACTTAGATCTATTCCACCTAAGCATGACATCAATGAGTCTCTCAAAGCCATGAGAATTTCCATTGATGAGTGCAAAGAAAGAACCGCTAGGATGCGTGCTAAGAAAGATTGCTTTGTAGAAGCGTGTTCTTCTAATTTTTATGAGAATAAAGATGAAGATCTAAAAGTTATTGATGTGTCCCCTATTAAATATTTGTTTTGAAATAAGAATTTTGATAATGATGGGACTGAAGATGAGTCAACTTTAGTTAGAAGGCGTCTCAAAAACTCGGAGTTTTTAGATATTGATGCAAAAATTGGTAAAAGTGGGATTGAAGAGGTTAAACCTTTAGATATCAACGAACCCACTATTTTGGATTTCAAGGAATTTAATTATGATAATTTCTCTTTAATAGATTGTATTTCCTTGTTGCAATCTATGCTAAATTCTCCTCATGCTTATAGTCAAAATAAATCTTTTACCAACATATCGTTGATGCTTTAATGCAATCTTATAAAGAAAAACTTGAGTTGGAAGTTTCTATCCCTAGAAAACTTTATGATGAGTGGGAACCTACAATTAAAATTAAAATTAGAGATCATGAATGCTATGCTTTGTGTGATTTGGATGCTAGTGTTTCCACGATTCCAAAAACTTTCTGCGATTTGCTAGGTTTCCGTGAATTTAATGATTGTTCTCTAAACTTGCATCTTGTAGATTCCACTATTAAGAAACCTATGGGAAGAATTAATGATGTTCTTATTGTTTCAAGTAGGAATTATGTGCCCGTAGATTTCATTGTTCTTGATATAGATTGCAATCCTTCATGTCCTATTATTCTTGGTAGAGTTTTCTTAGAACGATTGGTGCAATTATTGATATGAAGGAAGGAAATATTAGATTCCAATTCCCATTAAGGAAAGGCATGGAACACTTTCCTAGAAATAAAATTAAATTAGCTTATGAATCTATTATGAGAGCCACTTATGTATTGCATACCAAAGATGGAAACACGTAGATCTATCCTTGTTTTTATGCCTAGCTAGGGGCATTAAACGATAGCGCTTGTTGGGAGGTAACCCAATTTTATTTAAGTTTTTTTGCTTTTTGCTCCTGTTTAGGAATATATCTTTGATATAGCCTCTGTTAGATTTGTTTTTGTGTTATAATTAGTGTTTGTGCCAAGTAAAACCTATAGGATCTTCTTGGATGATAGTTATTTGATCTTGCTGGAAATTCTAGAAACTTTCTATTCACGAAAACAATTGTTAAAAATCACCAGAACGTGATAAAATACTGATTCCCATTGCAGTAGATCAATAAAAGATTTATCTAGATCTTCCTATTTTGGTAGAATTTTTTAGAGTGCCAGAAGTTTGCATTAGTTACAGATTACTACAGACTGTTCTGTCTTTGACAGATTCTGTTTTCTATGTGTTGTTTGCTTATTTTGATGAGTCTATGGTTAGTAAAGAGTTTATAAACCATAGAGAAGTTGGTATACAGTAGGTTTAACACCAATATAAATAAAGAATGAGTTCAATACAGTACCTTGAAGTGGTGTTTTGTTTTCTTTCGCTAACGGAGCTCACTAGATTTTCTGTTAAGTTTTGTGTTGTGAAGTTTTCAAGTTTTGGGTAAGGATTTGATGGATTATGGAACAAGGAGTGGCAAGAGACTAAGCTTGGGGATTACCAAGGCACCCCAAGGTAAAATACAAGGACAACCAAAAATCCTAAGCTTGGGGATGCCCCGGAAGGCATCCCCTCTTTTGTCTTCGTCCATCGGTAACTTTACTTGGAGCTATATTTTTATTCACCACATGATATGTGTTTTGCTTGGAGCATCTTGTATGATTCAAGTGTTTAATTTTTAGTTTACCACAATCATCCTTGCTGTACACACCTTTTGAGAGAGACACAAATGATTGGAAATTATTAGAATACTCTATGTGCTTCACTTATATCTTTTGAGCTATATAGTTTTTGCTCTAGTGCTTCACTTATATCTTTTAGAGCACGGTGGTTGCTATGCTTTATAGAAATTATTGTTCTCTCATGCTTCACTTATATTATTATGAGAGTCCTACAAAACAGCATGGTAATTTTCTTAAATTATGAAATTAGTCCTAATATGATAAGCATCCAAGATTAGTAAAAACATTCTTATAAGTGTGTTGAATACTAAGAGAAGTTTGATGCTTGATGATTGTTTTGTGATATGAAGATGGTGATATTAGAGTCATGCTAGTTGAGTATTTGTGAATTTGAGAAATAATTGTTCTAAAGTTTGTGATTCCCGTAGCATGCACGTATGGTGAACCGTTATGTGATGAAGTCGGAGCATGATTTATTTATTGATTGTCTTTGTTATGAGTGCCGGTCGGGGACGAGCGATGGTCTTTTCCTACCAATCTATCCCCCTAGGAGCATTCACGTAGTACTTTGTTTCGATAAATAATAGATTTTTGCAACAAGTATGTGAGTTCTTTATGACTAATGTTGAGTCCATGGATTATACGCACTCTCACCCTTCCACCATTGCTAGCCTCTAATACCGCGCACCTTTCGCCGGTATCATACACTCACAATATACCTTCCTCAAAACAGCCACCATACCTACCTATTATGGCATTTCCATAGCGATTCCGAGATATATTGCCATGCAACTTACCACCGTTCCATTTATTATGACAAGCTTCATCATTGTCATATTGCTTTGCATGATCATGTAGTTGACATCGTATTTGTGGCAAGGCCACCTTTATAATTCTTTCATACATGTCACTCTTGATTCATTGCATATCCCGGTACACCGCCGGAGGCATTCACATAGGGTCATATTTTTTTCTAAGTATCGAGTTGTAATTCCTGAGTTCTAAGTAAATAAAAGTGTGATGATCATCATTATTAGAGCATTGTCCCACGTGAGGAAAGGATGATGAAGACTATGATTCCCCCATAAGTCGGGATGAGACTCCGGACAAAATAAATAAATAAAAGAGGCCAAAGAAGCCCAAAAAAAAGAGGCCATAAAAAAGGGGAGAGAAGGCCCAAACAAAAAAATGAGAGAAAAAGAGAGAAGGGACAATGTTACTATCCTTTTTCCACACTTGTGCTTCAAAGTAGCACCATGATCTTCATGATAGAGAGTCTCCTATGTTGTCACTTTCATATACTAGTTGGAATTTTATATTATAGAACTTGGCTTGTATATTCCAATGATGGGCTTCCTTAAAATTCCCTAGGTCTTCGTGAGCACGCGAGTTGGATGCACACCCACTTAGTTTCTTTTGTTGAGCTTTCATACACGTATAGCTCTAGTGCATCCGTTGCATGGCAATCCCTACTCACTCACGTCAATACTTATTAATGGGAATCTCCATAGCCCGTTGATACGCCTAGTTGATGTGAGACTATCTTCTCCTTTTTTGTCTTCTCCACAACCACCATTCTATTCCACATATAGTGCTATGTCCATGGCTCACGCTCATGTATCGCGTGAAGATTGAAAAAGTTTGAGAGCATCAAAAGTATGAAACAATTGCTTGGCTTGTCATCCGGGTTGTGCATGATTAAATATTTGTGTGATGAAGATAGAGCATAGCCAGAATATATGATTTTGTAGGGATAACTTTCTTTGGCCATGTTATTTTGAGAAGACATGATTGCTTTGTTAGTACGCTTGAAGTATTATTATTTTCATGTCAATATTAAACTTTTACCTTGAATCTTTCGGATCTGAATATTCATGCCACAAATAAGAGAATTACATTGAAAATTATGCTAAGTAGCATTCCACATCAAAAAATTTGTTTTTATCATTTACCTACTCGAGGACGAGCAGGAATTAAGCTTGGGGATGCTTGATACGTCTCCAACGTATCTATAATTTTTTATTGTTCCATGCTATTATATATTCTGTTTTGGATGTTTAATGGGCTTTATTATACACTTTTATATTATTTTTGGTACTAACCTATTAACCGGAGGCCCAGCCCAAATTGCTGTTTTTTTGCCTATTTCAGTGTTTCGAAGGAAAAGGATATCAAACGGAGTCCAAACGGAATGAAACCTTCGGGGACGTTATTTTCAGAACAAACGTGATCCAGAGGACTTGGAGTGGACGTCAAGCAATCAACGAGGAGGCCATGAGGCATTGAGGCGCGCCTGCCCCCCTGGGTGCGCCCCCACCCTCGTGGGCCCCTGTAGCTCTCCTGACTGACCTCCTTCGCCTATATATACTCATATACCCTGGAAACATCATATACGGAGCAAAAATCCTATTTCCACCGCCGCAACCTTCTGTACCCATGAGATCCCATCTTGGGTCCTTTTCTGGTGCTCCGCCGGAGGGGGCATTGATCATGGAGGGCTTCTACATCAACACCATAGCCTCTTCGATGATGTGTGAGTAGTTTACCTCAGACCTTCGGGTCCATAGTTATTAGCTAGATGGCTTCTTCTCTCTCTTCGGATCTCAATACAAAGTTCTCCTTGATTCTCTTGGAGATCTATTCGATGTAACTCTTCTTTTTGTGGTGTGTTTGTCGAGATCCGATGAATTGTGGGTTTATGTTCAAGATTATCTATGAACAATATTTGAATCTTCTCTGAATTCTTTTATGTATGATTGGTTATCTTTGCTAGTCTCTTCGAATTATCAGTTTGGTTTGGCCTACTAGATTGATCTTTCTTGGAATGGGAGAAGTGCTTAGCTTTGGATTCAATCTTGCGGTGCTCGATCCCAAAGTGATGAGGGGAAACGACACGTATTGTATTGTTGCCATCGAGGATAAAAAGATGGGGTTTATATCATATTGCATGAGTTTATCCCTCTACATCATGTCATCTTGCTTAAAGCCTTACTCCGTTCTTATGAACTTAATACTCTAGATGCATGTTGGATAGGGGTCGATGTGTGGAGTAATAGTAGTAGATGCAGGCAGGAGTCGGTCTACTTGTCACGGACGTGATGCCTATATACATGATCATACCTAGATATTCTCATAACTATGCTGAATTCTATCAATTGCTCGACAGTAATTCGTTTACCCACCGTAATACTTATGCTATCTTGAGAGAAGCCACTAGTAAAACCTATGGCCCCCGGGTATATTTTCTATCATATTAATCTCCCGTCAACTAGCTATTTCTGTTGCCGTTTATTTTGCATTCTTTACTTTTACTCTTTATCACAAAAATACCAAAAATATTATCTTATCATCTCTATCAGATCTCACTTTTGCAAGTGGCCGTGAGGGGATTGACAACCCCTTTATCGCGTTGGTTGCAAGGTTCTTATTTGTTTGTGTAGGTGTGTGGGACTCGAGCGTGGTATCCTACTAGATTGATACCTTGGTTCTCAAAAACTGAGGGAAATACTTACGCTACTTTACTGCATCACCCTTTCCTCTTCAAGGGAAAACCAACACAGTGCTCAAAAGGTAGCAATTGATGGGACGTGGGCGTCTCCGCTTCCCCATGCCTCCTCGGCGACTGCCCCTGATTGACAAAAGGTTGGCGTGTGCTGCGGTGCCTTCACTGCCTCCCTTCGTCTTGCTCTAGATCCCCTTTCTTGTTCCTTGCTCCCAAAGACTCATGATCTACGCCGACTCCCCTTCGAGCCTGCAATCGATGGCGTTTGGCAAGGCAAAGGCCGCTCTTCCACCCGCCTGGTACGAGCCGGCTCTGAGCACTATCAGCATTTTGGAGAAGAACTTCGCCGCCATGCTCCTGATGACGGCGGAGGGTAGCAACGAGAAGGGAAAGACCGCGCTCTGGGCTGCCCCCGCCGAGCCGGAGGCCTCAGGGAGCACCTTCTATCCCTTCTTTATGAGTAGCATCGTCACAGGGCTGGCTCCCCCCTTCTCCGATTTCTTCTACGCAGTCCTTAGCCACTATAAGCTGCATGCCCTTCATCTCCATCCCTACTCTGTCCTCCTCCTGTCGATCTTCGCCTTCTATTGTGAGGCATTCTTGGGGGTGATGTTGTCCGTGGCGCTACTTCGCCACTTCTTCTTCCTCCGGAACAAGGGCGGCCATTGTTCGGGTTGTGCCAACTTCGTCGCAGCCAACGGGACCAACGCGATCTCGAAGGCCGGGAGGAAGGCCAAGAACTTCAGGAGCAAGTGGGTCCTCATGGACACCAAGTGCTCTCACCCCCGGTTGGTGCTGCCGACTGAGATGCCCGCGCCTCACAACGGGTGGCTCAGCATGAAGCTCACCAACCCTCGGGGCGGAGCAGGTGCTGGAGAAGATGACTACCGACCTGAAGCCTGACGACCCGAAGACGGCGAAGCTGATGGGGGTCATGATCGTCAAGGAGTTCCTGGCGCAGCACGTAGCTCCACTTCAAGCGCGTTTGTGCCCCTTGTGGAAGCTCGGGGACGAGGAGGACGACCCCCGCCTGTGTCCAGGTGCCTTGTTGGACGAGGAGCTGGGCACAGCTCTCCGCCTCTTGGTCGGGGATGACCAGGGGTATCCGCCGGACACCCATGTTCCCCTGTACTGCCGCCCGGATGGGGCTAAGGTAGCCGCCTCCATGCCCACCTTCGACGGGCGCGGGATCGTGCTGCCAGCGCCCTCCGAGGCCCCGGGGGTGACGGCTCCGGTGATGGTGTCCTCTGATGACTCCGACGAGGAGGAGGGGTTGGACTCGGAGGCGACCCAGGAGGGGGCTGGGAGACTCCCCCGCACGCAAGGCCAATCTCCTCCGCGCCTTGCCTGACGACAGCGACTCTGGAGACCACCCGGTGAGGGAGGTCCTGTCCTCTGCTGGGGTCTCCACGAGGTCCGGGGTCACCCCTTCGAAGAAACCGCTAGCTGGGGTCCTGACGAGGAGCAGATCGGCGCTGATCTCCCGGAGCGATGCCCCTGCTCCGATGGTTGAAAAAGTTTCGCTGTCGGTGTGGGTTGAAGTCTCCATCAACGTGGGTTGAAGTCTCCATCAACCGTTACCCTCGTGGGTTGAAGTCTCCATCAACGTGGATGTACGATAGCATCACCTATCGGAACCCTTCCAAAAATCTCCGTGTCTACATTGCGTTTGCTCCCTCCAAACTCCTCCCTTTACCTTCATGTGCAATGCTTTACATTCCGCTGCTACACTCTTAGACTTGCATGTGTAGGTTGATTTCATGACTAGTGCTAAGTTGCTAAAATCTACCAAGACTTAAAATTGGGAAAAGGCTAGATTTTTATTTGGTCAAGTAGTCTAATCACCCCCCCCCCCTCTAGACATACTTTCGATCCTACAAGGTTCAACCGAAAGTAGCATGCATTCAAACATAAATATAGATAGGTTTTGCATAACCGAACATAAAACATAAATTTAAACTAAACTAATGTATGTTCGGTCGAAGTCGAGGTCGAGCTAATCCTTCCGCATCAGGCACGGTGTGCTGCGAGCCGGATCCGGGTCGGTGCCGTCTTCGGGGTCGTTGGGGAAGACACTCCTCCACTCATCAATGTTGATCTCCTTGTCCTCGCATCCCACCTTGATGCCCTCTGCGGCGCCGTCCTCACCGCCTTCGATCTCATCATCGAAGGAGAGCACGATAACCTCGCCGCCCTCCACGCCGGCAAAGATCATCCGCTCTGCCTCCACAAGCTCCGGGTGCTGTCAGTGGAGCTCTTGCATTTAGCCTCGGCAGTGGCCTCGGCCTTGAGGCGGTACCTTGCCTCGCGGTCCTCCCGTGCCATAGCCGAGCTCACCACCCTGGCTCCGGCGGGATGAGGGCGATCGGACGTGTGCTGAAGGGGAAATTGACCCTAGCCGTTGCGCCGTGGTAGCGGGCCTGCCGGTGGTCATACACCATAGCCGCGAGCTCGGCCGTGTGGAAGCTAACGAGCCATGGCGGGTGTGGGTCTCCTGATCTGTAATCTCGGTGACCCACGTCCCTCACCGCCGTTGCTGGACCCCAAGGTAGGACCTCTTCGGCGGCCGGGCCGAAGGAGGACGGGGAAGTCCTCGAACCGGCGTAGGGGCGTGGCGGCGGACGGATCGAGCAACCGGCGATGACGGCTCGATAAAGAGCCCACGAAGGGCGACGGGGACACCTCAGCGGCCACCTCGCCGACGTCGGGCGAAGAGGCCACGATAAACCTCTTTTGGGCCATTGGCTCCTCGAGCTCCCCAGCACACAGGCAGAGGTTGAGGATGGAGGCGGGAGTGAGCTACCAATGGTTTCGAGCGCGGGAGGGGTGGTGTTAATTTGTGTGAGCGGAGGTTTTGGGGTGTGCATGTGTGGAAGGGGGGCCAAGGTGGTTTATGAGGAAATACCACGGCAACTAGAAATTTTACTAGGCGGAAGTAAAATCCCAGGCTACTGAAAATTTGGATCATGGGTGAGTAGATATTTTTTAGATTGCGAGGGATGCAGAGGCGGGAGTAAAATGTCGGGGCTACTGAAAATTTGGATCAAGGGCAAGCAGATATTTTTTAGATTGCAAGGGATGCAGAGGCGGGATTAACAACCGGGGCTACTGAAAAATTTGAATCAAGGGCGAGATATTTTTGAGATTGCGGGGGATGTAGGGGCGGGAGTAAAATGTCGGGGCTACTGAAAATTTGAATCAGGGATTGAAGCAGAGCAGGACTAACAGACATCGCACACGGTCCACCCATACTAATCATGTGCTATCAAACATAAAAACCTTCCAGGTGGTAGATATTTTCGAGATTGCGAGGAGTAGATATTTTCGAGAGCGGGAGGCAAGCCTCATGGAGCCCAATCTACTGTGCTGATGTGAGTGACAGGGGCACGGGCGCGGCACACTGGTAGTCTGAGTGAACCGTGTCTATTGCATCTCCGATCGCAGACGCTTGCTGCATCCAACTCGTCTGTTGTTTATAAATTTGGCAAAAAGAATAACATGGGAAAGGGTCAGAACATGAACACACTTGCATGTGGACAAAATATATGTATGAAAAGGGTGGTTTGATGTTCAAATACCCAATGCACAACTTTGATATGGCACCTGTCGCACAAAGTGCACAGTATTGCTAGTCAACCACCCCCTATGAACCCCACTTCGTGTCGGCTATAAGGGAATCCTAGCTACGAACGCATGCCCCCAAATTGCTAGGTAGGAAATATCACCCTAGCGTAACACAAAACCTATAGGAGTCCATCATGGTCAAACTTCCCCTTTCACTTCAGTGCAAAGGTGGACCATGTGCTGACCCACAAATATGTGCTTTGTGGCGCGATATGGGTGGGACCACATGCGAACCACCTGCGGGTGGCACTACTATATGTATGAAAAGGGTGCGGTGTGATATTTAACTACATTCACAACTTTGATGTGGCACATGTGCCTCGCAAATTTAACCAGACTTCCCCGACCCCACGGAGGTTGCAGGTAGTGTGAAGTAGCCCCCCCCCCCCCCACACACACACACAGGTTGGGGGGAGGGCATATTACCAAGACCTATTGTAACACGGACCAATTAGAATCCACTTGGTCGTATAACCTCTCTCGCTCGTTGTTGGTCAAAGTGATGGACGTCCACACGGCCCCGCAAAATGGGCTAGCTTTTGTCGTTGATAACCTCGCGAGGTAGTGCCTAAAGACAAAACCCATCTGTGCATGTGGCCCAAACATATGTATATGGAAGAGGTGAGTGGTGTTTGAATACCCCTACACATATTTGATGTGGCACCATGCTTTGGAACCGTAAAATCCCACAGTGAGCGAGGGTTCACGATGCGTAACATGCACTCAAACTTAATTAATTAGGCCTAGAATGATCGACCTTCTATACGGTAACACGAACCAAAGGGGAAGAATCCACCCTGGTAACCTTTCTCGCCGTCGTTCGAAATGATGGACGTCCACGCGGGCCGACGAATATATATAGGCTTGCCGCCGGTAAATAAGCGAGTGAGAGTGTCCAAAGACAACCATTGCATGCATGTGTCCCAAACATATTTGTGGAGGTGCTTGATGCATGCATATGTGTCGAATACCCAATGCACGACATTGATGTGGTGCATGCGTTAAAAATCACATAGGTCCACACACGAGCAAGAGGTTCATGCTCGCCCCCCGCCCCCCCCCCCCCCAACTCGATCCAGCGGGATGGATTCATGTGTACACATGTGCTATTAATTATGACCTATACCGTGAGACAAACAAAAAATTAATCCCCTCCTAAGTCAAATTAATTAACCCTCTCTTGTTGTCAGTGAAAGTGATGGACCAAGCGGGCCATAGATGGAAGTATCACCGATAACCGCGTGAGTGAGTGTGAGAGTACAACTACCATCGCTTGCATGTGTGCCGAACATATATACGTAATGCACAACTTTGATGTGGCATCTCGATCTAGCTCGAAATCCGTAAGGAGTGAGGTTCATGACACTTAGTATATGCTGGTCCCATCCCCCTTCGACACGTACTACATATACACACATAAACACTATTCTGATCACGGGACGAGAATAATATTCTGATCACAACCTGACCTGCCCGCTAGTAGTATGTTGAACTTCCCTCTAAACTAGGTTGAACTTCCGCCAACATTGCCCAAACGGGGCTTGCGATATACCGTTGGAAAGCTATGGACACCAGTATCATCACCCAACTTAAATTTTTGTCAAAATGTAAGCGGTTTAAGAACAGTTTTGAAAACCATTTTTTTCTTCACCAAAAAAACGTGAATCGTATTTTAAAACGCATTTCTAAACCATTAAGCGGAATGAGGCAAATAATATGGCGTTGGAAAGTTGCTGCAATACCGCTCCTTCCGCATGTTGAAAGTTTCCTATGGTTAAAGAGTAATTTGCAAAAACGTAAAATTTCGCAAACCGAACAACCGAGTTGGTATTTTCAATGTCATTTCTAAATGGCTAATCCGATTCAGACAAATAATATGTCGTTGGAAAGCTTATGATAATGCGCTACTTTTTCATGTTGAATGTTTTTTCTAATTTTGGACGGTTTAAGAGTAATTTAGAAAACGGTGCAAGTCCTACCGAGTTCGTATTTTCGAGCTCATATTTTAACCATGAGTCCAAATGCAGCAAATGAGATGGCGCTGGAAAGCTTGAACAAATGCAAAACTTTTTGGTATGTATTGTTTCTTCCAATTCTTTATGGTTTTAAGTCAATTTCTAAAATGGAGAAAAACGTATTTTCAACGTAATTTCTACAAACTTTATCGGAATGGGGCATATAATATACTGTTAAAAAGCTACTGAAAATGTGAAACTTTTTCATGTTGAAGGTTTTCTCTGATTGCTATCCCTTTTGAAGTAATTTCGAAAATGCCAAGATCATTCGTTCCGCCTTTATCACGAAACAGATTCGTCAAAAATGCATCGCATGAAGAACTTGAACTTCTCGACGTGTGTACTTGAACTTCACTCTGTTTTTTACGTGCTTTCTTTGCTCGCAGCTCTCCATCCACTCACCGGGATTGAGCAAGTGATATACTGATGGAAAGCTACTGTAAACACGCAACTTTCCCGTGTTGATCATTTTTTCATACTCACGACGGTTTTAAAAGTTTTTCATCCGAAATACATTCAGTGTAGTAGTTGAACTTCTCGGGCATGTGTGTTTGAACTTCACTCTGTTTTTGACGTGCTGTTTTTTGCCCGTAACTTCCAAACCACTTATCAAAATTGGGCAAATGATATACCGACGGGAAGCTATTAAAACACGGAACTTTTTTGTGTTGATTAGTTTTTCATACTCGCGAGGGTTCAAAATATTTTTGTGAATGCGTAAAAATGTGTTTTTAAGGTATACATAAAACTTTCAAACCATTCATTGAAATATAGCATATAATATACCGTTGGAAAGCTCATGAATAGGAGTATATTTTTCATGTAGAAAAACATTACAATTTTTTGTTGGTTGAGAGCAGTTTTCAAAATGGCAACAACGTCATTTTTTGCCTATTTTTTACATGTAATTGAAGGTCAGACGTCTCGGCTAGAGATCTTGAACTTCACCGGGAGGAGCACGTGAACTTCTTGCAACAAACCTTTGAAGCTTTTAGTTTTCCATTCTTATATTCTTTGAAACGCATTCCGTGTAATAGTTGAACTTCCCGCTGTTTTCACGTTGAACTTTTGTCACGTATTTTTGTTCAACCTTTCTCACAAGAATTTTTTAATTTCTCAGGCCGAGCACTTCAACTTCTAGCAACAAAACTTTTAGCCATTTTCCTTTTCATTCTTTACACCATGTAGTACATGCACTTCTGACATTTATCAATCTAATCTTCTCTCGGTTAAGTGAAAATATCTGAGTTTTTTGTAGACATTGAGCCGCTCTACCTTTTTTATTTTTGAACTTCATTGTGTATTTTTAGAAATGCACTGTGTGAAGTAGTTGAACTTCTTGGGCATGTCTATTTGAACTTCACTCTATTTTGACGTGTTGTTTTTTGACGTTACTTTTTTTGTTTTGTTTTTTGAACTTGTAGATCCTAGGTTTTAATAAACTTTGAACTTCTGTGTTTTTAAAATTTGAACTTCACATTTCTTTTAATTACATTAGTTTTTACTTTATGCGAACTTGTCCTTGACTACTCAATTTTTTTTACTAGACATCTGAGCTCGTGTGTTATTTTAATTTGAACTACTTTGGTTTTATTAGAGAAACATATTTTTTACTTTTTAGTAAATAACGAGCTTATTTAATATGATTTAAAGTTCAACTTCTTACTTTATTTTTCAAGAAATGGGAAATATCAGATTTTTTACATGGATCGCACGTCTCCATTATTTTAACTTGAACTTATCCATTTAATTCACGCACACAAATGCCGCGGCTGCCGCCTGTAATGCTTGTACACTTTTAATAAAGAATTACTAAAGTAGCTTTAATAAACATTGAGCCTCTATTTTATTTAAATTTGAACTTCTATACAAATGAATAATGGATCTCTCTATCCATCACCATGAAGTACATGAAGGAACCTATCGGGAACTAACACAAACACATACTATGCACACGCCATGGGAGTCCAGTGGTAAATTATGCATCAAATGGCACATCAAAAAAGAAGAAAATGCACCAGGGTCATAAAATTGAAGCTCCGGGAGACATCACGACCAACTGCACAACGTGATAGATCTCCACGGGTTATGGGCGCAACTTTCTTCTGGATTGCAAGTCGTTCAGTGCTAATTATCCAGCGCCGGTGGCCATGGGAATCCAGTATTTATTACGTAGTGCCAATGGCAGAAGTCAACTCGGCTGGCTCGCAAGGCGTTCTCCTTCTCTATAATGACACCGCCACTTCTTTGATTGTTGTATATTTCCTTTTTCAAATTTCATCTTTGAACTTCTGCCTTTTGTTTTTGCACTGCAACCTGAAACAAAGGGAAAAAATTGAACGTTTTTAGCACTGCCTTCTATGAACTTTTATATGTTTTTGGCTCTGAATTTTTTAACTCTGTAATGCAAATTTATATGTTCTTTTTTACTCTGCAGGTGGGTTCATTTAACTATTGTTTTTATTCTCCAAACATACATCTTGTGGAGTCAGAACTTATATATTTTATATCATTGAACTTCTAGATTTTTCAAATGAAATAAGAACACAAGTTGGGGCAAATATAGTGGGAAATCATAGACCGAAATTTATCTTTTTTCTTGGTTCATAATATCTTACTTTAACATAGTCCAACCTTGCTGAGATTACATCTTTGCAGATCCGGAAAAAACACAGTACCATACTTTTGAACATTACAGAGAGCAAAAATACCAACCTTTTTAAAACATCTTGAACTACAGAAGCAAAGAGGCAAGAGAATAGAGGAGGAGAAGAAGATGGTGTGGTCGGTGGGGTGTACAACCTGCAGGGGAAGCGGCTGCGGGTGGTGGAGCTCGAGCTCTCAGTGTGGCCCTGCCTCTTTGCCCACGTCCAGTGGGCGGCTGGATGTGGTTGCACGCATCGGCAACAGACAATGGTGGGGGTTGGTTGCTGCAGCGTCGGCTGTATGTGGTGGACCTCGGCGGCAGCGGCAGATGCGGCATGCTGCAGGTCAATACCTCCAGGTGAAGTTATTGTGCAAATCACTGAATAATAAGTTGTGTTAGCTAGCACAACGGTGCAAGAATTTGAACTTACATTTTCTCTACCTGAGCTAATGTACACTGTATGTAATCCATTATGTAGTCTGGTTCAAGATAGTTGACTGCTTAAGAAAGCTGCAAGTAATTTAAATCGTACCTTGTGGAGTTTGCTAACCGAGTGCATATCTTCTGTGTCTTGAGGATGGCTTTGCCTTAACAACTGAATGGATGGATGGAATTAGCTACTAATGCAGACTATAACTGGCATGTGTTACATTTTACAGTGCATGCACGAGATGTATCGAACAAGTGATTTTGGAATGGAATGAGTACCTGAACGGCAGCGTTGACAGAGGTGAACTTCGGGATGATGATCGGCGAGGTGTTGACAGGGGTGATTTATCCAAGAAATTTAATACTTGAAAATAAAAATTGAAGTATCTGCAATCAGAAATGAACTTGAAATTACCGTCCACCTAGACTGTTCCATCATATCATACCATTTTCAGATGGGAAAATTAATAAGAATATGACACAACCCAGTCCAGTTCAGTTCAGAAAGATAAAGATGAAAAGATAAATAAAATTGTTTTGCAGGAGTTCATAGAGGGAGAGTTGAGCAGGTCTCGTCACAAAGAACAAGGAAGTTCAGAGAAAATCTTAGCAGCCATTCTCCTCTGTTTTCAGTAGCAGAAATGCAGAAATTGAACACACGTGCTCGTGCGGATGTTCTCTAGGGGCTCGATCGGGTAGCGGGTGTGGTGGAGCGCAGGGCTGTGGGTCGGTGGATCACCGGATGATGCGCCGGGATGCTAGGCGGCGGGTTGTGTCGCGCCGGTGCATGCTGACGGGGAAGGAAGGTTTGGCCAGCGGCCCGAACTTGTAGGGGGTGCGTCGCGGCGGAGGTGCTGCATGGAGGGGGAGGTGGAGGTGGCGGTGCGTGCTGGCTGGGGGTCGCATCATGGCAGCGCACCTGGCCGGAGAAGGAAGGTGGGGTGGCGACGCATGCTGTCGGGGAAGGAAGGCAGGATGGCGGCTGGATCCTGGGAAGGGAGCGGCGGGGCAGGGGCTTATGCTAGCGGGGGGGTCGAGGGGGAGTGAAGTGCGGGACTGGGCATGGGCGGCGGCGCCTCCGGTTGTGGCGTGGCGGTGCGGCGGTCGCGTCTCCAATGGATGTGAGGTGGCGGCAGCAGCGCCGGTTGGGGTCGGGGCGGAGGGCGCGTCGCCGGTTGGATCGAGGAAGGTGCTGGGTGAGCTTTTTCTCTTTTTGTTGTCCGAGCTGGTTCGGGAGTTCGGCAACATCTGCATCCGGCCCTATATAGGACGCGCCGTGATCCATATAACTATTCTGATCCCAGAATCAGAATAGTGTTACTATATACATATATATATATATATATATATATATATATATATATATATATATATATATATATATATATATATATGTATGTATATACATACTCCTACCGTAACAGCCCCAAAAGAATTAGTCCTGCTTGTTCGTCAAACTATATAGACCTCTCTCTCGTTCGGTCAAAGTGATGGACGATGACCTCGCGGGCCCATAAGAGTGAAGCGTATGTCGCACGTGAGTGAGCATCCGGTATAGGACAACCACCATCTGCATGTGGCCCAAAGAGGTGTTTGTGATGTTTGAATACGCAATGCACAATTTTGATGTGGCACCTGTATATACCACGAAAACCGAAAAGTCCCCACAGAGAGCGAGGTTCATGATGCGTGGTATGTGCTACCCCTCTCCCATTCGAGGCGTGGTATATATATACTCTTATTGAAGCACACAAAAGAATCATTCCTTGATGGTCAAATTAACCTCTCTCTCGTTGGGTC
The DNA here is from genome assembly GCA_021605205.1 of Aegilops longissima. NCBI lineage: Eukaryota > Viridiplantae > Streptophyta > Magnoliopsida > Poales > Poaceae > Aegilops > Aegilops longissima. The sequence continues at coordinate 405,280,765 of CM038682.1, forward strand.
AAAGTGATGGAGGATGCTACGTCTTGAGCTTGCGTTGGTTTTCCTCGAAGAGGAGAGGGTGATGCAGCAAGTGTAGCGTAAGTATTTCCCTCAGTTTTTGAGAACCAAGGTATCACTCTAGTAGGAGGCTTCTCAAAAGTCCCACGAACCTACACAAACAAACTGAGAACTCGCAACCAACGCAATAAAGGGGTTGTCAATCCCTTCACGCCACTTCATGAAAGTGAGATCTAATAAAGATAGTATGATAAGATAAATATATTTTTGGTATTTTATAATATAGATGCAAAAAGTAAAGATGCAAATAAAAGTAGATTAGGAGCAAATATGATAAGAGATAGACCCGGGGGCCATAGGTTTCACTAGTGGCTTCTCTCAAGATAGCATAAATATTACGGTGGGTGAACAAATTACTGTCGAGCAATTGATAGAAAAGCGCATAGTTATGAGATTATCTAGGCATGATCATGTATATAGGCATCACGTCCATAACAAGTAGACCGACTCCTGCATCTACTACTATTACTCCACACATCGACCGCTATCCAAAGATGCATCTAGAGTATTAAGTTCATAAGAACAGAGTAACACATTAAGCAAGATGACATGATGTAGAGGGATAAACTCATGCAATATGATATAAACCCCATATTGTTATCCTCGATGGCAACAATACAATACGTGCCTTGCAACCCTTTACATCCTTTGGTAAGGACACCGCAAGATTGAACCCAAAGCTAAGCACTTCTCCCATGGCAAGAAAGACCAATCTAGTAGGCCAAACCAAACTGATAATTCGAAGAGACTTGCAAAGATAACTTAATCATACAAAAAAGAATTCATAGAAGATTCAAATATTTTTCATAGGTAAACTTGATCATAAACCCACAATTCATTGGATCTCGACAAACACACCGCAAAAAGAGTTTACATCGAATAGATCTCCACAAGAGAGGGGGAGAACATTGTATTGAGATCCAAAAAGAGAGAAGAAGCCATCTAGCTAATAACTATGGACCCGTAGGTCTGTGGTAAACTACTCACAACTCATCGGAGGGGCAAGGATGTTGATGTAGAGGCCCTCCGTGCTTGATTCCCCCTCCGGCAGAGTGCCGGCGAAGGCTCCAAGATGGGATCTCGTGGATACAGAAGGTTACGGCGGTGGAAATTGTGTTTCGTGGTGCCCTCGGATGTTTTCGGGGTACGTAGGTATATATAGGAATAAGAAGTACGTCGATGGCCGCCCGAGGGGCCCACGAGACAGGGGGCGCCCCCTATCTCGTGGAGGCCTCGGCTGCTTCTTGACTTGCACTCCAAGTCCTCTGGATCACGTTCGTTTCAAAAATCACGCTCCCGAAGGTTTCATTCCGTTTGGACTCCGTTTGATATTCCTTTTCTTCGAAATACTGAAATAGGCAAAAAAAACAGCAATATGGGCTGGGCCTCCGGTTAGTAGGTTAGTCCCAAAAATGATATAAATGTGTAAAATAAAGCCCATAAACATCCAAAAGGGGTAATATAATAGCATGGAACAATAAAAAATTATAGATATGTTGGAGACGTATCAAGCATCCCCAAGCTTAATTCCTGCTAGTCCTCGAGTAGGTAAATGATAAAAAGAGAATTTTTTATGTGGAATGCTACCTAGCATAATTCATAATGTAATTTTCTTTATTGTGGCATAAATGTTCAGATCCAAATGAATACAAAATAAAAGTTCATATTGATAAAAGAAATAGTAATATTTCAAGCATAGTAATCAAAGTAATCATGTCTTCTCAAAATGGCATGGCAAAAGAAAGTTCGTCCCTACAAAATCATATAGTTAGGCTATGCTTCATTTTTGTCACACAAAGATGTTCCCAACTTCTATACCCCCGATGACAAGCCAAGAAATTGTTTCATACTTAAATAATCTCAAATTTTTTCAACCTTCATGCAATATATGAGCGTGAGCCACGGATTTAGCACTATGGGTGGAATAGAATATGATGATGGGGATTGTGTGGAGAAGAAAAAAAAGGAGAAAGTCTCACATTGACGAGGATAATCAACGGGCTATGGAGATGCCCATCAATTGATGTCAACATGAGGAGTAGGGATTGCCATGCAACGGATGCACTAGAGCTATAAATGAATGCTCAACAAAAGAAAACTAGTGGGTGTGCATCCAACTTGCTTGCTCACGAAGACCTAGGGCATTTGAGGAAGCCCATCGTAGGAATATACAAGCCAAGTTCTATAATGAAAAATTCCCACTAGTATGAAAAAGACAACTTATGAGACTCACTATATGAAAAACATGGTGCTACTTTGAAGCATAATATATGAGACTCACTGCATGAAGAGCAACGTGCTACTTTGAAGCACAAGTGTGGTAAGAGGATAGTAGCATTGTCCCTTCTCTTTTTTTCTCTCATTTTTTTATTTGGGCCTTTTCTCTTTTTTTTATGGCCTGTTTCTTTTTTCATCCGGAGTCTCATCCCGACTTGTGGGGGAATCATGGTCTCCATCATCCTTTCCTCATTTGGGACAATGCTCTAAAAATGATGATCATCACACTTTTATTTTCTTACAACTCAACAATTACAACTCGAAACTTAGAACAAAATATGACACTATATGAATGCCTCCAGCGGTGTACCGGGATGGTGCAATGAATCAAGAGTGACATGTATGAAAAATAATGCATGGTGGCTTTGCCACAAATATGATGTCAACTACATGATCATGCATTGGCAATATGACAAAAGTAAAGTATGTCATGATGATGATGAACGGAACGGTGGAAAGTTGCATGGCAATATATCTCGGAATGGCTATGGGAATGCCATGATAGGTAGGTATGGTGGCTGTTTTGAGGAAGATATAGGGAGGTTTATGTATGATAGAGCGTATCGTATCACGGGGTTTGGATGCACCGGCGAAGTTTGCACCAACTCTCAAGGTGAGAAAGGGCAATGCATGGTACCGAAGAGGCTAGCAAAGGCGGAAAGGTAAAAGTGTGTATAATCCATGGACTCAACATTAGTCAAAAGAACTAATGTACTTATTGCAAAAATTTAGAAGTCATCAAAAATCAAGGACTACGCGCATGCTCCTAGGGGGATAGATTGGTAGGAAAAGACCATCGCTCGTCCCCGACCGCCACTCATAAGGATGCACAAGCCAAGTACACTTCATGTTTCAAATTTGTTACACAACTTTAACCATACGTGCATGCTACGGGACTTGCTAACTTCAACACAAGCATTCTTTAAATTCATAATCACCTAACTATCATGACTTTAATATCACTACCTCCATATCTCAAAACAATTATCAAGTATCAAATTGATCGTAGCATCCAATTCACTTCCTATGATAGTTTTTATTATACCCAACTTGGATGTTCATCATTCTAAGACCAACTTTATGACCATAGAAAATACCATGCTGTTCTAAAAGACTCTCAAAATAATATAAGTGAAGCATGAGAGACTAGCAATTTTTTCAAAATTAAGACACCACCGTGCTCTAAAAGATATAAGTGAAGCACTAGAGCAAAAACTATCAAGCTCAAACGATATAAGTGAAGCACATAGAGTATTCTAGCAAATTCTAATCAAATAGGCTTCTCCCAAAAGGTGTGTACAGCAAGTATTATTGTGGTAAACTAAAAAGCAAAGACTAATATAATACACGACGCTCCAAGTAAAGTTACCAATGAACGAAGACGAAAGAGGGGATGCCTTCCCGGGGCATCCCCAAGCTTAGGCTTTTGGCTATTCTTGAATATCTTGGGGTGCCTTGGGCATCCCCAAGCTTAGGCTCTTGCCACCCTTTATTCCATAGTCCATAAAGGCTTTACCCAAAACTTGAAAACTTCACAACACAAAACTCAACAGGAAATCTTATAAACTCTGTTAGTGAAAGAAAACAAAACCACCACATAAGGTACTGAAATGAACTCATTATTTATTTAATTTGGTTTTAAACCTACTGTATTCCAACTTTATGGATTATAAACTATTTTATTGGCCATAGATTCATCAAAATAAGCAAACAACACACGAAAAACAGAATCTGTCAAAAACAGAACAGTCTGTAGTAATCTGTAACTAAAGCAAACTTCTTGGACTCAAAAAATTCAACCAAAATAGGAAGACCTAGGAAATTTGTTTATTGATCAGAAGCAATTGGAATCACTATTTTATCACGTTCTGGTGATTTTTGACAATTGTTTTTTTAAGCCGGAAGTTTCTGGAAATTACAGCAAGATCAAATAACTATCATCCAAGAAGATCCTATAGGTTTAACTTGGCACAAACACTAATTAAAATATCAAACCACATCTAAACAGAAGGTAGATGGATTATTTATTCCTAAACAGAAGCAAAAACAAAAAAACATAAAGAAAATTGGGTTGCCTCCCAACTAGCGCTATCGTTTAACGCCCCTAGCTAGGCATAAAAGCGAAGATAGATCTAACGAGTGCCATCCTTGGCACTAAACTCATAAGTAGCACGCATGATAGATTCATAAGGTAATTTAACTTTCATTCTTGGAAAGTGCTCCATGCCTTTCTTTAATGGAAAGTGGAATCTAATATTCCCTTCCTTCATATCAATAATCGCACCAATCGTTCTAAGGAAAGGTCTACCAAGAATAATAGGGCAAGAAAGATTGCAATCTATATCAAGAACGATAAAATCTACGGGCACCAAATTCCTATTTGCAACAATAAGAACATCATTGATCCTTCCCATAGGCTTTTTAATGGTGGAAACCGCAAGGTGCAAATTTAAAGAGCAATCATCAAGATCATGGAAACCTACAATATCACATAAAGTTTTCGGAATCGTGGAAACACTAGCAGCCAAATCACACAAAGCAAAACACTCATAATCCTTACTTCTAATCTTTATAGTAGGTTCCCACTCATCATTAAGTTTTCTAGGTATAGAAACTTCCAAATTAGGTTTTTCATCATAAGATTGTATCAAGGCATCAACAATATGCTTGGTAAAAGCTTTGTTTTGACTATAAGCATGAGGAGAATTAACAACGGATTGCAACTAGGAAATACAACCTTTTATAGAGCAATTACCATAATTAAATTCCTTGAAATCCGAGATAGTGGGTTCAACATTATTAGAAGTTGAGGATTCTCCAATCTCACTTTTACCAAAATTAAGATCTAAAGATTCCGAATTCTTGGGACGCCTTCTAGGCAAAGTTGATCCATCATCAGTCCCATAATCATCAACATTCATATTGCAAAACATAGATCTAATCGGAGACGCATCAATAACTTTAAGATCCTCCTCATTATTTTCACATAAACTAGAAGAACACGCCTTTATAAAGCTTTCTTTTTTAGCACGCAATCTAGCGGTTCTTTCCTTGCACTCGTCAATGGAAATTCTCATTACTTTGAGAGACTCATTGATATCATGCTTAGGAGGGGAAGATCTAATTTTAAGAGAATCAACGTCAAGCGAAAGTCTATCAACATTCCTAGCCAATTCATCAATTTGAGCAATTTTTCTTCAAGCAAAGCATTAAAATTCTTTTGAGAGATCATAAATTCTTTCACACTATTCTCAAAATCAGAGGGCATCTTATTAAAATTACCATAAGAATTATTGTAGGAATTTCCATAATTGTTCGAGGATTACTAGGGAACGGTCTAGCATTAAAATTTCCTCTATAAGCATTGTTTCCAAAACTATTCCTACCAACAAAATTCACATCCGTAGATTCATTATTATTCTCAATCAAGGAAGACAAAGGCATATCATTGGGATCAAGAGGAGTATTTTTAGTAGCAAACATCTTCATAAGTTCATCCATCTTTCCACTCAAAACATTGATTTCTTCTATAGCATGCACTTTTTTACTAGAAGATCTTTCGGTGTGCCATTGAGAATAATTAGCCATAATATTATCAAGAAGTTTTGTGGCATCTCCTAATGTGATTTCCATAAACGTGCCTCCCGCGGCCGAATCTAAGAGTTTTCTAGAAGCAAAGTTCAAACCGGCATAAAAATTTTGTATGATCATCCATAAATTCAAACCATGAGTAGGGCAATTATGAAGCATCAATTTCATTCTTTCCCAAGATTGGGCAACATGCTCATGATCAAGTTGTTTAAAATTCATAATATCGTTCCTAAGAGTGATGATCTTAGCGGGAGGAAATACTTAGAGATAAAAGCATCTTTGCACTTGTTCCAAGAATCAATACTATTCTTAGGCAAAGACGAAAACCAAACTTTAGCACGATCTCTAAGTGAAAACGGAAATAACTTCAATTTGACAATATTGTTATCCGTATCTTTCTTCTTTTGCATATCACACAAATCAACAAAGTTGTTTAGATGAGTAGTGGCATCTTCGCTAGGAAGGCCGGCGAGTTGATCTTTCATAACAAGATTCAGCAAAGCGGTATTGATTTCACAAGACTCATCATTATTAAGAGGAGCAATCGGAGTACTAAGGAAATCATTATTATTGGTATTCGAGAAGTCACACAATTTGGTATTATCTTGCGCCATGGCAACAAGTAATCCAACACACAAGCAAACAGAAAAACGGCAAGCGAAAAAGAGAGGATGAGATTGGGAAAGAGAGGGCGAATAAAACAGCAAGGGTGAAGTGGGGGAGAGGAAAACGGGAGGCAAATGGCAAGTAATGTAAATGCGAGGGAGATGGGTTTGTGATGGGTACTTGGTATGTCTTGACTTGAGCGAAGACCTCCCTGGCAACGGCGCCAGAAATCGCACGTTGGCGGGAGGTCGAATATTGACTTGACTTGGAGGAAGCATCCCCGGCAACGACGCCAGAAATCCTTCTTGCTACGTCTTGAGCTTGCGTTGGTTTTCCTCGAAGAGGAGAGGGTGATGCAGCAAGTGTAGCGTAAGTATTTCCCTCAGTTTTTGAGAACCAAGGTATCAATCCAGTAGGAGGCTTCTCAAAAGTCCCACGAACCTACACAAACAAACGAGAACTCGCAACCAACGCAATAAAGGGGTTGTCAATCCCTTCACGGCCACTTGCGAAAGTGAGATCTAATAAAGATAGTATGATAAGATAAATATATTTTTGGTATTTTATAGTATAGATGCAAAAAGTAAAGATGAAAATAAAAGTAGATTAGGAGCAAATATGATAAGAGATAGACCCGGGGGCCATAGGTTTCACTAGTGGCTTCTCTCAAGATAGCATAAATATTACGGTGGGTGAACAAATTACTGTCGAGCAATTGATAGAAAAGCGCATAGTTATGAGATTATCTAGGCATGATCATGTATATAGGCATCACGTCCATGACAAGTAGACCGACTCCTGCCTGCATCTACTAATATTACTCCACACATCGACCGCTATCCAGCATGCATCTAGAGTATTAAGTTCATAAGAACAGAGTAACGCATTAAGCAAGATGACATGATGTAGAGGGATAAACTCATGCAATATGATATAAACCCCATCTTGTTATCCTCGATGGCAACAATACAATACGTACCTTGCAACCCTTTACATCCTTTGGTAAGGACACCGCAAGATTGAACCCAAAGCTAAGCACTTCTCCCATGGCAAGAAAGACCAATCTAGTAGGCCAAACCAAACTGATAATTCGAAGAGACTTGCGAAGATAACTTAATCATACATAAAAGAATTCAGAGAAGATTCAAATATTATTCATAGATAAACTTGATCATAAACCCACAATTCATCGGATCTCAACAAACACACTGCAAAAAGAGTTTACATCGAATAGATCTCCACAAGAGAGGGGGAGAACATTGTATTGAGATCCAAAAAGAGAGAAGAAGCCATCTAGCTCATAACTATGGACCCGTAGGTCTGTGGTAAACTACTCACAACTCATCGGAGGGGCAAGGATGTTGATGTAGAGGCCCTCCGTGCTTGATTTCCCCTCCCGCAGAGTGTCGTCGAAGGCTCCAACATGGGATCTCGCGGATACAGAAGGTTACGACGGTGGAAATTGTGTTTCGTGGTGCCCCCGGATGTTTTCGGGGTACGTAGGTATATATAGGAAGAAGAAGTACGTCGGTGGCCGCCCGAGGGGCCCACAAGACAGGGGGCGCACCCTATAGGGTGGGGGGGCGCCTTCCTATCTCGTGGAGGCCTTGGCTGCTTCTTGACTTAAACTCCAAGTACTCTAGATCACGTTCGTTCCAAAAATCACGCTCCCGAAGCTTTCATTCTGTTTGGACTCCGTTTGATATTCCTTTTCTTCGAAATACTGAAATAGGCAAAAAAACAGCAATATGGGTTGGGCCTCCGGTTAGTAGGTTAGTCCCAAAAATGATATAAATGTGTGAAATAAAGCCCATAAACATCAAAAAGGGGTAATATAATTGCATGGAACAATAAAAAATTATAGATACGTTCTAGACGTATCAGAGGACAACCTCGCGGGCCCACAGATGGAAGCGCCGCACGCGAGTGAGTTCCTATAGGGAAACCACCGTCTACATGGTATTATATGATGTTTGAATACCAATGCACACTTTTGATGTGCCACCTGCCTCAGGAACTGTAAAGTCCCCACATGGAGCGACGTTATGACGCATATATAGTATACATGTTGCCCCCTCTTTGACATGTACTACATACTCCTACTATGCATATACGTAACACAAACCAGAAAAGACCCATCCTTGTTGGTCAAATTAATCTCTCCCTCACTGTAGGTTCAACTGATCGACGACGATCTCGCGGGCCCATGGAGAGAGTCACACGCGAGTGAGTGTCATAGGACAACCACCGCATGCATGTGCCCAAAAGAGGTGTGTTGGTGTGATGTTTGAATACCCAATGCACAACTTTGACGTGGCACATGCTTCGCAAATCGGAAACACACTACACGGAGGTTCATGACGCGTAGCCCCCTCACTTCGAGCCGGTGGGAGGTAGTCATGTGTACGCACGTGCCCAAGCTTTGATATGGAATCTCACCATGATCCACAATGTAACACACATGCCAAGATGAGTCCACCTTTAATTTGGTCAAATGCCACTCGTCGTTAGCGGAAACTAAAAACCTTTGCGGGCTAAAGAATGGGAATGTCGCTGTTAACCACACGAGGGAGTGTCTGAGAGGACCACCAATTAATGCATGCATGTGGCCTGAACATGTATGTATGAAAGAGTTGTGTAATGTTTTAAATAACTAATTCACGACTTTGATTTGGCATGTATGACTCACAAAATGATCAATCCCACACGAGTGGTTCACGACTCGTAGTGTATTTCCGGACCACCACCACCTCCCTCCCATACACACACATAGCAGATGCAGACATCCCGCACCACCACCGACACTCTGAGGCATGTCAAATTTTTTATACAGTGAACATGCATGTGACCAGAGGAGTGTCATGTTACAATTTGATAAAAAACAGAGATCATTCAATTGTTTTTATACATTGATTGATTTCCTAGGGATTTAATGTTCAAAAATCAAATTTGAGCTACATGTGCACCAAAATGCATTGCAAAATCATATGTCTGTCCCTGGGTGCATGTTTCCCCGTGCAAGAGATTTCAAAATATTGAGAACATTGATTTTTAAAATTCAATAAATCCAAAACTTGGTTGAGATACATGAAACTTACCATGGTGTCATATGGACACCAGTAGACTCTGATGTTGTATATGTTTCGTCAAATTTGAGACAAGTTTTGATATAATCCTCTTACAAATGGGAGATTGTTAATAATTGGCAAGCAATATCTCACACGGACTATTTATTAGGACCGTGTGCGTTACACCAACAATGTATACATGCCATGCTTCGGTTAAGCAATAAAGCGACATAATTAATTATCAAAAAATAAAAACAATATATGTGCCGCCACGCACCCCATGTGCCGTGCGAGCACGCGTGAGTTGACGGGAAGCATGTGAGCAGTCCGCCATGCCGGTAGACCGGGAGGCGTGCGTGCAGGTGTGTGAATTGACGGGACGTGTTTTCGCTACGCAGTGTCACTGGGAGGTGTGCGAGTAGCTATGTGAAATGATGGTAGGCATGCCAGAAGTCCACTGCGCAGGCTCATCGGGAGGCGAGACAGCCCTTGACCGCCGCCTGCCTCGCTCCCACTACTCCATATTAATGGCGCGCCTGAGCCGCTTGCCATAATAGGCGGCCGCACCCCCGGTCCACAATGGTCACCGCCATCTGGAGTGTGTGAGGATGCCGTCGAAGTGCACCATCGGAGGGAGTGGCCATGCCGGGGCTGGTGAAGCACCCGTGCAACGCAAGCACAGAGGTTGTCATCGCCACCGACGAGGTCTCGTGCAGGAAGCAGCACGACCTCGACTTCGTCGGCACTGTCGTGCCCCCCCCCCCCCCCAGCCGGAGCTGGAGGTCAATAGCAACTCCGGCAACGACTGTGACTGCGACGGAAAACCGGTTAGTCATCTATACCCATTTGTGCAACAAACATATCATGTGTTTTCTCTGGTTACTTGCCCCCCCCCCCCGCCCGCCCTCTCTAATTTTTTGGAATACAAATCCTATGGTTATGTTCTCTTAGTCCATGAAATTAGAGTAATTAAGATCCGTTAAATGCATGTAGTGTATTGATTGTTTGAATGGTATCTGTATAGGGTTAGTGATTTATTGTTTGTCCTGTCCAAATGATTTTTGCTAATAATCCGACTAGGCTTAGCATGCGTGCTAATAATTCGTGGCCAGATCTTGAGAATTGATTTTGAATGTCCTACAAATATGTTTGTGCCTTTTTTTCTTCCAGATCTTGAGAATTGATTTTGAATGTCCTACTTGTATTTTTTTCCATTTGTTTCCAAATTTATATGTACACAGATGAGGCTCCGGCCAGCGGCGCAGCCGGTTGTAGATCTTGGACCCGGCAGCACTGACAGAAGCGGCCATGCCCCCTGGATATGAGGAACCCGTAGAATCTCCGGCAAACCGCATCAGGGATCTCCCGGACACAATCCTTGGGGAGGTCATCTCCCTTCTCCCCACCAAGGATGGCTGCTGCACACAAGTCATTGCATCTCGATGGCGCACTCAGTGGCGTGCCGCGCCTTCAGCTATCTGTCGATGATGATTCTGAAATCCTTGGAGCCATCATCTCCTCCCACCAGGGCTCCATTCAACGCATATGCATCCCGGCATGCTACCTGCTGGACATACCCTGCATGGTGGCCGCCTGGCTAACATCCCGTCAATTCGAAAAAACTCCAGCAGCTTGAGTTCTACCATTACTACAGCAATAGGTTACCACCAATCGCTGCATATGTGCCCTCACCGCTGGTGTCCATCTCATGGTTTTCCTCCTCTCTCCACACCGCCACCTTGACCCGGTGACATCTAGCAGACAATCTGGTACAAATGCTTCGACTCCCACTACTGAAAAAACTTGCGTTCATGTTGGTTGAACTGTCGGAGGCCTCAATGCACAGCATCATCCACTCCATCTGCCCGGCCCTGGAGCGTTTGGTGCTTTATTTTGGAAACAAAATCCATATCCCTTGTCTCAAAATAAAGTCGTCTTACCTTGTAAGCATTGGAATTCATTTTCAAGGACATGAGCTCATCAGCGAAGACGCCCCTTCACTTCAAAGGTTGCTCCTTGATTGTTGTTACAAACATTTACAAATAATTGTGGTCTCTGCGCCTAAACTGGAGACCTTTGGTGTAATTCCTGATCCGTTTAAAGGTTATAAGATCGTGGTTGGCTCCACACTTATTCAGGTACTATATATTATCCATGTACACTTTTGTAAACTACATTTTTCATTTGTGCGCATAAGTTAAATATCATCTTGGAGTACACTTTGGGTGCTAATATTATGTTCTATGCTGAATGAAGAGCTTTCCATGGATGGCTCAGCGTGCTGGATTCTGTCAAGACCTTATATATTTATATACGGTGTCTTGATATGAACACCACTATTGGCTTTGTCGGATTTCGGGTTCCGGCAAAACCCTTGAGGTTAGAACTCTGGGGTGCGCATGAAGATCTCTCCTCCCCCTAGATCACGCTCCCACCACAACCTTAAAGCTCAGCACGTCGAACTCGCAAAGCAAGGTACACAGGGTTTATACTGGTTCGGGCCACCGATGTGGTGTAATACCCTACTCCAGTGTGGTGTGGTGGATTGCCTCTTGGGCTGAGGATGAACAAGTATAAGGGAAGAACAGCCTCCTGAGGAGAGGTGCTCTTGAGCTCGGTGAGCTTGTGTGTGTGAGGGTGGAATGGATCTAATCCCAGGTTCATTTTTTCCTACTGTGGTGGCTAGTCCTATTTAGAGAGGCCTCGGTCCACTTCCCAAATGTAGGCAAGAAGGGATCCAACAACGGCCAAATTTGAAGGAAGAAAACTAGTACAAGTTATCCTGACTAAAGGTGGTCTCCGCCTGCCAAAGGCTCTGGTGGTGATGCCGTCCTGGGCTCCACGGTGACTTCTGTCCTGCCGTCCTGCTGGCCTTGGTCTCGTTGCACCGATATGGAAACCTTTGCCTGATGCCTCGGGACTCCTCGCCCGCGCTTGCCTCTTTAGCACCAAAAAGGAATCGAGTACACTGCGCGCATCGGCACCCGCCTGGCCTTGGTCGTCATGGCTTGCGTTACAGGGACCTCGCGAGGTGCCCCTTGCCTTGATATCTCTGCCCCTCGCAAGCCAGCCTAGTGAGGCCGCCCCCGAGGAGGTCTTGCATCGTCCGCCTCGCGAGGCTTGGCCCCTCCCGAGGGTCTTGAGTGTTTGCTGGTGAAGATGGGTCGTACAGGGCCGCTGGTGGAGCCACCACAGGGCAGCAGCAGCGAGCAAGTCTGGGACCCCGTTCCCGTGACGCCGACAAGAGCCCCCGACCAAGGCGCGCTCGGACTTGGCTTCGAGGTGAAGCCAAGGGGCAAGTGCGGAGCGCCGCGGGCCCCAACAGCCTGCAGCCTCGGTTGACGCATGGCGGTTGATGGAACGTGGACGGCCCCGCTTCCCCATGCAGCCTTGATATCCGCCTGGCTAGGCGGCCACCGTGACCTACATAGTTATTCCCCCATTGCTGGGGACGCACTCCTCCAACTCTTATGTCTTCCCGAAACAATAATCTCCTCTCCCAATCTGGCCCGAGCTCGACCCTCCCCGTCGCCATGGCACCGAGCCGAACGGAGAAGCGGAAGAAGAAGTCCCAGTCTTCAGCTGAACCACCTCCTGCCATTGAACCTGCCATGGGTCGGTCATTGGTGCTCAACCAGGAAGCCATGGACAAGGTCTGCCCCGCGCTCGCTACTGGTTTCAATGAATGGGGGGAGACGGTGGCCTGGCCTGCATCCCGCGCCTCTGTTGATAGGACAACCACCGAAGTCCAATTCTTCATTGACGCCCTGTGGGCCGGCCTGGTTCCTCCTTTCTCCACTTTCTTCAAAGTCGTGCTATCCTACTATCAGATCCACATGCTGCACCTAGATCCCCAATTTGTCGCCCTTCTTGCCGTCTTCGCCTGCGTCTACGAGGCCATGGTGGGCATTGCTCCTTCCGCGGCCCTACTACGCCATTTCTTCTTGCTGCACCTGGCTGATCCTCCGCAAAGCTCGGTATGCCTGAGCTTCCAGGCCGTGGCTGCGACGGCCGGCTCGGGGATGGACTTTGAGCTCCCACCGCCTACGAGCGGGTTTTGGACATGGTGGGTGTCTGTGGACGTCGGCATGCTCAGCCCCCTGCTCTCGCCCGCCATCCCTAGCTCCGGCTGGGTCCACGAGAGGCTTACTGACCCACGCCTTGCCTTCGTCTGGCTCTGGTTGAAGAGGCTGAAAGATCATGGTGTGACCGCGCCCATGGTGGTGAACGAGTTCCTCCGACGCCGCGTCTGTCGGCGTTCTGGGAACGGGGGTCCCCAGACTTGCCTGCCTGCGGCCTGCGGCGTGGCTCGGAGGAGGCCCAGCACGGCCCATCTTCATCAACGCAAGCTCAAGACCCTCGCGAGGGGCCAAGCCTCACGGGGCGGACGACAAGGAGCTTCCTCAGGCACGACCTCGTTAGGCTGGCTCATGAGGAGGCGGAGAGTTCAAGGCAGGGTACCTCGCGAGGTGCCCATGACGCAAGCCATGATGACCAAGGGCGCCAGTCGGGCGCCAGCCCGCGCAGTGTCCTCCTTTCCTCTTTGGTGCAAAGGGAGCAAGCGCAGGCGAGAGCATCAAGCAAAGGCATCCATTTCGGTGCAACAAGACCAAGACCAGCCCCAACGGCTGGAAGGGAGTCATCGTGGAGCCCAAGAAGGCGTCATCACCAGAGCCTTTGGCAGGCGAAGACCAACTTTAGTCAGGATAAGTGTACCCGCTGTTCCCCTTCAAAATGGCCGATTGTTGGCGCCCTTCCCGCTCAATATTTGGGAAGAGGCCCAGGGCCTTCGCCTATAAATAGGAGTAGCCACACTCAGAGCTGGGGCATCTTGGAGAGAGAGAGAGAGATCGGAATCCTCATCAAGGAACCAGTAGCTAGAGCGACTGAACACCTCCTAGCAGTTCATTGCACCCGCCAAGAACAGACCCTCGCGAGGCTGTTCTTCCTTGTATTGTTTCTCATCAGCCCAAGAGGAAATCCACCACACCACACACTGGAGTAGGGTATTACACCACAATGGTGGCCTGAACCAGTATAAATCTCGTGTCTCTTGTGCTGTTCCGTTTAGTAGTTTAGGTCCCAGCGATTCGGCGAGGTGCGAGACGGTGGAGGGTTGGATCACCGTGCAACCCAGTGTTCAAACCTTAAGGGTCTGCCAGAACCCGAAATCCGACAGCGTCGCTCCACTCCAGCGCCATTCTCGACCGATGTGGGCCTTGTCCGGCAGCAAGGACCGTATGAGGCTCCTTGAGTCTGGGCTTCCCCTCGAGGCGCAACGAACGGTGCTCGAGGTCCTGATGGGCGACCCTTCGCCAGCCGACATGCCGCAGGGGGGTTATCTTTTGTATTCCTGCTCGAACAGGGTGGAGTTCGTGAGGCAGATGCCCCCTTTCGACAAGTGGGGGCTGCGTCCAGCCGGCCTTGAAGGGCGTCGCGAGAACCCTGTCTCTGTGTTTCCCCTCCTTGCCGCCAGAGCCGAGCTTGCCCTGAGAGCGGGCGTGGGGGTGCGAGCGCTGCCGAGGGCTGGAGGTGTGACTATTGCGGTGCCAACTCCGCTCGAGGCTCCCGAGGCGCCATCTCATGGGGCCCATGACCTCCACCCTCAGGTGACGGTTGAGGGGGCGACACGATCTAATGCTCCCGAGGCCAAAGCCCCCGAGGCCCCGATGGGTCACCCTGAGGCGGGCTCCCCTCAGCCCAGCACTCCCGAAGTCGTTCCCTCAGGAGCCTCACCAGCTGTGCCCAGCACCGGTGGCCGCGTCCAGTGATTCGGCCGGCTCCGACTGGACGTCGATGCGCTCCGCAAGAGGAAGGGGTCTCCAAGCTGCAGCGATGATGCCTTTCGGCCATTGAAGCAGAGGAAGTATATTGCCATGGACGAGTGAGTACTTATCTTTGTAATTTCTTGGGTGCCATCTTCTCTTCTGATCATGGTTTCTCAGACCCCTTTCGCCAGTGTGACAAAATCTCCCGAAGAGAAATCTCCTCCTACCTCGCACCCTCCGTTGACTCTGAGTGTCTCACGCCAGCCCGCCGTGCTCGGCGTGAGATCGGCGGGGGAAATGGGCGTGCCGGCGGGGCGCCCTGATCCTGCACTCCTGCTGCACTTCCTTCATGGCCCAGTCCAGGGCGCGGGAGGTGTGCCGAGGGCTCCACCCCTGGTCATGGACGGTGGCTAGATGACCTTGATCCTGGCTTCTTCTTCGAGCAACGAGCCCCCACCCATCCGGGCCCCCGCCGAGGCCCGGACGGGGACTGGGGAAGCACCGGCCTCCAGCCCCCTGCTGGGGGGGGGGGAGCGAGCCGCTTCAGATTCCTTCGGCAACCCCATCTGTGGGGGATGGACCTCGTCGCACGCTCAAGTTTGCGCATGAGCAGGGTGACGTCCGCCACGAGCTTTTCCAGGAGGCGATGGGCATGCTGAGCCGACTCGGCAGAGAACTCATGGATGTTGATGCTCGCCTTGAAGCCGAGGGTCTCCGGCTGGCGGAGGAGTGGCATCAACTGAAGGTGGCTATCAACCTCGGACGCCTCCAGCATGAGCACGCCAATGCAAAGGCCGAGGCATCCCTGGCAACCTCGCGCGCGGCCAGCGTCCGGGCCTTGGAGGAGTGATACGTCTGCAACATATCTATAATATATGAAGTATTCATGCTATTATATTATCCATCTTGGATGTTTAATGGGCTTTACTATGCACTTTTATATTATTTTTGGGACTAACTTATTAACCCAGAGCCCAGTGCCAGTTTCTGTTTTTCTCCTTGTTTTAGTGTTTCGCTGAAACGGAATATCTCCAAACGGAATGAAACCTTAGGGAGAGTTATTTTTGGGACGGAAGCAATCCAGAAGACTTGGAGTGTACGTAAGGGAAGCAACAAGGAAGGCACAAGGCAGGGGGATGCGCCCACCCCCCTGGGCGCGCCTTCCACCCTCGTGGGCCCTTCGTGGCTCCCTTGACCAACTTCTTTCGCCTATATATATCCATATACCCTAAAAACATCCGGGAACAAAATAGATCGGGAGTTCCGCCGCCGCAAGCCTCTGTAGCCACCAAAAACCAATTGGGACCCTGTTCTGGCACCCTGCCGGAGGGGGGGATCCCTCACCGGTGGCCATCTTCATCATCCCGGCGCTCTCCATGACGAGGAGGGAGTACTTCACCCTCTGGGCTGAGGGTATGTACCAGTAGCTATGTGATTGATCTCTCTCTCTCTCTCTCGTGTTCTTGAGGTGGTACGATCTTGATGTATCGCGAACTTTGCTATTATAGTTGGATCTTATGATGTTTCTCCCCCTCTACTCTCTTGTAATGGATTGAGTTTTCCCTTTGAAGTTATCTTATCGGATTGAGTCTTTACGGATTTGAGAACACTTGATGTATGTCTTGCCGTGCTTATCTGTTGTGACAGTGGGATATCACGTGATCCACATGATGTATGTTTTGGTGATCAACTTGTGGGTTCCGCCCATGAACCTATGCATAGGGGTGGGCACATGTTTTCGTCTTGACTCTCCGGTAGAAACTTTGGGGCACTCTTTGAAGTTCTTTGTGTTGGTTGAATAGATGAATCTGAGATTGTGTGATGCATATCGTATAATCATACCCACGGATACTTGAGGTGACATTGGAGTATCTAGGTGACATTAGGGTTTTGGTTGATTTGTGTCTTAAGGTGTTATTCTAGTACAAACTCTATGATAGATTGATCTGAAAGAATAACTTTGAGGTGGTTTCGTACCCTACAATTATCTCTTCGTTTGTTCTCCTCTACTAGTGACTTTGGAGTGACTCTTTGTTGCATGTTGAGGGATAGTTATATGATCCAATTAAGTTATTATTGTTGAGAGAACTTGCACTAGTGAAAGTATGAACCCTAGGCTTTGTTTCCTAGCATTGCAATACCGTTTACGCTCACTTTTACCACTTGTTACCTTGCTGTTTTATATTTTCAGATTACAAAAACCCATATCTACCATCCATATTGCACTTGTATCACCTTCTCTTCGCCGAACTAGTGCAGCTATACAATTTACCATTGTATTAGGTGTGTTGGGGACACAAGAGACTCTTTGTTATTTGGTTGCAGGGTTGTTTGAGAGAGACCATCTTCATCGTATGCCTCCCACGGATTGATAAACCTTTGGTCATCCACTTGAGGGAAAGTTGCTACTTTCCTACAAACCTCTGCACTTGGAGGCCCAACAATGTCTACAAGAAGAAGGTTGTGTAGTAGACAACAAGCTCTTTTCGGGCGCCATTGTCGGGGAGGCTAGGTAAGCGGCACTCACACCCGTCAACTAAGCTCTTTTCTGGCGCCGTTGTCGGGGAGGTTAGTGCTTGAAGGTATATCTTTAGATCTTGCAATCGAATCTTTTTGTTTCTTGTTTTATCACTAGTTTAGTCTATAAAAGAAAACTACAAAAAATGGAATTAAGGGTGCCTCATATGCTTCATCTTTTTAATATCTTTTGTGAGTATGATGGAAAGGAAAATTGTGCCAAAGTGTTAGAAGAAGAATGCATTAAAATGTTTGGCACTAAATCTTTGAATGATGAGCATGATTGCAATGTTGTTAGTATGAACTCCTTGAATATCCATTGTACTAATGATGATTGCACTAGTCATGATGAAAATATCTCTTATAAGCATGTCGATTTTTGTGGAGTGCATAGAGTTTGCAAATACATACCAAAAAGGGAAGATAGATTTTGTAAGAGGCACAAGTACTTAGAAACTAAATGGTTGCAAGAAAGGCTAGATGTTTGTGCTGAAAAATTATATTTTCTTAGCCATACTTGTGAACTTTGCAATGAACATGGTCATTTAACTATCCGATGCAAATTGTTTCATGATCTAATCATTTCCAAAAATTGTGATGACTTGATTTCCCTTGCACATCATAATGAACTTAGTTTGCTTATGGATTATGAAGAAATGAAATGTATAACTAACTATCTTCCAGTATTTGCCCATGATAAACTTCTTGATTTTGATCTAGAGGAAATTTATATGTATTGTGCGGTGAATTGCATTAAAAATCCTTATATTGCCAATTACATGAAGAAAAGAAAGCAAATAGAAGATGAAGAGAACACTAATGAAAGGGAAGAGACTTCCCAATATCCTCCTATTATTTCTTATGATGAATCGGGTAACGAGGAGGAGCTTTCTATTCAACCAATCTCATCAATAAGGAGCTCAAGAAAGAGGGATAAACCCGCACATGATGTGAAGAAGAAAAATAAAAAATGGAGAAGCAAAGGTAAAAAGGTATCCCTCCCAAATGATGTTGCTCATTGTGATGATGATAATCGCTATACTATTAGTGCTATCCATACTATTAATAATGAGGGTGATTATGCTTATGATATGAAAAGGCCCAAGCTTGGGGATGCTATGTTTGATGAGGATGACACATTTGAGAATATATTTTCTGAAATTAATGTTTGTCCCAAGCTTGGGGATGCTACGTTTAATGAAGATGATATTTAGCCTCCCAAGTTTTGATATGCAAAGTTGTTATGATGATAGCGTGCCTTCTCCCTATGATGATTATATTGATGAAAGTGGGTTTGGAAGAGTGTCAACTTTAGGAAGTAGTGATCCCACTATTTTGGGGGATGTTGAATCTTATAATATTTATGAAAGTGGATTTGGAGAGGTCATGACTTTATTTAGTGATGACTCCACTATCTTGGAAGAGGTTTCATTCGATTATGATGAGAACAAAGTTGCTACTTATGATGATTATTGTGATGAAACTTATGCTATAAAAAGTAGTGATGATTATATTTATAAAACTTATCATGATTATGATTACCCTTTTCTGAGCATTACTCTTTTAATGTGGAAACAATTTATAGTATTCAAGTCTCTTATGATACTCCCACTATTCCGAATGAGAAGAATTTTGCTTATGTGGAGAGTAGTAAAAATTCTATGCTTGTAGATCAGGAAAAGAATGCTTTATGTGATGGTTATATTTTTTAATTCATTCATGATGCTACTTAAAATTATTATGAGGGAGGAATATATGCTTGTAGGAATTGCAATAATATCAAGTTTCCTCTCTATGTGCTTAAAATCTTGAAGTTATGCTTGTTTTACCTTCCTATGCAAGTTGATTCTTGTTCCCATAAGTTGTTTGCTCACAAAATCCCTATGCATAGGAAGTGGGTTAGTCTTAAATGTGCTAGTCATATTCTTCATGATGCTCTCTTTGTGTTTCAGTTCTCATCTTTTATGTGAGCATCATTCGAATCATCATGCCTAGCTAGGGGCGTTAAACGTTAGCGCTTGATGGGAGGCAACCCAATTTTATTTTAGTTTCTTGCTTTTTGGTTCTGTTTAGGAATAAATAATCCATCTAGCTTCTGTTTAGATGTGGTTTTGTGTTTTAATTAGTGTTTGTGCCAAGTAGAACCTTTGGGAAGACTTGGGTGAAGTCTTTATGATCATGCTGTAAAAAACAGAAACTTTAGTGCTCACGAGATTAGCTAAACTTTTTACTGGAGAGTGTTATTTAGTTTATTCTTTTTGAAAATAATTACTAGACAAATTCCTCAGGTCCACCAATTTATTTTAGAATTGTTTGAGTTCCAGAAGTATACGTTTGATACAGATTACTACAGACTGTTCTATTTTTGACAGATTCTGTTTTCTATGTGTTGTTTGCTTATTTGGATGAATCTATGAGTAATATCGGAGGGTATGAACCATAGAGAACTTGTAATACAGTAGATATTACACGAACACGAATTTATAATGAGTTCACAACAGTACCTAAGTGGTGATTTATTTTCTTATACTAACGGAGCTTACGAGTTTTCTGTTAAGTTTTGTGTTGTGAAGTTTTCAAGTTTTGGGTAAAGATTCGATGGACTATGGAATGGCAAGAGCCTAAGATTGGGGATGCCCAAGGCACCCCAAGGTAATATTCAAGGATAACCAAGCGTCTAGGCTTGGGGATGCCCCGGAAGGCATCCCCTCTTTCGTCTTCATTCATCGGTAACTTTACTTGGAGCTATATTTTTATTCACCACATGATATGTGTTTTGCTTGGAGCGTCATTTTATTTTCTTTAGCTTTGCTTGTTGTTTGAATAATATCCCAAGATCTGAAATTATTAAATGAGAGAGAGTCTTCACATAGCTACATAATTATTTAACTACTCATTGATCTTCACTTATATCTTTTTGGAGTAGTTTGTCATTTACTCGTGTGCTTCACTTATATCCTATGAGTAAATGGTTGAATGATTTGAATGTCATAAATCTGAAATTATATATGTTTCATGTGCTTATACCATGGGGAGTAATGACTTCACATATAAGAAGTAGAGGTGGTAAATTTATTGAAGGTTAGCAAACATTGTATTGGTCACTTGAACAATTCATGAAAGAATATTGAAGGAAGAGAGATTTCACATATAAATATACTATCTTGGACATCTTCTATGATTGTGAGCCCCATTAATTATTTTCAAACCTGAGAAAATTAGTTGAAGTTGGACAAGGAAGACAACATAATGAGTTATGCTTGGGTATATTTGTATAGAAGTTATATTGTTATGGATCCTCTAACATGTGGTGCTTGTTACTTAGAATCCTTTGCTAGCCAAAATATCTGTACTAAGCGGGAATACTGCTTGTGCATCCAAATTCCTTGAACCAAGTTTCTTCCATGAGTGTCCACCATATCTACCTATATGTGGTATTTACCTGTCGTTCCAAGTAAATTTGCATGTGCCAAACTCTAAACCTTCAAATAATAATCTGTTTTGTATGCCTGAATCGCTCATGTAGCGACTAGGGGCTGTCAGTATTTTCCATGCTAGGTGGGTTATTCTCACGATGAGTGGACTCCGCTCATCATTCACGAGAAAATGGCTGGTAACTGGGATGCCCAGTCCTATGATCAAAATCGCAAAAACAAAATCGCAAATAATTTAAACAAAACTCCCTCAGGAATGTTGATAGTTGGACGACACCCGTTGTTTCGGACAAGCCATGGAGTGTGAATGTTGGTGGAGGGGGAGTAAAAACTTTACCTTTCTGCATGTGAATCGCCTATAATGTATCTAGTATGGAAGATATTGGGAACTCTTGGTCGTTATGTTGACAATGAAAGCATACCTCTCAAAATTATTTCATCTCTGTTTTTGCTTCGAGCTCTGGCTCCTCTACAAATCCCTGCTTCCCTTTGCGAAGGGCCTATCTTTTACTTTTATGCAAGAGTCAGTAGTATTCCTTCTCATTCCGACCCACTCTTTAGTTGGCAAGCATCATGTGATGGAAAGATTTAAGCATATATGGTCGTTCAAATATATTTGATAATGAATTATTATTGTTGACATTACCCTTGAGGTAAAAGGTTGGGAGGCGAAACATTAAGCCTCTATCTTTCTCTGTGTTCGATGAATACTATTTGTTCTAAAAATATGCTTTGAGTGGTAGCAGTCATGGAAGACTAAATGATAGTTGAGTATGTGATGTTTGCAGAATCAAAGCTCTGACATAGACTCTTCCTAAAAATAAGATGAATTGTAATTGTTTGATGACTAATAAGACGGTTTGTTAGTTTTCAAGAAAGTTTATGATCTATACTTTAACATGTGAATAGTTTGTTACTTGATCATGCAAAGTTATATGAGTTGAGCTACTGTTATGACATATAATGATGCTAGAAAATGTGGTTGAAATTATCATTGATCAAACTTATGCACCTGCTAGCATTCACACTTCATAAATTATTTCTTTTATCATTTACATACTCGAGGACGAGCAGGAATTAAGCTTGGGGATGCTGATACTGAAGGAAATATGCCCTAGAGGCAATAATAAAGTTATTATTTATTTCCTCAGATCATGATAAATGTTTATTATTCATGCTAGAATTGTATTAATCGGAAACATGATACATGTGTGAATACATAGACAAACATATAGTCACTAGTATGCCTCTACTTGACTAGCTCATTAATCAAAGATGGTTATGTTTCCTAACCATAAACAGGTGTTGTTATTTGATTAATGGGATCACATCATTAGGAGAATGATGTGATTGACATGACCCATTCCGTTAGCCTAGCACTTGATCGCTTAGTATATTGCTATTGCTTTCTTCATGACTTATACATGTTCCTGTAACTATGAGATTATGCAACTCCGCTTACGGAGGAACACTTTGGTGCTACCAAACGTCACAACGTAATCGGGTGATTATAAAGGAGTACTACAGGTGTCTCCAAAGGTACATGTTGGGTTGGCGTATTTCGAGATTAGGTTTTGTCACTCCGATTGTCGGAGAGGTATCTCTGGGCCCTCTCGGTAATGCACATCACTAGAAGCCTTGCAAGCAATGTAGCTAATGAGTTAGTTACGGAATGATGCATTACGTAACGAGTAAAGAGACTTGCCGATGCGAGATTGAACTAGGTATTGGATACCGACGATCGTATCTCGGGCAAGTAACATACCGATAACAAAGGAACAACGTATGTTGTTATGCGGTTTGACCGATAAAGATCTTCGAGAATATGTAGGAGCCAATATGAGCATCCAGGTTCCGCTATTGGTTATTGACCAAGAATAGTTCTAGGTCATGTCTACATAGTTCTCGAACCCGTAGGGTCCGCACGCTTAAGGTTTCGATGATGCTTATATTATGAGTTTATGAGTTTTGATGTACCGAAGGAGTTCGGGGTCCCGGATGAGATCGGGGACATGACGAGGAGTCTCGAAATGGTCGAGACGTAAAGATCGATATATTGACGACTATATTCGACATCAAAAGGTTCCGAGTGATTCGGTATTTTTCGAGTACCGGTAGTTACGGGAGAAGCAATGGGCCTTGATGGGCTTTAGTGGGAAGAGGAGAAAGGGCCAAGGGGCTGCTGCGCCCCCCCTCCCCTCTAGTCCGAATTGGACTAGGGAAAAGGGGGCCGGCCACCCTTCCTTCTCCTCCACTTCCTTCTCCCTTCCTCCCCTCTTGGTGGACTCCTACTAGGACTTGGAGTCCTAGTAGGACTCCACATCCTGGCCGCACATATTGCCTCGGCCGGCCTCCTCCTCCTCCATCCTTTATATACTGAGGCAAGGGGCACCCCATGTGATCTACGGATCGTTCCTTAGCCGTGTGCGGTGCCCCCCTCCACCATATTCCACCTCGGTCATATCGTCGCGGAGTTTAGCGAAGCCTGCGCGCGAGAGAGCATCATCATCGTCACCACGCCGTCGTGCTGACGGAACTCATCCCCGACACTTTGCTGGATCAGAGTCCGGGGATCTTCATCGAGCTGAACGTGTGCTGAACTCGAAGGTGCCGTACGTTCGGTACTTGGATCGGTCGGATCGTGAAGACGTACGACTACATCAACCGCGTTGTCATAACGCTTCCGCTTACGGTCTACGAGGGTACGTGGACAATACTCTCCCCTCTCGTTGCTATGCATCACCATGATCCATGCGTGTGCGTAGGAAATTTTTTGAAATTACTACGTTCCCCAACAGTGGCATCCGAGCCTGGTTTTATGCGTTGATGTTATTTGCACGAGTAGAACACAAGTGAGTTGTGGGCGATACAAGTCATACTGCTTACCAGCATGTCATACTTTGGTTCAGCGGTATTGTGAGATGAAGCGGCCCAGACCGACATTACGCGTTACGCTTATGCGAGACTGGTTTCACCGCTATGCAGCACTCGTGCTTAAAGGTGACCGGCGGTGTCTGCTCTCTCTCACTTTAGCTGAACCGAGTGTGGCTACGCCCGGTCCTTGCGAAGGTTAAAACAACACTAACTTGACGAACTATCGTTGTGGTTTTAATGCGTAGGTAAGAACGGTTCTTGCTCAGCCCGTAGCAGCCACATAAAATTTGCAACAACAAAGTAGAGGACGTCTAAATTGTTTTTGCAGGGCATGTTGTGATGTGATATGGTCAAGACGTGATGCTATATTTTATTGTATGAGATGATCATGTTTTGTAACCGAAGTTATCGGCAACTGGCAGGAGCCATATGGTTGTCGCTTTATTGTATGAAATGCAAACGCCCTGCAATTGCTTTACTTTATCACTAAGCGGTAGCGATAGTCGTAGAAGCAATGGTTGGCGAGACGACAACGATGCTACGATGGAGATCAAGGTATCGCACCGGTGACGATGGTGATCACGACGGTGCTTCGGAGATGGAGATCACAAGCACAAGATGATGATGGCCATATCATATCACTTATATTGATTGCATGTGATGTTTATCCTTTATGCATCTTATCTTGCTTTGATTGACGGTAGCATTTTAAGATGATCTCTCACTAAAAATATCAAGAAGTGTTCTCCACGAGTATGCACCGTTATGAAAGTTCTTCGTCTTTGAGACACCACGTGATGATCGGTGTGATAGGCTCTACGTTCAAATACAACGGGTGCAAAACAGTTGCACACACGGAATACTCAGGTTAAACTTGGCGAGCCTAGCATATACAGATATGGCCTCGGAACACGGAGACCGAAAGGTCGAACGTGAATCATATAGTAGATATGATCAACATAGTGATGTTCACCATTGAAACTACTCCATCTCACGTGATGATCGGACATGGTTTAGTTGATTTGGATCACATAATCAGTTAGATGACTAGAGAGATGTCAGTCTAAGTGGGAGTTCTTAAGTAATATGATTAATTGAACTTTAATTTGTCATGAACTTAGTCCTGGTAGTATTTTGCAAATTATGTTGTAGATCAATAAGCTCGCGTTGTTGCTTCCCTATATTTTTATATGTGTTCCTAGAGAAAATTGTATTGAAAAATGTTAGTAGCAATGATGCGGATTGGATCCGTGATCTGAGGTTTATCCTCATTGCTGCACAGAATAATTATGTCCTTAATGCACCGCTAGGTGACAGACCTATTGCAGGAGCAAATGCAGACGTTATGAACGTTTGGCTAGCTCAATATGATGACTACTTGATAGTTTAGTGCACCATACTTAACGGCTTAGAATCGGGACTTCAAAGACGTTTTGAACGTCATGGACCATATGAGATGTTCCAGGAGTTGAAGTTAATATTTCAAGCAAATACCCGAGTTGAGAGATATGAAGTCTCCAACAAGTTCTATAGCTAAAAGATGGAGGAGAATCGCTCAACTAGTGAGCATGTGCTCAGATTGTCTGGGTACTTTAATCGCTTGAATCAAGTGGGAGTTAATCTTCCAGATAAGATAGTGATTGACAGAATTCTCTAGTCACCATCACTAAGTTACTAGAACTTCGTGATGAACTACAGTATGCAAGGGATGACGAAAACGATTCCCGAGCTCTTCGTGATGTTGAAATCGACGAAGGTAGAAATCAAGAAAGAGCATCAAGTGTTGATGATTGACAAGACCACTAGTTTCAAGAGAAGGGCAAATGGAAAGAAAGGGAACTTCAAGTAGAAAGACAAGTAAGTTGTCACTCCTGCGAAGAAGCCCAAAGCTGGACCAAAGCCTGAAACTGAGTGCTTACACTGCAAAGGAAATGGCCACTGGAAGCGGAAATGCCCTGAATATTTGGTGGATAAGAAGGATGGCAAAGTGAACAAAGGTATATTTGATATACAGGTTATTGATGTGTGCCTTACTAGTGTTTATAGTAGCCCCTGAGTATTTGATACTTGTTCGGTTGCTAAGATTAGTAACTCGAAACAGAAGTTACAGAATAAACAGAGACTAGTTGAAGGGGAAGTGACGATGAGTGTTGGAAGTAGTTCCAAGATTGATATGATCATCATCGCACACTCCCTATACTTTCGGGATTAGTGTTAAACCTAAATAAATGTTATTTGGCATTTGTGTTGAGCATGAATATGATTTGATCATGTTTATTGCAATTCGGTTATTCATTTAAAGTCAGAGAATAATTGTTGTTCTGTTTAAATGAATAAAACCTTCAAATGGTCATACACCCAATGAAAATAGTTTGTTGGATCTCGATCGTAGTGATACACAGATTCATAGTATTGATGCCAAAAGATGCAAAGTTAATAATGATAGTGCAACTAATTTGTGGCACTGCCGTTTGGGTCATATCGGTGTAAAGCTCATGAATAAACTCCATAAAGATGGATTTTTGGAATCACTTGGTTATGAATCATTTGATGCTTGCGAACCGTGTCTTTTGGGCAAGATGACTAAAACTCCGTTCTCCGGAACAATGGAACAAGCTACTGACTTATTGGAAATAATACATACCGATGTATGCGATCCAATGAGTGTTGATGCTCGTGGCAAGTATCGTTATTTTCTGACCTTCACAAGATGATTTGAGCAGATATGGGTATATCTACTTGATGAAACATAAGTCTGAAATAATTGAAAGGTTCAAAGAATTTCAGAGTGAAGTGGAAAAATCATCGTAACAAGAAAATAAAGTTTCTGCGATATGATCACGGAGACGAATATTTGAGTTACGAGTTTGGTCTTCAATTAAAACAATGTGGAATAGTTTCACAGCTCATGCCACCTGGAACACCACAACATTATGGTGTGTCCGAACGTCGTAACCGCACTTTATTGGATATGGTGCGATCTATGATGTCTCTTATTGATTTACCATTATCGTTTTGGGGTTATGCATTAGAGACAACTGCATTCACGTTAAAAGGGCACCATCTAAATCCGTTGAGACGACACTATAAGAACTGTGGTTTAGCAAGAAACCCAAGTTGTCATTTCTCAAAGTTTGGGGCTACGATGCTTATGTGAAAAAGTTTCATCCTGATAAGCTCGAACCCAAATCGGAGAAGTGCGTCTTCGTAGAATACCGAAAGGTAACTATTGGGTACACCTTCTATCACGGATCCGAAGGCAAGTTATTCGTTGCTAAGATGGATCCTTTCTAGAGAAGAAGTTTCTCTCGAAAGAAGTGAGTGGGAGGAAAGTAGAACTTGATGAGGTAATTGTACCTTCTCCCGTATTGGAAAGTAGTTCATCACAGAAATCAGTTCCGGTGATTCCTACACCAATTAGTGAGGAAGTTAATGATGATGATCATGAAACTTCAGATCAAGTTGCTACCAAACCTCGTAGGTCTTCCAGAGTAAGATCCGCACCAGAGTGGTACGGTAATCATGTTCTGGAAGTCATGTTACTAGACCATGATGAACCTACGAACTATGAGGAAGCGATGATGAGCCCAGATTCTGCGAAATGGCTTGAGGCCATGAAATCTGAGATAGGATCCATGTATGAGAACAAAGTATGGACTTTGATTGTCTTGCTCGATGATCAGCAAGCCATGTTAAATAAATGGATCTTCAAGAGGAAGATGACAACGATAGTAGTGTTACTATCTACAAAGCTCGACTTGTCACAAAAGGTTTTCGACAAGTTCAAGGTGTTGACTACAATGAGATTTTCTCAACTATAGCGATGCTTAAGTCTGTCCGAATCATGTTAGCAATTGCCACATTTTATGAAATCGGCAAATGGATGTCAAAACTACATTCTTTCATGGATTTATTAAAGAAGAGTTGTATATGATGCAACCGAAGGTTTTGTCAATCCTAAAGGAGCTAACAAAATGTGCAAGCTCCAATGATCCATCTATGGACTGGTGCAAGCATCTCGAGTTGGAATATATGCTTGATGATTTGATCAAAGCATATGGTTTTATACAGACTTTTGGAGAAGCCTGTATTTACAAGAAAGTGAGTGGGAGCACTACAACATTTCTGATAAGTATATGTGAATGACATATTGTTGATCGAAAATAATGTAGAATTATTCTACAAAGCATAAAGGAGTATTTGAAAGGAGTTTTTCAAAGAAGGACCTCGGTGAAGCTGCTTACATATTGAGCATCAAGATCTATAGAGATAGATCAAGACGCTTGATAAGTTTTTCAATGAGTACATACCTTGACAAGATTTTAAAGTAGTTCAAAATGGAACAGTCAAAGAAAGAGTTTCTTGCCTGTGTTACAAGGTGTGAAATTGAGTATGACTCAAATCCCGACCACGGCAGAAAATAGAAAAAAGAATGAAAGTCATTCCCTATGCCTCAGTCATAGGTTCTATAAAGTATGCTATGCTATGTACCAGACCTATTGTATACCTTGCTCTGAATTTGGCAAGGGAGTACAATAGTGGTCTAGGAGTAGACCACTGGACATTGGTCTAGAACATCCTTAGTGAGGAATAAGGAAATATTTATCGATTATGGAGGTGATAAAAGAGCCCGCCGTAAAGAGTTACATCGATGCAGAGCATTGTAGACATAGAATATTTGCGAAATACATACGGCTCTGAATGTGACAGACCCGTTGACTAAACTTCTCTCACGAGCAAAACATGATCATACCTTAGTACTCTTTAGGTGTTAATCACATAGCGATGTGAACTAGATTATTGACTCTAGTAAACCCTTTGGGTGTTGGTCACATGACAATGTGAACTATGGGTGTTAATCACATACATATGTGAATATTAGTGTTGAATCACATGATGATGTGAACTAGATTATTGACTCTAGTGCAAGTGGGAGACTGAAGGAAATATGCCCTAGAGGCAATAATAAAGTTATTATTTATTTCCTCATATCATGATAAATGTTTATTATTCATGCTAGAATTGTATTAATCGGAAACATGATACATGTGTGAATACATAGACAAACATATAGTCACTAGTATGCCTCTACTTGACTAGCTCATTAATCAAAGATGGTTATGTTTCCTAACCATAGACATGTGTTGTTATTTGATTAATGGGATCACATCATTAGGAGAATGATGTGATTGACATGACCCATTCCGTTAGCCTAGCACTTGATCGCTTAGTATATTGCTATTGCTTTCTTCATGACTTATACATGTTCCTGTAACTATGAGATTATGCAACTCCGCTTACGGAGGAACACTTTGGTGCTACCAAATGTCACAACGAATCGGGTGATTATAAAGGAGTACTACAGGTGTCTCCAAAGGTACATGTTGGGTTGGCGATTTGAGATTAGGTTTTGTCACTCCGATTGTTGGAGAGGTATCTCGGGCCCTCTCGGTAATGCACATCACTAGAAGCCTTGCAAGCAATGTAGCTAATGAATTAGTTACGGAATGATGCATTAACTAACGAGTAAAGAGACTTGCCAAGAACGAGATTGAACTAGGTATTGGATACCGACGATCGAATCTCGGCAAGTAACATACCGATAACAAAGGGAACAACGATGTTGTTATGCGGTTTGACCGATAAAGATCTTCGTAGAATATGTAGGAGCCACTATGAGCATCTAGGTTCCGCTATTGGTTATTGACCAAGAATAGTTCTAGGTCATGTCTACATAGTTCTCGAACCCGTAGGGTCCGCACGCTTAAGGTTTCGATGATGCTTATATTATGAGTTTATGAGTTTTGATGTACCGAAGGAGTTCGAGTCCCGGATGAGATCGGGGACATGACGAGGAGTCTCAAATGGTCGAGACGTAAAGATCGATATATTGGACGACAATATTCGGACATGAAAAAGGATTCGAGTGATTCGGGTATTTTTCGGAGTACCGGGTAGTTACGGGAGAAGCAATGGGCCTTGATGGGCTTTAGTGGGAAGAGGAGAAAGGGCCAAGGGCTGCTGCGCCCCCTCCTCTAGTCCGAATTGGACTAGGGAAAAGGGGCCGCCACCTTCCTTCTCCTCCACTTCCTTCTCCTTCCTCCCTCTTGGTGGACTCCTACTAGGACTTGGAGTCCTAGTAGGACTCCACATCCTGGCCGCACCTATTGCCTTGGCCGGCCTCCTCCTCCTCCATCCTTTATATACTGAGGCAAGGGGCACCCCATGGACACACAAGTTGATCTACGGATCGTTCCTTAGCCGTGTGCGGTGCCCCCTCCACCATATTCCACCTCGGTCATATCGTCGCGGAGTTTAGGCGAAGCCCTCGCTATGTAGAGCATCATCATCGTCACCACGCCGTCGTGCTGACGGAACTCATCCCCGACACTTTGCTGGATCGGAGTCCGGGGATCGTCATCGAGCTGAACGTGTGCTGAACTCGGAGGTGCCGTACGTTCGGTACTTGGATCGGTCGGATCGTGAAGACGTACGACTACATCAACCGCATTGTCATAACGCTTCCGCTTACGGTCTACGAGGGTACGTGGACAATACTCTCCCCTCTCGTTGCTATGCATCACCATGATCCTTGCGTGTGCGTAGGAAATTTTTGAAATTACTACGTTCCCCAACAGATACGTCTCCAACGTATATATAATTTATGTAGTATTCATGCTATTATATTATCCATCTTGGATGTTTAATGGGCTTTACTATGCACTTTTATATTATTTTTGGGACTAACTTATAAACCCAGAGCCCAGTGCCAGTTTCTGTTTTCCTCCTTTTTTCACTGTTTCGCAGAAAAGGAATATCAAACGGAGTCCAAACGGAATGAAACCTTTGGGAGAGTTATTTTGGAACGGAAGCAATCCAGAAGACTTGGAGTGTACGTAAGGGAAGCAACGAGGAAGGCACGAGGCAGGGGGGCGCGCCCACCCCCCCTGGGCGCGCCCTCCACCCTTGTGGGCCCCTCGTGGCTCCCTTGACCGACTTCTTTCAACTATATATATATTCATATACCCTAAAAACATCGGGGAACAGAATAGATCGGGAGTTTCGCCGCCACAAGCCTCTGTAGCCACCAAAAACCAATTGGGACACTATTCTGGCACCCTGCCGGAGGGGGATCCCTCACCGGGGGCCATCTTCATCATCTTGACGCTCTCCATGACGAGGAGGGAGTAGTTCACCCTCGGGGCTGAGGGTATGTACCAGTAGCTATGTGTTTGATCTCTCTCTCTCTCGTGTTCTTGAGGTGGTACGATCTCGACGTATCGCGAGCTTTGCTATTATAGTTGGATCTTATGATGTTTCTCCCCCTCTACTCTCTTGTAATGGATTGGGTTTTCCCTTTAAAGTTATCTTATCGGATTGAGTCTTTAAGGATTTGAGAACACTTGATGTATGTCTTGCCGTGCTTATCTATGGTGACAATGGGATATCACGTGATCCACTTGATGTATATTTTGGTGATCAACTTGCGGGTTCCGCCCATGAACCTATGCACAGGGGTTGGCACACGTTTTCGTCTTGACTCTCCGGTAGAAACTTTGGGGCACTCTTTGAAGTTCTTTGTGTTGGTTGAATAGATGAATCTGAGATTGTGTGATGCATATCGTATAATCATACCCACGGATACTTGAGGTGACACTGGAGTATCTAGGTGACATTAGGGTTTTGGTTCATTTGTGTCTTAAGGTGTTATTCTAGTACGAACTCTATGATAGATTGATCCGAAAGAATAACTTTGAGGTTGTTTCATACCCTACAATAATCTCTTCATTTGTTCTCCTCTACTAATGACTTTGGAGTGACTCTTTGTTGCATGTTGAGGGATAGTTATATGATCCAATTATGTTATTATTGTTGAGAGAACTTGCACTAGTGAAAGTATGAACCCTAGGCCTTCTTTCCTAGCATTGCAATACCGTTACGCTCACTTCTACCACTTGTTACCTTGCTGTCTTTATATTTTCAGATTACAAAAACCCATATCTACCATCCATATTGCAATTGTATCACCATCTCTTCGCCGAACTAGTGCACCTATTCAATTTACCATTGTATTAGGTGTGTTGGGTACACAAGAGACTCTTTGTTATTCGGTTGCAGGGTTGTTTGAGAGAGACCATCTTCATCCTACACCTCCCATGGATTGATAAACCTTAGGTCATCCACTTGAGGGAAATTTGCTACTGTCCTAAAAACCTCTGCACTTGGAGGCCCAACAATGTCTATAAGAAGAAGGTTGTGTAGTAGACATCAAGGAGGCCAGGGAGGGAGACCATCGTCGCGCGGCCGCCGAGGAGCGCAGGCGGGAGCTCCAGGCCTTGAACGCCTCCCTGGAGTAGCAGGTGGAGGCGCGTATAGCTGCCTTGTAGTCTATGAAGGGCGCACCGTCCGACGAGGAGGAGATCTCGAGGCGCGAGGAAGCACTATTGATGGAGGCCACAGAGCACAACCTTGAGTTTGAGCGATTGGAGACGAGGGAGCGCCGAGTCGCCCAAGCAGAGGATGTTGTCGGCGTGCGTGAGGTCAGGGCCCAGGAGGAGGCCGACCGTAGGGCAGCCGAGGCACGCGCCGATCTTGCTGGAAGGTACGACCTGAAGCTGAAGATCGTGGAAGCTGAAGCTGTGGGCAGGACCGCTGCCCTCAGGTCGGGGCTGGCATACGCGGAACAGCGTGAGAAAGCCGCCGCAACCGCCCTGATCTCAGCGCAGGCTGAGCTGGCCTCCACCCATGCCGAGCTGCTCTCTCTTCAGCAGCGGGTTGTCAGCGTCGAGTCCTTCGCGTAACAGAGCAGGGAAGAGGCACTTCACCGGCAGACGCTACTGCGCGAGCATGTTCCCATGCTTCGGGGCCTCAGGACAAGGGCTAATCAGGCGCTTGATACCATCTGTGATGAGCACGCTCCCCACCCACACGCCGAGGACTATGCCGGCCATCTTCGCTTCTTCACTGACGTTGTGATGCGCCTGGAGAACCGAGCTGAGAGGGCTCACGAGCTTGTGGACGAAAAGAGTCGGGGCCTCCTCGGGTGTGCATTCTCCCGCGTCTTCAGCCATCTCCTGAACACCAATCCTGACTTTGATTTTGACGCTGCCATTGCCCCAGTGCATGAGGTCATCCAGGACAACCTAGCGCGTTGGGTGGACGACAATGTGGATGCTCTGGTTAGGACCTTTGCTTCTGATGACGATGCAATGGTGGTAGCGGTGGACGAGGGCGACGTGGTTGATGGCGGTGAAGACAGCGACAGCGACGGTGCCAGCAGCCTGTCCGGAAGCGATTCGGGAGACGAGGCGAGCGACATGTCCGACTGAGCACGCGCTTCTTCATTTTGAACCTGCACGCAAAAGCTTGGGTACAACCCCTGACAATGTAAGAGCATTTTGGGGAGGGGGGCCCTCGTGTAAATAAACTACCACTTTATTCCCTAGGCTAGGCTTAAAGTGCGCTTTTGTGTGCTCGCGACCCCTCTTTGCGGGCTTGCTGCCATACTTACTTTGGTTCAGTCGAGCATCAAACCGATTTGGCAACTGCGGATGTGCATTTCATCTGAGGGGAGCCCCTCACGAGCTCACGAGGTTTTGGTTTCCTGAGGGGTCTGCCGGTTCACCCGAGACGGCCTCGCGAGAAGCGAGCGCCGGTAATGGTGAGGTGCGCGCACAGTGCACGTACGCCGCTGCCAGCCCCCGCTCGCGAGGTGCTCGAAAGGGGGGAGAGCGGATGGAAATCTCAAACAAAACATGAATCCAGAAACTCAAGAAATCAACACGGACGAGAAAGGATGCCCCCCACGATTGACAATGGAAATACAACTTCAAATTCAAGATCAAAAAACTGTAAGTGTGTGCTACAGAAAAGAGGTCAAAAGCAAATGGCCGCGTCCAGCACCTAGCTAGTCTTCTTGTCTTCCCTCCAGCGTGGAGCTAAGTGCTTTCACTGGTTGTGAGCATAGTCACTGGGGACAGTGTCGATGGCCAGTGTGGAGCATGGTGCTTCCACTAGAACGTGGGCGGGAGCCCCCGAGGCCCGAGGGCGGCACTCCGGAGACTCTGGGGTGTGTACAGCCCCTCTCATTATTACGTGGGAGTGTCACGAGCGGAGACCTTCACAGGCGTGAGCCTTGCTTCATATCATCAGACGAGGGCCCCGCCTTGCGCCGCCCTCGACCACCATTGGGGCGTCCGGAAACCAGGACGATGCCAAGGGGCAAAGGGGACGCCAGGGGCGTCCTCGGCGACTACGGGACCTCTGCCAGGGTGAAGGATCGCCAGTGCCTCCCCGGTAGAGGACCTACCTCTGGGTGACACCTTGCTTGATGCAGTGCAGGGGGGCTTGCTCCCGGCTCCTCCCACGCTTCCCCTAGTGCGCTTCCCCCGATGGGAGGGGGTTGCCGTGCCGGGGCCATCGTCCACCGCTGCGACTCGATTCACTTGCGACTCATGGTTAGTATAAGCCTGCTCCTGAGAGTTTAGTGGTACCCTGCAACTGTTGTCGCCGGCGGGGTCGGCGAGGCTCCCGGGTGGCTCCTGGAAGGCCTCAACTTTCGGCGTCTCCTCCCCCCAACCCGGCTCGAGGAACGAGCCGGGGTCATCTTCCGGCGTGTACTCCTGGTCCATCATGCGGGGCTCATAGGCCTCCGGAGCCGCTGCCCCAGAAACCCCGCCGAAGTGCCCCGCGCTCCACGTCATCGGTCCCAGCGCGCCGCCCCGAGGATGGAAGGGCGGCATCCTGCTAGGGCTGTAGGGGGCAACACTCACGACTGTGCCCTCCGGGGGAGGCAAAGGTGGCAACAGTTCAGCCCAACGTGACTTTGGGCCTGTTAAAGGCCTGTCGTATAATTCGGCCCGTTGATGCATGTACTAAGCTTTCAGCCTCTTAAAGGCCCATGATATCAGTGGGCCAACTAAGGCCCAAGATATGTTTCGGCCTGGTAACGGCCCGTCATATAACTGGGCCAAAAAAGGCCCAGTCTACATTTCAGCCTATTGAAGGCCCGTCGACGACTAGTGAAAATTGAGGCCCAACATGCATTTCGGCCTGCTAAAGGCCCATGGTTTCTTCCAGGCCGTAACAAGCCAGTAGAATATTCAGCCTGTTAATGGCCCAATGCTAGCTGGGCCAATCTAAGCGCTGGGTCCACAAAAGGCCCAACTAAAATTTGGGCCGAATATAGGCCGGAGTAAGTTGTTGGCCTGGCGCAAAGTGTGAAGGCCCCAATGGCCATTCAGGCCCAAGAAAGATGCAGACCGGCCCAATTGTGGCCCGCTAAAAACCAAGCCCGTTAGAGGCGAATGTTTCGGCCCGGTCTACTACATCAGATTTTTTTGGATAGCGGATGATGGCAGTAACTAGTAGGAATTAAGAACAAACCTACTCTATACAATAAAGAAATTACCACATAGTAACTTAGAATAAACCTACACTATACAATAAAGGATTTATGGTATATTACATCCACTCGGCATCGAAGCGTCACCAGTGATCATAAAGCGCAACGAAGAAGCAGATTACAAAAAATGGGCACATTGCAGCGTAACAAAATAATACTGAACCGAGACCACTTCCAAGACAGTTCAAGAAAGATTAGCCTTGCGCGGGAACTGCTGCACAAGCTGCTGAGCAAGGCTGTGAGACCGGCCTAGCATGTCGGTCATAGCTTCCAGGTGTAGCTATTTAGCAATGAGGTTCTCATTGGTGTTCTCCGCAATCTTTCTTAGAGATAGGACTTCAAGTTGAAGTTGAGTTGCAGAATGCCTTTCTGCTAGAACTTGGGACTGAAGAAGTCAAACTGATTCAGACAGCAAATTTTGTGAGCTTGTCTGACTGCTAGTCTCAAGTAACTTGAACACTGCATCAAGACAAGACTTTGGGGTTGTCTCGCTATCTTCAAGATGTTTTGCCTTCTTTGCTGCAATATATGTTGGGTTTGTCTCATAGCCTTTAGCAGACTTGTGCATGCCATCAGGCATATCACCCTGAAACAAGCAGAGAGATGACAGGTTTTCCACATGTATAAACAAATATGATAACTGTGCTGTCAATTCCATCCAATTTCAAATTAGCAAATAAAGAGTAAGTTTAAAATATCAATAGCATAATCTGGCATTGTTCATAATGCGGGGAGCTTCACCACACTACTGGATTACCATGTCAACATAACAAGCATAGATGAAGGGCAAACACAATCATTGTATCTATTTGGTTAATGTGCATGGCATGTTGTTCATATTATCAGCCACATCAGTAAGATAAAACAGGAGATGACAAGGTGCATACGTGGGCTGCTTCACCACACACTGGATTATAGATCCACAAAAACAAGCATACATATAGGGAGTATTGAGTAATGTGCATGGTATGAATAAGGAATTTGGTTTTACAAGTAAAACTTGGAACTTACGGTTCTTGCGAACATGCATTTTGATAGAAACAACAAACTAAACGGAAGTAAACAACAGGGAGTATGAGCAAATTAAACAGCACTTGAGGATAAAGGCTTTAGAAGGACTGACTTACATTAACAGTTAACACCGGCTTTATAATGCCCTTCTCCATGTCAAGGGAAGGATAACTCAAGAATTTCAGCACAGAATCTTCTTCATAAGCATGGCATGTACTCTACATTTTGTAGAGAGTAATTATAGATATGATAATACTGGAAGGGATATAGGATAATGAAGATAAGATGCAGATTCATGCTACATAATCAACTACCAATCCCTGGAAGTACAAGTGTTACAGGACAAAATGTACTGATAAGACCAATGGGCTACACTTCTGCACTGGCATTGTCTGTGTATTCAACTTTTTGGTAAGATTAAATATAGATCTGATATCTTTTAGTAAATGGTGGGCGAGGGAGATAAGATGCAGAATGCTACACATTGAACAATCTTCTTCCCATAATACAAGAGTGTTTTGAACACCGTGTACTTGTACAAAACGTTCTTATATTATGGGACGGAGGAGTAGCTGTTAATGTAAGTACAGTGATATATGACGTTCAGTCCTTACAAGAGGACTGCAGAGCTAAACCTCTTCAAAAGCATTGGGTTGATTCTAAATTTATGTAAGAGTCCATAAGGATCTTATAATGTCCACCAAATGGACGATAACGAGGCTAACATGTGCAGTGATGCTACATAATCAAACATCGATGAAAGTAAGTATGGTCATACAGGGCAAGAGGTACTCACAAGAGCAATGCAGTGTGCAGTATAGTTGCGAGATTCTGTGGTCCCTTGAGAATGAATGTTCTTCTGCTAACAGTTTTCATACAAGTGAGAAGTTAAGGTAAATGCAGAAATGTAGTTCAAACTATGATGTGATATCATAGACAGTACCTTACACTACAGACGAGACCAATGTGTAACAAGATTATTCCAGTCATAGTCAGATAAATGTAGCACCGAAGACTTTACAAAAAATTTGTTTAGAGGCTTGCCATCGAAGTGCGCTTGCCTCAGGTAGGAACGATACTTCATCAACAAGTGCTTGAAAAGTGCAACCAACCCTTGCTCGTCTTGACAATCCAGTTTGGTCCTCGCCTATTTAAAAAAATGAAATCTTGTGTCTTCTGTCAGCAGAAACATATGCAGTAATTACCATGAATAACATTAGTACATTACTTACTCGTAAGTTGCGGAGGAAGACTGGAAATTGTTCTGTGTCTGCGGTATAATCTTTCCATGAAGGAAAGATGCGCACAAAGTTCCTAACAACAATTTAAGCTTCGTCTTCTAAACTGGGAAGAAATGGAACAGGGGTCCTATTTGCTACAATTGGGGATCTCTCTGGTTCGAAAATGGATTTGGCAACTGGATTTGGTGTTCTCTTTGCTAGAATGGGGGTTTTGCGTCGTAGAGCTGGTGCTATGTCAATCGGCATCATCATACTGCTTTGCTGCGGTTGGGGTCTCGCTGAGTTGGGGCATCGAAATGACCAGTGTAGTAGGGCTAGAGTCTGCTAGAGTTGCGGTGTTTTATGGTCGTGTGATATTGCAACTACACCTAATGGGCTATTTGATTTATCGGTGTCACTACCTTTTCCAAATACTTTGCTTGTGCTCCTCCGCGATCAGCAATCGCCCTCTTCCTTTTGAACGTCTGATACACAAGAACAACATTTGAATGGATAAATATGGTATGATAACAGATGGAATATGTACTGAAAATGAATAGGTGGGGCGTATTCACATACACGATGTGTAAACTAAGCTAATGGCAGTGCAACAAAGTAGAAGCAATGCAAAGCATCAGTTGCAAGATATGTGCGACCAATATAACCGTGGAAAGTTAGAGCAAGCACCTTCATGGGTGAATAAGATAGGGCATCTGCCTCTCACTCCTCCACTAGGGAGCTACATTGACATAGGTCTCCCTCTAGCTCAGAATCACTGTTAGGATCATATTCTGAGCACGAATCTGTAGGTGGAGAGCGTTTGCATTGCATTGCATCCAGACTTGATTTCAGTCCCTTAATGCCAAGTTTGATAGCCATGGCATTGTTCTGCTTTATTCTTTTGATGCGCACAAGCTCATAATCATTATGATGCTGTTCAGAATATGAGATTCATGAAAACATAAAAAGTAGTCAGATTATCTATGGAATGCATTGCAGATTAAACTCTAAGAGTGTCTCCCTATAAACCCCTGCATATGCAAAGTTCACCCCCCAACCGTGCTGACCAGACCACACACAGAAATACAAACCCCTTATGTCTCTATAACAGGCACACACACATCACAAAACTGAAGTAGGAACATTAGAATCAAATCAAATTCGTATTTGAACAAATAAACCAAGGAAGTATGAGTGGCGTAATGTTTAGCTTCAAGGGTGGCGTGTTGGTAGTGCGACACAAAGCAAGTAAGCAGATTGTATTCCATGTAAAAGATCGTAGCCTATGTAAAAGCTGGAAATGACACTTTCTTTCTATACAATGCAGTGTTCATTGCCCACACATGATGGAAGAGATTACACAGAGAAATACTATTCACTCATGTCTATGGTTCTAGTATTTTGAAACAGGGTGGTCCACCCTAAAAGAATATTGACAACAAATATGAGAAGGCAAGCATAGATGTAGTGAATCAATCATTTACTTGTGAGCTCACTAGGACAAGTATGCAGAATTGTAACTGCAGTAAGAGACCGTCCAAAATCTGAATCAAGAAGTTTGTCTAGCACTTACTGTTTGCAACTATTCGACGTGAATAATTGGATATCACATCGAATGAGTAAGAAAGACAAGTAAAATTTTCAACAAACCTGGCCTGCAGTAGTAATCTGGGTCAATGTCACTACGACCAACAGTCCAAAATGACTAGTGTCTGTTCCTAGGGCCGGAATTTTGAAACCCTATGAACTTTACAGGTACTAAAGATTACTGAAATACATCTGAACCATTAACTTTAGGTAGCACTCAGCACACAACAAACCCGAACGATAGTCCTGCCTAATGAGTAATGAATCAATTAGAAAATGGGTGATGAGGAGTGGCTGCTGAAGTGCTGAGTGTTGAGGACGTATCTCAGGATAAATCGGGTTGGCGTAGTGGGTGCTGCACGCCTGAGCCATGAACGGACTGGGAAGGTAGGCAAGGCAGTGCACCCGGGCAGCGGTGACGCTGTAGGGCGAGCGGCTCCTGACCTCCTGCTAGTCCGGCGTCTCCTCCTAGAGTCATGTCGTCCGGGGATGACAAGTCGCCAGCTGGAAGAGCGCAACAGAACATAGCGGAATCGGGGCCTGGAACGACCCAAAATCCCAGGGTGGGCCGGCCCACCGTGGGCACCCTATAGAGATACACACCCGAGCGGCGAACATGCATTTTCCAAACTAAATTAGGAACATTTAGATGAACAATTAAACGACTCTATTTTAATAATATCAGATTCGTATTTGAACAACTAAGCTTGTTTAGCTTGATGGGTGGAGCAGTGCTATTATGACACGAAGCATGTATTCTCATCATATAGTGATCATATAAGGGGGAAACCCTAAGCATTTTTTTTAGAAATTCCCCTCCGATTTCTATTAAAGAAACCACCATGGAACCAACATGATCAATTAAACCCTAAGCATGATCAATTAAACCATATTATGAATGTGCCATGGCAGATTTAAAGCTGCAAACCGGAGAAATGATATTTAGCATCCATTGTTTGCTTCGAACTAAGAACTAAATTCTAAGAGCTGAAAAGAAACTAGAGTAAACAAGTTACGATCTATTTTCTGGTTGAGATCAAAAAGTTGAGGAGATATGAAGTACCACCTCTCTTGCGGTGCCGTGTAGGCATCGAAGTGCGATAATTGTCGGTGGCGTTGAAGCAGATCTGCGACGGTAGACGGGTGCATCGGGGGATAAGTCCCGTTGCGGTGGAACAGAAGGTCATGTGAGCGGCCTCGGCAAAGAGGACGACATCGCTGATGAAGCGAGAGGACGCGAGGCAAGGCTCTTGGTCCATCATTGTGGATGAGAAACGTC
This sequence comes from Aegilops longissima, assembly GCA_021605205.1. Lineage (NCBI taxonomy): Eukaryota > Viridiplantae > Streptophyta > Magnoliopsida > Poales > Poaceae > Aegilops > Aegilops longissima. The sequence continues at coordinate 405,321,458 of CM038682.1, forward strand.
CATCTCTAGCAGTGGACGACGCAGTCTTGGTAGGCGCTCTGGCATGGTGGAGGACGATGGCGATGGATGGGGTGGAGGACGGCGGTGACGGATGGGGTGGCGGACGGAGGAGGCTGGTGTGGGATGGTGTTCTAGCGCGGACGATGTATGAATGGGAAAATGGAGGGAGAGGTACGGGGAACCATGTTTTTGGGATGCGCCTGTCTGAAATATGGGAAAGTTACGAACTTAGCACCCGTTTAAAATTTGTACGTCTCGTGGGTTGGGGATAGGATGTTAATCTCGCATCTCGCAAATATTTGCCCAGAGCGATTTCGGGCGAGGAGAGGGTGTTTTGGCGCCCATGGTTGGCGCCCATGGTTTATGAACGGGGCTGACAGGTAGGGAGGTTGTGTCACGTCTGAGTGAAGTTGAAAACCTACCCCTATTGAAAATATTTGCCTACATCGATTTCGGCCGAGCCGAGTTTGTTTTGCCTCCCACCGTGTATGAATGGGGAAATGGAGGGAGAAACAGTGGTCTTTCGGACGAGCTTGAATCAAATGTGTTTTGACGCCCATGTTTGGCGCCCACCGTGTCGGAATGGGCTCAGAGGTGGTCGTGTCACGTCTAATTGAAGTTACTAACCTACCCCTATTGAAAGCAGTGGAAATCGGGCCGATGGATTGTCCGTGTAATGGGTAGACAGTAATTTCCATCCCCCAAACACTTGGCTGCGGGCAGCCTACGTGGGAGTGGACATTTTGCCGCTTCTTTCGAATTTTGGGACAATGAGCATCCACGTTTACCCTGGCAACTAAATTCGAATCCATTTTGTATTCCTATACGAATCTTTATAAATCATTCTATGTGTTTTTATATATCTTCAAAAGCATGATAAAGATGTATTCCACTATCATATATGAATATGATTTACAAATGCCAATACTCAAATTCAGAAGCTAGAATCCAGTTTAAGGTGAATTCGAATATTTGGAACACTTTATGTCCAACTCAAATGTCACACGCAGCATAATGTGTACTCCCATTTAGATATGTAGACAAGCGATGTATCAAGATTCAAATACCGAGTCAATCAACCAAGAATGTACATAATTAACAGACATATAAACACTCATAGAGTATATGGATCAATAATATCAACTAACATACATAAGCCAGGCCGCTGTACTTTTTTTTACTAGAACATCATCCTTTTTTTAGTGAAGCTACTACAACATCTTTGCCCTTTCCGATGCATGCCACTTATGGTCCATCTATACTATTATTATTGCTGAATGCACATTCAACCCGATTGGCATATTTTTAGGTCTGGAACAACAATCAAAATGAAATGTCTCCGAGTCTTATCAATTAATACAGACTTGTGTTCAAATAAAATGACAAACCAAAAAACAAAAAACAATTATTATGTGATCTCTAAAACAAATGGTTTGATTGATTAGATGAACAAACAACACAAAGGTTATTCAATGATGGAAAGAACGTTTCACCTATGATTTACCAAGTGGGAATTTAATTTCCTTTTTTCCTTCAGGACCTTGACAATGCGGTCAGTCCCAGCTTGCTTCGTTTTGAAATCCACTAAATATTGAATGGTTTGCTTGAGCACTGCTTGTGATTGTGCTGTTTGCTTCCTCAACATGTCAACTTCATCTCTAAGTGCAGAAGTAGAATCTCTTTCTACCACTAGTTTAGCCTCTAAAGCATCAACAGTTGGCAATTCATGATGCATGATTGGGCCGGTGCCACTACTGTGGGATGATACAATGTCCATGGGGACATCGCTCTTTGATCTTGGTCTAACCAATTTTGCCATTAAAGTTCCGATTGGATTCCGAAAAGTTGAAGTTAGCAAAACATCTCAACTAGGAGTTATAACAGCAAACCAGTTAAACAAACAAGGAATGAAAGAGTTTCAATTGGATGCTGAAAAGTAGTTATTAACATCATTGTAACCGGTTGTTACAGCAGCAAACCAGTTAAACAAACAAGTTTCACAAAAGGTACCTGTGGCATTGGAGTTTCTCTTCGATCCTGAAAAGTTGAGTAGCCAGTAACGTGATTAGAGCAACCGGTTGCAGCAGCAAAGCAGTTAAACAAACAAGTTTTGCAAAAGGAACCTGTTGTGGCATTGGAGTTTCTCTTGGATCCTCGAAAAGTTGAGTAGTCAAGAATTTGATTAGAGCAACAAGTTACAGCAGCAAACCTGTTACACAAATATATTTTTGAAAATGTACCTGCTGTGCAATTGAACTTCCAATTCGATCCTGAAAACTTGAAGTTGGAAATATGATTACAACAACAAGTTACAGCAGCAAACCAGGTAAACAAGGAAGTTTCTGAAAACATACCTGTTGTGCCAACAGAGTTTCAGTTGGATCCTGCAAACTTGAATGTTAGCAATCAATAAATAAAGTTTTGAAAGATCCATAAGAAACTAACATCAAAGTAGTAAAACTAACTAGTTTTGGCAACGTATTTAATTACACATGAACTAGTAAAACTAACAAGTTCTTGGCAACGTATTAAAGTAACAAGTCGGTACCCTTTACCAGCAACACAGACATCTGTAAATTTCTTTGATGTAAGCAAAATGATTCCAACACATATATAAGTTAAAAAGACGGTGTCCCTCATATAAACCTGACAGTTGTCTATCTATGATCATGCAAACGTTACTAGTGCTACAAGTGATAACAACAAACCGTTTAAACAAACAGGGTATCAGAACGTAAATTACACGTGAATTCTGCTGGACCCCAGAAGTATATATGACCAGCTATCTACGTGCTTAAGTAGCTATTTAAGTTCAGGCAAACAGGTAATTCTTAACAGTAAGTATCAAACACATAGATAGGCGCAGTCTATAATAGGATTAACAGGCTATGGCATTATGTAATCAGTAGCAAACTAAATTAAGCCAAGCAACATAATTGAACAATTTTGCAATAAGTGGCTAACTAAAATTCCGAGAAGCAGATAACTGAACTTATGCTAGCTCTTTGTACATGCACACTGCAACTTCTTTTTTGCTTACAAGGTTCAACGAAGGAGTCCATGGCATCAATTGCTTGGATACGCAGTCCCAATACTTCTTTCTTTCCACACAGCATTGGTAAGTCGAATGGTTAATCTGGTAAGATGGTGCATCCTTGATATGTTATATGAGGACATGTAGTCAGACTAGTTGTAGCCACACACATCACACTGGCTTTTACTGTATATTTCGTGCGATTACATTTGGCATATCGAGATCTAAGCAATCTACAATAGGATGAAAAGACTGGCATCCTTCACATTATTGGCGAACTCAGTTCATAGAAAGAAGCAATTCAACCATTCTGTGGGTAAATCAAAAGTGCCACTGGAATATTTTTCACTACCCCAATCATACACACAAAAAGGGGCGACGCCACCATAGGGGCTGGTATGGGCAGCCGCCTCGGGTGGTTGGAAAGTGTGCACCTAGTTTGAGTCATCCAGGTTGGCCGAGGCTAGTTTTGTTTGGCCCAAAGCACAACCAGGAAATGTAAAAAATGAAGAAAAATGTTTCAATTTGGATGGGCCAACAACGTAAGTGCAAGGTAGGCCCTATAGCAGGCTCGCGGCCCAAACGAGCACCTCCCATATCGATCGACAGCAGGAAAAATCCCAATTCGTTTGCTCCAGCCTCTAGTCTGGTTTGCTCCTAAACTAGCCGCCGCTGGACAGACCGACACAGCACTTCCTCACGCCCTCATTGGAGGGCGGTCGCCGGGCTTCAATCAAACGGATGGACAGGAATATGAAGATCTAACCCTGTGTGTAGCCTGTGTGGGAGGCAGCGGCGGCAGCACGGGCATGGCATCAAGCTTGCGCAAGCGGACACAGTCGCAGCTTGCAAGAGTAGCATGCGCAACGAGCAGGTACATCACATCCCTGATTATATCTAATTCAACTGTTCAATTTCTGGCCAATAGTTAAAGCTGACGGTGTTGTAAAACTGCTTCTATGTAGGGAATCTATGAGAAAATGTAACCAATTTCTGCTTATTTAATAACTCCCCCAATCAATACTGAACTGATCGAATCTGATGTATCTAATCAAGTTTCCGGTGCAAACATACAAGCTCATGTTGTTCTTGAGCCTGAAGTGTCTAACGAACAGACTGCTAATGAAGGATTTGATGCAAACATTTTACATGCTCCTGGTGACGAACATATAGTGTCTAATGAGGGATCTAATGCAAGCATTTTGCAAGCTCCCATTGAAGGATTCAGTGTCTAATGATGATCTGCTATGTTGAGAGAGACATAGAGATTTGCAGGCATTGATGACAAGAAAATTATAGTACATTTTCATGGCTTGAGGAAACGTCGAGGCCATCTACCAGAAAGTCCCCGTATCATGAAAACGTAGCATAAATATTTTTCTAATCTGTTGTTTGAAACTATCGGCATACTTGTGCAGGATAGATATATTGATATGCAGTTTGCGCACTGGTTATAGGTGCAATTACACTTCGATATTTTCAGCCAGAGAACGAATAATTCAAGCAGGTACAAACCATGTTAGTAGTCCTTGTACACTATGTTGCATTTTTTGTTTTTGGTTCTTGCATCATTTAGTGTTTTATAATCTGAACTACTTTGGATCATTAGCCGGTTTTCAAAGTGCATGTAGCTTCTCATTTCTCAAGTTATGTTGATTTCTGGAGTGCAAGTGCCTTCGTATTTTTTAAGTTAAATGTTTACCCCTGGTAACTTGAATTCGTGGATCCGCTACTGCACACAAATCATACATGCATGTTAGTATGAATTAAATGAAATGCAGGGACTTACGCTAGCTCGTTGTACATGCTCACTGCAGCTCTGCTTGCGCTTGGGATGTTCCATGTACAAGTCCATGTTACCACTTGCTTGGATGTGCAGGCCTTGTGCTCCTTGCACCCCCTCTGCATTTTTGACACGACGAATGGTTGATCAAATAAGAGGAGTCGACCTTGCTGTTGTACCGGAGGACAGATACTTACAAGGTTATACGGGTGTGCAGGATGTGTATGAGATCCCGTAGCGCCGTCATGCTTCGCTAAAAAATGGTTTTGCATGTTTCAAATGATATCTCCAGAAGAAATAAGAGTTAAAGTCAGAGTTTCATAGGCGTGTAAGCTAAGAGAGCAGTGAAAGGATATCCAAACGTCGTCGGAACAGTGCACAACGGAGTGATGTGTGGATACCTAGTTCGGGTCGGCGTTTGGTCATGCTCGCCTAGCTAGAGTGCAGCTCACTTCAGAGCCGTTGAGGGTGATGCGCCGGCTGGCCGCGCACGGATGCAGATCTTGTGTGGCAGCGAAGGGCTATGATGCGGTGGACGAGACCCTTGGTGAAGCCCGGACGGCCTCGGGGGGCGGAGGTGCGATGATGTGCTCGGTGAAGTAGCCCCGGTGAGGTGGGAGACGGCATCAGTGAAGCGCACCTGAGGCGGTGGAAGTCGGTGTCTGTGAGGCACTTCGGATGCAGCGGCCGACGTTGTCGGTGGACCACCTGGTGCGGTGGACGAGGGCGTAGATGAGGTAGCTCCGGTGCGGTGGTGAAGTGCGACCGTCGTTTTCGTCATCGTCCGGCACAGAGGTGGGGAAAGAGACGAGACGAGGGGCGATTCGAACTTTGCTTGGGTTGGCGGTGAATTGGGGATTTGAGCAATCTGGGCGCGGAAGGGGCGGTGGAGAAGGAGATTTTGCAGGATGGAATTGGGGCCGGATATTTCAATCCAAACGTGGAAGCGAACTTATTTTGTCATCGTCCTTTTTGGGAGGGAGAGGGGGAGGAGGAGGGTTGGGTGGGGCGCAGCTTCGGTGCCTTAAAGGCACCTCCCTTTGGGTCACTGACATGTGGGCAAACCACCTGTTGGGCCCATATGTCATAGACACAAAGGTAGGTGCCTTAAGGCACTGAAGCATCGTCCGGATGGGTGGCTGGGTGCTAAGCACCGTACGACACACGCGACCACCACGACACGACCCTGGTCTACCTGGTGTGCCTACATTTGAGAGGAGATTTGAGAATGCAAACAAATCTTCTTTCATTTGCAAAGGAATCTGTATGTATTACCATGCCCGTGTTTTCCTTGCAAATAATTAGTCATTCGAAACGAGATACTATAAATTAATTAGTGAGGAGTTATTTGAAAAAAAACGAAACAGTATCCACGCTAACGTGGATTAGAGTGTGTGACACATAATTAGTTATTTGAATTAGAGTGTGTGTCACATAGCGATCTCCAATTCTAACGTGGATTTCGCATTTCACTGTATCCATGCTACTTTTTTAATACAAATTCATATCTATATGATGAACACCATTGTAGTGAGAAAACTTTTGGATGGATTCAAACATATGACCTACAAAAATAGCACAACAATCGAGTCAATGTCAACTTTTCCAAACCTAGTATGGCACGAATTTGAAATAATTACACATATGCTTGGTCCTTAGTTCAAATCTTACAATGTACACCGAATTAACACATCGATATTAAGTCTAGTACTATCTACATTCAAATGTTGTTTTTAGCACCCCCCCCCCCGGCACACACGCTACATACTTCCTGAATTGGTCAATCTTCCTCTCCTAACCACCTTAGGAAGCTATCGGTTTCCGACACACGTTCATTCTTTCTTTCCATGTTTCGATCTCTAACTCTCTCAACTATACAACCCCCTTTTTCCACTCGGTTACCAAAGGTATTTACCTCACACACCCACCATTACACCCCATGCCGAGCTCTCTTTCTCTCTCTCTCCCTCCCACCCTCTCTTGCTAGATGCATTGCCTATCTAGCCCCCAACCTCTCGCGCACACGCACGCACGTTGTCTATCTAGGTCACTCCCTTGAGACCGTCTCATTCTTTCTTCCGCACGGCGGGCCACACTCGCTCAATCTCGCTCTCTTTATTTAAGTCTCGATTAAACTCATTTTCTTTCACACACAAATGATATATCTCCCTGTTCGGGTCTCGATCGACACACTTTATACTCTCTCACGCAGATTGTCTATCTAGGTCAGTCCATCCAAGCCGCCCCCACTCTTTCAACCTCATGGCGGGCCACGCTCGCTCAATCTCTCTCTCTCCCTCTCTCTCTCTCTCTGTCTGTCCCTCTTTGAATGTCTCGACTGACCTCACTCTTTCTCGGACACAAATGATATATCTCCATGTTTGAGCCCAATTCGACATATTCATATTGTATACTCTCTCGCGCACATTGTCTATCTAGGTCACTCTCTCCAACCCGTATCACTCTTTCGATCACACGACGACCCACACTTGCCCAATCTCTCTCCCTTTATATATGTAATCGATTGACCTTGATTCCTCCCACGCACAAAATATATCTACATGTCTGTGACTGGATCATCTCTCAAGCTCTATCTTACGGATATATCGCAACAAGCAAGATGAGCATGGTCAAGTTGTCAGAAACAAGGCTCGTCTCGTTGCTCAAGGATACATTCAAGTTGAAGGGATTAACTTCGATGAAACATTTGCTCCTGTGGCTAGGCATCCGCATATTGCTAGCCTATGCAAATCATCACAACATCCTGCTATATCAAATGGATGCGAAGAGTGCATTTCTCAACGACAAGATTGAAGAAGAAGTGTATGTTGCACAACCTCCTGGCTTTGAAGATCCAAAACATCCTGATATGGTGTACAAGCTAAACAAGGCACTGTATGGCCTCAAACAAGCCCCTCGCGCTTGGTATGTCACACTCAAAGACTTCCTGAAGAGCAAAGGCTTCAAACCTGGTTCCCTGGATCCCACACTCTTCACAAAGACATATGATGGTGAACTGTTTGTGTGCCAAATATACATGGATGACATTATCTTCGGGTGCACCAACTAGAAATACAGTGATGAGTTTGGACACATGATGCAAGAGCAATATCAGATGTCCATGATGGGTGAGCTGAAGTTCTTCCTTGGCCTGCAAATTCGTCAGCAAAACAATGGCATCTTCATATCTCAAGAGAAATATCTCAAAGATTGCCTGAACAAGTTTGGAATGCAAGACTGCAAAGGTTATACGACGCCAATGCCAACCAAGAGTCATCTGGGTCCTGACGCCAATGGTAAAGAGTTTGATCAAAATGTATACCGCTCCATGATTGGTTCTTTACTTTATTTATGTGCATCTAGGCCAGATATCATGCTTAGTGTTTGCATGTGTGCTCGATTCCAAGCGGCACCAAAGGAATCGAATCACTTAGTTGTGAAACGAATTTTTCGATATTTGGCTTACACCCCAACACTAGGATTATGGTATCCAAAGGGCTCAGAGTTCGATCTAGTTGGATTCTCGGATGCTGATTATGCTGGTGACAAGGTGGATCGCAAGTCTACATCAGGCACATGTCACTTTCTGGGACAATCACTTGTCTGTTGGTCTTCAAAGAAGCAGAACTGTGTATCACTCTCCATTGCTGAATCTGAATACATTGCTGCTGGATCTTGCTGCGCTCTGCTTCTATGGATGAAGGAAACACTCAAGGACTATGGCATCCATCTGAAACAAGTACCACTCTATTGCGACAACGAAAGCGCCATCAAGATTGCCAACAACCCAATTTAGCACTCAAAGACAAAGCACAATGAAATTCTTCATCACTTTCTCAGAGATCATGTCATGAAGGAAGATATTGATATCATACACGTCAACACTGAAGAGCAATTGGTAGATATCTTCACAAAGCCCTTGGATGAGAAAAGGTTTTGCAAGTTGCGGTGTGAGCTAAATATCTTGGAATCCTCGAATGTCCTGTGATCAGGCACACATCCTAACACTTATGCATGTTGATGACTTAGATGTGCAACACACGAAGTAATGTATGTCTTCGATCAATGAAGACATACACTCTGAGTGTGAACACATTAATGCGGAATTTGACTTCGGAGCGCCACGATAATTGTGCGCCGTGTCTGGGTCTAATACTTCCTATACGATGGGTAACGCCACCACCAAATTCTTCTTTTGAAGTGTTTTTTCTCCTGGCGTTACATTTGCTAAGTCTTCGCATTTAGTTTGTCTTCAATATTAACATGACTCCATGTTTATCTTCAAAATGTTGATTTGGTCTTATTCTCATATGTACATATATTAGTGTTCTGTCCTCTACAACATTCACTTATAGCTATGTCTTCTTGTTTGAATCTTTTGAACTAAGTGAATGTGATTGGACCCTAACCTCTCTATGCTTCTACCTCAAACTCTATCTATCCAAATCATATGCATTCTGTTGAAAACCGTCGAATGTCTTCTCTGCGTCCTTGTCAGCCGAACATACAGAGACAACCACTAAATCTGTTTTAAATGCTCAATTCTTATTGCCTGAAACCCGGAGAAGCCGGAACGACCACCCAACAGTCCAGGCGTGCGTGGGAACATGGAACAACTCCCAATGTGTTGCATGTTCGCCACGTGTCCCTCGGATGTGAACCGCCAGTGGCACCTGCGTACTTGCACTGTGCCGTCCCTTTCCTTATAAATGCACATCCCATATCGGTCAAAAAATCCTTCTTCCACCTCTCCACCTCGACAAACCCTAGCGCCACTGCTAGCTCTCGACGACGCCGGCGACGAAGCGCTTAGCTGCCGCGACCTCACCAATGCCGTCCTCACGCCGGCCGCGGACATCGTCTTCTCCGCCTTTGCCGTAGGTGTCCTCCGTCGCCAAGTTAGGGCACAAAAGATCAAACTGCTCGGCCTCATCTTCTAATCCGTCTAGCAGTTCATTGTGTGGTAAATTAAAACTCTCTTTTTACTGTCTTTTTGATACGATAGATTTAGTCTTCCTACCAAAAGTGGTTTCTGCCTCCACAAATTTGGATCTATCCTGTTTTGCATCTCATATGATGCCTAGAATATTCACTTATGCTTCTTACGTAGTTAGATTCCTCACTTGTACCTATTCTTGGATTCGTACAAATCTGGGACCAACTCTCAACATATAAGTGAATTTCTTCGCGCTATGAGGTCAATGTCTTCAAAACTCATTTGTCTTCAAAATCTTCTGAGAATGCATATGACCTCTTCCCCTTCCCTCGCATATCTAATGCTTTCACAGGTACATGTCCGTGGGAGAATCCCTTGGTTCTCATAGTTTGCATTCATTTGCAGAATTCTTACAACATCATATCAACTCTCTCGAAGCCAGTTCCTGTCTGACCAGCAGACGGAAGCCTTTGACAGTGTTGAAGCCATTCAGTCTGAACTACATGGCCACAGATAAGTTAGCAAGGAAGGGAGGCAGACAGCGCCGTGGGGGAACATCAAGAAATTTGCCACCTGACCTCTATGAGCTATACAAGACAGATCCAGAGGAGGACTACAATCAGCGCAAAACACGAATCCAATAGATTCGAAGATATTGGGCAGAACAATGGTACAAGTACAGGTTCGTGACCCAGGAATATGCTGAAAAGAATGCAATCAAGCGACCCTGGGGAGACATCTTGTACAAAAATCTTCCACCCAGGTCCAGAGCTGAAACCATTGATCAAGCTTCAACCCTTGCATGGTCCGTGGACCACAACCTGCTAATGCCGACCAATCTTCGTTGCTCTGTTGTCGTGACGACAATCTGTTCAAGCGCAACTCTCAGTTTGCCAAGAACTCGGACAAAGAGAACAAGAAGTCGCGGGGATTAGATCTCAACCCAGGTCCCTCTGCTCCTCGTGCCGATGGCACACGTGAAGCTGAACTCAATCTTGTTGGGCCCTTCTACAACCTAGAAGGTCTCATCACTCACATTATGGTTCAAGGGACTGCCATGGATCACTCCACAGATGATGTTGATTCTGACGAAGTGCCTGCACCACCGAAGCCTAGGAAGCTAAAGAACCCAAGGCTTCGAAGCCTTCCACTGCACCAAAAGCTTCGCGAGTGAAGCCTCTGGCCACTGCTCCTCCTGCACCGAGTGCGCAGTCTGAAGATCCCTCACGCATCTTGAAGTCTGAGAAGAAGAAGAAGAAGCCCATGCACACCACTGGTCAAGCACTGACCCCTACTGCTGTTCTAAGAAATAAGAACGACACCATTGATCTGTCAAGTGACGACGATCTTGCTAATGATGCTCTTGAGCTGCTGATAAAGAGCAAGCAAGAGGCGGAAATCTTCAATGATTTGCCTCTCTTTGACATGGAAGTGTTGAACAATTTCGTTGATGAGTGGTTTGACACCCCCAATCTCAGCTTTGATGATCTGCAACTCCCCATTGGCCTCAGCGTCTCCTTCCATGGCGCCATTGCTCCTGAGCTGGCTCTTGCTCAAAAGATCGTTGAACTGAAGCACAAGATTGACTATGAAAAGGCTCAGTTCAAGAAGCATGTGGCCAAGCTCAGTGGGACAGACGTCCAAAACTTCAAGACCATGATGCATGAGCTCAAGAAGGCGTTTCACAAGAAACGTTATGAAGCCAAAGGTTCTCGAGAGCGCATGAAGAACCTCGCTGCCAAGTGTGTTCAAGCTTACAATGAAGCTGAGAAGCGCAAGGCACTTGGGCGTCCTGGCATCAACCCCAAGATGGCTGCCAAGCAGAAGAAGCCTACTGTGGACCAAGTTGAAGCATCCAGGCGGGAAGAACCTCGCATTGTCTTCCCTGCCAGTATGACAGGCGTGAAGCCTAAGGTCCCCACAGTGGCTTCAGAGCTTCAGAAAACAAGGGCAGCTGAAGCCAAAGCCAGAAAACACAAGACCAAGAACACCACTGACGAGGCTCCACTTGTCAAGAAGCGTAAAACCAAGAAGAAAGATCAGGCTGCTCCCACAGAGCCCCTTGTCGTCGAGCCAATTTCTGTTGCTCGTCCTGCATCTTCTCAACAAGAGCGTCGTTTGATAGTTCATGAGCCTGCTTCCCCAGAGGCTCCTGAAGCTGAAGACATTCCAGCTGTCAACCCCACTACAGCTGAAGACATTGGTCCCCAAGACAATGTAAAAGATGATGAAGTCCTTCCTCATATTGAGCACAATGTGGTATCATCGCCTGTTCTCACGAACAGCGAACTCATTAGCATTGGTCGTCCTTTGACGCCAATCGCTCAGGATGATTCATGGGCTGATCACCCTCAAGACTCCCCCCGTCAAGAAGAAACTCCAACTACTCCCCCAACTCAGGTTGAAGATGATGACTTTGAGGCCCAACCTACTCCATCTCCACAAGCGTCGCCAGCGTTCCGCAGGCTTCATAAAGGACCAAGGCCACAAGTCACTCTATCGAGTGTTCCAGAAGGAGAAGAGCACCAATCAGTATCACGCCAAGTTTTTCCTGAAGCCTCTCCTACTGCGAACATCTCCGCGTCTGAAGCCAAAGCGGCTGAAGACATTCCGACTGCATCAGCCAATGAATAAGAAGAGCCAAGAATTGAAGAAGAACGTGTTGCTACACCCCCAACCAACCCTGAAGTTGTTCTCGAGGAGAACGTGTCCAACCCTCCAGCTACTCTAGTGGAGGTTGCTAACATTGAGGCGAGCACCAACACCAACACTGAATCCAATGACGTTGTCATGGCTGACGTTCATGTGGCGCCTGAAGTTAATGTGGTGCCTGAAGTGATTGCACCTGAAGTCAATGGTGCACCTGATGCAAATCTGCAGCCTGAAGTCACTACCACAACCACGGCCACTGCTCTTGTACCGCCTCCAAGGCCACACACCATAGAGCAAGCATTTGATCATGGTCAGTTGGTTATTTTCAGATGGACCATTCTGGTTCCTCCACCTGCTGCCGGTCCACAATTTGACTATCATGTCGAGCACAGGCCTCTGGTCCAGAAGCCTAAGCCAAGACTGCCAAGATTTCCAGGTACTGCAACTTCACCAGGGTCGTTCAATGCTAATGGCTTCATTGCGCACGACACTTTCTTCGATAGTGCCAAGAACCCCTATTCCAAGCCAAGGATCTCATCTGATCGGTTCTGGAGCTATCAGCAGCGCAGTTACTATTCTTGTGTTCTCTATGACCAAGGGCGCATCTTCCCACATATGCGTCTAGACTGTGAAGCCATTGCTGGACTGCCCTGCCTAGAAGAAGCCCTAGACTGCTTCTGTGATGCTGGTCTTCTGAACTTTGTGACTGATAAGGAGCATTGGAATGAAGAGCTTCTGCTACAATTTTATGCTACCCTCCACATTCGCGGCTACAACAGGGATCCGAAGACTTGGGTCCTTGAGTGGATGATAGGAAATGTCCATCATGAAGCCAAAGCTCTTGATATCATTGAGCTAACTGGCCTGCCCACTCCAGGTGAACTCTTCGAGCCTGGTTGTCAGCTTCACCGCAATGCATTGGAGAGCATTTTTCAGAAGCCCGAGCCCAACATGAGCCAAATGCTAAGCATGATGAAGCCTCTGCCACGCGACGCTGAATACCCAAGAGAGTTCTTTGTTGAAGACCTAGAGTATCTGCCCCGAACAATCTATCATATCATTAGGGGAACTCTATGGCCCATCAAGGGACATTCTTCTGCAGCGAAGCTTGAAGGAGCGATGAAGACATTGGTCTTCTATATCTTCAATGGCATCAGCTTCAATGCTCAAGACTTCTTTATCAGGCAATTGGCTGCATCAGGCTCTGATCTCTTTGGTCTGAAGTTGTACGCTCCATGGGTTATGCGCCTTATCAAGCTTCACTCAGCTATCAACTATCAGCCTTCTGCTCGCAACCATCTGATATTTTTGCAAGAGGTTGCTATGTCAGTTGAAGCCATATACCCATAGCTTGCCAAGGAGCCCATTTATCTTCAGAATGCTGATCACCAAAGCTTCACACAACCCATTGCAGGAGTCCAGGCAGTCACTCGTGTTTATCCTTTGGCTGGCAATACACGTGGCCCTCATCGTGCCAATACTGAAGCCACTGAGAGCACAATTGCGCAAAGGCCTCGAATGCGATCTCGTGTCCTCAATGACCGAGAGCTTCTCATCGCCCTTCATCAGAAACAGGATAAGCATCACTACTGGCTGAAGCGACAAGATGCAAAGCCTCTTGGTGGATGTCAATCGCATTCGCAACCTTGCCACCAAGAATGCCATTGTCACTCATGAAACCTATCGAAGGTCATGGAAGAGTTTGACATTGCTAAGTGCTGAAGCAGATCTTCAAGACGATGGCTTCGCTGAAAGATTCAAGTTTGACTCCACTCCTCCAAGGAATGATGTCTTGCGTCGAACTCCCTCTCTTGAAGACTCTGGCTATTCCTCCTCAGCTGCAACGGTGAATGCCAGAGTCATAGATGACCAAGATGATGCTACTTCACCACCTCCAACCTCAGCGCGTGTCGACACTGCACCAAGTTCTTCTGCACCACCAAACCCCGACACCAAACCTGCTGCTTCTCCTACTCCTTCTAGGAACGAGTAGAGGTTCTATGTCTTAAAACCTTTTTGGTCCTTACTGACAAAAGGGGGAGAAGCATATGAGTTGATAGTCTTCAAGCGGGTCCATATGGGCGGTTGCTTTATATTTTGCCTAGTGTTTACAACTCTCGCTTTTGATACATTTGGGTCTATGAATTGTAACACTTAAAGTAGATGGTCATCTGCTATGTTTTCTACTATTCTGTGATGCGATGATAAATTCCGCATGTGCGATGATAAACCCCGCACTAAGTCATATTGCAGACGTCCATTTTTCATTATGCATGTCATTATCTTTGTCATATCAAATCATGCATGATGAATTGTCTTCATAAGTTGAAGAGGATCTCCATAAGTACAACTTGCCATGTGCATTTGCATTCCAAAAGCAAATTACTTATATGCACATCTTCAGGGGGAGCCTTTTGCTACTTATGAAGACAATACCTTTATCCTTTACAATTCCACATATTTATCCCCGTTGAAAACTTCAACCAGTTTGTCATCAATCACCAAAAAGGGGGAGATTGTAAGTGCATCTAGTGCCACCCCTAGTTGGTTTTGGAGTATTGACGACAAACCTGGTTGAGGGACTAATGTGTTTGTGAGAATTGCAGGATAACACAGGTAGTAGTCCCTCATTGATTCGGTTTACCTACCGGAGATGACCCCTAAAAATGTATGAAGACATTGAAGACAATGGAGGTATGTGAAGATATTCACATTGAAGACTATGACATAAGAAGACATCGTGTGAAGACTATGGAGCGTGAAGACTTAGTTGTTTTGTTGTTTCCTTTTCTTCTTTGTTGAGTCATAGGAACCACCGTACTGTTAAGTGGGGTCCGAGTGAACAAAGTCAGAGTGACTGAAGTGATGCTCAACCAAAATCCTATGTCTTCGAGTGAAGACAATGAGAGCAAATCTTATCCATAGCTGGATGAGCCAGCTTTACTTGTAGCCCAAGTCAAGCTGCCGCGTGTGTTTGAAATCTGACCGTTGGAACACATGTCAGTTCCTTAGTGACCCAGGGTCATTTCGCACAAATCAGGCCGGGTTGCCTAGTGGCTATAAATAGCCCACCCCCTACACCATAAATTGGTAGATGCTCAGAGTTAGTGCACGACTTTTGTCGTTTGAGAGCAACCCACCTCCGAAGCCTTTGAGAGAGAGAAATCCTTGCGAGGACAAAGCCCAAAAACCCAGAGCCAAAGAGTGTTAGGCATCACTGAAGTCTTTCTGTCCGCGTGACCTGAAGACCTGTTACACTTGAGGACTGTGAATCCTTCAGCCGGTTAGGCGCCTCGTTCTGAGCATCCAAGAGTCATTGTGGATCGCCGGTGAACGAAGTCTGTGAAGGTTTGGAAGTCTACCTTGAAGACTTACCAGAGTGATTGGGCGAGGACTGGGTGTCTTTAGCTCAAGGGGAATAAGGTGAAGACACGGTCTTCTGAGTTGAATCTCAGCCTCCCTAACCAGACGTACAGTTGTCACAGCAACTGGAACTGGTCCAACAAATCCTTTGTCCTCACCAAGTGACTGGTTCTATCCTGTCCCTCTCTTTAATTACAGTTTGTCTTCGTGAATTCATTGCATGCTTGCACTACCTGTTTGAATTCACAGTGTGACTACTATCGTTGTTTGGCTTCATACTATCTTCCATCCTGATCTTTACTACCTAGCTGCTATTAGTCTTCTTGCTTTCACTTCATTGAATACTTGAGTATGGCTTGCTTAGTGTAGTCTACCTTCCGCTGCATATCAATAGGTTCATTTCTATTGTTTGTCTTCGAAACTCTCATGTTTTGAAGACTTTCATAAAAATCGCCTATTCACCCCCCCCCCCTCTAGTCGATAACTAGCACTTTCACTCTTCATTTGTGCAACTTGTCATAAGCAGCTTGTCTCAAATTGAAGAAAAAAATTGTGAAGGAATATTTCTGCCATATCACGTAACAATGCTCAGTTTCATGAATTTCTGGTCACTTTTGGATTTTCTGAAATTTAAAATCAAGGATTCGAAACAACATCATAACATGCATCATGCAATAAATTTTCAAGCGATACATCTGTCCTGTTGTATTTCTTAACAAAGGATTTGATCAAACATTTTGCTTAGTTAGTGCAGAGTGAAAGGACAATCCGTCCGTACCAGTGCATTGCCTGATATATTAAAACTCTTTTTTGAGGGGTCCCTGATATATTAACTCAAGTAGTACTAGGCACGAACAAATGGGCTCAATTCTATGCTCATCCTGGTGTAGTAGTAGTAGTACTAGGCAATGCAATTGACGGGTGACCTTGGGAAGCGGCGACCAAGGGAATTGAACCGTGCTCGACACGGTAGGTAAAGTTGTCTAGTTACTAAATCATCCCTCCATTGTTCATTGGTAGTGATTATGGACCAGGGACATGAGGGGAATTTCCTAGGGCTGGAATCCTGGCCGCCAGATATTTCTACTCGAAACATGGAGGCTCGACTGGTTGGGGTTGGCTAAGTGCATACCATGCACGCCACCAGAAGGACACGAGCCCGGCTTTTTTTTGAGGATCAACACGAGCCAAGGTATGGCTGGTACGCCATTGGGTACCATTCGAGAATACGCAAGAAATATTTTAAATTGCCAAAAGAATCTATGTGTATTAAAATGCCCGTATTTTCCTTGCAAATAGTAATCTCGGCGTGGTAATTGACTTATGATGAGTTCTTGAATTAGAGTGAGTTTGTGATATAGTGATCTCAACGTGGATTTCACATTTGATGGTATCCCTAGTAAGTTTTTCATTGCAAATTCAAACTTAAAAGATGAACAATATGGCGGTGAGAAAACTTTGTATGTATCAAGCATATGCCCCCCCCCCCACACACACACGAACACAACAACAATCCAGTAAGTATAGTGCATCTATTTTTCCAAACCATGCATGTATGAAACGAATTCAAAATACTCATACATTCCTAAATATTAGTCTTGAGAGATTTCAACAAGTGACAACATACGGAGCAAAATGAGTGAATCTACACTCTAAAATATGTCTATATACATCCGTATGTGCCAGTCCATTTGAAGTCTCTAAAAAGACCAATGTTTAGGAACGAAGGGAGTAAAATGTAAGACATGCATGGTCCTCAATTCAATATTGAAAATGAACAGGAAACTGAAACATGAATATTAAGTCTAGTACTACAGTACATTCAAACGTTGTGTTTAGGCGGAGCTATGTAGATTGTCGTGAGTTAACCCCTCGACCTTAGATAAATTTGTGAAGCTTTGTTTAGGATTGTTTAGATTATATTTGTCCCCACCCTAGCTCCCAAACACCGATTGGTTGTGCACCCCCTCCTCCCCGAGATAATATCATCTGCCCCCAAACCTTAGATGCTATATGCTGATACGAGTTGCTTGGAGCTTGTAGATCTGAGAATTGCACACAATTTGTACAAAAACTACTGAGATGCCCTTGGATCCCATATCCAACGACCTCAAAGCTCGTATCACCGTAGCATCTAACATGAAGGAGGACATCATATTCTCCTGTATGTAAGAATATCATGTGCTACCACACCTTAGATGCTTTGGTGATAGAAGCTCTTCGGAGCCGTTGGATTTGTGACCCAACAACTCCCCGGTGGTTCAATGGTTGTTTGCAGAAAAGCCGCCAAAGAGTTCGGCCACTTCTTACAAGCACAGAGGCTACTCATATGCCATTGGATCTCAGATCAAACAACCTCGAAGCTCGTATCACCGTAGCATCCAAGTTGCGAGAGCACCTAATGTTTTCTCGCATGGGTGAATATGAGGTGCTCCCGCACCGTAGATTCTATGGTGATACGAGTTCACGGAGATCTAACGGACCATAGTAGGAGGTTTGAATGTTTTTGCAATATACGACTAAGAGAGTTTGGGAATTGCGCAAAAAGTAAAAGTACTGCACATGTGCCATCTGATCACAGATCATATGACCTAGATGCTCGTATCACCATAGCGGCTAATTAAGCTACGGGGAGCACCTAATATGAGCAACGGGGAGCCGTTGGATCCAAGATGCAGCAGCACACACGAGGCCTGAATGTTTTATTTGCAAAAAACCTTTGGAGAGTTTGGAAATTGCGCATAATTACAAAGACTACTCCCAAGCCATTGGATCTCACTTCCAACAATGTAAAAACTCGTATCCAAGGTTATTAGAATCGCGATTCTGTTATACAATTCTACGACTTTACGATCCAAACTTACCCATCTGATTCTACGATTATAGTTCATGAAATCTACGTTTCTACGATCCTGGTAGTGAAGATTCTATGATTTACGATTCTAGCATCAGAGCTCCGATCCGATTCAAAATCGCGATTCTCACAACCTTGCTTGTATCACCATAGCATCTAAGCTGCGAGGTGGATGTGATATTCTATGTCATTGTCATTTTTGTTTGTAAACTTGCAAAATACGTGTAACTCGTGCCGTTACTTGTCTAACCACGCAAAGTGTTTGTTCAAAAAGCCATCCTACACTGAAATATCGGAACAACACACGGGGGTCCCACTTGTCATTGATCAAATTGGACCGAAAACTAACAAATTTGAAAGACGAGATTCGAACTGGCAACCTAGACTACAAAGCGTAAGTCGATAGCCTAAAACAACAATGGTTGTTGGCTTTGTCCCATAACTTGATTTTATACAGTATTATGTTGAGTAGAGTAGAGGGAGTGCGTCCTCAACACATGCATGACCGTTGACTCACTTACTGGTGGGTCCCAGGTCTGCGATCTCTCTCTCCTCTCCATCGTCTAACCTTTAGACGCACGGGCACACACGAAGAGCGGTGCTAGCTTGCCGTGGTGTTATTATAACTAAAAAAGCCAGGAAAATAGAAGAATCGCCTAGAATAAGAGACGTTGTGGCTGGTCGAGACGGAGCTAACCACACCTATCCTCCGTGCCACATTAGCATGATGAACCTGTGTGGCTAGTGAGGTGTTTTCGACCGACTGGCTGGGTCCCGAGGTCGAACCATAGGTACTACTACGTCTGGTATATTTTTACACGCACATTTTTCCTCCGTGCCGAGATGTGGCACAACCTACCACGCGGTTCCGGGGTCCTCCCGGGTGGTGCACGCATATATTCTTCCTTGCCGAGATGTGGGACGCCCTACCGCGCGTTTTCTCGGTCCTCCTTGGTCGTAGCGTCGAAGCAAGTAAATGAGTAGTCAAATCATGAAAGACCACCTTTCCCACCGAGTACATCAGTGAAGCACGGTAGCTAGCTAGTTGGGCTAGTGCGACCGATTAGCTAGGTTGCCACCACCTTTGTTTCTTCCCCCTTTTTTATCTCCTTGCCGGCAGGTAAATTTAAATATCCACTGCGGCGTTGCTCTAGTCTTCGGGTGCGGCAGGTGCGACAGGATTTTTAATTTTTTGATTGACGAGAGCAGGCGCGGCAGGATTTTTAAATTTTTTATTGACGGGAGCAGGCGCGACAGTAATTAGTCACGATGACTCCGCCTGTAAAACCCACTGCTCCTTGATGTGAGAAGTCGTCGACTGGTGTTTTCCCATGGTGAAAACCTAAAGATTCCCCACTCCTCGGCTGGCTTCCTCCGCCTTCCCGTAGATTGCATTGCCTTTCAGCCGTTTCGCCCCCTTTGCTTCCTCTCCCCATTGCTTCTACCTGGTGCCATCATGGCGCAGAAGACCACGGAGTCTGAGGTGAGGCGCCTGACATAGGAGATCGAGGCCAAGGACGCGGAGCTTAGGGCCAAGGACGTGGAGCTCCATGAGTTCAAGGAGGAGAGGAGTTCCATGCTCCTCCGTTATGTGCGGGAGTTCACGGAGCTTCAAAAGCGGCAGGCGTCCACCACAAAGATGCTCGAGGCGTCGGCGGCGTTGCTGCAGAAAGCGGGAGATACGATAGGCCGTCAGGGGAGGCGGCTGGAGCTCGAGCGGGCCGATTGTGACGAGGTCCAGGATTGCCTCATCCACTTGGTGGACCAAGTTGCCATGCATGTGTTGCGGTTGCGTGATACCTACCGTCGTGCCAGCGCGACCATGCCGGCCGGTGGGCTAAACCCGTTCGACCACCCCGTCGACTTCAACGAGTTGCGGCTTCCTGACCTGGTCTCCTTCTTCACCTATATCTCCGAGGAGCTGAGCCGTCTCAGCGATGGTGGGGCGGAGCTGGACAGGAGCGGTTGTGGGCTGCCGTCGCCGTTCTTTGGCGAATCCTCTCGAGGCTCCGTCACCGAATCCATTCGTGCCATTGGGCGCCGTCTTTGTGAGCTGGCTCCCATCGACGGGAGCGGGCTCTGCGGGCGTTGCACCTGCATCACCAACATCATGCGCCTCGAAGCGAGAGGGACTTGGTGGTGTTTAGGCGTCCTCTGCATGGGCATGTCCATGTCTCGGTAAACATGACCGTTGGATCAAAATCAGACGGTGCAGATCAGTCCTTTATAGCACAAAGCGTGTGGGTGTGTTTGGTTGCATTCTCATCTCAATATAGTTACATTACTGTTCATATAGTTGACATGCGCACAACATCATTTGTTATCGTCATATCTTACTCCTACACTAGCAACAAGATTATGTAGTACTGACGTATGAACCACTGCACATGCCTAGTAGTAGGAGCACTGTGTATGTTCAAGTGGCTACCGTGTTTCGCACTCCTCCGTCGTAGAGTGGAAATGCTTGTTGTAATCATTTTTTTTCTACAGAAAAAACAGTGAACTCGCTCTACCGTGCGCATCCTCCTCGATGGTCGTCGGGAACTTTGCTACTCACTTTCGCTGATGTGTGGGACAACCATCATCAGGGTCTACCAGCCATGCACTAAATTACTCCGTAGTAGAGTGCCCAACTGCATGGTAGACTTCCCCGATCGAAGCGTCGCAGTAATGCCCAATGAGCCGTCAAATCACAAAACCCCCTCCTTTCCAACAGTAAGTTGGATGGACGAAGCAACCATCATTTCACTCTTATCTCTCAGCTTCCTCTCTACCCAACCCTCGCTTCTCCCTCATCTTATTCCTCATTTCTTCAAGAAAACCCCGACCTGCTTCTGCCATTGTTCTTCTCTCCCAAAGAAGGAAAGGTGAGCGCATCAATGGTGTTGATTCTGGCCAAGGCCCAGTCTTGCAACCCCGAGACTGATCCTATAACTCCCTCTCTGTTCTTCTTTTGGGTTTGTGATTATGGTTTCTTTTCTTTAATTTCTATTTGACAGTTTCTTGATGGACGCTGGAGCACCGGCCGAAGTGATGTCTATGGCTCTGGCAAAAACCGTCGAGGCTCATGGTACGAAGAAGCGCAAGCACCCCGCCGAGACTACCGCAGACAAGCTCAAAACCATCGCCCTGTCTAAGCCCCCCTCTCCGGGATCCCTCATTAAGCAAGTCTAGGTAATATCTCTTCTTGACAATCTTTTTCTCGATCTTGATCGTGTTTTTTCATCTAACACGTAGTACTAGTACTAGTAGTACCACTTTTTGGGTGATCTTGCATGTGATTTTTGTGTGCCAAATGGTGGTTCTAAATTCCTCTTTTGACCAACACATGAGAGAGGTTGACACTAATTTCTTATAGATTACTTTCAACTACTTTATGAACATCAATGCTACCTTTGAAGAGGGTATATTTGCATCAGTAACTTGTGTTATGGATATTGCAAGTAATCCCTCTGCTCGCATGCCTTTGAAGACATGTTCTAGTGTCTTTGTTCACTCATTTCTGTGTGTATATGTAGTCATATATGGAGTAAAATATCGAGAATCATCTTATATTTCTAAACGGAGGTAGTAATAAAATATTTGGTTTCTGTTTGCATTAGAACCAGGTCCGCGGTGGAGATGAAGTTATCAAAGTCATGTCGTGTGAACTGGAAGACCTGAGGATGAGTTCTACTGCTAAACTATCCATTCTTTGTGTCCTTGTCGCCACATGTCCTGAACTAGTGTTTTCCTGTAGCATTGTTGACAAGCGTGTTCTCGAGGCTGTACTTGACCACAACAATTTCCTAGATGTGCATTCGATTATGAAGGGTGTGGTTCATGTAAAGCTTCCCGACAAATCTGATGTGGCATGTCTTCATCGTCATGTTTATGAGTGGAAAGACCACTCTGTTAGGTTCTCCAAGGTTGAGGAGATGGTGATGGTGCCGGTAGACATCTCTCGCGAAGTCCATGGCCTAGTCAGTTATGCGGGGTTCATCCCGTAGGTCGGTGGCTAGAAATAGTGAGCAGAGTTTAATTAGTGCAACTTTGCTTGTACTATTGTTCAGTATTTGATTTGTGTTTGCCAACCCTGTATTGTTTAGTACTGCCGCTTTTGGTGTGTGGTGAGTCCTGAGAACAGTCTATGTTAATGTCTGTCCACTCAATTTAGTCTGTATATTTTGAAGTATCCAGATCATCTTTTTTGTGAGGACGGTTTATCAATTATGGTTACACTCCAATATCTGTATGCATTGCAAGGTTTCTCGCACCCACCAGGATTTCCAGTCCCGTGGATGTTCGGTCCATACGATTTGTCACGACCTTTGGACTATCCTGCTTGTGGTAGTAGGTGGGGGCCCTGCATGCCACGCGTAGTTGGACGACCAATCTTCTTTTTAGTACTTCAACATAGTGATTTCCTGGTAAGGATTTACTCGTGTCACATCAAGTAAATCTTATTGATTTACTATCGAGATCTTATTGATTTAATGTCATGTTTTCTTTCTTTTGCTGCAATTTTACGATGCATGTTTTGCCATGTGACATTCATCATAGAATAAACCGTTTGGTTTGCTCTATGATGGATATTTTTGCAGGTTTCACTTATTATGTCGTGTCGATGTGAAGGCAATGTCCATCACTTGTATTCTTGGAAAAATTGGATCGATCATTGTGCGAGTACAAAGATAAATCCCTATGATGAACTACAATTTGGTTTAACAAACACGCCACAATTAGTCCTTCTCGCGTTTAAAAGAAATGAAGAAAAAGACTGGATCACGGTCCGCGAGCCTAGTCGAGTTAGAAAGCTGATCATAGTAGATCGGACACGATCGCCGTGTGTCTACATCGGGTACCACCTTCAGCAATGGATCGAGCACCGGCAGTTGCTCTTACACTGACAGCGGCAGCAACTCAGTCTGATCTAGCTGAGGATTGGGCACCGACCGCGTCAGCGGATCAGGCTGATCTACCTGAGGATCAGGCATCGACACCGGCACCTGCTCCGACGCCGGCACCAGCTCTACAAGGAGCACCATCTCCAGCAGCAGCAGCGGCAGTACCAGTCGCACCGGCATGGGCACCAGCAACGGCTTCGGCACCTACACCAACACTTGCACTTGCATCTGCTCTGGCCCGTGCAGCGGCAATGGAACCAGCAGTTGCATCAGCAACAGACTGGCCTGCAGTTCGCACTTCATATACCAAAGTCCTTACAAAAACCGACAAGTCCACCTTCTTGGTAAGCATTGGCCGCCCAAGTGCTTCGTTCTTTTTTCTTTCCATGTTGTTTCACATGATTCACTGTGTTGATCTAACTGTTTGTGTATGTCTTCTTGTTTGCAAACAAATAATTCCTAGAAACAGCGAGGAGTCGTTCAACAATCCAGCGACCGTGGCCAAGTTTCTCTTACCATGTGCAGCCTTGGTGTGAATGAACCTGCTCAATATACTGTAAGTACAAAGGATGGTCGCATGATGATTGATGCTAAAGGATGGTCAAGGTTCAAATCTAAATCATATCTTGCGGTAGGGGATGATGTCAAAATCAAACTTTCTCGGCAAGGAGAGCTGGTCCAAATCAACTTTGAAATTCTTGAGGAGCGATGCATGGCTGCCGAACTGATCTATCCTCCGAGAGATTTTGATGTAATACTCTGGCATGGTGAAACAAGTGTCCTGTGTGTATAAGTAGTATGACAGTATCGTTGATAGAATTGCAACTCTGATTGCTTGTTAGGAACTGTCGTTTGATTTCATTCCAATAGCTGTCGTGCTTTATTCAATTTTGTGTATTCGCCTTGCGACAGCATCTAAAACAACGCCATACCGACCGCTTGCAATATGAAAAGCGATGAGGTAGAACACATGGGCCCCCAAACATGCAGGCCCACCGGCCTGTGGCCCAAAGTCCAGAACTGGAGAGGTGTGTGGGTACCATTTTGCAAAATTGCCATAGTCTCCTTCCTATCCGTCATATATAAATCGGACGGCCTATATTGCACGATGGGAGGCACACCATCATCACCAACTCATCTATACCGTGTTAAAAAAACTCTATTTTTTATAAATATATATGTTATATATATTCCCATTGATTTTTCTTATGTATAAAGTTGTGATATAGAAGATCTTTATATTTCTTTATAGAGGGAGTATCTCTCTGTCAAAAATATATTTATGTGTAACTAGTTACTCCTGTCTTTCTACTTCCTTTCGCTGATATGTGGGGCATCCGGCAACGGGGTCCACGTGCCATACGCACCAAATTAGAGTCCACAACTGCATGATAGACAAACCCCGGTCGTAGCACCGTAGTAATGCCCAATGAGCCGTCAAATCACATAAAAACTCCCACCTTTCCAGCTTTAGTAGTAAGCTGGATGGACGAAGTGGCAATATTTCACTGGGCCTGAATCCCCTTCTCCCTCGTCTACTTGTTCAGAGAAAACCCCCGCTCGGCGATTGCATAGGGTTTTCTCATGGAGAACCTGGTACGAATTCTTCATCCATCCCCAATAAATCCAAGTCCCTTGGTCGCAGGTACTCCTAGGATGGCGGCCGCCGCCGTTGATGCATTTTTCTTCATACTGAATCTAGTGTGTTTCATTTGCAGTGCCCAAAGTGTGAGGACCCTAAAGGTTTCTGCGCCCTCGGCGAGACGCCACACTTGTTCCCTCTCATCTAACACATGATTTTAAAACGCGCACAGTATGTTCCTAGAATCCTCTTTCCTATCCAGGAGGGTGGGGTTTTTTGAACATGCTATCAACTAATTTGGAAATTTGGATTGCTATATTTGGATAAAAGGTACTAGTACCATGGTCAACACTGACGTGAATGAGGAAATTATTTCTAGATTTGGATATAGGGAATACATTGTGTTCTCATATTATTTTTTCCTACAGTGCATTCCTTGCTCTGCCAGAACACATGTACTCAAGTTGCTCGGCCTTGCCATAACTGAATACACCAGTTTAATGGTCACAGTGAAGATAAGCCATGGATATAAGTTTCGAGTTGGGTTCATGAACCAAGAAGATCGCTGCTTTTTTATGGCCGAACTTGGATAAACTTTCTCAAGTGTTACGGACTAAAAGTTGGCGCACGAATGTTGATGGAAATAGCAGAACCTGGTCTCATCTTCAGTGCGATCTTCCACCCCGACGTTGTTCCAATTGTTCATCCATGTTAGTTTTGTATCTGGTTCTTGCTTCTTGCCTCGATTACTTCTTAATCCACCTATTCTGTCTAACTAATCACAATTTAACTTTAAAAGTAGCAATGAATCTCTCACGAAGATGCTACTTCCAACTAATATTTTCTTATAATTGGTGGCACATGTAGGTTTTTTCAGAGTTAAGTAGGCTACTCGGTTGTTATTCTATAAGAACTCGGCTGTTACTCATGGCACTGAAGTTGACTTGGACGACATCCAAAAGTTCCTACACTTTATTGATCGTCTTCAGGTCCTTGTGGGGAGTTTCAATGTGGAAGGCCATGTGGGATATGTGTGCCACTACTGCACTCGTTGAACAGGTCCAACTGTGTTGGGAAACTTATGGTATGAGATGTTTTCTGTTATATATGTTGTTCATAAACTCTTGCTTATGCACAGTTTTACAGCTGTGATCTTCTTGAAGGAGGAACTGCCCGGGTCTATTGTTCCTATATAGATGCCTGACCATGGTTGGGTCAGACTTGCGCTTTCCCCTTGCAGGTGAAAAGATACTTATTCATGGGTGGTCTCAAATAATGAAGGCCCGTCCATCTTGGAGAATAGGACAGAACATTATGTTCCTGCTTTTCCATGGCTCTAAAGCGAATATCGTGTTTATTGACCACATTGCGAGATGAAGCCGCTTTCAGAAGGTTGTGGATGCGCGGGGTGGCACCTGGACCTTGTCCTAGGGCTTGGCGGCCTCACCCTTTGGTTAACTGTAGGCAAAGTAGCACTGTTTGAGGCGTGCTTTATGCAGTTGAACACATATAAGTACTCATACTGCTTTCAGCTATGGTTGTTAAGTGCCCTGTTGTTTTACATTAAGGTTGTTAAGTACTCCTGCTGCTTTTACAAGATGTCGTGTTTCTTGATCTTGTCTTCCTCCACCACTAAAATCAAACCAGCGCCCGGCCAGGCACCTGCTTCCGCCTCCACGGTGGCTTGCGCCTCAAGACGCATCACCACCCCACCGTCTCCTAAATCATTAATGCTGACCTTCGAGGCCTCATCGTTTTCCTCCGCGCACTTTGCTGCTCTCGCCGTGGAGCCGCCCTCTCGCGTTCTCAACATGGTCAACAAACAAGAGGAATCGGTAGAGGACTGTACGTGGGGAGGATGACAGTAGGGGCCCACCATGTCAATGGCCGGACGCAAGGAAGTTCCTCATTTTTTGTTATATATATATACTCCATTGTCAGCGTATGGAAAAAAGAAAATGCTTCTTGCTAGTGGTTTCCTGACATCTGGGACCCACGGCATTGTCAGCGTATATAGTCAATAGACAAGTGAACAACACAAGATTGGCTGACACCTGGGCCGTAGCTACTCAAGCAGTATTTTTTTTGTTATTGCTGAGACGGAGCAGGGTTTCAAATGGGCTGTGGCCCGTCTAGCCCAGGCTTATATTTTATGGTCACCACATGACCAGGCCAACTATTTTTAGTTTGTGAAAATGAGCCCAGTTTATTTTTTCTAAAGAATACCCAATCCAGGCTTACTTATTTTCTACGCCCTGATGGGCTGCAACTCTTTCAAGACGCCTGCAAATCTTGAAAGTAATATCAAATGGGCTATAAATATAAAAAAACAAATGACAAATTGGCAATTACTTTATAATTTCTGAATTTTTTCACATTTTCAGGTTCCAATTTCACTGGGCTTTAACCTAATTCAAATATATCTTCAAAGTACTTTAAATCTGGCTCCACATTTCGGTATTAAAAATAGTTTGGAACCCATAGAAATATGCGAAATTTTGTTTAAATTTTTAACCCTAGCCCTGGCCAACAAAAAAAATGGACTACAATAAATTGCATAAGAAGTTGCAATGAGCTAAATATAAATTATTGAAAAAATAGTGAGTGGTCTGACTTGTGGCCTATTAAGTTCACGCGTATGCAAGATTTTTTTTACTTATTATATACGACAACAAACGATTGTAGTAGACGTAACCGTTGGATGTCAATCCAACGGCCGTCGTGTTTCTTCAATCTCTGATTTTCTTGCTCCAGCGGCCAAATCCAGCGCCGGCGGGACCGCCTGCTCCCGCCTCCCATGGCTGGCTGTGCTGCCGCGCAGGCCTCACCGCCCCCTACTACTCCCACCGCTGGCCAGGCCATCCCTCTACTCACCCACATCCCTCCATTGTTGTGGCTTCGCCGCCTCCGGGTCATTCCCTTCCTGGGTCTCGCCGTCGTCCATCGCGCTGGTGTTCTCAGAACGGTGTGGTCAACATTGTCAACAAACGACAACATCGGAAGAGGGACGTACATGGAGAGGCTGACAGTTGGGACCCACATGGTCCATGGTTGCACGCAAGCAAGTACCTCCTTATTACGCCAAAAAGAATGAATACGCCCACTGACAGCTCGGACCCACCAGCTATATCTTTGCACGCAAGGAAGTGCCTCCTTATTACGCACAAAAAAATGAATACTCCCCCTGCTAGCTGGGACCCACCATAGTGGGAGGCTGACTTGTGGGCCTACTAAGTTGACGCGGACGGAGGGCTTTGTCAACTTAGTCGACAAATGATTCTATCACCAGTGACCGTTGGATTGTTAACATCCAATGATCGTCCTGCTTCTTCAACCTCTGATTTTCTTGCTCCAGCCGTCCAAACTACCGCGTGCTCTTGCCTACCGTGGCCGGCTGTGCTGCCGCGGAGGCCTCACCACCCCCTACTACTCCCACCATCGCCGACGGTCGGCGGCAACAGCCTCACACACACCGAACGGTGAACCCTCGTACTCCTCTCCGCGTGAGCATCCACTGCCGTGTCTTCCCCGGCCGGCTCCGCGTCATTCCCTTTCTAGGCCTCGCTGTCGTCCACCGCCTTGGTGCTGTCGGCGCGGCGTGGTCAATGTGGTCAACGAACGACTTCCATCGGAAGTGTACTGTATGTTGAGAGTCTGATAGCTGGGTCCACGGCCGCAGCAAGGAAGTGCCTCCTTATTACGTTCAAAATAATTATTCCTCCACCTGATAGCAGGGACCCACTGGACGGGCCACCGTATTTCTTAAGAAAACGTTTCCCCCTGACTGTTGGGACCCACCAGCTACATCTTCGCACGCAAGGAAGTGCCTGATAGTCGTACCCACCCAGTCGAAGCGTACGTAGCATTGTCATTCTGGTTGCGAACGTGTACGTACATATGATCGGTCTGTCTGCAGGCTGCAGCGATGAACTACTGACGTGCAAGGAAGGGCACATGTCATAGTAGAGGCGTGCACGTAGCATGTACACGTAAGTACAGCGGCCAACGTGCAAGAAAGTGAATACAGCCACGTACGTACATACGGGCGGGGTCTCGAACGCCTACTCGCGCGTACGTATGGCCAGGGCTCGTGTACATGGCTATGGCTGGGTCGGAACGGAGAAATTGCGTCGTCGTCGTATTCATGGGGAGCCAACCGGCTGGGTCGGAACGGAATGCATCATCGTGTTCATGGGGAGCCAACCTAAATTGGTTTTACTAATTATACCACTACCACATTTAGTGTGAGGTTCAAATAAAATAGTTTAGTATTTTTCTAATTTAAAAAGCACTTATATAATTGTTTTAGCCAGTGTTTTAGTTAGTTTAGGGCATTTAAACACTTTGCAACAATGTTGGTCCACCACCATAATTAGTTATGGAATATTTGCCACATTTTGAACATTTTATTTTGCATCTTTGAGAAATTTGAAATTTTAGACTTTAATTTAAATTTGAAAGTGAACTCGGTTTGGATCAAAGTGAGGTTTAGCAACGGTAACACGGTGACATGGCACCATTAACAGGGGATTACTGTAGCTTAATTATCCGGGCATCACAATTCTCCTCCACTAAAAGAAATCTCGTCCTGAGATTTTAGGAGGTAAAAGCAAAGAAAATGAGGTATTCATGAGGAAGACGATCCTCGAGATCCGAAGTGGCTTCATCCTTAGAATGATTTGACCAATAGACTTTAATAATTTGATAGCTCTCAGACGGGTGCGACATTCAGCTTGAACAAGAATGCGGATCGGATGCTCTGTGCGAGTGAGATCACCTTGCAGAGGTTGACCTTTATAAGCCATGTGGTTGTTGCAATAAGACTTGCGACTCAGGGGCATCGGCCATGAATTAGCATTGCCAAGGGTATAAAAATACCGTAGTCACAGTCTGTGACTGTTTCCATACATCGCTGCATTCGGAGATCCAGATCTAGCTGAGTAAACAGATACTTCAGACAATGGGTACCAAAAGGAAATGCTGCCACAACTTCAGTGCAAATTTAACTACGGCAAGTTCAAGCTCATGGACTGGGTAGTTCTTTAGGAAAGATATCATGGAATTCACAAACGACGTGAGAGTTTTCAATTCTCACAAGAGGAGAAGCGTTTAACGCATTCAAGGAATAAATCCGTGATTCGGCATTTCGAACAAGTTGAGCATGACAACTTACTATCTCACTTGAAGGATGTAGTAGATGGACAGTTTTAGTGGCGCAAATGATAGAAGCACATGTGCTTTCAGCCATTCCATTCTCAAAATGAGGTCGATATTGGACGACTTCAAAGTAATGGTGGAATCATGGAATTCCAACCCTGCAAATTCAACGGGGACATTGTGACTAACCATGGTGGTTCGACATTGGCCCGCGTAATGTAGTTCGGAATTCCGGTCAAGTGATTGTAGTTCCAACACGTAAGGAACGCATGTGGTTGTTCCACCATCGAGTATCAAAACTTTTCAGGTAATAAGCTGCAAAGGTGACATAGTTGGCAGGGGCTACATCAGTAGACGCCAGCTCAAAAGTGATGTCACAGAGCTAGTCATCAGCATCATGGGGCTGAGTTGAGTTGCGGTAGATGACAGTGTTGAGACACGCAAAGTCTTGCAGAGTCACTGGGGCGGGTTGCTGATTCGTATTGGGGTGCGGAAACTGAGCCATGACTCCTTCCATGAACTAGCGATTCAGCTCAACTGCTATATCATTCCGGCCATGTATTCGGGCGGTCACGACTAGCGGTTCTAACCATCCTGCTTAAATGCAACAGGGGGTAGTATAGCAAGGGGTGGAGCAAGTGTATGGAGTCATTCATGATGTAATCAGAACAATGAGCAAAGGCGCAATATGTACAAAACAGTAGTCATTAAAGACATACATATACATATACAGAGCCATTTACACATTGTTAGTATGAGTTCAGATAAGAGAATCATCCTAGACATACTAGGCGGCACACATGCACGTGATGGAGGAATACCACAACGGGACATAGCAAAGGCTACATCAGCGTCGGGGAAAACCACTGGAGCGAGGAATTTGCAAGTGATGACGCAGGGCACCCTTGATAAGAGGAACCTGCAATCAGTGAACATTGTGAAGCATATATTGGCCCTCAATTCGAGAAAGGGGTAATACAAATCTCTGGATGGATGTGATCACGAGATCCTAATGTTAGAGTTAGCAAAATCATTAAACCCGAATAGAGGAGAGATCAGAGTCCCAAAGTATAGACAAGGAAAAAAAGATCCTAATACCATCCATTTGGCGACGTGGGCCTGTAAGCCACACATCCATGTTAGTAAAACAATTTTTTCAAGGACTAGACTCAACTTCGGCCAAGGAGTTGGAAAGGGGGTTCCTACAGGCAGTCGGCTCTGATACCAACTTGTGACGCCCCCGATTCGACCATACACTAATCATACACGCAAACATGTACGATCAAGATCAGGGACTCACGGGAAGATATCACAAAACAACTCTAGACACAAATTAAAATAATACAAGCTTCATATTACAAGCCAGGGGCCTCGAGGGCTCGAATACATAGCTCGATACACAAGAGTCAACGGAAGCAACAATATCTATGTACAGACATAAGTTAAACAAGGATGCCTTAAGAAGGCAAACAGAAAAGCAAAAATGATGGAAGAGGCAAGGCCTCCTGCCTGGGACCTCCTAACTACTCCTGGTCGTCGGCGGTCTCCATGTAGTAGCATCCGTCGGCGGTGGCATCTGACTCCAGGGATCCACCATCTGGTTGCATCGACCGGAAAGAAGAAGGAAGGGGGAAAAGGGGTAGCAAAGCAACCGTGAGTACTCATCCAAAGTACTCGCAAGCATCAGATCTATACTAAGTATGAATTGGTATCAAATGGAAGGGTTGTGTCTATGGACTGAACTTCAGAAAGCTAGAATAGGGGGAGGAGGCCTAGCCTATCGAAGACTAGCATCTTCAAGCAGCTCCAAGCATCTTGCAGCATGTAGAAGAGTAAAGAATAGCAGTTTATAATTGACAAGCATGTTGTAGTATTAATGCCCAGAGATCCTTCCCCGACTCCCTACAAGAAAGCAATCCCGGAGCCACATATCTCAAGTATCCATTTCTAGTTATATAAGATTAGGATACAAGTCAGAACGTCCGTTACCGTGGACACGGCTATTAATAGATAATCTTCCCTGCAGGGGTGCACCACGTTACCCAACACGCTCGATCACGTTGGCCGGACACACTTTCCTGGGTCATGCCCGGCCTTGGAATATCAACACCTCGCAGCCCTACCTAGGCTCAGCAGAGAGGTCCACGCCGGTCTACATCCTAAGCACTCCGGGGTCTTGGGACCATAGCCCGTTGCACTCCGGGTCATTGTGTGCAGGGTGAATACCAGCGCCGCCTCGGATGGCCAGCATGATCCGACCGTGCCACAAAGCTGAACTGGACGTCTGACAAAGCTTCGGCTGATACTGCGACGTCGAGGCCCATAACTATTCTCGCATGGTGGTTAGTGCATAAAGGCCAAAGGCCAATTTAGAACAAATACCCAAACCTGTTAGTGCATTAACAATTAAAAGTAGTGACGGCTGTCGGGACAAGTCCGGAGCTACCACCCCCTCCTGCGTGATACCGCTAAACAGCCAGCCGCCACCGTAACTCCTCGGGTGCTCTCCGGGCCCGCCCGACTTTCACCAATGTCTCAAGTAAATTCAAGGTAACCGTGTGTCCAAACATCAAGGGGAAAACCCGAGGAACCACCCTCGGTGAATTCCACTCGATGTAATCATCAAGGTGAACGTAAGAGGAACCACCCTCGAGGTTCACACTTGAGGTGTTGCACTACAGAGCCGTATCGGGAATGGTGAAGGAGGAACCACCCTCGTTGACCACGACCGATTAACTACTCTACAGAGATCTCATCAGGAGTGATGTATGAGGTTCCAGCCTCGGCACTCTATGGTAACTCTGCAGAGTCGAGCAACAAAAAGGGGCATGATGTGATGTGAGGTGTCGCGCTCTGGTCGTCAATCACATTGATCGAGTCGTCGATGATGAAGCAGGGGCAACAAGGACAGGGATGGGGGTCACTAATGGATCACTAACCAACCTATACTAAGCAGTTTAGGATAAGCAGGTAGGTAACAATAGCAGGTACAAAAGCAGGCCATGCATCAGAATAGGAGCAATCAAGTATAGTAGCAAAATCTAATGCAAGCATGAGAGAATGGAATGGGCTATATCAGGATGATCAAACGGGGGGCTTGCCTAGAAGCTCCGCTGAAAGGGAAGAAGGGGTCGCCGTCGAGTAGTCGATCATAGGGGCAGCATCAGTCTCGGGGTCTACCAGAGAAAAGAGGGGGGAGGGAGAAACAGTAAATACAGAGCAAACAAGTGCATGCCATGACAATAAGCAGCACTAGGCGTGTTCTAACGCGATGCTACATGATCCCGAGGAAGCGGAAAACACCTGGGAAAGCTTTCCCGAAGTTTGGCATTTTTCGACAGATGAAACGGAGGGGGACGGTTGCACGTTCGCTATGTAAGGAATGTGTGGCAGACAAACAGACTGCATATCCGGATTCGTCTCGTCGTTCTGAGCAACTTTCATGTACAAACTATTTTAATTTGAGTTACAATTATTTTCCTCTAGATTATCAAAGTTTTAGCAATATTCCGAAAATTCCTGAAATTTTGCTAAGTCTGAGAAGTCGACAGTTTTAAACATCTTTTAGCTGTTTTCAAAAGGCTACAACTATGGATCTGTACCTCCTATGAATTTGAGCCGTATATAAATTTTGAGCATTTTTGTGCGATCTACATGTTAGTATCACTTTTATCCATATTAGAGTTCATTAGCTTGATCATCAACAGCTTTAAATTAGCTATGAAAATAAAGCTGTTTACGGTTTTTCTGTTAACAGAACATAGAACATTGTGATTTTCGTAGGAATTAATCCACGCACCAAATGGATTTGGTCCAATGGAAACATTTGATCCTTGTCAAGTGTACTACCTCCTCATAATAGTTTTGCTCCTGTTAAAAGTTGTTTAGTCGCTGTTTAGGGGCTGTCTAGAGGGTCAGTTAGTGTATAATTAGAAAAGCTAGCTACATCTACAGTAGCTAGCAGTAGTATAGTACAGAGGAGGAGCGAGCGGGCGGGGGCGCTGCAGCAGGGGAGGCAAGGCCGTGCGCGTAGCAACGACAAGGTGTAGCGGGCGCGCAGTGGCAGAGGCACAGGCGGCCTTGAGGCACGAAACCAGGACGGCGGCGGCGGGTAGTGGCGGCGCTAAGCGGCGAGGTACGCGAGCAGGGAGGCGTGGGGACGACGGGCGCGTCAGCGTTGCGAACACGGAATGCACTGGGTTGGGGGCACGACGCGGTCGGGCAGCAGCGGCCGGGGCTCGCGCGGCTGGCGCAGCGTGAGGCGAGCTGCGAATCGAAAGCAGCGTGGGCGCCATGGCCTGAGTGGGTGACGTGGGGAGGAGCTGGGCGCGGCGAGTGGCAGCGATGCGAGCAGCAGTGGCAGCAGTGAAGGGCCGCGGTAGAGCACCGTAGCCGCGGCATTGGCGCAGCGGGGAAAGAGCTTCAGCAAAAGCAGCGCGGGCAGGCGCGGGGTGGCGAGTGCACCTGGCGCGGCGAGCGGATGCGGGGCACGGTCAGGGAATGCCCAGGACGCGGTGGAATCGCGGCAAGCGCGCACGCATAGAAAACTCTGGGCGCGACAATGACGACGGCACTCGGTGACTGGGCAGGGGGAAAAGTAGAGGGGATTCACGGCGTTTCTCACCTAGAGGCACACGAAAGGCCGGCGACGGATTAGAAGCAGAAGGGCGGTCGGAGTTGGCGGAGATGGCCGGCGACTAAAGCGTATGAGGGCGATGCGAATCCGTCTAAGGAGGGGGTTCCGGCTTGTTTTCGTCTCCGTAGTGGACGCATCGGACGACGGCGGTCTTTGTGGATGAAACGACAAGGCGAGAGGTGGCCGGTGGCCGCGGCAGAGTGAGGCGGACGACGATGGGCACGTCAGCGAGAGGCGGATCTAGAGGAGGGGAGAGGCGGAGAGAGCGAGGAGGGGGCAAGTGGGGTAAGTGGGAGCGGGGGCCGAGGCACTAGGGGGGAGGTGGAGGCCTTATCCACGCCGGGGCGCCGACGGCGAGGTGGGTGTCGGTGTCAAAACCGGTGGATCTCGGGTAGGGGGTCTCAAATTGTCGGTCTAAGGTCGATGGTTCGAGGAGACGGGGGACACGATGTTCACCCAGGTTCGGGCCCTCTCTGTGGAGGTAATACCCTACTTCTTGCTTGATTGATCTTGATGAATATGAGTGTTACAAGAGTTGATCTACCACGAGGTCGTAATGGCCAAACCCTAGAAGTCCAGCCTATATGACTATGGTAATGAGTATCCGCTATCCGGACTACGCCCTCCGGTTTATATAGACACCGCAGGGATCTAGGGTTACATAGAGTCGGTCATATAGGAAGGAATCTTCATAGTTGGTCGCCAAGCTTGCCTTCCACGCCAAGGAGAGTCTTATCGGGACACGGGTATAGTCTTCGGCCTTCATGTCTTCACAGCCCATCAGTCCGGCCCATGGATAACAGGTCGGATGCCAGAGGACCCCTTAGTCCAGGACTCCCTCAGTAGCCCCTGAACCTGGCTTCAATGACGAGGAGTCTGGCGCGCAGATTGTCTTCGGCATTGCAAGACGGGTTTCCTTCTATTCGAACTACAAGATAGTCTTCGGACGCGATGATAGTATCCGGACCTGTCACACACACACCATATACAACCACAGAGAGAATATAATTTTGCATGAGTCCAATCCACTGACAAATTTTGGTAGCATGACATCACGTCCGACCGGTCATAATTCAGGACCGTTTCGTGTCCGACGCTCCACGTCCCAAGACGCGGTTGCCATTGACACGTCTTGTCGAAGTAGAGATCGTGCCCCCTTATAGTGGTATCCTCATCAATGCGGGCATGGGTAACCCAACCGTGCTGTTTATACAGCCCTTGGGAATATGCGAGTTTTTAGGGCGAGTGGGGAGGCGCTTGATATTAGCGGACTTTATAAGGAGATAAGGATTCTCTTCCTTCACCCACACCCTTTCTCTCCTTCAGTCCTTCCGTCCTTGAGCTCCAGCACCCAAGCTTTAGCTTTTCCTCGTTCGAGAAAGCACTCCAAACATGTCCGGATCTGGAGCTGGAGGCAAGTGGATGGCCTCCTCCATTAAGAAGAAGGACATCACGGAGCTCCGGGAGGCCGTATATTTGGCCAAGGAGATTGCTCACCGACTCCCGGAAAAATGGCAAATCATCCCCACTCCCAAGCCCCATGAGAGGGTTGTGTTTCTCACACACTTTGTCCGCGGGCTGGGATTCCCTCTCCACCTGTTTGTCTGCGGACTGATGTTTTACTATGGGCTAGACTTCCATGACCTAGCCCCTAACTTCATTCTCAACATCACGGCATTCATTGTCGTGTGCGAGGCCTTTCTCCGCATCCCACCTCATTTCGGCCTATGGCTAAAGACCTTCAATGTGAAGCCGAAGGTGGTGAGCGGTCAACAAGCAGAATGTGGAGGTGCTATGGTGGGCAAGATGCCCAATGTTACCTGGCCCGAAGGCTCCTTCGCGGAGACGGTGAAGGGGTGGCAATCGGGGTGGTTCTACATCACCGAGCCGCACGGCGCTGACTGGGCGGCGGCCCCCGAATTTCGATCTGGAACCCCAATGCGGCTCACCTCCTGGCAAGAGAAGGACCTAACCTTGGGTCCCTCGGACGAGCTGACTGGGCTCCAGACGTGCGTCCAGAACATGATAGACAGGAAAATCAGGCTCGTCAACGTGATCCAGGTCATGCTCATTCGTCGGGTTCTTCCGTGCCAACGCTGGACTTGCTACCTGTGGGAGTACGATCTGGCCAAGCACCAGACGCTACTAGAGCTCTTCGGCATGACGCACGAAGACATCTGGAAAGTGCTCTTCAAGGCCGACGAGACACCACCCCCCACGATCGAGGATCGAGGGCTCAGCTTAAAACGTCAGGCTAATTCGGTAAGTTGTTTCATGTTTTCAAGGCATACCCTTTACTAGCATATTTTGAGGAAAAAGCCTAAGCCTTCCTATCCATGTTTTCAGGCTTGGATCGAGGTAGCAGGGGGATTAACTGTCCAGCTCCGCTGCCCGAAGACCCCGAATTTCCATTACTGACGAAAATGTTGTTTCCAGCACCTTATGAGGTGCCGGAGAAGACGGCGAAGAAAGCGGCCAATGGGGCCCGGAGGGGCCCTCACCGAAAAGGCGCTCCGGACGTGATGTCCGAAGAGGAAACTAGCTCTTCGTCCGCCGAGGACGATGACGAGGAGGAGGAAGAGGAAGATGACTCCCCACCTGAGGTGGCGAGTAAGAAGAGAACGGCTTCCACGCATCTGGAGGCGAAGGCACCCAAGAGGGGGAAAGGCTTCCCTGCGGATAACTCCGCATGGGATGTTGATAGCAGTCCGGAGCGGCCTTCCCGGGCCAAGCCTTGGACCGTATCGTAAGTATCAAAAATATTTATTCACGCCCGAATGTCTGTCCTTTCCGCCTTGTAATATTTGATATGTTTGAATCGTGTTATTGCAGTCCTACTCGGGACAGTTCTCCGCGATCTTCATCAGAAGGTTCGCTGGACCCAAAGGAGAGGGTCAGTATGTCACTGCCGCCGGCCTACTCCCCTTCAGCCAATGGTGATGACGAGGAGGCATCCCAAAGGGCCTCCTCGGGCCAGGGGAAGGCTATGGAGATCGTCAGGGTGGCGCCCCAGGATGACTCCCGGGCTGCCGGATATATGGGGGAAAATCCCCTACGGAGACGGACTGTGTGGTCCGAGTTCTACTCGAGCCTCAGCCGGATTCTATTCCGGAGACCTATACGGCTCCAGAGTCCGGCAAACGGCCCTTCCCAAAAGGAGGGGGTGAGCTACCGGTGACCTCTATCCAACCGGAGGTGCCGGATCGTCTAATGGAAGCGTTGCCAGGCGCCTCCATTGTGGATGAGCACCGTGCCCATATGGGTACGGTGATTGAAAGGGTTCATGTCGGATTTCGAGTTTCGGCAGACCCTCTAGGTTCGAACTCTAGGGTGCGCGCGGAGATCTCGCCCCCTACCTACCTACACCTCGTTGCCTCACAAGGATCTAGAACTACACGAAGTGCAGCACAAGGGACAAAAGGTTTATACTAGTTCGGGCCACCGTTTTGGTGTAATACCCTACTCTAGTTTGTGGTGTGGTGGATTGCCTCTGGGGCTGATGATGAACAGTACAAGGAAGAGCAGCCTTGCGAGGGTCTGTTCTTGGCTGGTGCGATGAACTGCTAGGGGGAGTTCCGTCGCTTCTCTCTCTCTCTCTGCGATTGATCTCTCGATGCCTCTACCCTGTGGGTGGCTAGTCCTATTTATAGGCATAGGCCCTGGGCCTCTTCCCAAATATTGAGCGGGATGGGCGCCAACAATTGGCCACTTTGAAGGGGAACATCTAGTACACTTATCCTAACTAAAGTTGGTCCTCGCCTGCCAAAGGCTCTGGTGGTGACGCCGGCTTGGGCTCCACGATGACTTCCTTCCTGCCGTTGCGACGGTCTTGGTCTTGTTGCACCGAAACGGGTGCCTTTGCTTGATCCTCTCGCCTGCGCTTGCCCCCTTTGCACCAAAGAGGAAATGAGGGCACTGCGCGGGCTGGCGCCCGTCTGGCGCCCTTGGTCGTCATGGCTTGCGTCATGGGCACCTCGTGAGGTACCCCGCCTTGATCTCTCCGCCTCCTCGCGAGCCAGCCTGACGAGGCCGTGCCTGACAAAGCTTCCTGTTGTCCGCCCCGCGAGGCTTGGCCCCTCACGAGGGTCTTGAGCTCGTGCTGATGAAGATGGGCCGTACTGGGCCACCCCTTGAGCCATGCCGCAGGCCGCAGGCAGGCAAGTCTGGGTACCCCCGTTCCCAGAACGCCGACAGTAGCCCCCGGGCCCAAGGCGCGCCTGGATTTGGCTGAGCAGAGAAGCGAAGGGGCAAGTGCGAAGTGCCGCGGGCCCTAACAGCCTGCAGCCTTGGGCGCCGCTTGGAGATTGATTGGACGCGGGCCTCTCCACTTCCCCACGACGCCTCGACAACTGCATGAATTGACAAGTC
This sequence comes from Aegilops longissima, assembly GCA_021605205.1. Lineage (NCBI taxonomy): Eukaryota > Viridiplantae > Streptophyta > Magnoliopsida > Poales > Poaceae > Aegilops > Aegilops longissima. The sequence goes on from CM038682.1 coordinate 405,360,709, forward strand.
CCTGCATGCGAAGCGGGTCATGATTACCTGCAGTCGTGGAGGTCGACGGTTGGCCTTCCCCGGCTATAAGTACGGAACGGCGCGTGCCCTTCCAGCCCATCTCTTCTTGCTTCTCCTTCTTCTCCATGGCTCCACCGAAGAGGTTCTCGGCCGCGGAGAAGGGAAAGGCCCGCCAGGTAGAGCCTGACTCTCCCCCGGCCAAGTGCGGTCGAGGCCGTCCTTGCAAGCACCTTGCGGCTCCCGTAGCGGCTTCCCGCGACCATGGAGGCGATCTCCTACGCGGCGACGGGCGTCAGGCTACTGATGCGGGGTGCGCTACGGCCGCGCGACCCCCTAGGCCATGCTTCCGCTCGGCGGAGGTGCTGCCGGAGTTTGTCGTGTGGTCGGTGGAGCCGACCAGCACCCGGCTCCGGCTTCCCCGCTTCTTCTTAGGTGAACTTCCGGCCGGCGCCCCGGGTGGCCTGTGGCTCCAGGCGGCCGGTTGCTGCAGCTGGGCCTCCTGGGCTTCGCTGGAGGTCTCCGCAGCCGGGAGCGTGGCCCTGACCCGCGGCTGGCAAACGTTTGCTCGCTGCGTGGTCTCGAGCCGGCGGTGCACCCTGCACTTCAAGTTCGACGGCGATGCCACCTCTACATGAGGGTGTTCGGGAAGATGGTCGCCATACTGGTGCTGCCTCGAGGACGACGATCGCGCCGTGAGCCCAGCCCCGCGACGATGAAGATGGCAGCGCGCGCGTGATTGGCGGCGCCCGGGGTTCGTCGAGCTTTGGCGTCTCCTCTTCGGACAGCGGCTCCTCCAGCGGTGGCCGTGACCAGCCCCTGCGCCGCCGCGCTCTCCTGGAGGGAGGTAGCGGGTCTGCCCGCCATCGCGCCTCGGTGAAGCGTGAGAGGGAGTCCTCCTGAGCTCCGGGGGTAGTCTGAGCTCTCACCGCGAGTCGGTGTCGGGCGAGTCGCGTCTGTTTTGTTCTTTTTCCTTTTCCTGCGCAAGGAGACAGTAGTGTAGGGCCCCGCGGGGGCGTGCTTGGACTATTGCTGTTAATTATCGTACTGTTTCCGCTATTTTGGTATTATGCCTTTGTGCCATACACCTGCCCGTAGAAATTACTTAGCTCGGGGGGCCTGCCGTGGCCTTTGCGTCCCGAGGCCGAGGCCTCGTCGAACGCTTCATGTCCTGCAAAGGTTAGCCTGGAGAGGTAGCTCCCGGCCTCAGCTGTGGAGGCGACCAACCCAGGTCCTGTGTTCGTGTCGCGGTGCCCGTGGGGCACGGACTGGAGGGGTTCTCCTATAGTGGACCCGGGTAGGGAAGCCTCAAACGATAAGGGCAGAAAACACTCGCGAGGGTGCCCGCGCTGCTCCCCCGCGAGACTTGCGCGAGAGAAATCGAGGCAGGAGAGCGAAAAAGGCAGAGAGTCACAAGCCAAAGACGGCAACAACTTCAGTAAAACTTCAAATGGGAATGAACAAGCCAACTGCAGAAAGCAAATGAAAAAATCCGCGTCCGGCACCTAATCTAGTCTTCGACGTCTTCTCACAAGCGCGGAGCTAAGTGCTGCCACTGGGTGTGGGAGGGAGCCCCAGGGCCTGAGGCCGGCGCTCCTGAGACTCCGGGGCGTGTACATCCCCAATTCATTATTATGTGAGAGTGTCACGGGCGGCGAGCTTCACAGGCATTGGCCTTCTTCACAGGCTCCGGGCCTTTCTCAGAAAAATAAACTTCACAGGCGTTTGCCTTCTTCACAGGCACCGGGCCTTTCATAGATAGATAAGCTTCACAGGCATTCGCCTTCTTCACAGGCACCGGGCCTTTTTCCAAAATGCGGCGCTTCACAGGCATTCGCCTTCTTCATAGGCACCGGGCCTTTTTCCAAAACGCGGCGCTTCACAGGCATTCACCTTCTTCACAGGCACCGGGCCTTTTTCCAAAACGCGGCGCTTCACAGGCATTCGCCTTCTTCACAGGCACCGGGCCTTTTTCCAAAACGCGGCGCTTCACAGGCATTCGCCTTCTTCATAGGCACCGGGCCTTTTTCCAAAATGCGGCGCTTCACAGGCATTCGCCTTCTTCACACGCACCGGGCCTTTTTCCAAAACGCGGCGCTTCACAGGCATTCGGCTTCTTCACAGGCACCGGGCCTTTTTCCAAAACGCGGCGCTTCACAAGCATTCGCCTTCTTCACAGGCACCGGGCCTTTTTAGGGGTAAAATCTCCGGAGGTGCTGGATGTTCCACGCGTTCTGGACGGGCACCCCCTGCTGAGTCTCCAAGCGCGCGGAGCCGGGCCAGGAAACATGAACAACCTTGAACGGGCCCTCCCACATGGGAGATAGCTTATGCAGTCCCTCCGTAGAGAGAACCCGCCTGAGCACGAGGTCCCCTACCTCGAGAGTCCTAGGGCGGATGTTGCGGCAGTGGTATCGCCGCAGCGCTTGTTGGTATCTTGCCGCTTGTAGCGCGGCTTCCCGACGATGCTCCTCCCCCAGCACGAGGTCCATCCCCCGCATGGCGTCCTGCTGCGCCTCGTCGAACGCCAGGACCCGTGCAGAACGACGTCTGACCTCGTGAGGGAGGACTGCTTCAGCTCCATAGACCAGGAAGAACGGGGTCTCGCCAGTCGGCTTGGTCGCTGTTGTGCGGATGGACCATAATACGGACTGAAGCTCATCGTACCAGCCTCTGCCGCCGGTGAGGGAGTCCTGGATTAGGGGGTGTCCGGATGGCCGGACTATGACCTTTGGCCGGACTCCTGGACTATGAAGATACAACATTGAAGACTTCGTCCCGTGTCCGGATGGGACTTTCCTTGGCGTGGAAGGCAAGCTTGGCAATACGGATATGTAGATCTCCTACCATTGTAACCGACTCTGTGTAACCCTAACCCTATTCGGTGCCTATATAAACCGGAGGGTTTTAGTCCGTAGGACGAACAACAATCATACCATAGGCTAGCTTCTAGGGTTAGCCTCTCTGATCTCGTGGTAGATCTACTCTTGTACTACCCATATTATCAATATTAATCAAGCATGAGTAGGGTTTTACCTCCATCGAGAGGGCCCAACCTGGTAAAAACATTGTGTCCCTTGTCTCCGTTACCATCCGCCTAGACGCACAGTTCGGGACCCCTACCGAGATCCGCGGTTTGACACCGACATTGGTGCTTTCATTGAGAGTTCCTCGTATGTCGTCGCCGTCGGAAGGATGCCTCATCCCGTCTTTAAAGACGGGACTGTTGCTAAAGAAGCTTTGGCTGTCGGCCAAACTCTCCGGCTAGGCGGTTTTCTTATGACCGCCTGTTCGGCCGCCGCGCCGACGATGACTTCTCGGGTCATCGAAAGAAATCTTCACATTAACTCGGAGCTCGCCGAGCAGTTAGATCCGATGGAGCTCTCTTCCTTAAACGAGATCTTAAATCGCATCGCCGCCCTGGGAGTCGCTACAGACTATGGTCAGATTGGGCTTAAACCCGATCTGAGAGAGCTTAACTCTCCCTAGGTTACCCACCACGTTGCTGTGGTGGAGGAACAACACGGCGACCCTTCTTCTATCTTAAGGACTAGCCACGTCCGGGTTCCAAATCCCTCCATGCTGGATTCTCGCGGAGGAGAGGACGCCACTCAAGCCCTCAACCTAAAGTCAGGCAACGGGCTAGATTCATTGGACAACATCCAAGAATCCAAGCTTCCAAGTTCGGAAGCTCCTCAGGCCTTAAGTTTCAGATTGGGCGTGGTTCCGGATTTAATTACACCAGCCCACCCAAACATAAGCGACCTATCTCAAATTCGGCAAGAGCCCGCAGAAACAGTACACCATTACTGGGCCAGATTCCTCCTGGTTATGGACAGGATAAAGGACTGCTGCGAGGAGGACGCAATCTCATTATTCAGCAACAATTGCACGGACAATGGGATCCTAAACGCTATAAGTCGCCGTGACATTACACGCTTTGCCGACTTGGCGACCATAGGACGAAAGTACTGTGCGATGGAAAGCGCCTGGAAAACCGAATCAAGATTTTGGGACAATCCGGCCTTGAATACAACCCTAGTCCGAAATAAAAGGGTGCATCATCGCCAGGCACCTATACCAAAAAGCAAAAACCCTCTATATGGCATGGAACCGTACTGGAGGGATGGCTCAATGGACCCTGTAAAATTCATAATACAGAGGGCGCCACTCCAACTCATAGCCTTAGAGCATGTTGGATACTACGGCAGGTGAACAAAAGTGGCGAAGAGCTTCTAGCTCTAGAGCACCAACCCAAGGATACCAATACGGTATTAACAGTCTTGGAGACTTTCGCATCAAATAATATGCGGAAACGAACACTCCTAGCCTCGCCGAAGTCTACCAAGTAGCAACAATAAACCCATGGAGTGACACGGCTATTACCTTTAATGCCAGTGACGAACCTAAATTCCGAATAGCCCGAGCACCAGCCACATTGGTCCTCAGTCCGATAGTGGACGGCTTTCGCCTTACCAAGATACTCATGGACGGTGGCAGCGGATTGAACCTCATTGACGAGGAAACCCTCCGAAAAATGGTGATAGACTGGAGGCGCATTGAGCGAAGCAGCACAACCTTTAGAGGAATAATCCCCAGTCGGGAAGAACGCTGTACAGGAAAAATCACACTGGATGTGGTGTTCGGCACGCCGGATAATTACAGGTCCGAGGAAGTCACATTCCAAGTGGCCCCGTTCAGCAGCGGATACCACACTCTATTAGGGCGAGAGGCATTCACAATTTTTCAAGCTATACCCCATTATGGGTACATGAAGCTCAAAATGCCCGGGCCCAACGGAATCATTACTCTTGCTAGTGACCCGGACATAGCGCTCCGCGCCAAAAATAAGACAGCCGCACTGGCCCTTGAGGCACTATCCGAAGCCCTAGCGGCCGAGGAACTCACTGCGCTGCGCTCGACGGTGAATAGGGACGATGTGATACTCGATAAGAGATCCAAATCCACTTCCTTCAAACCAGCGGATGAAATAGTCAAATTCCAAGTCCACCAACGGACCCTACCAAAACGGCCTCCATCGGGGCACAATTAAATCCTAATGTAGATGCCGCACTAAGAGAATTCCTATGCGAAAATTGGGACATTTTTGCCTGGCACCCTTCGGACATGCCAGGAATCCCATGCCGGCTGGCCGAGCACAGCCTAAACATCCTAAAAGGATTCAAGCCAGTCAAACAGGCTCTTCGGCGTTTCTCCGTACCAAAGAGACAGACCATGGGAGAGGAGCTAGCCAAACTATTGGAGGCCGGATTCATCAGAGATATAAAACATCCGGACTGGCTAGCAAACCTGGTGATGGTACCAAAGAAGGACAAATCCTGGCGCCTATGCGTCGATTTCAAGGACATCAACAAGGCTTGCCCAAAGGATCCCTTCCCCCTCCCCCGCATCGATCAAATCATCGACGCTACCGCAGGACACGATTCATTGTGTTTCCTCGACGCATATTCCAGCTACGACAAAATTAAGATGGCAGAGCCTGACCAAGCCGCAACGACATTCATCACTCTACGGCCCATTCTGCTTCAACACAATGCCCTTCGGGCTCAAAAATGCCGGCGCAACATATCAGCGCATGATTCAGACATGTCTGGCAAAACAGATCAGCAAAACAGTGGAGGCATACGTAGACGATGTGGTCGTCAAAAGCAAGCACGTCGAAACTCTAGTAGACGACTTGAGGCTCACATTCGATAATCTCCGAACATATGACATTAAGCTCAACCCGGAAAAATGTGTTTTCGGCGTACCGGCTGGAAAGGTCTTGGGCTTCATTGTATCCGGTAGAGGAATTGAAGCAAACCCAGCCAAGATCCGAGCTCTGTCACAATTGGATATCCCAAAAGACCTCAAACAAATACAAAAGTTGACTGGATGCATGGCGGCTCTAAGCCGCTTTATCTCCCGTTTGGGAGAAAAGGCATTACCCCTTTATCGCCTCCTCCGACGCACCAAACACTTTGAGTGGACGGATGCCGCCACGGCCGGAATCGAAGAAATAAAAGCCATATTGGCAACAAACCCGGTCCTGGCCGCGCCCAACATGGGCGAACCAATGCTATTATACATCGCGGCAACTCATCAAGTTGTAAGCGCGGTGCTCGTTGTCGAACGAGAAACGGACGGACACAAGTTCCCTCTTCAAAAACTAGATTACTACGTGTCCATTGTCCTAACTCCATGCAAGTCACGGTACCCACATTATCAAAAGATAGCGTACGCGGTGTTTATGGCATCCCGGAAGCTGCGACACTACTTTCAAGAGTGTTCAATAACAATAGCCTCCGAAGTACCCTTAATGGCATTATAAACAACCGTGACGCGATGGGCCGGATTGCCAAATGGGCCATTGAGCCCCTCCCATTCGACATAACCTATAAGCCACGGAGAGCTATTAAGTCGCAAGTTTTGGCCGACTTCGTCGCCGAATGGACCGAAACCGAACTCCCTAAAGAGTACGGCGCATATTCAAACTGGATAATGCACTTCGACGGCTCCAAAATGTTGGCTGGCCTAGGGGCTGCCATCGTTCTGACGTCCCCAACCGGAGATATAGTTCAATACGTACTCCAGATAATGTATACGGACTCCAACAACGCAGCCGAATACGAGGCCCTTCTACATGGTCTCCGGATGGCAGTCTCCATGGGCATTCAATGCCTAGAGGTGCGCGGTGATTTGAACCTCGCGATATCACAAATAAATGGAGACTTTGATGCCAAGGATCCGAAAATGGCAGCCTATCGCAATGCAGTCCTAAAAATGTCAGCTCGGTTTGAGGGGCTCAAATTTCACCACATAGCCCGGGACAACAACCAGGCAGCAGACGTGTTGGCACACATCGGCGCAAAGCGCGATGCTGTCCCCCCAGTATCTTCCTAGAGAGGCTGTTCAAGCCATCCGTACTATGGGAGGGAGAGTCCGGAAATAACAATCCGGACCCAACCGCACTGCCCCACACCGAACATTCTGACACAGTTGGTGGTTCTACCACCGAAATAACATCCTCAGCCCACGTAATAATGGCAGTCATTGCCCCATGGACAGAACCATTCCTAGCCTGCCTAACCAGGCAGGAACTCCCCGAGGACCAAAACGAGGCCCGCTGCATAGTGCGGCGATCTAAAGCCTACAAAGTCCATGAGGGAGAGCTTTATAAGAAAAGCACAACCGGAGTCCTTCAAAGGTGTATCTCTGAAGAAGAAGGGCGGAATCTTCTGGCTGAAATACATGCCGGACTCGGCGGGCACCACGCCGCAGCCCGGGCCCTTGTAGGCAAGGCCTTCCGTACAGGATTTTATTGGCCGACGGCCCGGGCAGATGCTCAGGACTTAGTCCAACGATGCGTCGGATGCCAGCTCTTTGCTAATCAGAGCCACATGCCACCTACCGCCCTCAAAACTATACCCATCACCTGGCCCTTCGCGGTCTGGGGGCTTGATATGGTCGGACCCCTTAAAGGGGGAACCCACAAGAAAAAATACCTACTGGTCATGGTGGATAAATTCACCAAATGGATAGAGGCCAAGCCTGTCAAGACTGTCAGGACCCCGATCCTAAGTCACACCGATCTAGCATGTAACACATCATATCACTTTGCGGCCTCACACACGGTATTCCCACGGGTGTCGCCTTACCATGGCCCGGGACCGTTTGCGTCTTTTGGCTCACGTATATGATAGTGTCGCTAGCATCCATATGACAAAGAACCCGAGCCGACATGGCTAGTCGTGAACCCAAAGCGCGCTAACCTATGGGGACAGCATACATGAATCACATCGAGCATGTCGGTCATCAACGATATATTCGGGCTGTAGCACTGGCTAACAGGACTCCGGTATCCCGGCTGTAGCAGGCTAGGCAGGACTCGAATAACACCGCGTGACATTTCCCGAAGGACGTACATATAGGAACGAAGTGAAACACATGCCGCCAGTCAAGTGTCCAAGCAGTAGTCTTTGGGCTAGCAGGACTCAGTGAACCGGGCAGTAGCGGACTACTTTCGCTCGTAAGCACGAGACTACATTTCCCCATATGAGAGGCTGCCGAGGATAAACAACTAGTTTGTCGGATCCCACACATACCAAGCATTTCAAACATACACACAATATGCTCAATATGTGTAAATACGACGTGGCATCACAACATAACTCTCGACTCAGATATTATTCATTAGGCTCCGAAGAGCGAGATATTACAAACATGGGTCTCATGACCCAACACTCGAGCATACAAGTCAAAGCACAAGCGGAAGCTAAACATGTCCGAGTACGCACAACTATAAATGAAAAAGGCCGAGAAGCCCGACTATCTACGAGATCTGCCGAGGGCACAAGATCGTAGCTGAGGTAACAAGCTAAACGTCAAGTCCACGTGGAACTACTAGCGAGACCGACGTCTCTCGCAAAACATAAAATAAGCAAGCGTGAGTACAAACGTACTCAGCAAGACTTACATCGAACTAGCTACATATGCATCATTATCAAAGGGGGTGGTGGAGTTGGACCGCAGCAAGCCAGCTTTGACTCGGTGGCTATCTGAACTACGACGCAAGTAACTCTTTTGAGGTGGCGCTACGAGTCCACATATTCACCATATCAATACACCACTATGGACCCGATCCGTCTTCCCTCGAGAACGCCATCCATAGCACTCACGCTTATCTTGCGCATTTTAGAGTATCCACTTTCACTTGTCTATGAACTGATATAGGCAACCCGTAAGTCCTTCTCCGCGGACACGGCTATTGAATAGATCATATTAAACCCTGCGGGGTGTACTTCTTCACACACGCTCACCACTTATCGCCGTTTACGACATGTACTCGGCAACCTTCAAGCGGAAGCCCAACGTGGGTGTCGGCCACGGCCTACCTAAACACTCAAGTCCCTAGTCCAGGTTTATCGCCTATTCGGGTTCCATCCGCAGGAGTCCGCCGAGGTTTCCCATACAGCCCGAACGATGTGTGCGGGGTTCCCGAGATACCAAACGGGCACTTTCGGTACATCGGGTCATGGTGCCTACCGCAACACAACCCACCCCTAAGGTCAGCGTTATATGCGGCCCCAACATGCTACAAACACGAAACTACTTGCAACTCCGGACTAAGAACAAGGGTGGTTAAGAAGCCGAGAGGGTCCATTGGTTTGGGCCCAATGCGTGGTAGTAACTATTTCATGGATCACAAACACGAACTCAGTTCACGAGGACGGCTGCAATGAGACAACCCACCATGTACTCCTACATGGCCTCTCACCGCTACCTTTACCAAATCGTGTTCACACACTTAGCTCACACACAATGGGACATGTTCACACAACCATTCCAATTCATTCCCGATGAATCGGACCCGACTCAACTCTAAGCGATGAGTGGCATGACAAACAAGCATAAATGAGTAGGCACAACATGGCTCAAACAATTCCTACTCATGCTAGTGGGTTTCATCTAATTCTTGTGGAATGACAGTCATGCAAAGGATCAAGGGTTCAGCTACCGCAGCAAGTAACACATGAGTCGTTGTTGTCCTAATGCAGTAAAATAGAGCAGGAGCGGAGAGTGGGATTGTATCGGAATGAACAAGGGGTTTTGCTTGCACGGCACTTCAAGATAATATAGTTCTTCATCGGCGTCATCGATTTCATCGTCGATCGCCGTCTACCGAGAGGGACAAACACCGCAAACGAGAAAGAACACAATCAATGCAATGCACATATATGATGCATGATCATGTTAAGGAACTGAATTCACCTAATGCAATATCTAGCCAGTTAATTGGAGTGGGACTCAAGCAAGAACAATTCCAACTCCAAATGCTAGTTCATAAATTACCCTAATCATGATTCATCCTATTCAGTGAGGTTAACTTGTTTAAACATGCATGAAAGTGCCATAAACAGATTCTTCATATTTTTCTGATCATTTTTCATATATAACTTATTTCAATCCGAGTTACGGTTGAATTTCTATGATTTATTGAATTTTAGAGCATTTTCTGGAATTCCCTGAATTAAATTAAATCCAGAAAATGATTACGGCGTCAGCACCATGTCGGTGTGACGTCATCAGGTCAACTGGGGCGGTCCAGGTCAAACTGGCAGTGGGTCCCACGTGTCAGAGTAATTAGCTTAATTAAATTTTAATTAAAACTAAACCTATTTATCTAACAGGGCTGGGCCCCACCTGTCATTGACTCAGGAGAGTCAACCAGGGCCCACCCGTGGTCAAATTCCACGTTGGCTACCGGCGTTTAGCCGCCGGCGAGCCCGACGTGGCGGCGAGAGTGGTTTTTGCCACTCCGGCGACCAAATGGCCCGCGGAGGGCATCTAGGAGGAGCTGGGGAGGAGCTGAAGCTATTGGTGGGGTTAGCCGGAGTCGGGGTGGCCGGGATCGACGCCGGCGACGTGTTTGGCGGCGGCCGGAGCTCGGGCGAGTTCGGGCACGTCGCTAGGAGGCACGGCAGGAGGTGCGGAGGGGTGCTGCGGGCTCGGTGCTGCTGCTGAAAGCACAGAGGTGGGGTTGGCTTGAGCCATTGAGGCTCTAGCCACGCCGGCGACGAGGCACGGCGGCGGCGAGCTTCGGCCGCGGTGGGAATGGTGGCTAGAGGAGGAAAACAAGTCGGGGAAGAGGGGGAAACGACAGAGGAGCTCACGGCGGGTGCAGCGATGGCATCGGCGAGCTCGGGGAGGCACCGGAGCTGATGAATCGGGCGACGGCGACCGGCGGGTCCGAGGAGGGGAAAAGCGGCGGAGGCGGCGCCTCGGGGCTTCTCCGTCGCGTGTGGCGGGAGGGCGAGGATGGAGTGGCGGAGCTTGTGGGCTAGTTGGGGAAGCGAGGGAGGCCCTGTGGCCGCGGTGGTGGCGAGCGGCGGCGACGAGCTCCGCTCGGTCGCGTGAGGGAGAGGGCCAGAGGAGGGGAGAGGCCACGGGCGAGGGAGAGAGGGATCAGTGGGGGTGCGTGGCGCTCGGGGAAGCGTCTAGGGGAGGAGGAGGCAGCCAGGCAGGGAGGAGGTGGCCGGCGTGTGGCCACGCAGCCACGCACGCGCGCCCGCCAACTGTCCGAGGAGGAAGACAGCGAGGATGGCTGTGGTGGTGGGCTGGGCTGCTCTGATGAAGGCCGTAAGTGGGCTGCCAGTGTAAGTTATTCTCCTCTCTCTTATTTCTGTTTAAATCCTGTTTTCTATTATTCATGATCTGTTTTGTTTTAGTTTAGTAAAATACTAAACCATTTAAATAAATCCTGAAAATAATTGTGGGCATTAACTGAATTATTACAGAGGCCCTTAACTATTTTTCAGAATTGTTGGAGCATTTAAAATATTAATAGTTTTTTTAAATGCCCCAATTCAAATACAATATGGTTTATTCAAATATCCAAAATGTCTTGGAAAAATATCCATCATCTCTGGATATGGTGTTCACCCTTTTCCATTAATCATGAATATTTTTGCAAACCAATTTGGGTTTTGAAAATATTTTTTGAATTTGAACCTATTTGAATTGCTTTAGTGCTAGGGCTTGATCATCCCCATTTCAAATTTCATGGAAATTAAACATGATGCATGGATGCAATGCTACTAGTTACAAGCAAGCTCTAGGGCTGTGACAACTCACCCCACTAAACAAGAATCTCACCCGAGATTCAAGGCGTGAGTAAGAGGAAAAGGGAGTCACAAACTATCACAATCTTCATGATCCATTTGCCTTTCTCGAAGATGTTGATTCATTCCATCATCTTGGTCTTGGCGTCTTGAGATCTTCACCCGACACGACAATGAAAGAAAGGGAAACCCTACATGATTCGATCTTCACGAAGATCAAGTAAACATGATCGACTCACGGATTGAGACGGTGACACATCTCGAGTTGAGACACAAAACACATCGAGAGGATGGAAGAACAACGACGAGGTTTGATTAGTGGCAACAATTCCATGCTTAAAAAGATGGTGGATGGGTCAAGGTGGCGAGGAAATATTTATCATGATTCAATAACGGGCACCTCGAGAAAGGTGACACAAAGAACTATTCCTTAAGTGGCAAAAGAATTACTTTTGATCCATAGATCATTTGAACTCTTTATACCAGCCTAGGGCAATCACAAGCGATCATTTGGTGGAATGCAAAGAAATGGTACACCCGGACTAGAATGGATGATGTGGACTACCTTGTTGAAGACAACGCAATGGATGATTTTTGCTTATCGTCGGAGGTGGAGGGGACCCATGGTAAGTCCACTTTTGAAGATGAACCTGGACAAGAATTACTAAGAAGGCGGCCCATAGTGGAATGGCACGAGGATGGTACAAACGGGAACGAAATGCAAGCTGTCGAACGTTCCAACCATCATATCTGCCTGAGATTCAGATCCGATTGGTGATGGGATACTTCAGACTCAGCATGTCTGAAAAGGAAAGGTTGCAACCAAAACCGACGAGATGACTTTGCGAGATTCTCGGGGAGTGAACTAAGGTAGCAAGCTCCAAAACATGAGCGGGTTCTGCTACAAACAGGTGAACACGTTGTCCTGCACAAACATGGCCACGTAGTAGTCTTATGATAAACACTACCAAGTTCGGTGGGAACCATAATCGAGGATATCGAAGTCCTTGCATAAGGCATGCTCTTAAGAAGGAACTTCTTCTCCTTGAACAATCAATCAGTGGCTTGGTGTGCTAGGGACACATGTAGAGCGAAGGTTGCAAGTCTCCGAACCACAGAATACCTCACACGTATGCATGACTGAATTGGGATGATTCGGAGGAGGCAAAACAAACCTTTCTGAAATTCACGGCGGCAACTTGCATCAGATGCACATGAATTAGAGGAAGTCGCTACTTACATCCAAACATAGGCTTCATGAACGGCACACGAAGAAATGCTTACACAAGTTTCCAACACTAGGTTGATGTTCAACATGACTCATGGGGGAGACAAAATGCTGCTGATGGGCTCAACAACAACTCATCGGAATTTCCATATCACTGGACTTCCACCATCATGTGAACACGGTGATAGCATTGGTCAGACCAAAAGGTATAATGGTGTATGCTCGAGGGATCAACCACGAGTAAGACAACATTACGAGCACCGTTGGTACTGATTTGACTTGAAAATGGCCCATACTCAAGTCAATGAATTGATGAAACAATAGGTCCGGCAACTGATCACAGGGACCCATCGATGAAGATATCATCTTTCTTCAACACATACTACACAAGAATATCCCTTGGAACGAACTAAGTTGGACAGGCTTTTATCTTCCAACTCTCCAAGTTGTTGTCTAGCTTAACCAACTAGCTCAGGGATACCCAACACAGATTCTTGGAGAATGGGTGGTTTAGAAGAAAACAAATATGATCACGAACTCAACATAGCGGTCAGGTGACAACCTGATAACACTTCCAAGAAGATATTTGGAAAGTCATGAACCACCGATATATTACTAAGCTCGAGAAAATCTTGCTTTTCGGGGCAAGGCGATATGATTGAACGAGTGAGGACTTGACCAGATCCTAACTCATGGATCGAAGAGTGCACCAGAATAAGGACTAGGTAGCACGATCAATTTTAGGATGATGATTAAATAACCAACACGCTAAGAAGGAGGATATTGTCCATTAGCTACCAAGCAACAAGTTGCTCGGAGTATTGATTTCACACATCACACTTCACTTGTCGGCATTCCGGTTGCATCAACACGGGACCGAGGAATGAATAATGATAGCGAGAAGTATCACTGCGTCAAGAGTTCATAAAAGAAGGTGCAATTCTCATGAAGTTCCCGACATAAAGTGGGTAATACTTCAGGATAGAACAGAATCAAAAGCTGGATTGGCATTTGATCTGCGGAATGCAACTGCTTTGACCCAATCCTAGATATGGATGAGGCACTGGAGTTGGTTTCTCCTAGTCATTCCGGAATAGAATGGCTTGACGGACCATAGAAGTAATAGGCATCGATAAACAAATGCACACATACCCTTGATTATCAACTGATAGAGGATGGTCGAGATACAACTAAAGAGAGCAACTCAAAGGAACATATAATTTTCTGAGTTGTGGAGGAACGGATTAGTATATCGAGCAAAGCTCAACATTTCTTCCGGATAACCCATGCGGAAAGGTAGAATTGGCAGATTCACAATTATGAATGGAGAACTCCTCAAGAGCACTCTTATTGTGATGTTTTGATTTAACAAGGAACTTATGCCATAAGCGGTTCGTAGTATTTGGAAGAAGGAAATACCACGGACCTCGAGGACTATCGCAAAGGTTACTAATATCCTAAGGGCACTAGCAAATACTAACAACATGAAGTAAGTAGGGTGAATCTCGGGTTCAGAACCCAGGAGTAGAATACCTACTACTACATGGCATCACGGGATGCTTTCGAAAGTGATGGCCAGAATCATCACACTGGGATACAAAAGCATTGCTAAATTGCTAGGTGACTTCCTAAACACCTAAGGTCATAATAATAGTTCCAACATATATGTCGAGGCAACAGAGTACCTCAATCGATCGGTAGTGTGCTTATTCTCACCAAAAGGACATCGGAAGCGGAAGGAAAGGATTTGCAAATGCATCGACTATTTAGAGACACAGGATGACTCGGACAGCATAACGGCTGTAAATGCTCAAAATGATTTGAGACATCTTGCAAAATGGTGGCATAACCACTCAACAACATCATAACAAGATTCGAGATCAACGGTTATCATACGTAAATAGTAGGAACTGAATGGGATTAAAACCAACAATCTTAAAGGTCTATGGATTAGTAACACGTCATCCCGATAGATAGATGAGAAGCCTAGTTCTTAAACCCGTAGAAGAGAAGAGTATGACTCGGATCGAAGGCCATGAGGTATAAGGAGTAAAAAGAGCCTTACGTTCCTTCCACAATCAATTCCCTTACATAACTAAAGCATTTCTAGACTCAACTTCACCAGTTTGGCTTGGTAATCCTCTGAGCAATCAGGCTCGATACCACGCTGTCGGACCCGATCCTAAGTCACACCGATCTAGCATGTAACACATCATATCACTTTGCGGCCTCACGCACGGTATTCCCACGGTGTCGCCTTACCATGGCCCGGACCGTTTATGCGTCTTTTGGCTCACGATATGATAGTGTTGCTAGCATCCATATGACAAAGAACCGGGCCGACATGGCTAGTCGTGAACCCAAAGCGGCGCTAACCTATGGGGACAGGCATACATGAATCACATCAAGCATGTCGGTCATCAACGTATATATTCGGGCTGTAGCACTGGGCTAACAGGACTCGGTATCCCGGCTGTAGCAGGCTAGGCAGGACTCGAATAACATCGCGTGACATTTCCCGAAGGACGTACATAGGAACGAAGTGAAACACATGCCGCCAGTCAAGTGTCCAAGCAGTAGTCTGGGCTAGCAGGACTCCGTGAACCGGGCAGTAGCGGACTACTATCGCTCGTAAGCACGAGACTACATCTCCCCATATGAGAGGCTGCCGAGGATAAACAACTAGTTTGTCGGATCCCACACATACCAAGCATTTCAAACATACACACAATATGCTCAATATGTGTAAATACGACGTGGCATCACAACATAACTCTCGACTCAAATATTATTCATTAGGCTCCGAAGAGCGAGATATTACAAACATGGGTCTCATGACCCAACACTCGAAACATACAAGTCAAAGCACAAGCGAAGCTAAACATGTCCAGGTACGCACAACTATAAATGAAAAAGGCTGAGAAGCGACTATCTACCAGATCTGCCGAGGGCACAAGATCGTAGCTGAGGTAACAAGCTAAGCGTCAAGTCCACGTGGAACTACTAGCGAGACCGACGCCTCTCTCGCAAAACATAAAATAAGCAAACGTGAGTACAATTGTACTCAGCAAGACTTACATCGTAACTAGCTACATATGCATCATTATCAAAGGGGTGGTGGAGTTGGACCGCAGCAAGCCGCTTTGACTCGGTGGCTATCTGAACTACATTGCAAGTAACTCTTTTGAGGTGGCGCACGAGTCCACATATTCACCATATCAATACACCACTATGGACCCGATCCCGTCTTCCTACGAGAACGCCATCCATAGCACTCACGCTTATCTTGCGCATTTTAGAGTATCCACTTTCACTTGTCTATGAACTGATATAGGCAACCTAGAAGTCCTTCTCCGCGGACACGGCTATTCGAATAGATCATATTAAACCCCGCAGGGTGTACTTCTTCACACACTCTCACCACTTATCGCCGTTTACGACATGTACTCGGCAACCTTCAAGCGGAAGCCCAACGTGGGTGTCGGCCACGGCCTACCTAAACACTCAAGTCCCTAGTCCAGGTTTATCGCCTATTCGGGTTCCATCCGCAGGAGTCCGCCGAGGTTTCCCATACAGCCCGAGCGATGTGTGCAGGGTTCCCGAGATACCAAACGGGCACTTTCGGTACATCGGGTCATGGTGCCTACCGCAACACAACCCACCCCTAAGGTCAGCGTTATGCGTGGCCCCAACATGCTACAAACACGAAACTACTTGCAACTCCGGACTAAGAACAAGGGTGGTTAAGAAGCCGAGAGGGTCCATTGGTTTCGGGCCCAATGCGTGGTAGTAACTATTTCATGGATCACAAACACGTAACTCAGTTCACGAGGACGGCTGCAATGAGACAACCCACCATGTACTCCTACATGGCCTCTCACCGCTACCTTTACCAAATCGTGTTCACACACTTAGCTCACACACATAGGACATGTTCACACAACCATTCCAATTCATTCCCGATGAATCGACCCGACTCAACTCTAAGCAATAGCAGGCATGACAAACAAGCATAAATGAGTAGGCACAACATGGCTCAAACAATTCCTACTCATGCTAGTGGGTTTCATCTAATTACTGTGGAATGACAGGTCATGCAAAGGATCAAGGGGTTCAGCTACCGCAGCAAGTAACACATGAGTCGTTGTTGTCCTAATGCAGTAAAATAGAGCAGGAGCGGGAGAGTGGGATTGTATCGGAATGAACAAGGGGGTTTTGCTTGCCTGGCACTTCTGAAGATAATATAGTTCTTCATCGGTGTCATCGATTTCATCGTCGATACGCCGTCTACCGAGAGGGGACAAACACCGGCAACTGAGAAAGAACACAATCAATGCAATGCACATATATGATGCATGATCATGTTAAGGAACTGAATTCACCTAATGCAATATCTAGCCAGGTTAATTGGAGTGGGACTCAAGCAAGAACAATTCCAACTCCAAATGCTAGTTCATAAATTACCCTAATCATGATTCATCCTATTCAGTGAGGTTAACTTGTTTAAACATGCATGAAAGTGCCATAAACAGATTCTTCATATTTTTCTGATCATTTTTCATATATAACTTATTTCAATCCGAGTTACGGTTGAATTTCTATGATTTATTGAATTTTAGAGCATTTTCTGGAATTCCCTGAATTAAATTAAATCCAGAAAATGATTACGGCGTCAGCACCATGTCGGTGTGACGTCATCAGTCAATCAGGCGGTCCAGGTCAAACTGGCAGTGGGTCCCACGTGTCAGAGTAATTAGCTTAATTAAATTTTAATTAAAACTAAACCTATTTATCTAACAGGGCTGGGCCCCACCTGTCATTGACTCAGGAGAGTCAACCAGGGCCCACCCGTGGTCAAATTCCACGTTGGCTACCGGCGTTTAGCCGCCGCGCGAGCGACGCCAGCGGCGAGAGGTTTTTGCCACTCCGGCGACCAAATGGCCCATGGAGGGCATCTAGGAGGAGCTGGGAGGAGCTGAAGCTATTGGTGGGGTTAGCCGAGTCGGGTGGCGGATCGGCCTTGGCGCGTGTTTGGCGGCGGCGGAGCTCGGGCGAGTTCGGGAACGTCGCTAGGAGGCACGGCAGAGGTGCGGAGGGTGCTGCGGGCTCCTGGTGCTGCGCCGAGCACAGAGGTGGGGTTGGCTTGAGCCATTGAGGCTCTAGCCACGCCGGGCGACGAGGCACGGCGGCGGCGAGCTTCGCAGCAGTGGGAACGGTGGCTAGAGGAGGAAAACAAGTCGGGAAGAGGGGAAGCAGCAGAGGAGCTCACGGCGGGTGCAGCGATGGCATCGGCGAGCTCGGGAGGCACCGAGCTGATGAATCGGGCGGCGGCGACATCGGGGTCCGAGGAGGGGAAAAGCGGCGGAGCGGCGCCTCGGGGCTTCTCCGGTCGCGTGTGACGGCGGGGAGGGCGAGGATGGAGTGGCGGAGCTTGTGGGCTAGTTGGGGAAGCGAGGGAGGCCCTGTGGCCGCGGTGGTGGCGAGCGGCGGCGACGAGCTCCGCTCGGTCGCGTGAGGGAGAGGGCCAGAGGAGGGGAGAGGCCACGGGCGAGGGAGAGAGGGATCAGTGGGGGTGCGTGGCGCTCGGGGAAGCGTCTAGGGGGGAGGAGGAGGCAGCCAGGCAGGGAGGAGGTGGCCGGCGTGTGGCCACGCGCGCCGGGCACGCGCCCCTGCCAACTGTCCGAGGAGGAAGACGACAGGGATGGCTGTGGTGGTGGGCTGGGCTGCTACAGTAGAAGGCCAGGTAAGTGGGCTGCCAGGTAAGTTATTCTCCCTCTCTCTTATTTCTGTTTAAATCCTGTTTTCTATTATTCTGTATCTGTTTTGTTTTAGTTTAGTAAAATACTAAACCATTTAAATAAATCCTGAAAATAATTGTGGGCATTAACTGAATTATTACAGAGGCCCTTAACTATTTTTCAGAATTGTTGGAGCATTTAAAAATATTAATAGTTTTTTTTAAATGCCCCAATTCAAATACAATATGGTTTATTCAAATATCCAAAAATGTTTTGGAAAAATATCCATCATCTCTGGATATGGTGTTCACCCTTTTCCATTAATCATGAATATTTTTGCAAACCAATTTGGGTTTTGAAAATATTTTTTGAATTTGAACCTATTTGAATTGCTTTAGTGCTAGGGCTTGATCATCCCCATTTCAAATTTCATGGAAATTAAACATGATGCATGGATGCAATGCTACTAGTTACAAGCAAGCTCTAGGTCTGTGACAACTCACCCCACTAAACAAGAATCTCGCCGAGATTCAAGGCGTGAGTAAGAGGAAAAGGGAGTCACAAACTATCACAATCTTCATGATCCATTTGCCTTTCTCGAAGATGTTGATTCATTCCATCATCTTGGTCTTGACGTCTTCGAGATCTTCACCCGACACGGCAACAGAAAGAAAGGGGAAACCCTACATGATTCGATCTTCATGAAGATCAAGTAAACATGATCGACTCACGGACTGAGACGGTGACACATCTCGAGTTGAGACACAAAACACATCGAGAGGGATGGAAGAACAACGACGAGGTTTGATTAGTGGCAACAATTCCATGCTTAAAAAGATGGTGGATGGGTCAAGGTGGCGAGGAAATATTTATCATGATTCAATAACGGGGCACCTCGAGAAAGGTGACACAAAGAACTATTCCCTTAAGTGGCAAAAAGAATTACTTTTGATCCATAGATCATTTGAACTCTTTATACCAGCCTAGGGCAATCACAAGCGATCATTTGGTGGAATGCAAAGAAATGGTACACCCGGACTAGAATGGATGATGTGGACTACCTTGTTGAAGACAACGCAATGGATGATTTTTGCTTATCGTCGGAGGTGGAGGGGACCCATGGTAAGTCCACTTTTGAAGATGAACCTGGACAAGAATTACTAAGAAGGCGGCCCATAGTGGAATGGCACGAGGATGGTACAAACTGGGAACGAAATGCAACTGTCCGAACGTTCCAACCATCATATCTGCCTGAGATTCAGATCCGATTGGTGATGGGATACTTCAGACTCAGCATGTCTGAAAAGTAAAGGTTGCAACCAAAACCGACGAGATGACTTTGCGAGATTCTCGGGGAGTGAACTAAGGTAGCAAGCTCCAAAACATGAGCGGGTTCTGCTACAAACAGGTGAACACGTTGTCCCAGACAAACATGGCCACGTAGTAGTCTTATGATAAACACTACCAAGTTCAGGTGGGGAACCATAATCGAGGATATTGAAGTCCTTGCATAAGGCATGCTCTTAAGAAGGAACTTCTTCTCCTTGAACAATCAATCAGTGGCTTGGTGTGCTAGGGACACATGTAGAGCGAAGGTTGCAAGTCTCCGAACCACAGAATACCTCACACTTATGCATGACTGAATTGGGATGATTCCAGAGGAGGCAAAACAAACCTTTCTGAAATTCACGGCGGCAACTTGCATCAGATGCACATGAATTAGAGGAAGTCGCTACTTACATCCAAACATAGGCTTCATGAACGGCACACGAAGAAATGCTTACACAAGTTTCCAACACTAGGTTGATGTTCAACATGACTCATGGGGGAGACAAAATGCTGCTGATGGGCTCAACAACAACTCATCGGAATTTCCATATCACTGGACTTCCACCATCATGTGAACACGGTGATAGCATTGGTCAGACCAAAAGGTATAATGGTGTATGCTCGAGGGATCAACCACGAGTAAGACAACATTACGAGCACCGTTAGTACTGATTTGACTTGAAAATGGCCCATACTCAAGTCAATGAATTGATGAAACAATAGGTCCGGCAACTGATCACAGGGACCCATCGATGAAGATATCATCTTTCTTCAACACATACTACACAAGAATATCCCTTGGAACGAACTAAGTTGGACAGGCTTTTATCTTCCAACTCTCCAAGTTGTTGTCTAGCTTAACCAACTAGCTCAGGGATACCCAACACAGATTCTTGGAGAATGGGTGGTTTAGAAGAAAACAAATATGATCACGAACTCAACATAGCGGTCAGGTGACAACCTGATAACACTTCCAAGAAGATATTTGGAAAGTCATGAACCACCGATATATTACTAAGCTCGAGAAAAATCTTGCTTTTCAGGGCAAGGCGATATGATTGAACGAGTGAGGACTTGACCAGATCCTAACTCATGGATCGAAGAGTGCACCAGAATAAGGACTAGGTAGCACGATCAATTTTAGGATGATGATTAAATAACCAACACGCTAAGAAGGAGGATATTGTCCATTAGCTACCAAGCAACAAGTTGCTCGGAGTATTGATTTCACACATCACACTTCACTTGTCGGCATTCCGGTTGCATCAACACGGGACCGAGGAATGAATAATGATAGCGAGAAGTACCACTGCGTCAAGAGTTCATAAAAGAAGGTGCAATTCTCATGAAGTTCCCGACATAAAGTGGGTAATACTTCAGGATAGAACAGAATCAAAAGCTGGATTGGCATTTGATCTGCGGAATGCAACTGCTTTGACCCAATCCTAGATATGGATGAGGCACTGGAGTTGGTTTCTCCTAGTCATTCCGGAATAGAATGGCTTGACGGACCACAGAAGTAATAGGCATCGATAAACAAATGCACGCATACCCTTGATTATCAACTGATAGAGGATGGTCGAGATACAACTAAAGAGAGCAACTCAAAGGAACATATAATTTTCTGAGTTGTGGAGGAACGGATTAGTATATCGAGCAAAGCTCAACATTTCTTCCGGATAACCCATGCGGAAAGGTAGAATTGGCAGATTCACAATTATGAATGGAGAACTCCTCAAGAGCACTCTTATTGTGATGTTTTGATTTAACAAGGAACTTCTGCCATAAGCGGTTCGTAGTATTTGGAAGAAGGAAATACCACGGACCTCGAGGACTATCGCAAAGGTTACTAATATCCTAAGGGCACTAGCAAATACTAACAACATGAAGTAAGTAGGGTGAATCTCGGGTTCAGAACCCAGGAGTAGAATACCTACTACTACATGGCATCACGGGATGCTTTCGAAAGTGATGGCCAGAATCATCACACTGAGGATACAAAAGCATTGCTAAATTGCTAGGTGACTTCCTAAACACCTAAGGTCATAATAATAGTTCCAACATATATGTCGAGGCAACAGAGTACCTCGACCGACTGGTAGTGTGCTTATTCTGACCAAAAGGACATCGGAAACGGAAGGAAAGGATTTGCAAATGCATCAGACTATTTAGAGACCTGGGATGACTCGGACAGCATAACGGCTGTAAATGCTCAAAATGATTTGAGACATCTTGCAAAATGGTGGCATAACCACTCAACAACATCATAACAAGATTCTGAGATCAACAGTTATCATACAGAAATAGTAGGAACTGAGCTGGGGATTAAAACCAACAATCTTAAAGGTCTATGGATTAGTAACACGTCATCCTGATAGATAGATGAGAAGCCTAGTTCTTAAACCCCGTAGAAGAGAAGAGTATGACTCGGATCAGAAGGCCATGAGGTATAAGGAGTAAAAAGAGCCTTACGTTCCCTTCCACAATCAATTCCCTTACATAACTAAAGCATTTCTAGACTCAACTTCGACCAGTTTGGCTTGGTAATCCTCTGCAGCGATCGGGCTCGATACCAACGCTGTCGGGACCCGATCCTAAGTCACACCGATCTAGCATGTAACACATCATATCACTTTGCGGCCTCACGCACGGTATTCCCACGGTGTCGCCTTACCATGGCCCGGACCGTTTGCGTCTTTTGGCTCACGTATATGATAGTGTCGCTAGCATCCATATGACAAAGAACCGGGCCGACATGGCTAGTCGTGAACCCAAAGCGGCGCTAACCTATGGGGACAGGCATACATGAATCACATCGAGCATGTCGGTCATCAACGTATATATTCGGGCTGTAGCACTGGCTAACAGACTCCGGTATCCCGGGCTGTAGCAGGCTAGGCAGGACTCGAATAACACCGCGTGACATTTCCCGAAGGACGGACATAGGAACGGTGAAACACATGCCGCCAGTCAAGTGTCCAAGCAGTAGTCTTTGGGCTAGCGGGACTCCGGTGAACCGGCTGTAGCGGACTACTTTCGCTCGTAAGCACGAGACTACATTTCCCCATATGAGAGGCTGCCGAGGATAAACAACTAGTTTGTCGGATCCCACACATACCAAGCATTTCAAACATACACACAATATGCTCAATATGTGTAAATACGACGTGGCATCACAACATAACTCTCGACTCAGATATTATTCATAAGGCTCAAGAGCGAGATATTACAAACATGGGTCTCATGACCCAACACTCGAAACATACAAGTCAAAGCACAAGCGGAAGCTAAACATGTCCGGGTACAGACAACTATAAATGAAAAAGGCCGAGAAGCGACTATCTACCAGATCTGCCCGAGGGCACAAGATCGTAGCTGAGGTAACAAGCTAAGCGTCAAGTCCACGTGGAACTACTAGCGAGACCGACGCCTCTCGCAAAACATAAAATAAGCAAACGTGAGTACAAACGTACTCAGCAAGACTTACATCAGAACTAGCTACATATGCATCATTATCAAAGGGGGGGTGGTGGAGTTGGACTGCAGCAAGCCAGCTTTGACTCGGTGGCTATCCCGAACTACATTGCAAGTAACTCTTTTGAGGTGGCGCTACGAGTCCACATATTCACCATATCAATACACCACTATGGACCCGATCCGTCTTCTTCCTACGAGAACGCCATCCATAGCACTCACGCTTATCTTGCGCATTTTAGAGTATCCACTTTCACTTGTCTATGAACTGATATAGGCAACCCGAAGTCCTTCTCCGCGGACACGGCTATTCAATAGATCATATTAAACCCTGCAGGGTGTACTTCTTCACACGCTCTCACCACTTATCGCCGTTTACGACATGTACTCGGCAACCTTCAAGCGGAAGCCCAACGTGGGTGTCGCCACGGCCTACCTAAACATTCAAGTCCATAGTCCAGGTTTATCGCCTATTCGGGTTCCATCCGCAGGAGTCCGCCGAGGTTTCCCATACAGCCCCGAACGATGTGTGCAGGGTTCCCGAGATACCAAACGGGCACTTTCGGTACACAGGCCACGGTGCCTACCGCAACACAACCCACCCCTAAGGTCAGCGTTAAATGCGGCCCCCAACATGCTACAAACACGAAACTACTTGCAACTCCGGACTAAGAACAAGGGTGGTTAAGAAGCCGAGAGGGTCCATTGGTTTCGGGCCCAATGCGTGGTAGTAACTATTTCATGGATCACAAACACGAACTCAGTTCTCGAGGATGGCTGCAATGAGACAACCCACCATGTACTCCTACATGGCCTCTCACCGCTACCTTTACCAAATCGTGTTCACACACTTAGCTCACACACAGAGGGACATGTTCACACAACCATTCCAATTCATTCCCGATGAATCAGACCCGACTCAACTCTAAGCAGAGCAGGCATGACAAACAAGCATAAATGAGTAGGCACAACATGGCTCAAACAATTCCTACTCATGCTAGTGGGTTTCATCTAATTCTTGTGGAATGACAGTCATGCAAAGGATCAAGGGGTTCAGCTACCGCAGCAAGTAACACATGAGTCGTTGTTGTCCTAATGCAGTAAAATAGAGCAGGAGCGGAGAGTGGGATTGTATCGGAATGAACAAGGGGTTTTGCTTGCACGGCACTTCAAGATAATATAGTTCTTCATCGGTGTCATCGATTTCATCGTCGATCGCCGCTCACCGAGAGGGACAAACACCGCAAACGAGAAAGAACACAATCAATGCAATGCACATATATGATGCATAATCATGTTAAGGAACTGAATTCACCTAATGCAATATCTAGCCAGGTTAATTGGAGTGGGACTCAAGCAAGAACAATTCCAACTCCAAATGCTAGTTCATAAATTACCCTAATCATGATTCATCCTATTCAGTGAGGTTAACTTGTTTAAACATGCATTAAAGTGCCATAAACAGATTCTTCATATTTTTCTGATCATTTTTCATATATAACTTATTTCAATCCGAGTTACGGTTGAATTTCTATGATTTATTGAAGTTTAGAGCATTTTCTGGAATTCCCTGAATTAAATTAAATCCAGAAAATGATTACGGCGTCAGCACCACGTCGGTGTGACGTCATCAGGTCAACTGGGGCGGTCCAGGTCAAACTGGCAGTGGGTCCCACGTGTCAGAGTAATTAGCTTAATTAAATTTTAATTAAAACTAAACCTATTTATCTAACAGGGCTGGGCCCCACCTGTCATTGACTCAGGAGAGTCAACCAGGGCCCACCCGTGGTCAAATTCCACGTTGGCTACGGCGTTTAGCCGCGGCGCGACGCCAGCGGCGGCGAGTGGTTTTGCCACTCCGGCGACCAAATGGCCCGCAGAGGGCATCTAGGAGGAGCTGGGAGGAGCTGAAGCTATTGGTGGGGTTAGCCGAGTCGGGTGGCGGGATCGGCGCCGGGCGACGTGTTTGGCGGCGGCCGAGCTCGGGCGAGTTCGGGCACGTCGCTAGGAGGCACGGCAGGAGGTGCGGAGGGGTGCTGCGGGCTCCTGGTGCTACGCTGAGCACAGAGGTGGGGTTGGCTTCGAGCCATTGAGGCTCTAGCCACGCCGGCGACGAGGCACGGCGGCGGTGAGCTTCGGCCGCGGTGGGAACGGTGGCTAGAGGAGGAAAACAAGTCGGGGAAGAGGGGGAAACGACAGAGGAGCTCACGGCGGGTGCAGCGATGGCATCGGTTCGAGCTCGGGAGGCACCGGAGCTGATGAATCGGGCGGCGCGCATCAAGGGTCCGAGGAGGGGAAAAGCGGCGGAGCGGCGCCTCGGGGCTTCTCCGGTCGCGTGTGACGGCGGGGAGGGCGAGGATGGAGTGGCGGAGCTTGTGGGCTAGTTGGGGAAGCGAGGGAGGCCCGGTGGCCGCGGTGGTGGCGAGCGGCGGCGACGAGCTCCGCTCGGTCGCGTGATGGAGAGGGCCAGAGGAGGGGAGAGGCCACGGGCGAGGGAGAGAGGATCGGTGGGGTGCGTGGCGCTCGGGAAGCGTCTAGGGGGGAGGAGGAGGCAGCCAGGCAGGGAGGACGTGGCCGGCGTGTGGCCACGCCACAGCGCACGCGCCCCTGCCAACTGTCCGAGGAGGAAGACGACAGGGATGGCTGTGGTGGTGGGCTGGGCTGCTACAGTAGAAGGCCAGGTAAGTGGGCTGCCAGGTAAGTTATTCTCCCTCTCTCTTATTTCTGTTTAAATCCTGTTTTCTATTATTCTGTATCTGTTTTGTTTTAGTTTAGTAAAATACTAAACCATTTAAATAAATCCTGAAAATAATTGTGGGCATTAACTGAATTATTACAGAGGCCCTTAACTATTTTTCAGAATTGTTGGAGCATTTAAAAATAATAATAGTTTTTTTTTAAATGCCCCAATTCGAATACAATATGGTTTATTCAAATATCCAAAAATGTCTTGGAAAAATATCCATCATCTCTGGATATGGTGTTCACCCTTTTCCATTAATCATGAATATTTTTGCAAACCAATTTGGGTTTTTGAAAATATTTTTTTGAATTTGAACCTATTTGAATTGCTTTAGTGCTAGGGCTTGATCATCCCCATTTCAAATTTCATGGAAATTAAACATGATGCATGGATGCAATGCTACTAGTTACAAGCAAGCTCTAGGGCTGTGACAAAGACGGCCGAATCCGGACCGGTGATAGACTTCATATCAGGGGTCGTACACCGTTATAGCGTCCCCCACAACATCATCACTGATAACGTGATGCGGAGCATCCTACGGTCATCACCATGTCAAGAGTCCGTTTGGCAAGTGACACGTGCGACCTCTACTTCACATACTCAAAGGTGAATCTTCTCCTTTATACGTGCTCACTTGACCCCTTCGAGGATGGTATACTACTTGACACTTCTCCCGTGTGCATGCATAGGTATTGTCGGAGCTTCACGGATGTTGAGGAGGAGTGCAAGCGCCAAGGAACAACTACACCATCCGCAAGGGAAGCCAGGCGGCAGCGAAAAGAAGATGGAGACAACCCCCAGGACCCGGACATCCGGCCAGGACCCCGGACATCCGGCCCCTGGAGCTTCACCCACAGCAGCCGCCCAGCCGCCAAGTACCTATAGGCCCCGGACATCCGGCCCGCAAGCCCGCACATCCGGCCACAGGCCCGGAAATCCGACGCCCCTATCCAGAGAGCACCGAGGCCGACCTCACCAGCCCGGACATCCGGCCCATGCCCCGGACATCCGGCCTCCATGAACGCCTGACATCCGCCCCAGCCGGACATCCGGCGCCTGCCTGCGCGCAGAGTTGGGCCAAAGGCCCATGTATCCCCTCCTCACTTACCCCTTCGTGGACTAGCCTATATATACTCCATCCCCTTACTCTAGTTAGGGTAAGCAAATATGATAGCTCATTCTTAGGTGAGCTTTGCTCCTACCTCTACTCTTGAGAGAGAGAGAGAGACTACCACTCCCATGGAGTTCAAGACCTCCATGTGAGAAGATCCTGCGGGATATCATCAAGACCCCCTCGTGGGAAGATCCATCTAGGATATCATCAAGACCTCCTCTTGGAGATGAACCTTACCTTGTATCTTTCCCTTTGTTGTTCATGTACCTTGTGATCTTGTGTGTTTGATTGTCTAGTGGATGTGTGATTGGACTTGTTCTTGAGTGTTTCCCCTTGTGATTTCTCTCCGTTCTTCCCCGCGTTCATCGTGTTCTTCGAGGGATCCCACTCCAAACGTGAAAGATCGGCCTACACCGGGTTAGCCCCGTATCATATGGTATCATGAGCCACGTTTATCACGTGTTTGGAGTCACTCCCACCGTTTTCTAGCCTTGTTTTGCTTGATTTCGTCCTAAACCCGAAAATCCCCACCAAAAATAGCCCCAATTTTTTTTTGTGATTTGTTGGTTTGATGATGTTTTGTTGATTTTGATCCGTGGATTTGCTTGGTTTCAAGTGGATCTAGCTTTCCCCCAGGTTTCCCCACCTTCCATCCACGAAATCCATCAAATTTTGCCCCCGAAATCTTCAATTTCCGCCCCCAAGTCGAAATTTTCCGCCCCAAACGAGATCTGGAATCGTCGGGCCGGACATCCGGGCCTCAGGCCGGACATCCGGGCCATCCGGCCGGAAATCCAGGCCCCAAGCCGGACATCCGGGCCCTGGAGCACCAAATCCGCACGGTTCTGGACATACACCCCCGGAAATCCGGCCCCTACCCCGGATATCCGGCCCCTGGGATTTCAGCTTTTCACGTTTCACCGTTTCGGCCATAACTAATTCATCCGGAGTCCGATTTTGACGTTCTTTAGCTCGTTTTGAAGCTATTGACATCCCCCATCCCACAAAAATACCAACAACATCATTTGACTCCATCAAATTTTCCAAAATTTGGCAGGTTTGCCTAGGCCTTCCACCATATCATCCGCATTACCACCACCGACTTCCGCAACCTAACCCATTTTGATCCATATAGCTTTAGTGGTTGCTTGAGTAGTGCTTCGAGTCTCCTAAGGTGTTTAGGCTACTTAGGGGCGGTTGCTTCTTCATCAACCACCACCTCCACTTCCGCATAGACGTGACCACCATACACTTCCGCCACCCCAACTTAACCCAATTTTGTTTGTGTTGTGAGTTGTGTCTCCTAAGGTGTTTGACTACTTAGGGACAGCGTGCTTCCAACTCTTACACCGTGTATAGCCAATCATTTCACTTCCGCATTGCCAAGTGCAAACCACCACCGCTTTCCGCTACCACCACTTTGACAATTGAAGTTTGAGATTTTGAGTTCATGGTGTTTCCGTTTCCTAAGGTGTTTGACTACTTAGGACGAGTCTCCATCATCTTGGTATCTACATCAAGAACACCGCCACTCATCATCACCAAGGACGGTAACCTCGACGACACCATTGTATATTCCCCTTGCAATTGCATTGTTAACCCCTAGCCCATTTTGCGTTACTTGCCTATCGAGACTAGCCATTTGAGTATTGCCGGCAACGTGACTTGTGCACATTAGTGATCATACTTCCCATAGCATACATACCATATCATATTGGTATCATCATATCATCTCTTGTGTCACAAGCTTGTTCCCGCATATATACAATTGCTATCTTGGTTTGTGCATTATGCAAAAGTGGCCATATCCAAAAAAAAAGAAGAGAATAAAGCTTTTAAGCAAAGAAAGAGAGCAAAGAAGCTTGTAAGAAATAGCCATAGCATCAAAATATATCATATGGTATCATACTTGATCATCTTGGATCATTGTGTGAGAAACACCGGGAACCATACATATATAGCATACTTGGGATAGAAAGTTTATCCATTTTGCATCTTATAGGTTGTGCACAAGTGTCGTATCCGCCTATTGAGCAATCGTGCTAGCGTCTCTCTTGAGTTGTGCAACATGAGCGTTTTCCGTGGATTCCACATTTTGTGCTCATTCCTTGGTTGCACGACCCCATTTATCTATCCGTGTGTGCGTTTCCGTGTGCCATTCTTTGCTATTGGTCTACTTGTTTCGCTTGCGAATTTGTGAATCTCTTTCAACATTATTGACTCTTGCTAACATTTTGCATCAAATTTTTGTGCCACTATCCTCACCGAGCTCTACCATAAGCTTTACTTGATAGGTGTGAGTGAACAAGTCCGGTACCAATTCCACTATTCTTTCATTTCACATTGTGTGAAACGGGATACATCCTCAACTTTGGGAAAAGGTAACTTGGTATTGTTTATCTCATTTCCTACTCACCTCTACTCGAGTCTTGTGATGGATAGGCAAGGCATTTCACCTTCGGTCTACAACAACAACGACGAGTTCGATGCCACAAACAACAACTCCGACGCCAAGATGCAAGCTCAAATGGAGGAGATCAAAGCCCTCATCAAGGGCTACAAGCGATCTTCCTCATCTTCGAGAAGACGCTCAAGAGCACATGCTTCCGAGCTACCATCTCTGGCAAGTTCACATCGGCATCGACACCATCACCACCAAGAATGTGAAGGTCATGAGCTCAACACCAACAACCGCTCAACGACTTCACCATCTCCCTTGGCATCTTCGCCAAGCGACCTCAAGGCATCTTCGCCTACGATCATACGGCATCTTCGCCAACAAGCACCCCAAGACTACGCTCAAGAGAAGCTCCCCAAGCTCAAGTCCGTGACTTCACCGAGCTACTACGACCTCGACATCGACCATGCGATTCCTTTCTATGGGACTGAAGAACCCGAGGAGTACCTCGAGTTCATTGTGTGAAACGGGCCAAATGGGCCATTGAGCCCCTCCCATTCGACATAACCTAGAAGCCACGGAGAGCTATTAAGTCGCAAGTTTTGGCCGACTTCGTCGCCGAATGGACCGAAACCGAACTCCCTAAAGAGTACGGCGCATATTCAAACTGGATAATGCACTTCGACGGCTCCAAAATGTTGGCTGGCCTAGGGGCTGCCATCGTTCTGACGTCCCCAACCGGAGATATAGTTCAGTACGTACTCCAGATAATGTATACGGACTCCAACAACGCAGCCGAATACGAGGCCCTTCTACATGGTCTCCGGATGGCAGTCTCCATGAGCATTCAATGCCTAGAGGTGCGTGGTGATTTGAACCTCGCGATAACACAAATAAATGGAGACTTTGATGCCAAGGATCCGAAAATGGCAGCCTATCGCAATGCAGTCCTAAAAATGTCAGCTCGGTTTGAGGGGCTCGAATTTCACCACATAGCCGGGACAACAACCAGGCAGCAGACGTGTTAGCACGCATCGGTATAAGCGCGATGCTGTCCCCGATATCTTCCTAGAGAGGCTGTTTAAGCCATCCGTACTATGGGAGGAGAGTCCGGAAATAACAATCCGGACCCAACCGCACTTGCACCAACATTACGACACGGTTGGTGGTTCTACCACGAAATAACATCCTCAGCCCACGTAATAATGGCAGTCATTGCCCCATGGACAGAACCATTCCTAGCCTGCCTAACCAGGCAGGAACTCCCCGAGGACCAAAACGAGGCCCGCTGCATAGTGCGGCGATCTAAAACCTACAAAGTCCATGAGGAGAGCTTTATAAGAAAAGCACAACCGAGTCCTTCAAAGGTGTATCTCTCAAGAAGAAGGGCGGAATCTTCTGGCTGAAATACATGCGGACTCGGCGGGCACCACGCCGCAGCCCGGCCCTTGTAGGCAAGGCCTTCCGTACAGGATTTTATTGGCCGACGGCCGGGCGGATGCTCGGGACTTAGTCCAACGATCGTCGGATGCCAGCTCTTTGCTAATCGAGCCACATGCCACCTACCGCCCTCAAAACTATACCCATCACCGCCCTTCGCAGTGCAGGGGCTTGATATGGTCGGACCCCTTAAAGGGGAACCCACAAGAAAAATACCTACTGGTCATGGTGGATAAATTCACCAAATGGATAGAGGCCAAGCTCGTCAAGGCGGCGAATCCGGACGTGATAGACTTCATATCGGGGTCGTACACGTTACAGCGTCCCCACAAAGCATCATCATCGATAACGTGATGCGGAGCATCCCACGGTCATCACCATGTCAAGAGTCCGTTTGGCAAGTGACACGTCGACCTCTACTTCACATACTCAAAGGTGAATCTTCTCCTTTATCGTGCTCACTTGACCCCTTCGAGGATGGTATACTACTTGACACTTCTCCCGTGTGCATGCATAGGTATTGCCGGAGCTTCACGGATGTTGAGGAGGAGTGCAAGCGCCAAGGAACAACTACACCATCCGCAAGGGAAGCACAAGCGGCAGCGAAAGAAGATGGAGACAACCCCGGGACCCGGACATCCGGCGGGACCGGACATCCGCCCCGGAGCTTCACCCACAACCGCCCAGCCGCCAAGTACCTATAGGCCCCGGACATCCGGCCATAAGCCCGCACATCCGCCACAGCCCGAAATCCGACGCCCCTATCCAGAGAGCACCGAGGCCGACCTCACCAGCCCGGACATCCGGCCCATGCCCCGGACATCCGGCCTCCCGCGAACGCCCGGACATCCGGCCCCCAGCCCGGACATCCGGCTCCTGCCTGCGCGCAGAGTTGGGCCAAAGGCCCATGTATCCCCTCCTCACTTACCCCTTCGTGGACTAGCCTGTATATACTCCATCCCCTTCCTCTAGTTAGGGTAAGCAAATATGATAGCTCATTCTTAGGTGAGCTTTGCTCCTACCTCTACTCTTGAGAGAGAGAGACTACCACTCCCATGGAGTTCAAGACCTCCATGTGAGAAGATCCTGCGGGATATCATCAAGACCCCCTCGTGGGAAGATCCATCTAGGATATCATCAAGACCTCCTCTTGGAGATGAACCTTACCTTGTATCTTTCCCTTTGTTGTTCATGTACCTTGTGATCTTGTGTGTTTGATTGTCTAGTGGATGTGTGATTGGACTTGTTCTTGAGTGTTTCCCCTTGTGATTTCTCTCCGTTCTTCCCCGCGTTCATCGTGTTCTTCGAGGGATCCCACTCCAAACGTGAAAGATCGGCCTACACCGGGTTAGCCCCGTATCATATGGTATCATGAGCCACGTTTATCACGTATTTGGAGTCACTCCCACCGTTTTCTAGCCTTGTTTTGCTTGATTTCGTCCTAAACCCGAAAATCCCCACCAAAAATAGCCCCAAATTTTTTTTGTGATTTGTTGGTTTGATGATGTTTTGTTGATTTTGATCCGTGGATTTGCTTGGTTTCAAGTGGATCTAGCTTTCCCCCAAGTTTCCCCACCTTCCATCAACGAAATCCATCAAATTTTGCCCCCGAAATCTTCAATTTCCGCCCCCAAGTCGAAAATTTCCGCCCCAAACGAGATCTGGAATCGTCGGGCCGGACATCCGGGCCTCAGGCCGGACATCCGGGCCATCCGGCCGGACATCCAGGCCCCAAGCCGGACATCCGGGCCCTGGAGCACCAAATCCGCACGGTTCTGGACATACACCCCCAGAAATCCGGCCCCTACCCCGGATATCCGGCCCTTGGGATTTCAGCTTTTCACGTTTCACCGTTTCGGCCATAACTAATTCATCCGGAGTCCGATTTTGACGTTCTTTAGCTCGTTTTGAAGCTATTGACATCCCCCATCCCACAAAAATACCAACAACATCATTTGACTCCATCAAATTTTCCAAAATTTGGCAGGTTTGCCTAGGCCTTCCACCATATCATCCGCATTACCACCACCGACTTCCGCAACCTAACCCATTTTGATCCATATAGCTTTAGTGGTTGCTTGAGTAGTGCTTCGAGTCTCCTAAGGTGTTTAGGCTACTTAGGGGCGGTTGCTTCTTCATCAACCACCACCTCCACTTCCGCATAGACGTGACCACCATACACTTCCGCCACCCCAACTTAACCCAATTTTGTTTGTGTTGTGAGTTGTGTCTCCTAAGGTGTTTCGGCTACTTAGGGACCGCGTGCTTCCAACTCTTACACCGTGTATAGCCAATCATTTCACTTCCGCATTGCCAAGTGCAAACCACCACCGCTTTCCGCTACCACCACTTTGACAATTGAAGTTTGAGATTTTGAGTTCGCTGTGTTTCCGTTTCCTAAGGTGTTTCGGCTACTTAGGGACGAGTCTCCATCATCTTGGTATCTACATCAAGAACACCGCCACTCATCATCACCAAGGACGGTAACCTCGACGACACCATTGTATATTCCCCTTGCAATTGCATTGTTAACCCCTAGCCCATTTTGCGTTACTTGCCTATCGAGACTAGCCATTTGAGTATTGCCGGCAACGTGACTTGTGCACATTAGTGATCATACTTCCCATAGCATACATACCATATCATATTGGTATCATCATATCATCTCTTGTGTCACAAGCTTGTTCCCGCATATATACAATTGCTATCTTGGTTTGTGCATTATGCAAAAGTGGCCATATCCAAAAAAAAAGAAGAGAATAAAGCTTTTAAGCAAAGAAAGAGAGCAAAGAAGCTTGTAAGAAATAGCCATAGCATCAAAATATATCATATGGTATCATACTTGATCATCTTGGATCATTGTGTGAGAAACACCGGGAACCATACATATATAGCATACTTGGGATAGAAAGTTTATCCATTTTGCATCTTATAGGTTGTGCACAAGTGTCGTATCCGCCTATTGAGCAATCGTGCTAGCGTCTCTCTTGAGTTGTGCAACATGAGCGTTTTCCGTGGATTCCACATTTTGTGCTCATTCCTTGGTTGCACGACCCCATTTATCTATCCGTGTGTGCGTTTCCGTGTGCCATTCTTTGCTATTGGTCTACTTGTTTAAGCTTGCGAATTTGTGAATCTCTTTCAACATTATTGACTCTTGCTAACATTTTGCATCAAATTTTTGTGCCACTATCCTCACCGAGCTCTACCATAAGCTTTACTTGATAGGTGTGAGTGAACAAGTCCGGTACCAATTCCACTATTCTTTCATTTCACATTGTGTGAAACGGGATACATCCTCAACTTTGGGAAAAGGTAACTTGGTATTGTTTATCTCATTTCCTACTCACCTCTACTCGAGTCTTGTGATGGATAGGCAAGGCATTTCACCTTCAGTCTACAACAACAACGACGAGTTCGATGCCACAAACAACAACTCCGACGCCAAGATGCAAGCTCAAATGGAGGAGATCAAAGCCCTCATCAAGGCCTACAAGCGATCTTCCTCATCTTCGAGAAGACGCTCAAGAGCACATGCTTCCGAGCTACCATCTCCGCAAGTTCACATCGGCATCGACACCATCACCACCAAGAATGTGAAGGTCATGAGCTCAACACCAACAACCGCTCAACGACTTCACCATCTCCCTTGGCATCTTCGCCAAGCGACCTCAAGGCATCTTCGCCTACGATCATACGGCATCTTCGCCAACAAGCACCCCAAGACTACGCTCAAGAGAAGCTCCCCAAGCTCAAGTCCGCGACTTCACCGAGCTACTACGACCTCGACATCGACCATGCGATTCCTTTCTATGGGACTAAAGAACCCGAGGAGTACCTCGAGTGGGAGCATGATGGACGACTACCTCAAGCTACATCAAGTTCCTCCCGAAGATCAAGTGAAGTGCGCCACAAGAAACTTCCACGACTACGCCTTGACATGGTGGCTTCACACACCTTCGGAGTACTACGACATGAGTTGGCCCAAGACGAAGAGAGCTTTGCGGCGAGAGTTTGTGCCTCCAACCTACGGAACAACCGGCGCCAATTGGAGAACACCACCCAAGGATCCAAGTCCATCGAAAAGTACTTCAAGGAGATGAAGATTGCCTTCGACGAGCGGCGTGGGCGGCCCCATTTCGATGAAGTTCCACTTCATGATGGGATTACTGTGACATCTCCAAGACCATCTTCCTCGAGAACTACAAGTCCATTGGCGACTACTACATTGGTGCTCTCAAGGCGAACAAGAACTCATGAAGGCCAAGGCTTCTCCACCCCAAGCACACTTGGCGACCAAGCTCTCGACAAGCATGAGGCTAGTACCACCACGTTGTCCAAGCCCGATGAGCTCCAAGACGATGCTCCAAAGTTTGACTTCACCGCCATCCCTCTTTGTGGCATTGATGGTGCCGAGTCTACTTGACTCTTTTTCAAGACGGTGCGGCGGCGAGTGCGACTACGAGACACCCTCAAGGACCAAGCTTTGGAGGCGGCGACAAGGTGGCGAGCAAGGATGATGCTTCCATCTTAGGAGGCGAGAGTGATGTTGTGCCATCTTGGCCTTCATCCACGACGAGAGTGATGTTGAGCCATCTTGGCCTTCATCCACGACGAGGCGATGATGTGCCATCTTGACCTTCATCCACGGCGGCGACTATGAGACGGTTGAGCATGGGATTTTCCTTCGACCACGGCGACGTCCGATGACTTGAGTGACTTTTGCCACCATATTGAGAGCGAGAGTGACTTCACCACTAGCCCCATACATGATGAGCTGCCACAAATCCCATGTGAGGAGAGCCACAACCACCACTTGTGTGAGATGAGTGACTCCACCATACGTGAGTTTGAGTGCACCTACCTTGAGGGAGTGAGTGAACCACCACATAGAGAGAATGAGGCCACTTCGATTTCTAACAACTCGACCTCTACCTCTATTGTGTCTTCTCATTTGGTGCTAGGTCCCATTTATGATGACGCGCCGATCCTCGACGACTTCGTCCTCCCTTTGGACAAGACGAGGCCATGGTGGAATATGATGCACCCCCCACATGGTTCCATCAAGATGAAGATGACCACCATTTGGTCTTTCCCACCTCACCTACACCACTTGAGTGGAATGAACAAGGTAACAAAGGTGACGGTGATGCTCTAGTCCCACTAGTGGACATTCTTGAGATTGATTGCTTACATGATGTTGATCCACCTAGTACCATGCTTCATGCTAGTATGATTTCCCCATGTGATGATTTTCCCATTTATGATGAATATGATGATTCTCATGTGGAGTCTATTAGTTGTGATGCCATGTTACATAGGATTTCTTGTGACAATTCTTTAGGTCACATCATGTTTGCTAATCCGCTTGACTTGTCATATGCTATGCATGAGATCCATCATATGTCTTATTTGCAATCTCTTCATGGTGACTATGCATATGCCATTAAAATAAACCCAATTTGCACATATGGCATAGATGACAAGCCCATGGTTATTGGCATTTGTTTTTCTTGTGATGATATTGATATGCTCCTTTGCATCCTTTATCTCATATGCCATGCCATGCCCTCCTAGCCGGATATGCATTGTTTTAGATGTTGTCCATTTTCTCCATGTGATGTTTCGCTATTGCTCATGAGGAGGCCCCATAGTTTCCTCATACATGTTAGGAGAATTTGATCCATCACATTCATTGCATGATCCCCATACTTGTGTGCACCATATGCTCCCCATGAATGAAAATGCTATCGATCGCCATATACTTGCATTCTCAATTTGTGTCCCCATCGTGTCATACACAATAACTATTCTTTCATGATGGATGACATGTTCTTATACCATGCATCAAATTTGTTTGAGCGATGCTTATCTTGTGCTAACTCCTTTACACACATAGACATCATGATGGATGATGTGTACATTTACCACGCCGCACAATTTCTTTGGTTTGTGTCTCTTTTGTGTAGGTACCCATGAATACTTGTCGACCTCGCAATCCCACGAGTTGACAAAGCGAGCTCTAGAAACAGCGATGATTTGGGATCCCATGGATTGTCTTTCCCACCGCTCTCTTCGCGCAAAGACTTCGCACATTTCTTCTACATGGCCCTCACTTGGCTATGGGTTGTTCTCCATTATATATCTTTTGCCCATGTTGCCATGTTCACTTTGCATGATATGCCCATTCCTATGCCTTTGCCATGCACTTGTGACCCATGCTTTGCATTACACATGATGATTGATTCTAGTACTTGTATGTGTATTTGCAAGCTTGGTGGAGATATCACTTGTTATTGCCATGTTCTATTCATGACCCATTCCTATGATGATACTTTCATCTTGCTTTGTGTTCGTGCTTGTGATATGTCATGTGCATTGTCTATGCCTATTATTTGCTCACATGACATGATTGCCATGATTTATCCTAGTGTGTTGCATCTTCGCTCCACTAGTTTGCACGACTTGATTACTATGCTTGCTTATGTCGCATCACCATTTCATGCGGTTGATGACAACCATCTATATGCTTTGCACATGATTCATATTGCTTCTTGTCATATATCTCTATGTGTTGCCTCCCTCATGCTAGATGATTTGCCATGTATTGAGTGCAACAATGATTCTCTTCTTGCTCATGAGATTGCCCCCATAGCATTCTCGCATATATTTGGAGATTTTGACATAATTCTTGTGAAGCATGCTTGTCTTACTTCTTTGCACCATATACCCAGTGCCATGAATATTGCCATTGTTGCATCATATTATTCATGCACTTGTGCTTCTAATGGTTTTGTGCAAAAGATGAGAACCATCATGATGGATGATGTGTTTGTCTACCATGCACATACCTTCTTTGTTTTGTTTTGTGCATGTTTAGGATACTTGGACTTTGTGTCGACTTCCACTTCACGTGAGTTGACCATTCGAGCTCCTGAGAGCGGGCCTCATACATTCTACCACGACTCGCTTCTACACCGTATTTGCTTCCACTTCGGCATTGTGAAGAATGCACAAGGACACGCCTTCAAGGTGACATCATTCTTGAGCTTGGATATTGAGGATCATACTTTATGTGTTGCTTGCACCATTTGCACGCATGGTCGAGATATTGCTTTCACCCATGATTGCCACATTTCCATTCTTCATGACATATGTACCTTGTGTGTTGCATCCAATTCTTGGATTACTTGCCCCTATGATATGCTTGGTTGCACCAATGTCATTTCTTCACATATGCCATGTCCCATTGCTTGTCTCATGCTTGACTTGATTGCCTCACACATCATGAACAATTGCTCTTTATATTGTGTTGAGTGCTACACTATATTCACTACACCCTATGCACGTTATGTTTGGATTGTCTTGCACTTGACCCATGTGTTTAGACACTTCATTTTATTTGGTGTTGTGAATCCTTCCTATGCCTACCATAGACCTTTCATTGAGCAATTTGTGAATGCTTGCTATGACCTCGAGGTAGATGCTTATGCTCTTGTCACACATATTTGCATCTCTACCTCACATTTACATCTTGTTCCCATGATATTTTTGCTTGTGCTCGATTGATATGCTTACATACCATGTCACAATCCTTTGTCACACCCTATGCTATGCTTGATGACAACACTTGTTTGGTGAATCACCTCTTGAATGCTTGGTTTTGCACTAACGCTAACCACATTTGTTTTTCAAGTGTTTGTTCTATTTGCTCCTTTTGAAGGAATCACAAGATGGTGCGACATTGGAGAGTGCCCATTTGAGCTTCAAGATGGCGAGAACTTGGTGATTGACCACTCCTACACGCGCGACGCCATCTCTTTCCCATGGTGATTTGGTTTTCGATCCGAGGTCGGATCTTTTCCAAGGGGGAGGGGATGATGCGGAGCATCCTACGGTCATCACCATGTCAAGAGTCCGTTTGGCAAGTGACACGTGCGACCTCTACTTCACATACTCAAAGGTGAATCTTCTCCTTTATACTACTTGACACTTCTCCCGTGTGCATGCATAGGTATTGTCGGAGCTTCACGGATGTTGAGGAGGAGTGCAAGCGCCAAGGAACAACAACACCATCCGCAAGGGAAGCCTGGAAGCGACGACGAAAGAAGATGGAGACAACCCCCAGGACCCGGACATCCGGCCAGGACCCCGGACATCCGGCCCCTGGAGCTTCACTCACAGCAGCCGCCCAGCCGCCAAGTACCTACAGGCCCCGGACATCTGGCCCGCAAGCCCGGACATCCGGCGCCTCCCGACAGCCCGAACATCCGGCCACAGGCCGAAATCCAGCGCCCTATCCGAGAGAGCAGAGGCCGACCTCACCAGCCGGACATCCGGCCCATGCCCCGGACATCCGGCCTCCCGCGACGCCGGACATCCGCCCCCAGCCGGACATCCGGCGCCTGCTGCTGTGAGTCGGGCCAAAGGCCCATGTATCCCTCCTCACTTACCCTTCGTGGACTAGCCTATATATACTCCATCCCCTTCCTCTAGTTAGGGTTAGAAAATATGATAGCTCATTCTTAGCTGAGCTTTGCTCCTACCTCTACTCTTGAGAGAGAGACTACCACTCCCATGGAGTTCAAGACCTCCATGTGAGAAGATCTGCGGGATATCATCAAGACCCCTCGTGGGAAGATCCATCTAGGATATCATCAAGACCTCCTCTTGGAGATGAACCTTACCTTGTATCTTTCCCTTTGTTGTTCATGTACCTTGTGATCTTGTGTGTTTGATTGTCTAGTGGATGTGTGATTGGACTTGTTCTTGAGTGTTTCCCCTTGTGATTTCTCTCCGTTCTCCCCCGTGTTCATCGTGTTCTTCGAGGGATCCCACTCCAAACGTGAAAGATCGGCCTACACCGGGTTCGCCCCGTATCATAACGGCACGAACTTTACGGCCGATGAGGTCAAACTCTGGTGCAAAAACATGGGCATTAAACTAGACTACGCATCAGTCCATCACTCTCAAACTAACGGTTAAGTTGAGCGAGCAAATGGTCTAATTATGAGCGGCATCAAACCCAGATTAGTGCAGTCCCTCAAGGAATCTAACACGCACTGGATAGAGGAGCTCGACTCTGTACTCTGGAGGCTGCGGACCGCTCCGAATCGCACGACCAGATTCACACCATTCTTTATGGTATACGGCGCAGAGGCAGTTCTGCCCTGCGACATAATTCATGACTCACCTCGCGTGCGCATGTAGGAAGAAAGAGAAGCCGAGCTCGATCGGCAGGACAGTTTGGACGCCTTGGAGGAGGAGCGTGACATAGCAAAAGCCCGTTTCACATTCTATCAACACCAGGCTCGAAGATATCAAAGCAGAGAAGTATGGGCCAAAACTTACAATGTTGGCGAGCTAGTTCTACGCCTGCCGGACAAGAAAAAGGACAAGCTAAAGCCCAAATTGGAAGGTCCCTTTATCACCGACCAAGTCCTGACCGGCGGAGCGTACCGTCTGCGTGATGCATCGGATAACCGACTCGAGCCGAACCCATGGAACACAGCATGTCTCCGAAGATTCTACGCCTAGCGCCGGATTCTGAGTTCGTCTCCTTCCTCTGTCCATATTTTACATTTTAGTTGTCTTCTATTTCTCTCCTTCTCCCTCCTTTTTTCATTCAAGCCTTGGCAGGCTCGTTAGCGCATTGTTCGCACACCCTTTGACGCACTATCTGCGTTCATTGTACCTGGGGGGCTTCTTTCACAGAAGCTTAATTATAAGGGCTTCATGCCCAATACATGTGTCACACTTCCGCATGTACCTTTTATTCACCATTATATGCATCGATGTGACTTAAGTTTTGGCCAAGCTGGGTTGCCTGGCTCCTGTGCCTACCCCTACGTTCCCGATTGTTCGGCTAGGTGGTAAAGGGAGCACCTCTGCGATTGTTACTGCCGGGTCAGCCGAATGTGTACCTCAGACTGGGTGAAGCCGAAAGCTAGTGTTCTTAAAAGAATATTCGGTCGGTGAACTAAAAGAAGATTTCTTACCTATTTATTTATCTGCCCCCAGATGTTTTTCTGCTTTTTTCGCAGTCCAGACATGCACTTTAGGGCATGCCACCCAGGGAAAGGAACCCCTAACGGAACTATTCTGCCTGGAAGATGTTTCTTACTAACCAAGTAGTATAACATAGCTAGTTGGGCACTTGTCTGATAAAGCACTAATGACCCCTACGCTTGGTCTCCACGCATGCCCCGGTTTTTATATAACCGCGAGGGTATTCAGACACACTCCGGACTATCGGGTCCCGAGGTTTAAGCAAAAAGGTCCGCTAAGACAAACGATCTACAATCCGGCTAAAAGGCATTTTACATGTCACTTTAAATTACATAGTCAATTTTCTGATTGTATTCCTCTTCTATGCCATCTAACAGGCTGTCTAGTTCTGATCCTGCTTGGGAATACTTTATGCCAATTTCACTGGCCGTACACTAAACTCACAGGATCTCCTTCCCATCGGCCCCATAGGTCCGACCTCGGCCATGTGGTTTGGGTCAGCCTTCCGTGTACGCGTCTTCACCATGGCCCGAGCCTCCTGGCGCCTTGACCGCAGCCGATATCTTCCATAACAGAGCGCCGCCGCGCTCCCAGAGCCTCTCTGCAAGCTCCCAAGGCCTTGGGCAGGGAGATAGATAGCCACAAGGCACAGGCGGCGCCTTTCA
This sequence comes from Aegilops longissima, assembly GCA_021605205.1. NCBI lineage: Eukaryota > Viridiplantae > Streptophyta > Magnoliopsida > Poales > Poaceae > Aegilops > Aegilops longissima. The sequence goes on from CM038682.1 coordinate 405,402,464, forward strand.
TCACCTGCCGAACTCGTTCGTGCAGTTGTAAGAGCTCGGGAAGAAGGTCACCCGTAGAACCGGGCATTTCCTCTGCAGGATGGCCTGTGAGCATACCTACAGACATAACTCTGTTAATCGACTTCCTCGCCGAACTCTTTTCTCAAAGTTCGTTTAAGCACTTACTAAAAATGCCGCGTCGAAGCCGCCGATTCTCCTTAATGGAGTCAGACAGCTGGGCACGAGCATCCTTTAGCTCCTCGCCCAGCTGGGTGTTGGCATCTTGGAGATTATTTTTCTCCTGCCTCACCCTCGTAAGCACGTTCTCGCCGGCCTTTAACCGGCGCAAGAGCTGTTGTTTGTCCGGATCTACCCCGGTGCCATCTGCAATTTCATTGTCAGATCTATACACACGCCACACTTCATAACATACTTATCTTTTAAAAGCGTATGTTACCAGAGGGGGTCTCCTTGGCTTCCCCTGTCGCGACTTGTGCGGCCTCAAGTTGGGCTTTGCACTCTTCAAGCTCCTGGGACAATTGGGTATTCTTTTTGGTAAGATCCTGCACAATAAATGGTCCTTAAATCAGTTATTCTAACTATTTTAAGTCTTCGGGGCTACTGGTATATATAACCATCAAATTTTCTCACCCTTATGTCTTTCACATACTGCTCCGTGGCTCTGGCTAGACCATTTTGAGCAGCACGCAGTCTGCGTCTCTGAATTGAAGGCATCAATGCCTCTTGGGAGAAACATGTCGTCACGAAGAACGATCTGGCGGCCTTTGTGATTCATGGCACTTTCCACCTCGCAATTGGTGGCGAGATAGCCCGTCGGCATCCTCTTTCGGAGAGCGTCCGACGCGCTTTGTGTTCTCCTCCGCTTCGGACTGGCTTTGAAGCTTTGGCTGGCGGAGGCTCGATTAACAACCTCTCCGGATATAGTCCGGTGGCGCTCTTTCTCTGAAAAGCGCGAGTGTTAGCATGCCTTCGGAATAAAACACAGGGAATAAGGCGACCGCCATCTTTATTGCGCCGGCGCTTGATCCGGACCACACTTCTTTTTAGCCTGTTGGGCTGTGCTGCCCCTTGTTGGCTAGCCACCGCAGGCTCAGCCTTCCGCCCTAAGGGCTCCCCCTGCAGAACGCCATTGATATACGGTGGTCAAAGATAAGCACGGAGGGATCATTTCTAAGGTATTGGGACTTCGGTCTAAATTACCTGTGAGGCTGGAAATATTTCGGGGTAATCGGCCGTAATGGCAACCAAGGCATAATCGATGCTCAGTTGGTAAAATACCCCATCAATCAGCTCCACAGATATGTTCGGATCCTCTTGGGAGGCTGGATCGAGGGACCGTTCCGGATCCTCAGGTTGTGGAGGTGGGCTGTTTATATCCTTTACGGCCCGGCGCAATTCCTGCGTCAAAATCACAAGATAAGGTACTTAACTATGGGAATATGGAACGGATGGGCATAAAGAAGTGTCCGCTTACCCAGCTTGGAGGATCGTACATAGAAAATCCATACAATGGATTGGCGCGAGAAATCCTCCTCTTCTCCCTTGTATAATGCGGACAAGGCCTCCGTCAGAATAGCGACCGATCCCAGCCCCTTATGGCCGCAGCGGGTGGCATCATCTTCCCCATTGAAATCCCACATGGGGTGGCCTCTATATTGAAGCAGCTGCACCCCCCGCATGATGCATATGGCCATGAATCCGATCATGGTCAGTCCAGAGTGAGCCAACAACCTTATTCGGCTCATCGGGTAAGGGCGTCCTGTCATTCTCCCTCACAGGGTCTCCGTGGGCGCCAGCTTAGGCGTTCTTCAAAGGAGCATTCTTGAACTCCGGGAGGCCGGTCCGAACAGGTCCGGCGGGGGCGTCTTCTATATAAACCATTACGAAGGCCAGTCTTGGACGCCTTCTTGAGGTTCGGATAGATATCTGGTCGGCGATGCGCCATAGTTCAGCTCTGCCCACTTCATATATCGACCCCTCCACGAGAGCGAGTGCGAGGCGAACAGCCTCTTCCACAGTAGCGAAATGAGCCTCGATGCCCAAGAACAGCTCGCAAAGAGCTCTGAAGCCCGCAATATGCGAGAATGGAGGCAGGCTTAGGTTGTGCAGCTGGAGGCCATAGAACTCCAGGAGCCCCGGAGAAACGGATGAATTGGAAATCCGAGCCCTCTTATCAAATAGGGACAAGGCATACCCACTCTCCTCGGGTGGGGCTGGGGGCGCTCTCCGCTTGTTTTCCGCCCTTATAGGTGGCGAGTCGGCTCGAACCGGAACCATGAAGGCTGGGGAAGAAACCCTTGGTTTGGGCGTCACTAGCTCATTTGTCGGGGCCAGACATCTCTCCCAATCTACGGGCTGAGTACTAGGTGGGCGAGAGGGAGGAGCGCGTCGACCGTCCATGATGGAATTGGTTTACATCGGATGCGCTCGATGAAAGCTTCGCGAAGGAAGGTGGTATGATTTGGATCTAGATCCTTGTCTCTTATATAGGCAGCTCATTTAGCAGCTAGGGAGATAAATGTAAAAATACCACGGCTTTTCGCATTCATTCAACATGTGGAAGATGGCCATTATTGGGCGTGGAAGCCAAGGCGCGATGTTTACAAGAAGCGGGACACTATTCAAACAGGGACACATGATTTGGAGAAGAACCGCCTTGCAATGCCAAAGACAATCTGGCGCGGAGTCGTTGTCATTGAAGCCTGGTTAGGGGCTCTTGAGGAGTCTGGATTAGGGGTCTCCGGACGGCGGACTATGACCTTTGGCGGACTCTGGACTATGAAGATACAAGATTGAAGACTTCGTCCGTGTCCGGATGGGACTTTCTTGGCGTGGAAGGCAAGCTTGGCGTCTGATATGTAGATCTCCTACCATTGTAATCGACTACTGTAACCCTAACCCTAATCGGTGCCTATATAAACCGGAGGGTTTTAGTCCGTGGGACGAACAACAATCATACCATAGGCTAGCTTCTAGGTTTAGCCTCTACGATCTCGTGGTAGATCTACTCTTGTACTACCCATATCATCAATATTAAACAAGCAGGAGTAGGGTTTTACCTCCATCGAGAGGGCCCGAACCTGGGTAAAAACATCGTGTCCCTTGTCTCCTGTTACCAACCGCCTAGACACACAGTTCGGGAACCCCTACCCGAGATCCGCCGGTTTTGACACCGACAGCAGGCCTCCAGCTTCTTCTTGAATGTCCTGGTTTTGAGGCCCCTCAGGACCTCCGCATTGGTCCGCTCGGCCTGACCGTTGCTCCGCGGGTGGGCTACCGAGGTGTAGCATATCTCCGTCCCAAGGTTAGCACAATATGTTTTGAGGAGGTTACTGGTGAACCGCGGACTATTGTCAGCGATGATGCGGTTCGGCACCCCGAACCGGCTCACGATGCCCTTGATGAACTTGACCGCAGAACCTGCGGGGATGGTGCGGACTGCTTCCACTTCATCCCACTTGGTGAACTTGTCCATGACGATGTAGAGGTAGCGATAGCCCCTTGGCACCGAGCGCGGGCCGGATATCCAGCCCCGGTGCGAATGGCCACAAGAGGGTATAGTTTGCAGACCTCCGCCGGTGATGGATCTGCTTGGCATGGAATTGGCAGCCTCGCAAGCCTTCACCAGTTCGGCAGCGTCATTGGCGCGATGGGCCAATAGAACCCACTGCGGGCGCCTTGCCAACGCGAGGTCGCGATGATGAATGATGCCCACAGTCTCCATCGTGTATATCTGCCAGCAGTTCCTTGCCTTACTCCCTGGAGATGCAGCATAGGGACACATCATTTGGTCGCTTCCGGTAGAGCTCTCCATCCCTAATGCAGTATGATGTGGCTTGCCGCGCCACACGCTCCGCTTCCTCCTCCTTCTCCGGCAAGGTCCCTTGCATCAAGTAGCTCCGGAGCTCCGTGATCCAACACCCCTCCTGAGGCTCCAGCGTCAAGAGCAGGCGCGCTCCTGAGGCCGGGCCACAGACCGGGGCTCCTGAGGCTGGTGGATGGGGCAGCTCCTCCCGAGGCTGCACCGTGCTTGACAGCGATGGCGTGGCCGAGGGCTTGAAGAGCCGCTCCTCGAAGACGCCAGGCTCCTGAGGTAGCCGCCTGGATGCCCGTTTGGCGATGTCGTCGGCCTCTTGATTGGTGCCACGGGGCACATGCTGCAACTCCAGCCCCCGGAACTGCTTCTCCATCCTGCGGACCTTTGTGAGGTAGGCTTCCATGTGCTCATCCCTCGGCTCGTATACATTGTTGGAGAAGTTGACGAGGAGCTGTGAATCACCTTGATGGTAAGGCGCTTCACTCCTAGGGCAACCGCGGCCTTCAGGCCGGCTATCAGGCCTTCATACTCTGCTATGTTGTTGGAGACCTTTTCTACGTGCTGGAAACAAAGCTGCACGGCGTAGTAGAGCTTGTCTTGAGTAGGAGATATAAGCACCGCTCCAGCCCCCGCGCCGTGCCTGGAGAATGCCCCGTCGAAGTACATGACCCAACCGTCCGGCGCCTCGCTTCCCGGGGAGAGGGATCGATCCTCATCAGCCTTGAGGCCGGCGCCTCCATCCATTCTGCCACCAAATCCGTCAATCGCCCCTTGATGACTCTGGTTGTGCTGAATTGAGCTGAAGCGCTTGCAGTTCAATGTTCCACTCAGCGACTCTTCCAGCTGAGTTGGGGCTCTGAGCACCCTTTCCAAGAATGCTGTTGAGACAACCTTGATGGGGTGGCCCTGAAAATAATGCAGCAGCTTGCGCGAGGCCACCAATAGCGCGAGGAGGAGTTTCTGATGCATGGGGTACTGCGTCCTCGCGTCCCGCAACATTGTGCTGACGAAGTACACAGGGTGTTCAACGAGGTTGGGAGCACTGGTGTCGATGGCGCCCTCCGGAGACCGTGGCGCCTCCTGAGACAGTGGAGCCTCCAGCGGTGGTCGCCAAGGGGAGGGGTTTCTTCTGTCCCGAGTGTGTTTCCCTGCGGCGGCTGATCCTTCTCGGCTGTGGTAGTGGCCTCCGTGAGTCTTCCTTGATCCTGCTTTGCCTTGACTCGGGCAGCTGCCGCGGCTTTGGTCCAACGCTCCTCCCTAACCGCCACCAGCTGCTTGTTGGCGGAGTAGGGAGTGGCTGCAAGTAAACACCGGGGTTCTTGAGGCGGGGGCCACCATTACCGAAGGGCTGGTTAGGTACCTCTTGAGATCTTGGAGCGCCTTGTCGGCCTCTTGATCCATTCAAAGGGCCCTTTTTCTTCATCGGTGGAAGAAAGGCAGCGCTCGCTCCCCAACCGAGATGAAGCGTCCTAAGCAGCAGTCCAGCGCCATGGCTTCTGCATTTCTCTGAGGGTCTTTTGCGGGCTCATGTCCTCGACTGCCTTGACCTTTTACAGGTTAGCCTCGATGCCTCGGTGGGACACGAGGAAGCCCAAGAAGCTTGCAGGGGACCCCAAACACACACTTCTCCGGGTTGAGCCGCGGGTTCACTGCGTTGAGGCTCATGAAGGTTTCCTCCGGATCTTGTATCGGGTCTTGGCCTCACGAGACTTCACCACAATGTCATCGGCGTAAGCCTCAACATTCTTCCCGAGCTGCGGGCCCAAGGTGATGTGCATCGGTGGTGAAAGGTCGCCCTGCGTTCGCGATCCGAGCGGCATGCATGTGTAGCAGTACACTCCACAGGGGTCAAGAAGGCCGTCTTATCCACGTCTTCTACCGCCATCTTGATCTAGTGATAGCGGAGAAGGCATCCGGAAAGAATAACAGGTCGCTTTTCGGCGGTGGAATCGGCGATCTGATCAATCTGAGGCGGGAATGGATCCTGCGGGCGAGCTTTGTTGAGGTTGGTGAAATCGACACATATCGTTCCTTCCCCCTTTCTTTGGCACGACAAGCTGGGTTAGCCAACCAATCTGGGTATCGGACCTGCGAATGACCCCTGGAGCTTCTAGCTTGCGGGTCTCTTGGACGATGAAAGCCTGCTTTTCAGTGGACTGCCGCCTTGCCTTCTGCTTCACGGGGCGTACGTTGGGGCACATGTTGAGGTGGTGCTCGATAATGCCTCTAGGGATCCCCTCCAGGTGATCAGGCTCCCATGCGAATACCTTTTTGTTTGCGCGCAGGAACTTGACCAGGGCCTCCTCCTGCTCAGGCTCGAGGTTGGCACCTATGGTGAAGGTGGCGTTAGTGGATCCGTCCTCGTTGACCAGTATCTGCTTGGTTTCTGCCTTGTCTTGGGTGAACAACTGCTTATTCTTGGCCGCCGCAGCCCCCTTGGGCTCAGAGGCGTCTGAGTCGGCGGGCTGCGCCGATGCCGCCGTCTTGAAGACGAGCTTGAGCACTTGCAACGCATCTCCGGTGTCTCCGGACACGGTGAGGACGCCGTTGCTCCTGGGCATCTTCATGAGGTTGTACGCGGGGTGAGTCGCGGCCATGAATCGGGCTAGTGCTAGATAGCCGAGGATGGCGTTGTATGGGAGGCCGATGGGAGCAATGTCGAAGTTGATCAGCTCCGTGCGGAAGTTGTCGTAGGTGACGAAGGTTACCGGGAGATGGATTTGCCCCAGGGAGCGGGATGAACCGCCCCCGACGCCCAAGAAGGGCCGGCTGGGCTGGAGCCGCTCCGGCGGTATATGGAGGAGGCTGAAGGCTTCAACCGAGAGCACACTGAGGCTCGCGCCGCCGTCGATGAGGGTCCTGGTGACAGCCACCTGGCAGATGGTGAGGGTGCACAGCATTGGGAGCGCGCCCAAGCAGGCTGAGGTGGAGGGGTGATCCTCCGAGCTAAAGGCGGATCGGCCACAGGCGCCCGACCGACCGGAGGAGCCCCATGCTGCTTGAGGCAGCGCCGACCTGGTGAGCGAACGGCTTGATGTGGCGATCTGAAGGTGGCGCCTGCGAACCTGTCGGATTTCGGGTTCCGGCAGACCCTTGAGGTTCGAACACTGGGGTGCGCGCGGAAATCTCGCCCTCTACCTACCCGCACCCCGCCGCCTCGCTAGGATCTAAACTACGAAAGGAATAGCACAAGAGACACAAGGTTTATACTAGTGCGGGCCACCATTGTGGTGTAATACCCTACTCTAGTTTGTGGTGTGGTGGATTGCCTCTTGGGCTGATGCTGATGAACAATACAAGGAAGAACAGCCTTGCAGTGCATTCTTGGCGGTGTGATGAACTGCTAGGGGAGTCGATCGCTCTCTCTCTCTCTCTCTGTATTCCGGACCTTGGATCTCAGATGCCTCTACCCGGTGGGAGGCTAGTCCTATTTATAGACAAAGGCCCTGGGCCTCTTCCCAAATATTGGTAGGGAAGGCGCCAACAATTAGCCATTTGAAAGGAACATCTGGTACACTTATCTGACTAAAGTTGGTCCTCGCTTTGTCAAAGGCTCGATGGTGGCCTTGACCCGGCTCCACAATGACTTCCTTCCTACCGTTGGGCTGGTCTGGTCTTGTTGCACCGAAATGTACACCTTTGCTTGATGCTCTCGCCTGCGCTTGCTCCCTTTGCACCAAAGAGGAAAGGAGGAAACTGCGCGGGCTGGCGCCCGCCTAGCGCCCTTGGTCGTCATGGCTTGCGTCATGGGCACCTCATGAGGTACCCGCCTTGATCTCTCCGCCTCCTCATGAGCCAGCTGATGAGGCCGTGCAGAGAGCTCCACGTCGTCCGCCCCGAGGCTTGGCCCTCGCGAGGTCTTGAGCTTGTGTTGATGAAGATGGCCAATCTTCATCAGCACAAGCTCAAGACTCAGAAGAGCCTGAACCATCTTCATCAACACAAGCTCAAGACCCTCGCGAGGCCAAGCCTCGTGGGGGCGGATGGCGGGGAGCTTCCTCGGGCAGCCTCATCGAGCTGGCTCGTGAGGCGGGAGATCAGGCCAGTACCTCCTGAGGCCCATGGCGCAAGCCATGACAAGAGCGCCAGTGCGCGCCAGCCAGCTTTCCTCTTTGGTGCAAAGAGGCAGCAGCATCAAAGCAACTGAACCCAACGTCACCGTGTGAAGACAAAGGCGTCACCACGGTGCTGGCAATGAACCTCAGACAGTGTGCAAATGGACCAGCCAGCTCAGTGGGACAGCCGAGCCTCCAGTGAACTAGCCTCGAGTGAGGTCGAGATCAGGTCGAGAGGCGGCTGAACACCCTAGAGTTCATCGGCGCCCGACAGACATCTGAAGTTCATCACCATCGGCGAAGGGCAATCACCACAACACAGTAGACAATGGTGGCCGAACTAAACCTACTTTCTAGACAAGCGGCAGAGCAAGTGAGCGGGTAGAGGCGAGATGTCGGCTGTGCAGAACCTCAAGGGTCTGCCGGAACCCGAACCGACATTTGGCGCCGCCGGTAAAGTGCGCGGAATTCTTCTTCCGCCACCTGTTCTCCGTCGACCCCGCATCCATGTCGGCGCTTGGCCCAGCGCCGGCCGAGCCGCTCTCGCTTCCAGCGTCGCCAGCGGCTCCCATCGGCTGGCGTCCTCGCCGTTCCTCGCGCTTTGCCGTCAGCGTCGCCACCGGCCCGGCGAAACACGAGCAGCAACATCATCCCAGCATCCTCCGTGAGGCAAGGCGGCCGCCTGCTACCCCTCACTCGCCCGGCTGGTTCTTCGTCCCGCGCATTCCGCGCGCCCATGGAGGCTCGAGCTGCGCTCATCGTGGCAAACGAGCTCCTGCGCTCATCGTGGCAAACGACGTCTTCGAAGAGTGGCTCGACCGCGTCGCCGAGCTCGTCCGTGCCACGAGGCTCCCCGCGCGTCCGTCCGCTGCACCGCACCCGCCTGCCACGGACGGCGAAGCTCGAAGCGCCTCGGCGCCTCCCCTCAAGAAGCGCCACAGCCCCAAGGCGCATGGTCCCTGGGCGGAACCCGCTCCGTCCGGCGCCAGCGCGGTAAGAGCAGAGCTGCCAGGAAGTCGCTCGCCCGCAAGAAGCTGCCCGAGTGCTCCCCGCTCCAGCTCGTCGCGACCACGCTCCTGCCCCGGCATGTCAAGACCCCGCGCTGCTCCCAGCTGCAGCACATGGGGACCCGCAATACCAAGCTCTTAGTCACCCAAGGCCTCCCGTGGCCACAGCAGGCTGCAGCGCCTTCACCCCGAGCTGCGCGCGTCGCGTGGCCCGACAAGTTCAAGCGGACCTGCCTCCTCGCTTCTGACGGTGCGGCCGACCCGAAGAGTTCCTCCAGCTCTGAGCTGGGCATCAACCGCCAGCGGAGACGAGAAGGTCATGGCGAACTGGTTTCCCATGGCGCTCAAGGGCGGGGCCCTTTTGGCTCTGAACACAGCTCGAGCACGATCTCCTCTGGGACGAGATGCTCACCCACTTCATCGCCAACTTCAAGGTACTCGTGACCGGCCACCGCCGTGGCGACATCGCGCGCATCAAGCAGCAGCCAGGTGACCACAAAAATACATCCAGCGCTTCAACAACGCGCCTCAAGATTCCCAAGGTGACCGAGGAGGCCATCTTCTCCGCCTTCTCCGGCGGTGTCTTGTGACGTCAAGATGAAGGAGAAGCTGGCGATGCATGAAGACTTGTGCACTTCCTTGGAGCTGTTCAACTTGGCGACCAAGTGCGCCAGGGCCGAGGAAGGGTGTCTCTCCCTCCTCGAGCTGCCTGCCGCAGACCCAGAAGAGAAGAAGCCCAAGGCCAAGGATGTGAAGCGCAAGGGGGCTGCCGTGCTCGCGGCAGAACCGGACACCAAGCGGGGCAGAGATCAGCCCGAGTCTTCCAAGGGCAGCCGGTACTGCGTGTACCATGACATCCACACCCACAACACCAACGAATGTCAAGAGCTCCGAGCCGTGCGAGAAGGGAGGATCGGTTGACGTCCCGACCGCAGCGACCGGGGCTACGGCCGAGGAGGAGGAAGGAACGCAGGACGCTGGGAAGACCGCGGCCCTCGCCAAGGGTGGCGCGACCAACCTCGTGAGGATCGCTGGCGGGACCCGCCTCGCGAGGGAGGCTGGAGGGATCAGCCTTGCGAGGATCGCCCGCAAGGCAACGCAGGCCTCCCTCCTCTGCCGCCGCAGCCAAGGAGAAATGAAGACCATCATCAGGACGAGGGGGCTGGGGGCTTCCAGGAGCCGCGCGCGATCGCCTGCATCCTGGGCGGAGCTCAAGCCCCAGCCTCTCAACACATCTTCAAGCAGTTCGCCCGCGAAGTGAATGCAGTCCTCCCAAGCTCGAAGCCACCGCCCCTCGGTGGTGGCGTGCGCCATCACGTTCAGCTCGGCGGATCAGCTCAAGTGTGTGGCCACAGCGGAGTCCTCCGATGCTTTGTTCCCCAATCATCGACAGCGTGCTGGTCACCAAGACCCTCATCAATGGCGGGGTAGGGCTCAGCGTCCTGTGCGTGGAAGCGTTCAACAACCTCCAAGTGCCTTACAATCAGCTTGACCAACCAAGCCTTTCTCAGGGGTCACCGACGGCTCCACGGTCCCGATCGGGCAGGTTCGCCTCCTGTCACCTTGGCGCCGCGACAACTACCGCACCGAGCTCGCCGACTTCGGCGTCGCCCACATTCGCCTGCCGCCTGGCGCCATCCTCGGGTACCCAGCGCTGGCCAAGTTCATGGCGTAGCCCTGCAGTTACAACGTCCTCAAGATGCCGGAAGTGGCGGAGTCATCCGGTGCCTGCGAAGAAAGGCGCGGTGTGCTCCTGGGCGGGCCTTTCAGCCGCATCCTTTGGAAGACCGGATCGCGAGCGAGGAGGCTTCCCGAGACCGCCCCCAAGAAGAAGAAGACATCGTCCGGCCTGGCCCCTCAGGAGGCAAGCCCCTCAGGGTCCGCGCTCAGGGAATCGGGCCATAAGGCTGTAATAGACAAAGCGCGCTCAGGGAACTTATGCTATATTACTGACGAAGTGTAAGAAGAATCTTCGAAGAAAATAGTACCCCCACCGATGCCTTTCTTCGGTTGCTCATTGTTACTATGAGACTTGTGCAATAGATTTTTTGTACTCATGAGTTCCGTTGTGTGCCGACCATGATTGAAAACAATAAGAGCGCAAGCTTTCGGCTTCACCCGGTCAGATCGGATGACCCGATCGTGACAATCACAGAGGTGCTCCCTTTACTCCCTAGACGAACACTCGGGAACGTAGGGGTACACACAGGAGCATGGCAACCCAGCTTGCGGAACACTTAAGTCAACATGGTGCATATTGTGGCGTAATACACGAATAAGGAACGAAGCCATACATGTATAATCATATGCAAGAGGAAAGGCTTCATAAAGGAAGCCCCCAAGTAAACGGGGTATTTGAATTTGTGTGTCATAAACAAAGTTTTGACAAAGAAGTTTTTCACAAACAATTTTTTGCCAAAAAAGTATAATGCTTGGTCGAACCGAACAAAATTTAAAACTGAAAGTTTTTGAGCATGAAAGCTACTTAGATGGTCAATTTGTTCGGCATTAATGATGAGTTCCGGACTTATGGCGGGACGAAGACATAATCCTCGGCCTTGCCGAGGTCCCAGCCCCCAAGCCGGTCCCGAGGTGGCGGAGGGAGAGATCGGCACTCTGTAGTGGCGACATATCACGGCCGATGTGGCGAGGCAAAAACCCCCGGTCCGGCCGAGGCGACAGAGCAGGCGGGCAGTGTGATGCCGAAGTCCCCGACGTGTGTTAATGAGGTAATGATGAGGCCCCCGGTCCAGCCTAGGTAACTACCTGCACGCATGTAACGCCCCAGATACAACTTTCCATATTCGTAACTCCAAATCTTGCCTTTTCCGGAGATGTGATATGTTATTTCCTTCGTGGTTGGGTTTTGTCTTTTGTTCTGCATTTTGTTCATGTCTTGCATCTCATCTCATGGCATCATGCGCATTGCATCCGCATGTTTTCATAAAACTCGTAGCTGTTCGCAGTTGCCCCTTCTCTCTTTGTCTCTATTAACCTTTTGCCAGGCCCCTTGTCTCCACCTAACCTCTCTTGCCAGCTCGCAGCCCCCTCTTGCGCGCGTCCGAAAACTGCTCCGAACCCGAACCGCTCGATCGTGACTAGTGCGTTCGGATCATCCTCAAACATCCCTAAAGTATCTCCGTTTTCTTATTTGGACTCCCTACCTATTTATTCTCGACCGCCCCATTACGATCGGACGGACCGTGTTAACCCCTACCCTATTCCCCTACCTATATAAATAGTCCAACTCTAACCAATCCCTAAAATCTAGCCCCCTTGTCCCATCCATCCCTAGCCCCGCCGCCACCCACTCAACATCTTCATCGGGATCCCTCCCGATCCACCAACCTCCTCGATTTGCAAACCCAGCCAACCATCGTTTGAACCCTGACCACCGAGCACCTTCCACCTCGAGCTCCTCCCAGATCACCACGCCGCCTTCATGAGCCGTCCCCTCGATCCACCCATCCACCCGGGAACCCGTAGCCGTAGGTGCCTTCGTCCGTGCGCCACCAGAGCCCGAGCGCCAGCAGCAGCCATCTCCCTTGCGAGCCCTTGCTTCCTCGCGCTCCTTCTCCGTCCCGCTCGTCCAAGCCTCCTCTGTTCGCCACTATGGATGCCGCCATCCGAGCTCCTCAAGCCGACGTCGTCCAGGGTCCCGACGACCTCGCCATCCTGGCCTCCTCCATGGCCTTGGCCGCGAGCGCGCTGGAGCACCACAGGTCGCCGTGCCTCCTCCTCCCGTCCTACTCCTTCTCGCCTCCCCTTTGTCGCTCATCCCTCTCACTTTTCTCTCTAACAAGGAGCACCAATTGTCGCTACCATCGCCGGAGATGGGCTCCCAACGCCCAGATCCGCTTGCCTCCGCTGCATCCACGCCATCCCTCTCGCCGGAAGACGCATCCTCGCCGCCTCCAAGTCCTCTGCTTCGACCGTGGCCGAGAGAGACGACCGCAAGCGCAGCCGGTTGCCGCGTTGACCGCGCCCCTCCTCGTCGCCATGGATCCGCGCCAAGCTCCGCCTCCCCGCGCTCCGTTTCGCGTGTTCCGGCCGGTTCCCGCCGACCCCGTCGCCAGGACCCTTGCCGTCGTCTTCTGCATCGCCTGCTGCTGCTCCTGTTCTTCAGAAACGAGCAGCAGCAGCCCGCCCGCTCGCCCGCGCCGTCGACCCGTCGCCTTGCTGAGGGGGCCAGCGCCTCCCCAAGGCCCAGCGCCCATTCCAGCCTCCCTCTCCACCGACTAGGCCTCAGCCTATGGTGAGCAACCCATTCCGCCCACCAGATGCGGCCCGGATCATGTTTTTCTTCGTCCGTGATTTTGTCCATTATCCAGTGAACTGCAGTTTTGCAGAAAACCCCTCCATGTTCATGCATTAATAACTCACAAACCGTGCATCGGTTTAAAATGATTTAAACATGTAAAGTGCTTAGAATTTTATATAGTTTCAAAATATGTGACTTTCATCCATGTTTGAAATGTTTAAAATGTTGTTTGATTAAATTTGCTCAAATGCCATGTTAAAATGCTTTATTTCATAACTAAATAACCGTAGCTCAGTTTTAAAGAAACTTTATATGTAAATGGGGTGAAAAAATGCCTAGATTAACATGGTGCACTTTGTTTTATTGTTTAACAACATTAAAATATGTTTTAGGGCAGAACAGAACCAAATTTGAAATATGCATATGAGGATTTTCCGGAATAGTTGTTTGTTGTTCCGGCCTTATTCAAACTTTCCTAGATAGGTAGTTTAATTATGCCTCACCTCTTGCCATGTTTAATAACATTTAATATTGTTGGGTACATAACCGAGAGAGAACTAAATAATTGGATGTGGTGTTTCATCAATATGCAACTCGTTGCATATTGAGCTCCACTTAATTTGTAGTATTGTTTGTTGCACTTTGCCATGCCATGCCTCTTTAAACCGGACATGCATCATACTTGGTTGAGCATCTTGCCATGTTTATGCTTGTGCATTTACCATGTTGTTTGTTTCTTTCCGGTGTTGCTTCTTAGTTCCGGTAATGTTGCGATTGTGAGGATTCGTTCGACTACTCCCGTTCGTCTTCTTCATGGACTCGTTCTTCTTCCTAGCGGGATTTCAGGCAAGATGACCATCACCTTGGATCTCATTACTATCATTACTATGCTAGTTGCTTCGTTCTATCGCTATGCTGCGTTACCTATCACTTGATTTTCAAGCCTCCCAAATTGCCATGAACATTTAACCTTTGTCACCCTTCCTAGCAAACCGTTGTTTGGCTATGTCACTGCTTTTGCTCAGCCCCTCTTATAGCGCTGCTAGTTGCAGGTGAAGATGAAGATTGCTCCATGTTGGATTATGTTTATGTTGGGATATCACAATATCTCTTATATTATAATGCATCTATATACTTGGTAAAGGGTGGAAGGCTCGGCCTTATGCCTGGTGTTTTGTTCCACTCTTGCCGCCCTAGTTTCTGTCATATCGGTATTATGTTCTCGGATTTTGCGTCCCTAACGCGGTTGGGTGATTTATGGGACCCCCTTGACAGTTCGCTTTGAATAAGACTCCTCCAGCAAGGCCCAACCTTGGTTTTCAATTTGCCTCACCACCACCTACTTTTCCCTTGGGAGTCGCTCTCGAGGTCATCTTTATTTACCCCGGGGCGGTGCTCCTCCGAGTGTTAGTCCAAACTAGAGCATCGTGCGGGACCCTTCCTTGGCAACTTGGGTTACGTCAGTTCCTGTACGATTCGCTCATCCGGTGTTGCCCTGAGAACGAAATATGTGCAGCTCCTATCGGGATTGTCGGCGCATCGGGCGGTCTTGCTGGTCTTGTTTTATTGCTGTCGAAATGTCTTGTAACCGGGATTCCGAGACTGATCGGGTCTTCCCGGGGAGAAGGAATATCCTTCGTTGATCGCGAGAGCTTATCATGGGCTAAGTTGGGACACCCCTGCAAGATTTGAACTTTCGAAAGCCGTGCCCGCAGTTATGTGGCAGATGGGAATTTGTTAATATCCGGTTGTAGTAAACTTGAAGTAAACTCTTCTAAAATACACCAACCATGTGCGTAACCGTGAGTGTCTCTTTTCGGGGTTGATCGAGAGGAGAACACGGTCTTTGGGTCATGTTTGACGTAAGTAGGAGTTCAGGATCACCTCTTGATCATTGCTAGTTGACGACCGTTCCGCTTGCTCTCTTCTCGCTCTTATTTGCGTATGTTAGCCACCATATATGCTTAGTCGCTGCTGCAACCTCACCACTTTATCCCTTCCTTTCCTACTTAAGCTTTGCTAGTCTTGATACCCATGGTAATGGGATTGCTGAGTCCTCGTGGCTCACAGATTACTACAACACCAATTGCAGGTACAGGTTGCGATGATCATGACACGAGAGCGATG
Source organism: Aegilops longissima (assembly GCA_021605205.1). Classification (NCBI taxonomy): domain Eukaryota; kingdom Viridiplantae; phylum Streptophyta; class Magnoliopsida; order Poales; family Poaceae; genus Aegilops; species Aegilops longissima. The sequence continues at coordinate 405,417,731 of CM038682.1, forward strand.
TTTGCTTGTTTTGGAGTTCGTCTTCTGCTTCTTCGATTAGGGGATAGGTTCCAGGTCGGCAGCCTGGGCTAGCAGGGTGGATATTGTTTGAGTTTCTGTTTATGTTCCATCCGTAGTCGGATGTTGATCTCTTGTACATGATGTTGATGTATTCTTGTGGCATTTGTGCCTTATGTATGTATCCCCATCTATTATGTAATGTTGATGTAATGATATCCACCTTGCAAAAGCGTGTTCAAGATGCGCTTCTGTCCTTGGTGGGACCTTCGAGTTCCTTTTGGATAGGGTCGCATCTTGGGCGTGACAAGTTGGTATCAGAGCCTCGACCGACCTTAGGAGCCCCCTTGATTGATCGTGTAGTTTGGCCGTTGTTGAGTCTAGAAGAAACCTGTTTTCTGAGTCTAGTTATATCAGAGAGTAGGAATTCTTTTTACTCCTCAGCCCCTTCGTCGCTCTAGTGAGGAATCTTGACGTAGGTGTTTTGAATTACTTCTCTTCCCCTTCAAATTTTTCTTTAGGATCACGCAGTTGGTTTTTCGGTCATTGGTTCTCATCTCTTTTCATCCGGTGCATTTCTCGTCAAGCCGACTCGAGTCTCTTCATCTTTGCCAAGTTCAATCCTCAGTTCTTCCTCCGACGTCGTTGTTTTTCCTTGTCCGAAGTTGTCCTTGTTTTTCCCACCCGCCCTCCCTTCCTCTCGGAACCGGAGTCCGTAATTGAGTATCCATCCTACTCGTGCGAAGTCTTTGCTTTCTTTCCTCAATGATTCCAACCAGTGTTTTCTCTTCAAGATATTCGTCGGTTTCCCCTTCCAAGTTGTCTTTGTTTTCCCGCCCTCCCACCCTATTATTCCCGGAGTTCGAGTTTCTTCTGACCATCAATTCCATTCGTGTGGAGCCTCTTTAGTCTTCCCTCAATTATTTCAACCGGTGAATTCTCGTCTTGTTCGTCATTCTTCATCCCTTTCTTTTTCCGGTGCATTCAATTCAAGTTTTTCGGGTTGATCACATTCTTTTCCTTGGATCAAGTGTTTTCCCTGCTCGTTCGCCTCTCGCCAATTTATCCTTCCGGAGTGTTCAACACATCTCAGGAGATTCGTCTATGTTTGAATTAATTCGAGGTTATCACCTCATTCTTATATTTCAATTGTTCCGGTGCATCATCTATCTCTTCAACAATCCTTTCCGACGGTGTTATCTATTCAGTGGGCCCTAACCCACAGGTCTTTTCCCAGGATCTTACCTGACTCTTCTAATTTTCCTGGAACTATTCTCAAATTCATTTCAAAGTTTGACGTAAGAATGAATTTCATCGGTCATATACCTTTGTCCAAGATCTTCCAAATTCTTTTCATCGTTGGTTCAACCTTTCTAATTTTCATCCCGGAATATCTCAACAATTCATGGTGATGTTTCTCATCGTCATTCTCAACATTTGAAGACCAAAGAAGAGTTTCTCTTAAATCTTGCTCCGTTCTCTTCAAGATTCATGGTTCTAGCTTGATGCCATCCTCTCATAATTGTTTTCGATTGTGGGAATTCTTTTCACCCATCCGGAGCATTTCATGAGTTGTTTCCATTTTTTCCCCCGAAGGCCATCATGTCATAATTCTTCATTCTCAGCGTGTAGCTACCGTTCTCCAAATTTTATCGGTGAATCGTTCAAATATCCTCTAATCAGTTCATGATCTCTTCGTTCTCAGGGATCTAAATCCCGCCAGTATCTTCATTCATTTTCCAATTCTTCCCGGTGAATTGTGCCTTTGCTACGTTCATTTTCAATTCTTATGGTGGTTCGTTCAATATTTCACTTCCTTCGTTATCATATTAATTCATTCGTTGTTTCCAAATTCCACAGGTGGTTCCATCAATACCTTCTCAAGTTTGCACTATATCTCTTCTCAATCCCTCAAGAAGAATAAGCAGTATGCCAAATCCGTTGCTTATCATCAATTAAATAGGTGAAGGATACGCATAACGTAATTCTTATTATTGTTTCATCCAAGTGATCTAGTTTCTTCTTTCCATCATTGTCATCATGTCACATTTCTCGGTTCGAGATGTTCATCTTTTCTTTCCGGAGTTCCAAGTTTTCCGCGTTATCTTGTCGCGAAGCTCCATCTAAATCATCACAAGGCTTCACCTTGTGTCTTCAACTTCTCTTTCTTTTTATCATCCTTTTATTACCGGAGTTCTTCATGGAGGCTCTACATGGTGGTTCGTCAAGGATTCTTTTCATTCTTCAATTGTTCTTCAAGATTTCTCTCGAAGCTATGATCCGCCAAGCTATACTCTAAAATAAACATGGTGCTCAACACGTGTTTTGTTTTGAGGAGCTCAAGCACATCTTGCATTCCAAAGTGCAATTCTTTCTACCTTATCTTTTGAGATGGTGTTATGTCATCCTTGGCAATTTCTCCTCGTGCTTCATGATTCACATGTTGTCAAGAATGAGGTATTTAAATCCATCAATCTCTTCATTGGAGTTATCTTGGGTTATATTTCACCTAAAGCCTTCCCTAAGGAATGTTGCTATTTGTGGTGCGTACCTATGATCCAAATTTTCTCCTTCTCATCTCGGTGAAGAAGTTTTTCATCTTTTTGGTGCTCTCAATCAAATCAATGGTTTCCATTAGTGGCCGGTTGTCACCTCATAGTCTCGAGATGTTTTCCATAAGCCCACTACAAGCTTATTCGATTCGTTGTGGGTTTTCCAACAACCCCGTTGTAACCTTCTTGGAAGGGTGCTTTCCAAGCTCATTTGTGGCAGAAGTTGGCATTTACTTCTCCATTCTGTTATTCCAATGATCTATCTTCTACTCTTTCTTCCGGAGGCATTGTGATGTTGCTCTCTTCACCCATCACCTCGTTTTGTCAAGATCATTTTATTTTCTTACTTATCCATTTAACCGGAGTGTTGTATCATCTCTCAATATCTTTTCATCTCATCAAGTTTTCTTCTCTTTTCTACCGGAGTGCTGTCCCAATTCTGTCATTCTTGTTCCTTGGCTATCTCATTATTTCGAGGTGGTCATATTCTTTTCGTTCGTGAAGCTCTTATTTCCATGTCTTTCAACCTTCAAATTCTCGTAATACTCCTTGTTCCTCTTTTCTACCGGATTGTTTGCAATCTCGTTCATCTCTGTTGTACTCTTTCTTTTAAATTGCTCAACCTCTCAAGGTTCGTGGTTTCACTCGTTCGTCAAAGAAGCAACTTAGTTTACCTCTTATCTTCCTCTTCCTTTTCCCTCCGGTGCCATCCTAGATCTCGGGACGAGATCCTCTCGTAGTGGTGGAGTGTTGTAACGCCCCGGATACAACTTTCCATATTCGTAACTCCAACTCCTGCCTTTTCCGGAGATATGATATGTTATTTCCTTCGTGGTTGGGTTTTGTCTTTTGTTCTGCATTTTGTTCATGTCTTGCATCTCATCTCATGGCATCATGCGCATTGCATCCGCATGTTTTCATAAAACTCGTAGCCGTTCGCAGTTGCCCCTTCTCTCTTTGTCTCTGTTAACCTTTTGCCAGGCCCCTTGTCTCCACCTAACCTCTCTTGCCAGCTCGCAGCCCCCTCTTGCGCGCGTCCGAAAACTGCTCCGAACCCGAACCGCTCGGTCGTGACTAGTGCGTTCGGATCATCCTCAAACATCCCTAAAGTATCTCCGTTTTCTTATTTGGACTCCCTACCTGTTTATTCTCGACCGCCCGATTACGATCGGACGGACCGCGTTAACCCCTACCCTATTCCCCTACCTATATAAATAGTCCAACCCTAACCAATCCCTAAAATCTAGCCCCCTTGTCCCATCCATCCCTAGCCGCGCCGCCACCCACTCAGCATCTTCATCGGGATCCCTCCCGATCCACCAACCTCCTCGATTTGCAAACCCAGCCAACCATCGTTTGAACCCCGACCACCGAGCACCTTCCACCTCGAGCTCCTCCCAGATCACCACGCCGCCTTCATGAGCCGTCCCCTCGATCCACCCATCCACCCGGGAACCCGTAGCCGTAGGTGCCTTCGTTCGTGCGCCACCAGAGCCCGAGCGCCAGCAGCAGCCATCTCCCTTGCGAGCCCTTGCTTCCTCGCGCTCCGTCTCCGTCCCGCTCGTCCAAGCCTCCTCTGTTCGCCGCTATGGATGCCGCCATCCGAGCTCCTCAAGCCGACGTCGTCCAGGGTCCCGACGACCTCGCCATCCCGGCCTCCTCCGCAGTGCCGGCGAGCGCGACGCCGGAGCACCACAGGTCGCCGTGCCTCCTCCTCCCGTCCTGCTCCTTCTCGCCTCCCCTCTGTCGTTCATCCCTCTGGTTTTTCTCTCTAACAAGGAGCACCAACTGTCGCTACCATCGCCGGAGATGGGCTCCCAACGCCCAGATCCGCTTGCCTTCGCTGCATCCACGCCATCCCTGTCGCCGGAGGACGCATCCTCGCCGCCTCCAAGTCCTCTGCTTCGAGCGTGGCCGAGCGAGACGACAGCAAGCGCAGCCGGTCGCCGCGTTGACTGCGCCCCTCCTCGTCGCCATGGATCCGCGCCAAGCTCCGCCTCCCGCGCTCCGTTTCACGCGTTCCGGCTGGTTCCCGCCGACCCCGTCGCCAGGACCCCTGCCGTCGTCTTCAGATCCTGCTGCTGCTCTGTTCTTGAAGCGTCGGCGGCAGCCCCTTCGCTTCGCCCGCGCCGTTGACCCGTCGCCCTGCTGAGGGGGCCAGCGCCTCCCCAAGGCCCAGCGCCCCTTCCAGCCTCCCTCTCCACCGACTGGGTCTCAGCCTATGGTGAGCAACCCAGTCCGCCCACCAGATGCGGCCCGGATCATGTTTTTTTTTCGTCCGCGATTTTGTCCTTTATCCAGTAAACTGCAGTTTTGCAGAAAACCCCTCCATGTTCATGCATTAATAACTCACAAACCGTGCATCGGTTTAAAATGATTTAAACATGTAAAGTGCTTAGAATTTTATCTAGTTTCATAATATGTGACTTTCATCCATGTTTGAAATGTTTAAAATGTTGTTTGATTAAATTTGCTCAAATGCCATGTTAAAATGCTTTATTTCATAACTAAATAACCGTAGCTCGGTTTTAAATAAACTTTATATGTAAATGGGGTGGAAAAATGCCTAGATTAACATGGTGCACTTTGTTTTATTGTTTAACAACATTAAAATATGTTTTAGGGCAGAACAGTACCAAATTTGAAATATGCATATGAGGATTTTCCGGAATAGTTGTTTGTTGTTCCGGCCTCATTCAAACTTGCCTAGATAGGTAGTTTAATTATGCCTCACCTCTTGCCATGTTTAATAACATTTAATATTGTTGGGTACATAACCGAGAGAGAACTAAATAATTGGATGTGGTGTTTCGTCAATATGCAACTCGTTGCATATTGAGCTCCACTTAATTTGTAGTATTGTTTGTTGCACTTTGCCATGCCATGCCTCTTTAAACCGGACATGCATCATACTTGGTTGAGCATCTTGCCATGTTTATGCTTGTGCATTTACCATGTTTTTGTTTCTTTCGGTGTTGCTTCTTAGTTCCGGTAATGTTGCGATTGTGAGGATTCGTTCGACTACTCCCGTTCGTCTTCTTCATGGACTCGTTCTTCTTCCTAGCGGGATTTCAGGCAAGATGACCATCACCTTGGATCTCATTACTATCATTGCTATGCTAGTTGCTTCGTTCTATCGCTATGCTGCGTTACCTATCACTTGATTTTCAAGCCTCCCAAATTGCCATGAACCTTTAACCTTTGTCACCCTTCCTAGCAAACCGTTGTTTGGCTATGTCACTGCTTTTGCTCAGCCCCTCTTATAGCGCTGCTAGTTGCAGGTGAAGATGAAGATTGCTCCATGTTGGATTATGTTTATGTTGGGATATCACAGTATCTCTTATATTATAACACATCTATATACTTGGTAAAGGGTGGAAGGCTCGGCCTTATGCCTGGTGTTTTGTTCCACTCTTGCCGCCCTAGTTTCCGTCATATCGGTATTATGTTCCCGGATTTTGCGTCCCTAACGCGGTTGGGTGATTTATGGGACCCCCTTGACAGTTCGCTTTGAATAAGACTCCTCCAGCAAGGCCAAGCCTTGGTTTTCCATTTGCCTCACCACCACCTACTTTTCCCTTGGGAGTCGCGCTCTCGAGGGTCATCTTTATTTACCCCCGGGCGGTGCTCCTCAGTGTTGGTCCAAACTAGAGACCGTCTTGGGACCATTCCTTGGCAACTTGGGTTACGTCGGTTCTGTCGATTCACTCATCCGGTGTTGCCACGAGAACGAGATATGTGCAGCTCCTATCGGGATTGTCGGTAGCATCAGGCGGTCTTGCTGGTCTTGTTTTATTCTTTGTCGAAATGTCTTGTAGCCGGATTCCGAGACTGATCGGGTCTTCCGGGAGAAGGAATATCATTAGATTGATCGCGAGAGCTTATCATGGGCTAAGTTGGGACACCCTGCAGGATTGAACTTTCGGAAGCCGTGCACGCGGTTATGTGGCAGATGGGAATTTGTTAATATCCGGTTGTAGTAAACTTGATGTAAACTCTTCTAAAATACACCAATCGTGTGCGTAACCGTGAGTGTCTCTTTTCGGGGTTGATCGAGATGAGAACACGGTCTTTGGGTCATGTTTGACGTAAGTAGGAGTTCAGGATCACCTCTTGATCATTGCTAGTTGACGACCGTTCCGCTTGCTCTCTTCTCGCTCTTATTTGCGTATGTTAGCCACCATATATGCTTAGTCGCTGCTGCAACCTCACCACTTTATCCCTTCCTTTCCTACTTAAGCTTTGCTAGTCTTGATACCCATGGTAATGGGATTCTTTGAGTCCTCGTGGCTCATAGATTACTACAACACCGATTGCGAGTACAGGTTGCGATGATCATGACACGAGGCGATGCTTGCTTGTTTTGGAGTTAAGTCTTACGCTTCTTCGATCCGGGGATAGGTTTCGGTCGGCAGCCTGGCTAGCGAGGTGGATATTGTTTGAGTTTCGTTTATGTTCCATCCGTAGTCGGATGTTGATCTCTTGTACATGATGTTGATGTATTCTTGTGGCATTTGTGCCTTATGTATGTATCCCCATCTATTATGTAATGTTGATGTAATGATATCCACCTTGCAAAAGCGTCTTCAAGATGCGCTTCTGTCCTTGGTGGGACCTTCGAGTTCCTTTTGGATAGGGTCGCATCTTGGGCGTGACAACGCATTAGATGGCTAGCGAAAGAAAATAACAAATAATAGTAATTGTCCTCTATTTAATTGATTTAAGAAGGTATATAGTTAAGGAAATATGGCATGGGCGCCTAAGTCGGCTCGGTAGAGTAGTGGTGTGGAGATGTCAGCACAGGTCGGAAATCCACTTAGGTAATGAAGATAATGACAATGTGATGCCGCACCCATATGAGGCATTTTGAATTTGCATGGCAGAGAGAGTGGCGGATGCGGCGAACCAAATTTTACCCGGCCGTGGAAAATCTACACGAAAAAAATCATGCAAACCAGAAAAATATATTCTATGTGAAAATATATACAATGTGTAATTAGGAAAAGACACAACATGATGTTTTACAGGGTAGCGCGAGTCGATTTACGCCGGTTGGGACGACAACATCGATTTGCGCAAATGGCGGCGTAATGTGCCACTATTAATTTTCCTGCATTCGTAAAGCAGTGCAGGATGAAAATAAAAAATCCCTTTGTATAATTTGTATATGAAAAATAAATAATTTTAAGAAATATAGCCTGTCGCCAAGGTCGATGAAGACGGAGGAGTGACGATGTATTTTTATAGGGCATATCCGATTGCAGATACGGTGTCCATCAGACTGCGGACAAAAAATCCACATGCGGGTGTTGAATTACTGATAAAACTCTAGTGCAAAGCTTGGTTGCACTGTTCATCAATTAGACCTTAAAAATAGTGCTGCAAAAAGGGGCACTTTTGCATTAGTACTTCGGCCGATGCATGCAGTGGAGAAATCCACTAGCAGACAATAGCAACCATATGTGCCGGATTAAAAAAAGAAAGAGCATAAAGAATATAATTGAAGAAAGGAAAGACCAGAAAGAAATAAAAAGGAAGGAATTCCCTAGATGGCCGCTGCCCGTGCCGGAGTGTACTCGGCTCCGCGCGCGCTTTCCCGACCTTAGCATATACTCCGGATGAAGCCAGAGAAATAAAAAACTGCACCAAAGTGCTCTAGAGCGCCAGCATGAGAGGTAGCCAGATTAGACTAGCATGCTGTCAACATCGCAGGCGGGATGACGACGTCGGCGTACCAAGGCGGCCGCGTGGCACAGTCGAAGTCGATTACTTGCACATGTAAAATAGTGTAGTCCCAAAATAATAGCAAATAATACATATACATTAGGAAAAAAAGGCATAATTAATTTATGCAAAACAACTTATTAAAGGTATGCGGCCTGAGCGGAGGTAGACCAGATGGCACAACGGAGCGGTGGCATCCAGATACCAACGCAGGTTGGGACTCTGTCCGAATTGTCAGTGACGTGGTTGAGAGAGCCTAGAGCTTCATCGTAGCACATGAGCAGACCAATTAAGTATAGTACTGCAACTAGTAGTACCAAAGTTAGACTGCTCTAAGTTTTAGTACATGGGAAGGAAAGTAATACTACATGGCACAACGGAGTAGAAAACTAGAGCCGATTTAATACTTGGCAATTAAATACTTAGCTTGGGCAGCTTTATGAGTCAGGATCGGTTTTGACCAACATGGAATCCGTGGCCGGCCGGAATCTGTCCACACGTGGGTTTCCTTTTCATCTGGTTGGGTGCTGCCCTAGTGCTTGTCCCTGTGGACATCTTTTTGGAGCGGTGTGCTCGCTGCTGCCGCAGCGCAGCTCGGCTGCGGCCCGCCATTCTATCCATGCTGTTTTTGTTTAATTGTTCGAGGAGCCAGCCGTGATGTCAAATCAGATCCAGCGAACCGAATCATGTTGGCTCCATTGTTGCCGTCAAATTTTCTGCTGATTATAATTTCATCTGTAGACAAAACAAGAGAGACGGCAAGAAGGTTCCTTTGCAAACAAACAACCTTATGCAAAACCGATCTAGTTGAAAAAATAGCACCTGATCGTTGATTTCGATCCCATCGATCCGCGATGAACACCCAGCAGGCTCTCAATGAAAGCACCAATGTCGGTTCTATATCCGGCGTATCTCGTAGTAGGGGTCCTAAGCTAGGCGTCTTGGAGCGATGGTAACATGGACACGAGATTTTACCCAGCTTCGGGCTCTCTCGAGGAGATAATACCCTACATACTGCTTTTGATTGTTTTCATATGGGTGTAGTACAGAGTACATGTATCTACCACGAGATTGCAGTAATGAATATGAGATGCCTATTGACTAGCTTGGCCTCGGTTTATATAAGACACCAGAGGCCTAGGGTTTTAGGAGAGTCCTTGTCTTGGGCGCCAAGTCTTGTGGAGTCTTCCTTGTATGCGGCATGGGCTGTCCGAACTGGCCCAATAGTAACCGCCATGGGGGTCCTCGGCCCGACCGAATGGTCGGGAGACGACGTGGTGAGTCCCCCTAGTCCAGGACACCGCCAGCGGAAGCTGTTGCGGTGTCGACTGGCAGAGAGCGGCCGCGATGCGTTGCTGGAACGCGTCGCCGAATTGCTGGACGCCACGACCAGGGGTACGCCGCCTTTCTGCTCCCTACCTAAACCTCAAGCTGTGGTCGGATCACACGGTGGGCCTCGCCATGCCCGCACGCTCCCAGGCGCACCAGGAGGGCTCAGCGGCAGCGACAAAGCCAGTGGAGTTATGGTGGATGCCACGTGTTGGTCACCCTTGACGAAAGCACTTCTCTGACGCGTGATTTATTGTCATGGAAGTGGACACTTCCGTGATGATAATTTTGGTAATGTCATTGAACACTTCTATGACAGCACAAGTATGACTGTCTTGATTCTATCATAAAATTGTCATGGTTGTACATGCATGACAGAAAACGTGACCTACTGTGACAAACACGTATCATCACGAAAGTGTCTTTTTTTTGTAGTGACTTGATTGCTACTATTCTGATGCATGGCCTACTTTTGTACCTGCTATTGTTACCTACCTCCTTATCCTAAATTGCTTAGTATAGGTTGGTTAGTGATCCATCAGTGACCCCCATCCTTGTCCTTGTTGCCCCTGCTTTATCATTGACGACTCAATCAATGTGATCGATGACCAGAGCCCGACACCTCACATCACATCACGCCCCTTTTTGTTGCTCGAATCTGCAGAGTTACCATAGAGTGCTAAGGGTGGAACCTCATACATCACTCCTGATGAGATCGCTGTAGAGTAGCTAATCGGTCGTGGTCAACGAGGGTGGTTCCTCCTTCACCATTCCCGATACGGCTCTGTCGTGCAACACCTCAAGTGTGAACCTCGAGGGTGGTTCCTCTTAACTTCACCTTGATGATTACATCGAGTGGAATTCACCGAGGGTGGTTCCTCGGGTTTTCCCCTTGATGTTTGGACACACGGTTACCTCGACTTTACTTGAGACATTGGTGAAAGTCGGGCGGGCCCAGAGAGCACCCGAGGAGTTATGGTGGCGGCTGGTTATTTAGTGGTATCACCCAGGAGGGGGTGGTAGCTCTGGACTTGTCCCGACAGCCGTCACTACTTTTAATTGTTAATGCACTAACAGGTTTGGGTATTTGTTCTGAATTGGCCTTTGGCCTTTACGCACTAACCACCACGCGAGAATAGTTATGGGCCTCGACGTCGCAGAATCAGTCGAAGCTTTGTCAGACGTCCAGTTCAGCATTGTGGCATGGTCGGATCGTGCTGGCCATCCGAGGCGGCACTGGTATTCACCCTGCACACAACGACCCGGAGTGCAAGGGCGATGGGCCCAAGACCCCGGAGTGCTTAGGATGTAGACCGACGGGGGCCTCTCTGCTGTGCCTAGGTAGGGCTGCGACGTGTTGATCTTCCGAGGCCGGGCATGACCAACGAAAGTGTGTCCGGCCAGAGTGATCGAGCGTTTTGGGTAACGTGGTGCACCCCTGCAGGGAAGATTATCTATTAATAGCCGTATCCACGGTAACGGACGTTTAGACTTGTATCCTGATCTTATATAACTAGAAATGGATACTTGAGATATGTGGATCCGGGATTACTTTCTCGCAGGGAGTCGAGGAAGGATCTCTGGGCATTAATACTACGAAATGCTTGTTAATTATAAACTGCTATTCTTTACTCTTCTACATGCTGCAAGATGCTTGGAGCTGCTTGAAGATGCTAATCTTTGATAGGCTAGGCCTCCTCCCCCTATTCAGGCTTTCTGCAGTTCAGTCCACAGACACAACCCTTCCATTTGATACCAATGCATACTTAGTATAGATCCGATGCTTGCGAGTACTTTGGATGAGTGCTCACAGTTGTTTTGCTACCCCTTTCCCCCCTTCCTTCTTCTTTCCGGTTGATGCAACCAGATGGTGGATCCCGGGAGTCAGATGCCACCGCCGTCGGATGCTACTACGTGGAGACCGCCGACGACCAGGAGTAGTTAGGAGGTCCCAGGCAGGAGGCCTTGCCTCTTCGATCGTTGCTGCTTTTCTGTTTACCTTCTTAAGGCATCCTTGTTTAACTTATGTCTGTACTCAGATATTGTTGCTTCCACTGACTCTTGTGTATTCAACTATGTATTTGAGCCCTCGAGGCCCCTGGCTTGTAATATGAAGCTTGTATTATTTTGATTTGTGTCTAGAGTTGTGTTGTGATATCTTCCCGTGAGTCCCTGATCTTGATCGTACATGTTTGCGTGTATGATTAGTGTACGGTCAAATCAGGGGCGTCACACCAACACACCAAATACAAAGGCAAATTGTATAGGTGCACTAGTTCGGCGAAGAGATGGTGATAAAGGTGTAATATTGATGGTAGAAATATATTTTTATAATCTGAATAAATTAGCAAATAGTAACTCTGCCTATGTTGTCTCAACATAGCCGGTCCCAAGCCCGGGTAAAGGAGGAGGGTTGTGATAGGCTTGGAGAGCCAACGTAAAAACTCAGCCACTCTTATGGAGATGAAACCCAAAAGATTTTCGTTGGGGCGTAACCCTCTCAGCAACGCGCCACATCGGAACCCGGGTGTGGTGGAAAATGGGCAAGGGCCAGGCCGTCACCCCCCAAGTGGCGCGCCGTATCTTGATCCGGATACAGTGGCAAGTGAGCAAGGATCGGGTCGTCGCATCCTTAGTGGCGCGCTACATCGGCGCCCGGATGTAGTGGAAAATGAGCAAGGGTCTTCGCATTTGACTCGACGAGTGCGAAGGTTAAGGAAGCTAGCCGAGCCTAGGAGGATTCGCTTAGGTAGCTGGAACGTATGGTCTCTGACAGGGAAGCTTCGGGAGCTAGTTGATGCAGCGGTGAGGAGAGGTGTTGGTATCCTTTGCGTCCAAGAAACCAAATGGAGAGGACAGAAGGTGAAGGAGGTGGAGGATACCGGCTTCAAGTTGTGGTACACGGGGACGGTTGCAAACAGAAATGGCGTAGGCATCTTGATCAACAAGAGCCTCAAGTATGGAGTGGTAGATGTCAAGAGACGTGGGGATCGGATTATCCTGGTCAAGCTGGTAGTTGAGGACTTGGTTCTCAATGTTATCGATCGTATGCCCATAAGTAGGCCACAATGAGAACACCAAGAGGGAGTTCTGGGAAGGCCTGGAAGACATGGTTAGGAGTGTATCGATTGGTGAGAAGCTCTTCATAGGAGGAGACCTCAATGGCCACGTGGGTACATGTAACACAGGTTTTGAAAGGGCGCATGGGGGCTTTGTCTATGGCATCAGGAATCAAGAAGGAGAAGATGTCTTAAGCTTTGCTCTAGCCTACAACATGAGTGTAGCTAACACCCTCTTTAGAAAGAGAGAATCACATCTAGTGACTTTTAGTAGTGGCCAACACTCTAGCCAGATTAATTTTATCCTCTCGAGAAGAGAAGATAGGAGTGTGTGCCTAGACTGTAAGGTGATTCAACATAAGCTGGTGGTTGCTGACTTCCGCCTTCGGATTCGTGTCCAGCAGGATAAGCGTGCCAAAGTCGCTAGAACGAAGTGGTGGAAGCTTAAGGGGGAGGTAGCTCAGGTGTTCAAGGAGAGGGTCATTAAGGAGGGCCCTTGGGAGGAAGGAGGGGATGCAGACAATATGTGGATGAAGATGGCGACTTGCATTCGTAAGGTGGCCTCGGAGGAGTTTGGAGTGTCCAGGGGAAGGAGAAGCGAAGATAAGGATACCGGTGGTGGAATGATGATGTCCGAAGGCGATTAAAGAGAAGAAAGATTGCTTCAGACGCCTATACCTGGATAGGAGTGCAGACAACATAGAGAAGTACAAGATGGCGAAGAAGGCCGCAAAGCGAGCTGTTGGTGTAGCAAGGGGTCGAGCATATGAGGACCTCTACCAACGGTTAGGCACGAAGGAAGGTGAAAGGGACATCTATAAGATGGCCAAGAACCGAGAGAGGAAGACGAGGAATATTGGCCAAGTCAAATGATCAAGGACGAAGCAGGCCAACTCTTGGTGAAGGACGAGGATATTAAGCATAGATGGCGGGAGTACTTCGACAAGCTGTTCAATGGGGAGAATGAGAGTTCTACCGTTGAACTAGACGACTCCTTTGATGAGACCAGCATGCATTTTTTGCGGTGAATCCAGGAGTCTGAGGTGAAGGAGGCTTTAAAAAGGATGAAAGGAGGCAAGGCAATGGGCCCTGATTGTATCCCCATTGAGGTGTGGAAAGGTCTCGGGGACATAGCGATAGTATGGCTAACCAAGATTTTCAACCTCATTTTTCGGGCAAATAAGATGCCAGAAGAATGGAGACGAAGTATATTAGTACCAATCTTCAAGAACAAGGGGGATGTTCAGAGTTGTACTAATTACCGTGGAATTAAGCTGATGAGCCATACAATGAAGCTATGGGAGAGAGTCATTGAGCACCACTTAAGAAGAATGACAAGCGTGACCAAAAATCAGTTTGGTTTCATGCCTGGGAGGTCGACCATGGAAGCCATTTTCTTGGTACGACAACTTATGGAGAGATATAGGGAGCAAAAGAAGGACTTGCATATGGTGTTCATTGACTTGGAGAAGGCCTATGACAAGATACCACGGAATGTCATGTGGTGGGCCTTGGAGAAACACAAAGTCCCAGCAAAGTACATTACCCTCATGAAGGACATGTACAATAATGTTGTGACAAGTGTTCGAACAAGTGATGTCGACATCGATGACTTCCTGATTAAGATAGGACTGCATCAAGGGTCATTTTTGAGCCCTTATCTTTTTGCTTGGTGATGGATGAGGTCAGAAGGGATATACAAGGAAGTATCCCATGGTGTATGCTCTTTGCGGATGATGTGGTGCTAGTTGACGATAGTCGGACGGGGGTAAATAGGAAGTTAGAGTTATGGAGATAAACCTTGGAATCGAAAGGGTTTTGGCTTAGTAGAACTAAAACAGAGTACATGATGTGCGGTTTCAGTACTACTAGGTGTGAGGAGGAGGAGGAGGTTAGCCTTGATGGCCAGGTGGTACCCCGGAAGGACACCTTTCGGTATTTGGGGTCAATGTTGCAGGAGGATGGGGGTATTGATGAAGATGTGAACCATCGAATCAAAGCCGGATGGATGAAGTGGCGCCAAGCTTCTGGCATTCTCTATGACAAGAGAGTGCCACAAAAGCTAAAAGGCAAGTTCTACAGGACGGCGGTTCGACCCACAATGTTGTATGGCGTGGAGTGTTGGCCGACTAAAAGGCGACATGTTCAAAAGTTAGGTGTGACGGAGATGCGTATGTTGAGATGGATGTGTGGCCACACGAGGAAGGATCGAGTCCGGAATGATGATATCTGAGATAGAGTTGGGGTAGCACCAATTGAGGAGAAGCTTGTCCAACATAAATGCGAGATGGTTTGGGCATATTCAGCGAGCCTCCGAAGCTCCAAAGCATAGCGAACGGCTAAGGCGTGCGGAGAATGTCAAGAGAGGGCGGGTAGACCGAATTTGACATGGGAGGAGTCTGTTAAGGGAGACCTGAAGGATTGGAGTATCATCAAAGAGCTAGCTATGGACAGGGGTGCGTGGAAGCTTGCTATCCATGTGCCAGAGCCATAAGTTGGTTGCGAGATCTTATGGGTTTCACCTCTAGCCTACCCCAACTTGCTTGGGACTAAAGGATTTGTTGTTGTTTTTGTTGTAAGGTAGAAAATAGTAAACGGGCACAAAAACGGTATTGCAATGCTTGAAAATGAGGCCTAGGGTCCGTACTTTCACTAGTGCAACCTCTCAACAATGCTAATATAATTGGATCATATAACTATCCCTCAAAGTGTGATGAAGAATCACTCCAAAGTTCCTATCTAGCGGAGAACATAAGAATAAATTGTTTGTAGGGTACGAAACCACCTCAAAACTATTTTTTCCGTTCGATCTATTCAAGAGTTCGTACTAAAATAACACAAAGCTATTCTTTCCATTCGATCTATCCTAGAGTTCGTATTAAAATAACACCAAAGCAAATTCATATTCATAATACTCAATCCAACACAAAGAACTTCAAAGAGTGCGCCAAGATTTCTACCGGAGAACAAAAGACGAGAACGTGCTTCAACCCCTATGGTTACTGGAAGTGGAACTGCCCTACATACTTGGCGGATAACAAGGATGGAAAAGTTAACAAAAGTATATTGGATATACATGTTACTGATGTCTACTTTAGTAGTGTTTATAGCAACCCCTCGGCATTTGATACCGGTTCAGTTGCTAAGAGTAGTAACTCGAAATGGGAGTTGCATAATGAACAGAGACTAGTTAAGGGCGAGGTGATGATGTGTGTTGGAAGTAGTTCCAAGATTGATATGATCATCATCACACACTCCCTATACTTTCGGGATTAGTGTTGAACATAAATAAGTGTTATTTGGTCTTTGCGTTGAGCATGAATATGATTTGATCATGTTTATTGCAATACGGTTATTCATTTAAGTTTGAGAATAATTGTTGTTCTGTTTACATGAATAAAACTTTCTATGGTCATACACCCAATGAAAATGGTTTGTTGGATCTCGATCGTAGTGATATACATATTCATAATATTGAAGCCAAAAGATGCAAAGTTAATAATGATAGTGCAACTTATTTGTGGCACTGCCGTTTAGGTCATATTGGTGTAAAGTGCATGAAGAAAATCCATGCTTATGGGATTTTGGAATCACTTTTATTATGAATCACTTGATGCTTGCGAACCATGCCTTATGGGCAAGATGACTAAGACTCCGTTCTCCGGAACAATAGAGCAAGCAACTGACTTATTGGAAATAATACATACTGATGTATGCGATCCGATGAGTGTTCAGGCTCGTGGCGGGTATCGTTATTTTCTGACCTTCACAGATGATTTGAGCAGATATGTGTATATCTACTTGATGAAACACAAGTCTGAAACACTTGAAAAGTTCAAAGATTTTCAGAGTGAAGTAGAGAAACATTGTAACAAGAAAATAAAGTTTCTACGATCTGATCACAGAGGAAAATATTTGAGTTATGAGTTTGGCCTTCAATTAATACAATGTTGAATAGTTTCACAAACTCATGCCACCTGGAACACCACAGTGTAATGGTGTGTCCGAACATCATAACCGTACTTTATTAGATATGGTGCAATCTATGATGTCTCTTACCAATTTACCACTATCGTTTTGGGGTTATGCATTAGAGACAACTGCATTCATGTTAAAAAAGGGCACCATATAAATCCGTTGAGACGACACCATATGAACTGTGGTTTAGCAAGAAACCTAAGCTGTCGTTTCTTAAAGTTTGGGGCGGCGATGCTTATGTGAAAAAGTTTCAACCTGATAAGCTCGAACCCAAATCGGAGAAGTGCATCTTCATAGGATACCCAAACAAAATTGTTGGGTGCACCTTCTATCACAGATCCGAAGGCAAATTCATTGCTGAGAATGGGTCCTTTCTGGAGAAGGAGTTTCTCTCGAAAGAACTGAGTGGGACGAAAGTAGAACTTGATGAGGTAACTGTACCTGCTCCCTTATCAGAAAGTAGTTTATCACAGAAATTTGTTCCCGTACACCAATTAGTGAGGAAGCTAATGATGATGATCATGTAACTTCAGATCAAGTTACTACCGAACCTCGTAGGTCAACCAGAATAAGATCCGCACCAGAGTGGTACGGTAATACTATTCTGGAGGTCATGTTACTTGACCATGACGAACCTACGAACCATGAGGAAGCGATGATGAGCCCAGATTCCGCAAAATGGCTTGAGGCCATGAATTCTTAGATGGGATCCATGTATGATAACAAAGTGTGGACTTTGGTTGACTTTGTAACATCCCAAATTTTCAATTTGGAATGTTATACATAGAGCATCATTGCATATCATATTTTTCGTTGCATTCTTGCTGGATCCTAGAAATTCTACACAACTCAAGGACCCACGGAGAGAGTTGGGGATTTCGTTATTTTCATATTTGAGTTTTCTCAAATTTTGAAAATAGGATCATTTGATTTTAATTATTTTATCTTCAATTATTTCTACTATCAAAATATGAGAGAGGGAATAAAATGACTTCCCCAGAATAAAGAAATAATTAATATTTAATAATAAAATCAAATAAAATTTTATTTTGGAGTTTTTCGCTTTTTTATTTGAATTTAGGAAAAATGCGCGTTTTCCAAAATTTCATTTAGGCCCCAAATAAATGTTCATTTAGTCCGACTTGATTTTAGAAGCCGGGGAAAATTTATTTCGGGATTTTTGGAGTCCGTTTAGTATTTCTTTTTATTTTTTTTTCTGCGCGCAATTATTCAAAAAAAAAAGCGAACCGCCTTTGGGCCGTGCCCGAGCGGGACTCCGCTCGGGGGCCACTATATAAGCGCCACCCCGGCGCCCCCCAGGCCCAACCGACCAGCCCCGCCGCCGCCGACCCACACCCGCCCGAAACCCTAACCCTAGATCCGCCCGCCGCCGCGGGATCCGCCGCCGCCACCGGCCATCACCGCCAGGCGCGGACCTCGCCGCCGACTTCGCCGAGGTTCCCGCCACCTGCTCACTGCGTGTCATTGGTTTTTTTAAAACCGGGCGGTTTTTATTTTGGTTTATTTTCGGTTTTTTTTAGTTTCGTTTTTTTTAGTTTTGTTTTTTTTTTCTGGTTTAGGCTAATTAGCGGACGTTCGTCCGTTAGTTCGTTTAAATGAATGAGTTCGTCAGATTAGTTTAGTTAACGAATGTTCGTTCGTTATCCCGTTCGTTTTTTTTCTTTTTCTCAGATTTAATCCGCGATTTTTCTGATCGCGATTCCTGATCCGATTTTCGTTTTAGTATAACTTTTCGCTCGTTTATCGGAATCAGGCGATTCAAGCGCCTGGAGTTTCTCTTGAAACCCTCTTTCCGAATAACCTACTTAAACAAATTTTTGCTTCTGTAAAATTTGACCTAGATTCAGATTAGTAAAACGAAGTTGTTTTCTTCCGCCGTTTGACTTTCGTTGCTTCGTTTGATTTGATTCTTTTTGCAAACCGGAGTTCTTTTGTTGAACTATCTGGTTAAATCTATTTGAGTTTTACATGTGCATTAGATGAGTACTTATTGTATGCTTGTTTGTTTTTCTGCAATAGAATACCCGGAGTGCGCCGCCTGTTACTTCGAGTCTCTAGGTTTCGCGGATCATCAGCAAGGCAAGTAACACTTTGATCATACTTCTTCTCATACCCAGTTTTTATGCATTAGATCTATCCTCAAACACTTGCATGATTAGGATCTAATTAAATTGTGGGTTTTGGGAAGTAGATTGAGGTAGTACCTATTACCTGTTTTATTATCAAACCCTTGGGAGTTACTTCTCGTTTGCTTATTATGCCATGCTATGCTAGTAGGCGTGGATTGGGTGAGTGTATCCATGATGATGTGAGATTGTTATTTAATGGTTTATTTAAGGTGGCAACTTAAACACACATCTGGGTGGATTGAGGCACCTGGTTTCTATCAGACTTGCTGTATTTCTTGGACCGCCACCTGTGCTCAAAGGGATCATGAGATTATTCATACTAGAAACTTCCGTGTGCAGCCACAAGCCATTATGGGCTCTGGCATAGTTGATTAAGTTGTGCGAACTCTTACGGGTAGACTAGGAGATGTAGGGGAAAGTAGGTGTACCGGTCTACCCACATGTAAGGTGCTAGTGCTTCTGAAAGACTATGTCTCGGTCATCCGTCTCTCAAACATCATGTAGTGCGAGAAATCCAACGGAGGCGATCGAGTCTTGTGGGGAAAAGTGCCAAACCTTTGCAGAGTGTATAAACTAATCATGGTTAGCCGTGTCCCCGGTTATGGACATTTTGAGTATCTAGTACTTGGATATCATGTGAATCTCATCATGTTACTTCTAAATCAATATTGTTGGGTTTTTACTGAGTACTTTTAATTGGGATTGAGAATGCTGTCAACCATTCTCAATGTTTAACAACCACCATGATAGTTAAATAAATTTATTCCTTTGCAGTAGGGAAAATTTTGCTTTATGCGAAACTGTAACCATAGAGCTTTCCACCAGCCATATATGCATGTAGTATAAGCTTATTATTCCAGTATTCTCTATGTGTTACATTGCCAGCATATTCCATGTGCTGACCCGTTTTCGGGCTGCAATGTTTCATGTTGCAGACTTTTCAGACGACGAGTAAGGTGCTTAGGCCATGGTTCTATACTCAGTGATGCCGTTGGAGTTGATGGACTCGCTTATTCTTCCAAGCCTTCCGCTGTTATCGTTATTAGATGGCCTTAAGCCATATTTGTTTTTATTAAGTTCTCTCTTGAGATATTCGATTGTAATAAGTGTGTGATTGTTACTCTGTTATAAATCCTCCGAGTACTGTGTGGTGTCAGCATTACTGATCCAGGGATGACACTGAGCACAGAGATCAGACTGTTTGAGGTCTGGTCGCTACAGACTTGCCCGATGTCGGTAAACCATAGAAAATAAATGGATCTTCAAGAGGAAGACGGACGCTGATAGTAGTGTTACTATCTACAAAGCTAGACTTGTCGAAAAAGGTTTTTGACAAATTTCAAGGTCTTGACTACGATGAGATTTTCTCACTCATAGAGATGCTTAAGTCTGTCCGAATCATGTTAGAAAATTGCCACATTTTATGAAATTTGGCAAATGGATGTCGAAACTACATTCCTTAATGGATTTCTTAAAGAAGAGTTGTATATGATGCAACCAGAAGGTTTTGTCGATCCTAAAGGTGCTAACAAAGTGTGCAAGCTCCAGCGATCCATTTATGGACTGGTGCAAGCCTCTCGGAGTTGGAATAACCGCTTTGATAGTGTGATCAAAGCATATGGATTTATACAGACTTTTGGTGAAGCCTGTATTTACAAGAAAGTGAGTGGGAGAACTATAGCATTTCTGATAAGTATATGTGAATGACATATTGTTGATCAGAAATAATGTAGAATTTTCTAGAAAGCATAAAGGAGTATTTGAAAGTAGTTTTTGAAAGAAAGACCTCGATGAAGCTGCTTACATATTGAGCATCAAGATCTATAGAGATAGATCAAGACGCTTGATAAGTTTTTTCAATGAGTACATACCTTGACAAGATTTTGAAGTAGTTCAAAATAGAACAGTCAAAGAAAGAGTTCTTGCCTGTGTTACAAGGTGTGAAATTGAGTAAGACTCAAATTCCGACCACGACAGAAGATAGAAAGAGAATGAAAGTCATTCCCTATGCCTCAACCATAGGTTCTATAAAGTACGCCATGCTGTGAACCAGATCTATTGTATACCCTACACTGATTTTGGCAAGGGAGTACGATAGTGATCTAGGAGTAGATCACTAGACAGCGGTCAAAATTATGCTTAGTGGAATAAGGATATGTTTCTCGATTATGGAGGTGAAAAAAAAGGTTCGTCGTAAAGGGTTACGTCGATGCAAGTTTTGACACTGATCCAGATGACTCTGAATCTCAATCTGGATGCATATTGAAAGTGGGAGCAATTAGCTAGAGTAGCTTCGTGCAGAGCATTGTTGACATAGAAATTTGCAAAGTACATACGGATATGAATGTGGCAGACCCGTTGACTAAACTTCTCTCACAAGCAAAACAAGATCACACGTTAGTACTCTTTGGCTGTTAATCACATAGCAATGTGAACTAGATTATTGACTCTAGTAAACCCTTTGGGTGTTGGTCACATGACGATGTGAACTATGGGTGTTAATCACATGGCGATGTGAACTATTGGTGTTAAATCACATGGCGATGTGATCTAGATTATTGACTCTAGTGCAAGTGGGAGACTGAAGGAAATATTCCCTAGAGGCAATAATAAAGTTATTATTTATTTCCTTATTTCATGATAAATGTTTATTATTCATGCTAGAATTGTATTAACCGAAAACATAATACATGTGTGAATACATAGACAAACAGAGTGTCACTAGTATGCCTCTACTTGACTAGCTCGTAAACCGAAGATGGTTGAGTTTCCTAGCCAGTGATGTAGGGTGGAACCCTATGGGGCCGATCTTTCACGTTTGGAGAGGATCCCTACGAGGAACACGAAGAACGAGCGGAAGAGCACGAGGGAAATCACGGGAAAACACAAGAGAATCACTCAAACCAACAAGATCAATCACACATGTGCTAGATCGATGAACACAAAGGGAGATACATGATACAAAGTCAAAAAAGGACGATACAAACGGTAGCCGTTCTTCTCCGTGAGGAGGTATTGATGGGTTCCACCCTAGAGGGGGTCTTGAATCCCTTGGAAGGATCTTCTCCGAGGAGGCGCGATCTCCGAGGAGAAGGTAACCAAGTGGATGAGCAAAGCTCTCACACAAATATGAGCTAATCCTTTGCTAACCCTAGAAAAGGAGGGGGAGGTGGTCTATTTTTAGTCTAAGCCACGAAGGGGTAAGTGAGAGGGGGGATACAAGGCCAAAGGCCCGCGGTTGCGCCCAGGCAGAGCGGTAGTACCGCTTGGGAGGGCGGTAGTACCGGACCCGGGTCGCTCGAGCACAGGAGTTTGTCGGGTTGAGCAGCAGTAGAGCGGAAGTTCGGCGGTAGTGCCGCTCGGGGGCCTCTAGCGGTAGTACCGCTTGGTGTTGGCGGTAGTACCGCTCCCCTGGGTCTTCTTCCTCCTTCTCTTCCATGCTTCCCTCGTGGATGGTGTAGTTGTTCCTTGGCGCTTGCACTCCTCCTCGTCGTCCTTAGTGTTCCGACAATACCTATGCATGCACAAGAGTGGAGTGTCAAGTAGTATACCATCCTCGAAGGGGTCAAGTGAGCACGTGTAAAGGAGATGATTCACCTTTGTGTATGTGAAGTAGATGTCGCACGTGTCACTCGCCGAACAGACTCTTGACATGGTGATGTCCATAGGATGCTCCGCATCATCTCCCCTCCCTTGGGAAAGATCCGACCTCGGATCGAAAATCAAATCTATGGGAAAGAGATGGCTTCGCCGTGTAGAAGTGGACGTTCACCAAGTACTTGTCATTTTGAAGCTCTAAATGTGCACTCTCCAATGTCGCACCATGTAGTGATTCCTTCAAAAGGAGCAAAAACAACGGACACTTGGAAAAGCAAATGTGGTTAGCGTTAGTGCAAAACCAAGCTTTCAAGTTGTGATTAACCCAACAAGTGTCGTCATCATGCAAAGCATATGGTTTGACAAAGGATTGTGACATGGTATGTAAGCACATAAATTGAGCACACGCAAATATAGCATGTGGACAACCATGTAAATGTGAGGTACAGATGCAAATATGTTTGACAAGAGAATAAGCATCTACCTCAAGTTCATAGCAAGCATTCACAAATTGCTCAATGAAAGGTCTATGGTAGGCATATGAATCATTCACAACACCAAATAAAATGAAGTATCTAAACACTTGGGTCAAGTGCAAGACAATCCAAGCATAATGTGCATAGGGTGTTGTGAACATAGTGTGGCACTCAACACAATAGAAAGAGCAATTGTTCATCATGTGTGAGGCAATCAAGTCAATCATGTGACAAGCAATGGGACATGGCATATGTGAAGTGATGATATTGTTGCAACCAAACATATGAGAGGAGCAAATAATCCAAGAATTGGATGCAACACACAAGGCAAATATATCATGATGCATGGAATTTGTAAAATGACAAGTCAAAGCAAGATCTCTAACAAGTGTGCAACTAAGTGATGCAAGATGAACAATAAGTCTCATGGGGAAAGCAACACAAGTAGTACGATCCATAATATCCATGATCATGGTTTGGGGGTTCTCAAAAGAGAAGGATATCACCGTGAAAGCGTGTCCTTGTGCGTCCTTCACAATGCCGAAGCACAAGCAAGTGCGATGTAGAATCGTCGTGGTAGAAGGTGGTTCGCTCTCAAGAGCTAGAATGGTCAACTCACGTGAAGTGGAAGTCGACACAAAGTCCAAGTATCCTACACATGCACACAACAAAACAAAGAACTTATGCGCATGGTAGATAAACACATCATCCATCATGATGGTTCTCTTCTTTTGCACATAACCATTAGAAGCACAAGTGCATGAATAATATGATGCAACAATGGCTATATTCATGGCACGAGGTATATGGTGCAAAGAGGTAAGACAAGCATGCTTCACAAGGAATATGTCAAAATCTCCAATTATATGTGCGAATGCTATGGGGGCAAACTCATTATCAAGACTAAGGGCATTGTTGCACTCAATACATGTCAAATCATCTAGCATGAGAGAGGCAACACATGGAGATAAATGACAAGAAGCAATAACAATCATGTGCAAAGCATGGAAATGGTTGTCATCAACCGCATGAAGTGAGCAAGTATGAATCATCGATGCTGCAACAAGGCAAGCAATCATAGTAATCAAGTCGTGCAAACTAGTGGAGCGAAGATGCAACACATTAGAGGAAATCATGGCAATCATGTCATGTGAGCAAAGAATAGACATAGGCAATGTACATGACATATCGCAAGCACGAACACAAAGCAAGATCATAGTATCATCATAGTAATGGGTCATAGGATGAACATGGCAATAACAAGCAATATCTCCACCAAGCTTGCAAATACACATACAAGTACTAGAATCAATCATCATGTGTAATGCAAAGCATGGGTCACAAATGCATGGCAAAGGCATAGGAATGGGCATATCATGCAAAGTGAACATGGCAAGATGGGCAAAGGATATATAATGGACAACAACCCATAACCATGTGAGGGCCATGTAAAAGAAATGCGCGAAGTGTTTGCGCGAAGTGAGCGGTGGGAAAGGTAATCCATGGGATCCCAAGTCATCATTGCTCTCTAGAGCTCGTTTTGTCAACTCGTGTGATTGCGAGGTTGACAAGTATTCATGGGTACCTACACAAAAGAGACACAAACCAAAGAAATTGTGCGCATGGTAAATGTACACATCATCCATCATGATGTGTATGTGCAAGTGAGTGTTAGCACAAGATAAGCATTGCTCAAAGAAATTTGATGCATGGTACAAGAACATGTCATCCATCATGAAAGAATAGTTATTGTGTATGACACGATGGGGATGCAAATTTATCATAGAAGTATATGGCACATCAATAGCATGTTTATGCATGGGAAGCATATTGTGCACACAAGTATTGGGATCATGCAATGGATAGGATGAACCAAAATCTCCTAAAATGTATGAGGAAACTATGGGGGTCTCCTCATGAGCAATATTGGAAACATCATATGGAGAAAATGGACAACATCCAAAACAATGCATATCCGAAGCTAGGTATTCATGGCATGGCATATGAGATAAATGATGCAAAGGGAGCATATCAATATCATCACAAGAAAAACAAATGCCGATAACCATGGGCTTGTCATCTATGCCATAAGTGCAAATTGGGTTTAGTTTAATGGCATATGCATAGTCACTATGAAGAGATTGCAAATATGACATATGATTGACCTCATGCATAGCATATGACAAGTCAAGGGAATTGTCAAACATGATGTGACCTAAAGAATGGTCACAAGAAATCCTATGTAACATGGCATCACAACCAATAGACTCCACATGAGAATCATCATATTCATCATAAATGGGCAAATCATCGCATGGGTAAAGCATACTAGCACGAAGCATGGTAATAGGTTGATCAACATCATGCAAGCAATCAATGTCAAGAGAGTCCACTAGTGGGACAAGAGAAGCACCATCACCTATGTTACCTTTGGAGCGTCGCTCATGTGTTGTAGGTGAGGTGTTGAAGATCCACTCGTTGTCATCTTCATCTTGATGGAGCCATGTGGGGGGTGCATCATTGTCCACCATGGCCATCGGTTTTCCCTTTGGAGGGATGGACTCGTCGAGGATAGGCATGTTGTCATGTAGGAGACCTAGCACCAAAGAAGAAGACACACTAGGAGTAGAGGTTAAGTCGTTAGAAATCATGGTGGCCTCACATGCCGTGTCAACTACCTCACTCACTAAGTGTTGTGGCTCACTCACTCCCAATATGATGCTCTTAATCGTATGGTTGGTGGAGTCACTCAAATGGCTCTCAACCTCACATAGGATGTGTGGCATGCTCTCAAGTGTGGGACTAGTGGTGGTCACACTCATCCTCTCATAGGAAATGCACTCAATGTCATATAGGGTGGAGTCACTCATCTCACTCATGGGTTGGTGGCTCTCCTCACATGGCAATTGGGTCATCTCATGATATGTGGGTGTCGGGGAGATGTTGGTGCAAATGTCTCCATGCTCAACTCCTATCGCCGCCTTGGTTGAAGGGATAGTCCCATGCTCAACCTTCTTGTCGCCGTCTTGTATGAGGCCCATATGATTTGGCACCTCGTAGCTCGTCTCCATGACCGAAGGGAATGTCCCATGCTTGGCCATCTTCCTTGGGGGGCTTCTGAAGATGGAAGTGTCGCCCTCGCTCGTAGGTAGTCGCCTTGGACTTGATGAAGTCGATGTAGGCGTACACGTGGGAAGTAGGCGAAGATGCCGTACGTCCAAAGGCGAAGATGCCTTGATAGCACTTGGCGAAGATGCCGAAGTGGTGGTGGTAGCCATAGCGCCGTCTTGGTGGTGGTCGTCTCGCGGTCTTCTTTTGTGCTCATGAAGCTTCGACTTGGCGTGAAGTAGGGCTTGTTGGGACTTGTGCACTTGCGCTTGTGGAGCATATTCATGCTGATGATGTTGTTGTCATGCTTGAGCTCGTAGAAGATGTCGTTCGTCGTCGTCGTGCACATGATGCTTGGAGGTGACTTGCCCTTCATGACGACGTGGATCACGAACGTGATGGTGGTCACCATGTAGATGTGGACGTGGACGACTTGCGCTTGCATCGCTTGGGCGCTCCGAAGACTTGTGGCTTGAACGTCGCCGCCTTGAAGATGACGAAGGGGAAGAAGACTTGATCAAGGCTCTAATCTCCTCCATCCTTGCATCTTGCTCCTCTTTATGTGCGGCAAGCTTCTTGTCGATGTAGTCCCTTCTCCTTGCTTCGGAGTGATGAATGTCGATGGAGATGTTCTCGATGCGCTCTCACAATCTTGATTGTGCGCCTTGCACTTGTCGTTGTAGATCGAAGATAGACGCTTTGGTGATGTAGTTGTTCACGCCATCGTTGTTGTCGAAGACTGGAGATGAAATGCCTTGCCTATCCATCACAAAACTCGAGCAAATATGAGTGGGAGAAAGAGAAGAACTTATACCAAATGTACCTTGACCCGTGTTGAAAATGGATCAATGATCATTCAATGTGTAACAAGGAAATAGCACAATTGGTACCAATTCTTGTCGGTTTCTCACACCTACACAAATAAGGCTTATGGTGGAGCTTGGTGAGGATAGTGGAACAAAAATTTGATGCAAAATGTTAGAAAGAGTCAATAATGTTGAAAGAGATTCACAATTTCGCAAGAGAAACAAGTAGACCAATAGCAATGAATGGCACACGGAAACACACACACGGATAGATGAATGGGGTCGTGCAACCAAGGAATGAGCTCAAAATGTGGAATCCACCAAAACGCTCGTGTTGCACAACTCAAGAGAGACGCTAGCACGATTGCTCAATAGGCGGATACGACACTTGTGCACAACCTATAAGATGCAAAATGGATAAACTTTCTATCCCAAGTATGCTATGTATGTATGGTTCCCGGTGTTCCTCTCAAGATGATCCAAGATGATCGGGTATGACAATCTTATGTGCAATGTGGTATGATGCTATGGCACTTGCTTACAAGCTCTTTGTTCTCTCTTTTTCTTTGCTTAAAAGCTTATTCTCTTTTTTTTCTATGGCCACTGTCGGTGTCAAAACCGGCGGATCTCGAGTAGGGGGTCCCGAACTGTGCGTCTAGGCGGATGGTAACAGGAGACAAGGGACACGATGTTTTTAACCAGGTTCGGGCCCTATCGATGGAGGTTATACCCTACTCCTGCTTGATTAATATTGATGATATGGGTAGTACAAGAGTAGATCTACCACGAGATCAAGGAGGCTAAACCCTAGAAGCTAGCCTATGGTATGATTGTTGTTACATCCTCGGACTAAAACCCTCCTGTTTATATAGACACCGGATAGGTTAGGGTTACACAGAGTCGGTTACAATGGTAGGAGATCTACATATCCGTATTGCCAAGCTTGCCTTCCACGCCAAGGAAAGTCCCATCCGGACACGGGACGCAGTCTTCAATCTTGTATCTTCATAGTCTTGGAGTCAGGCCGTGATGATAGTCCGGCTATCCGGACACCCCCTAGTCCAGGACTCCCTCAGCCACTTTTGCACAATGCACAAACCAAGATAGCAATTGTGTATATGCGGGAACAAACTTGTGACACAAGATATGATAGCAATATATGCACCACAATGATATGGTATGTATTCTATGGGAAGTATGATCACTAATGTGCACAAGTAACGTTGCCGGCAATACTCAAATGGCTAGTCTCGATAGGAAAGTAACGCAAAATGGGATAGGGGTTAACAATGCAATGGCAAGGGGAATATACAATGGAGGGATACCACGATACCAAGATGATATGGAGGTTACCGTCCGGTGATGATGAGCGGCGGTGTTCTTGATGTAGATACCAAGATGATGGAGTCTCGTCCCTAAGTAGCCGAAACACCTTAGGAAACGGAAAAACCGCGAACTCAGAATCTCAAACCTCAAATATCAAAATGGTGGTAGCGGAAAGCGGTGGTAGTGTGCACTTGGCAATGCGGAAGTGGAATGATGGGCTATACACGGTGTCGGAGTTGTTAGCACGGTCCCTAAGTAGCCGAAACACCTTAGGAGACACAACTCTCAACACAACAAGATTGGGTTAAGTTGGGGTGGCGGAAGTGTATGGTGGGCAAGCCTATGCGGAAGTTATGGAGGTGGTTGATGAGGAAGAAACCATCCCTAAGTAGCCTAAACACCTTAGGAGACTCAAGTCACTACTCAAACAACCTCAAATGCTATGGTGAACAAAAAGGGTTAGTTTGCGGAAGGCTATGGTGGTATTGCGGATGATGTGGTGGAAGACCTAGGAAAAGATGCCAAAGTACCAAAAATTTGATGGTGTCAAAAGGTGGTGAAACCAAGGTGAGGACCTCGGGCACGTCGATAGCTTCAAAACGAGCCAAAGAACACTCAAATCGGAGTTCGGAGTGAAAAGTTATGATGAAAATGGTGAAACTCGGAATGGTGAAACTGGCATGGGCGGTAGTACCGCTCGTGTCGGGATTTTTCGACAGTTTCGGCTGAAACAGGGCCTAGCGGTAGTACCGTTCACGGGGCGGTAGTACCTCTTATGGTTCTAAGCGGTAGTACCGCTTGGAGGGCGGTAGTACCGCTCGTGTCAGGATTTTTCGCAGATCGAATCCGGGCACGATTTTGGGGCGGAAAATGATGATTTCGGAGGCAAAATTGGATGGATTTCGTGGATGGAAGGTGGGGAAACTTGGGGAGATGCTAGATCCACTCGAAACCAAGAAAATCCATGGATCAAAATCAACAAAACATCATCAAACCAACAAATCACAAAAAAAATTGGGCGCTATTTTTGGTGGGGATTTTCGGATTTAGGACGAAATCAACAAAATCAAGCTAGAAAACAAAGGGTAGGGGCTCCAAAAACGTGATCAACGTGGCTCATGATACCAAGATGATGTAGGGCGGAACCCTATAGGGCCAATCTTTCACGTTTGGAGAGGATCCCTACGAGGAACACGAAGAACGAGCGGAAGAGCACGAGGGAAATCACGTGGAGAACACAAGAGAATCACTCAAACCAACAAGATCAATCACACATGTGCTAGATCGATGAACACAAAGGGAGATACATGATACAAAGTCAACAAAGGACGATACAAACGGTAGCCGTTCTTCTCCGTGAGGATGTCTAGATGGGGTCCACCCTAGAGGGGGTCTTGAATCCCTTGGAAGGATCTTCTCCGAGGAGGCGCGATCTCCGAGGAGAAGGTAACCAAGTGGATGAGAAAAGCTCTCACACAAATATGAGCTAATCCTTTGCTAACCCTAGAAAGGAGGGGGAGGTGGTCTATTTATAGTCTAAGCCACGAAGGGGTAAGTGAGAGGGGGGATACAAGGCCAAAGGCCCGCGGTTGCGCACAGGCAGAGCGGTAGTGCCGCTTGGACCGGGCGGTAGTACCGGACCAGGGTCGCTCGAGCACAGGAGTTTGTCGGGTTGAGCGGCAGTAGAGCGGAAGTTCGGCGGTAGTGCCGCTCGGGGGCCTCTAGCGGTAGTACCGCTTGGTTTTGGTGGTAGTACCTCTCGCCCTGGGTCTTCTTCCTCCTTCTCTTCCATGCTTCCCTCACGGATGGTGTAGTTGTTCCTTGGCGCTTGCACTCCTCCTCGTCGTCCTTAGTGTTCCGACAATACCTATGCATGCACATGAGTGGATTGTCAAGTAGTATACCATCCTCGAAGGGGTCAAGTGAGCACGTGTAAAGGAGATGATTCACCTTTGTGTATGTGAAGTAGATGTCGCACGTGTCACTCGCCGAACGGACTCTTGACATGGTGATGTCCATAGGATGCTCCGCATCAGCCAGGGACATGAGTTGTCATTTGATTAATGGGATCACATCATTAGGAGAATGATGTGATTGACTTGACCCATTTCGTTAGCTTAGCACTTGATCGTTTAGTATGTTGCTATTGCTTTCTTCATGACTTATACATGTTCCCATGACTATGAGATTATGCAACTCCCATTTATCGGAGGAACACTTTCTGTGCTACCAAACATCACAACGTAACTTGGTTATTATAAAGGTGCTCTACAGGTGTCTCCGAAGGTACTTGTTGGGTTGGCGTATTTCGAGATTAGGATTTGTCACTACGATTGTCGGAGAGGTATCTCTGGACCCACTCGGTAATGCACATCACTATAAGCCTCGCAAGCATTGTAACTAATGAGTTAGTTACGGGATGATGTATTACGGACGGAGTAAAGGACTTGCCAGTAACGAGATTGAACTAGGTATTGAGATACCGATGATCGAATCTCGGGCAAGTAACATACCGATTACAAAGGGAACAATGTATGTTGTTATGCGGTTTGACCGATAAAGATCTTCATAGAATATGTGGGAGCCAATATGAGCATCCAGGTTCCGCTATTGGTTATTGGCCGGAGACGTGTCTCGGTCATGTATACATAGTTCTCGAACCCGTAGGGTCCGCAGGTTTAAAGTTTCGGTGACGATTGTATTATGAGTTTATGTGATTTGATGTACCGAAGGTAGTTCGGAGTCCCGGATGAGATTGGGGACATGACGAGGAGTCTTGAAATGGTTGAGACGCAAAAATCGATATATTTGACGACCATATTCGAACATCGGAAAGGTTCCGAGTGATTCGGGTATTTTCGGAGTACCAGGGAGTTACGGGAATTCACCAGGAGAAGTATTGGGCCTTATTGGGTCATACGGGAATAGAGGAGAGAGGCCAAAAGGAAGGAGGCGCCCGCCCCCCCTCTGGTCCGAATTGGACAAGGGGTGCAGCCCCCTTTTCCTTCTCCCTCTCCCCCTCTTTCCTTCTCTCCTACTCCGGAAAGGAAAGGGGAATCCTACTAGGACTTGGGAGTCCTAGTAGGACTCCCCACACTTGGCGCGCCTCCTCTAGGGCCGGCCTCTCCCTTCCTCCTTTATATACGGGGGCAGGGGGGCACCTCTAGACACAAAAATTGATCTCTTGATCTCTTAGCCGTGTGCGGTGTCCCCCTCCACCATATTCCACCTCGATCATATCGTAGCGGTGCTTAGGCGAAGCCCTGCGTCGGTAGCATCATCATCACCGTCACCACGCCATTGTGCTGACGGAACTCTCCCTCAAAGCTCGGCCAGATCGGAGTTCGAGGGACATCATCGAGCTGAACGTGTGCGGAACTCGGAGGTGCCATACGTTCGGTTCTCGGATCGATCAGATCGTGAAGACATACGACTACATCTACCGTGTTGTGCTAACGCTTCCGCTTTCGGTCTATGAGGGTACGTGGACACACTCTCCCCTCTCGTTTCTATGCATCACCATGATCTTGTGTGTGCGTAGGAATTTTTTTGAAATTACTACGTTCCCCAACAGTGGTATCAGAGCTGCACAGAAGAATTGTTGGATTAGATACCACTATTGGGGAACGTAGTAATTCAAAAGCACAACGCTGTTGATGTAGTCGACGTCTTCACGATCCGACCGATCAAGTAACGAACGCATGGCACCTCGGAGTTCAGCACACGTTCAGCCCGATGACGTCCCTCGAACTCCTTTCCAGCCGAGTGTTGAGGGAGAGTTTCATCAGCACGATGGCCCATGTGACAATGATGATGTTCTACCGACGCAGGGCTTCGCCTAAGCACTGCTAGAGTATTATCGAGGTGGACTATGGTGGAGGGGGGCACCGCACACGGCTAAAAGATCAAACGATCAATTGTTGTGTCTCCAGGGTGCCCCCCTACCCCCGTATATAAAGGAGCAAGGGGGGGAGGTGCGGCCGGCCTAGAGGGGGCACGCAAGGAGGAGTCCTACTCCTACCGGGAGTAGTACTCCCTCCCTTTTCCTTGTTGGACTAGTTGTGGAGGGGGAAACAGGAGGGAGAGAGGAAGGAAAGGGGGGGCGCCACCCCCTCTCCTTGTCCTATTTGGACTAAGGGGGAAGGGGGGCGCGGCCCTGTCCTGGCCACCTCTCCTCTTCTCCACAAGGCCCACTATGGCCCATTAAGCTCCCGGGGGGTTCCGGTAACCTCCCGGTACTCCTGTAAAATCCCGATTTCACCCTGAACACTTCCGATATCCAAATATAGGCTTCCAATATATCAATCTTCATGTCTCGACCATTTTGAGACTCCTCGTCATGTCCATGATCACATCCCGGACTCCGAACAATCTGTAACACCCTGGATTCGATGCGCCAGGTGTCCGCCAGTTATTCGCCGTCCTTGTCATGTCTTGTGCTTGCGTGTTGCATTTTGTCCATGTCATGCATTTCATATCATGTCATCATGTGCATCACATTTGCATACGTGTTCGTCTCATGATTCCGAGCATTTTCCCCGTTGTCCGTTTTCCAATCCGGCACTCCTATGTACCCCGGCGTCCCCTTTTACATTTTTCCGTGAGCGGGTACTAAACTTTCTCGGAATGGACCGAGC
The DNA here is from genome assembly GCA_021605205.1 of Aegilops longissima. NCBI lineage: Eukaryota > Viridiplantae > Streptophyta > Magnoliopsida > Poales > Poaceae > Aegilops > Aegilops longissima. Next base: position 405,450,470 of record CM038682.1, read on the forward strand.
CTTGCCAAGTGGCCTTGGTACACAACCGGTAGACCACCTGTCAAGTTTCGGGTCATTTGGAGCTCGTTTGGTACTCCAACGGTTAACCGCACTCTCGCAAAGGCCTCTTTTAAGTTGCAGCCCAACACCCCTCCAAAACAGCCCAATAACCCATCTAAGTCACTTCCATGCTCTCCGTCGTCGGATCACGATCGTGTGGGCGAAAACTACACCCCATTTAGACACTCCTAGCTCCCTCTACCTATAAATATGCATCTCCCCCTCCAAATCTGGGCAAACCCTAGCAAAAATCCCTCTCCGCGCCGCCGGACGATCCGGACCGGGCGGACACGTCCGCCGCCGCCGCCTGCCAACCGGAGCCGCCACGTGGCGCCCGGCCTCCCGCCGCCGCCCGCCTGCCCGTCTGCGGGGCCCCGCGCCCAGACACCAGCCACACAGCCTCACAGCGCAGCCCAGCGCTCGGCCAGCGCGCCCGCCCGCCGCCGCCGCCTCCCGGCCAGCCGCCCGGCCGCCAGCGCCGCCAGCTGCTGCCGCCCGCTCTCCGCCGCCCGTCGCCGCCTCCTCCCATGCCCGCCCGCGACCGCCAGCGCCCGACCCGCCGCCGCCGCCCCCGTCGCCGCCTCCCGTCGTACCTCGCCGCCCGGCCTCTCCTCCCTCTCCCCCGAGCTCCAGCTCCGGCGAGCCGGCGCAGCCGCCTCGGTTCGCGTGGAACCGGGCCAGATCCAGATCCGGTTGACTTCTCCTCCCCCCGAAACCCTCTAAGTCTTTTTCCTGTCATATTTTGTTGCATTTTCATCGCATCATAACTCTGCATCCGTAGCTCCGTTTTGTGCGTGTAAGGTGTCAAATTGTTCGTCTCGACGAGTAAATCATTTCATCTCATTGCATCATTTTCATTTGAGCTCATCTTGATGCCCGAAATGCTATTAGAAGAGGGCTATGTGATGTCAGTTTTAGATTCTTATCAGAACTTGCACTTTTGTCATTTTTCCCATGATTGATGTGTGCACCCTATGAACTTTAGTCCTACATGTGTTTTGCAATATGCCATGCCATCTTTACAGGGGTGTATGCCATGTATTTTTGTGATCTCTGTGGTAACTAGCACAAGCATGCAAACTAGGCTTCATGATGTTGCTGATTTCAGCCCTGCTCACTGATATTTTTATGCCATGTAAACTTGATGCTACCGAGATCCATGCTTATTTTGAGATACTTCAGTAAGGATGTTTTGAACATATGGTTATTCTCTACCCATCCATGCCCTTGTTTGCAATTATGGAGTGTCATAGCTTGAGTCAATCGAGCTCTACTTTTGCTATAAAATGTTTCCTGGCAGGTTGTTTACATGTTATTCAATTTTGCCAAGGTTGTTGTAGTTGATCCGTGTATGATATGATGTTGTTCTTGCCATGTATAGCTTTTATGCCATGTCTTCTTACTGTGAGTTGCCTTTCTATGCCATGTATTGCTCTGTGGTGAGTGGTTCAAGCTCAGCAACATGCCTACTTGTTATCTGTTTATGCCATGCTCCAGTTTTGCACTAAGTCTGAATCTGTTTATGTTTTTGCTATATTCACATGATTGCAACTGTATTTTCTGATCCTTTTTGGCTCATGGTCAGTAAAGGACTTTTGTTCTATGCATTTAGTAGTATCATTTCATGCCTTTGTTTGCCATGATAAGTTCCTGTAGCATGTCGTTTGATAGCTCTAAACATTGCAACCTGATGTTATTTCTGCTAAGCCTGAAACTGTTATTATTTGCAATCTTGCCATGTCATTTTGAGCATGTTCTAGTGATTTCTGGAGATAGCTCAGTGTTCATGTTTTGTCACGACTTATCTGTACATCATGTCCATGCCTTTTGTTTTCTTGTTGAGATGCTGTAGCATAGTGTTTTGATGCCTGCAATATGCCTAGTTGCTGTTTTGGACAGCTTGTCCTTTAAACTTGTTTCATGTGTATGTGTTGAACCGTTGCTCCGTTTTGAGTGTGCTCTATATGAAACTTGCTTGATTTTGCATGTAGTTTCATATTATCATGTTGCATCCTTGTTTTGAGAGTGTTTGCTTGATGTTTGTATGCATTTTGCATCAATGCCATGTTTATCTTGTTTTGCTCATATCTTCTAGGCCGTAGCTCCGAATCTAATGAACTTTATATGGAACTTGACTAGAATTTCGTGTAGATCATCTTGGTGCCTCTTAACTTGATGTTTAACAACTTGAACATAAGGTTTATTCAGATCTGGACCAATTTCGAAATTTGCATATGAGGACTTACCGGAGTTGTTATATGTTGTTTCCGGCCTCATTTAAACTTGCTTTGATGTGTTGCTCTTGTTTGCATCGTCTCTTGCCATGAGTAGCTTCATTTAGCTTTGTCATGTATCATGTTTGATTGTGCATCATGTCTTGTTCATGTGTGGTGTGTTTACTATGTTGTGTGCTTCTTCTTGTTAGTTCCTGTTGCGTTGCGATCGTGAGGATTCGTTCGTCTACGCTTGGTTCGGCTTCATCCGTTCGTCTTCTTCATGGACTCGTTCTTCTTCCTTGCGGGATTTCAGGCAAGATGACCGCTACCCTGGATCTCACTACTATCATTTCTATGCTAGTTGCTTCGTTCTATCGCTATGCTGCGCTACCTATTACCTGTCTATCAAGCCATCCCAAATTGCCATGTCAGCCTCTAACCTTTTTGTACCCTTCCTAGCAAACCATTGTTTGGCTATGTTACCTCTTTGCTCAGCCCCTCTTATAGCGTTGTTAGTCGCAGGTGAAGATGAAGTTTGTTCCTTGTTGGAACATGGAGATGTTGTTCCTTGTTGGAACATGTTTACTTGTTGGGATATCACAATATATCTTATTTAATTAATGCATCTATATACTTGGTAAAGGGTGGAAGGCTCGGCCTTATGCCCGTGTTTTGTTCCACTCTTGCCGCCTAGTTTCCGTCATGGTATTATGTTCCCAGATTTTGCGTCCCTAACGCGGTCGGGTGATTTATGGGACCCCTTGACAGTTCGCTTTGAATAAGACTTTTCAAGAAGGCCCAACCTTGGTTTTACATTTGTCTCACCTAGCCCTTTTCCCTTGGGAGTCGCGCTCTCAAGGGTCATCTTTATTTTACCCCCCGACCACGGTGCTTCTCCAAGTGCTGGCCCAAACCGAAGCGATGTCCGCGCCTCGGGCAATCGGGGTCTATGCCAACCCGACGTCTTGCTCATCCGGTGTGCCCCGAGACCGAGATATGTGCAGCTCCTATCAGATTTGTTGGCACATCCGGCGGCTTTGCTGGTCTTGTTTTATTGTGTCGAAATGTCTTGTAGCCGGATTCGAGAGACTGATCGGGTCTTCCGGGAGAAGGAATATCCTTCGTTGATCGCGAGAGCTTATCATGGGCTAAGTTGGGACAACCCTGCAGGTATAAACTTTCGAGAGCCGTGCCTGCGGTTATGTGGCGATGGGAATTTGTTAATATCCGGTTGTAGTAAACTTGAAGCAAACTCTTCTAAAATACACCAACCGTGTGCGTAACCGTGAGTGTCTCTTTTCGGGGTTGATCGAGAGGAGAACACGGTTTTTGGGTTATGTTTGACGTAAGTAGGAGTTCAGGATCACTTCTTGATCATTACTAGTTGACGACCATTCCTTTGTTTCTCTTCTCGCTATCATTTGCGTATGTTAGCCACCATATATGCTTAGCCGCTGCTGCAACCTCACCACTTATCCTTTCCTTACCCATTAAGCTTTGCTAGTCTTGATACCCATGGTAATGGGATTGCTGAGTCCTCGTGGCTCACAGATTACTACACCACCAGTTGCAGGTACAGGTTTGCGATGATCATGACGTGAGAGCGATGTTTGCTTGTGTTGGAGTTCTTCTTCTGCTTCTTCTTCGATCAGGGGATAGGTTCCAGGTCGGCAGCCTGGGCTAGCAGGGTGGATGTCGTTTGAGCTTCTGTTTATGTTTCATCCTTAGTCGGATGTTGATCTTGTATATGATGTTGATGTATTCTTGTGGCATTTATGCCTTTTGTATGTATCCCCGTCTATTATGTAATGTTGATGTAATGATATCCACCTTACAAAAGCGTTTCAATATGCGGGTCTATCCCTGGTGGGACCGTCGAGTTCCTTTTGGATAGGGTCGCATATTGGGCGTGACACAATCTTCGGTACATCAAAACATATAAACTCATAATATAAATGTCATCAAAACGTTAAGCGTGCGGACCCTACGGGTTCGAGAACTATGTAGACATGAACGAGACACGTCTCCGGTCAATAACCAATAGCGGAACCTGGATGCTCATATTGGCTCCCACATATTCTACGAAGATCTTTATCGGTCAGACCGCATAACAACATACGTTGTTCCCTTTGCCATCGGTATGTTACTTGCCCGAGATTCGATCGTCGGTATCTCAATACCTAGTTCAATATCGTTACTGGCAAGTCTCTTTACTCGTTCCGTAATACATCATCCCGCAACTAACTCATTAGTTGCAATACTTGCAAGGCTTAAGTGATGTGCATTACCGAGAGAGGGCCCAGAGATACCTCTCCAATAATCAGAGTCACAAATCCTAATCTCGAAATATGCCAACCCAACAAGTACCTTCAGAGACACCTGTAGAGCACCTTTACAATCACCCAGTTACGTTGTGACGTTTGGTAGCACACAAAGTGTTCCTCCGGTAAACGGGAGTTGCATAATCTCATAGTCATAGGAACATGTATAAGTCATGAAGAAAGCAATAGCAACATCCTAAACGATTGAGTGCTAAGCTAACGGAATGGGTCAAGTCAATCACATCATTCTCGTAATGATGTGATCCCGTTAATCAAATGACAACTCATTTCAATGGCTAGGAAACATAACCATCTTTGATCAACGAGCTAGTCAAGTAGAGGCATACTAGTGACACTCTGTTTATCTATGTATCCACACATGTATTATTTTTCCGGTTAACACAATTCTAGCATGAATAATAAACATTTATCATGATATAAGGAAATAAATAATAACTTTATTATTGCCTCTAGGGCATATTTCCTTCAGTCTCCCACTTGCACTAGAGTCAATAATCTAGATTACACAGTAATGATTCTAATACCCATGGACCCTTGGTGCTTATCATGTTTTGCTCGTGGAAGAGGCTTAGTCAACGGGTCTGCAACATTCAGATCCGTATGTATCTTGCAAATTTCTATGTCTCCCACCTAGACTAAATCCCAGATGGAATTGAAGGGTCTCTTGATGTGCTTGGTTCTCTTGTGAAATCTGGATTCCTTTGCCAAGGCAATTGCACCAGTATTGTCACAAAAGATTTTCATTGGACCCGATGCACTAGGTATGACACCTAGATCGGATATGAACTCCTTCATCCAGACTCCTTCATTTGTTGCTTCCGAAACAGCTATGTACTCCGCTTCACACGTAGATCCCGCCACGACACTTTGTTTAGAACTACACCAACTGACAGCTCCACCGTTCAATGTAAACACGTATCCGGTTTGCGATTTAGAATCGTCCGGATCAGTGTCAAAGCTTGCATCAATTTAACCATTTATGATGAGCTCTTTGTCACCTCCATAAACGAGAAATATATCCTTAGTCCTTTTCAAGTATTTCAGGATGTTCTTGACCGCTGTCCAGTGATCCACTCCTGGATTACTTTGGTACCTCCCTGATAGACTTATAGCAAGGCACACATCACGTCTGGTACACATCATTGCATACATGATAGAACCTATGGCTGAAGCATAGGGAACATCTTTCATTTTTTCTCTATCTTCTGCAGTGGTCGGGCATTGAGTCTTACTCAACTTCACACCTTGTAACACATGCAAGAACCCTTTCTTTGCTTGATCCATTTTGAACTTCTTCAAAACTTTTTCAAGGTATGTGCTTTGCGAAAGTTCAATTAAGCGTCTTGATCTATCTCTATAGATCTTGATGCCCAAAATATAAGCAGCTTCACCGAGGTCTTTCATTGAAAAACTCTTATTCAAGTATCCCTTTATGGTATCCAGAAATTCTATATCATTTCCAATCAGCAATATGTCATCCACATATAATATTAGAAATGCTACAGAGCTCCCACTCACTTTCTTGTAAATACAGGCTTCTCCAAAAGTCTGTACAAAACCAAATGCTATGATCACACTATCAAAGTGTTTATTCCAACTCCGAGAGGCTTGCACCAGTCCATAAATGGATCGCTGGAGTTTGCACACTTTGTTAGCTCCCTTTGGATCGACAAAACCTTCTGGTTGCATCATATACAACTCTTCTTCCAGAAATCATTCAGGAATGCAGCTTTGACATCCATTTGCCAAATTTCATAATCATAAAATGCGGCAATTGCTAACATGATTCGGACAGACTTAAGCATCGCTACGGGTGAGAAGGTCTCATCGTATACAATCCCTTGAACTTGTCGAAAACCTTTTGCAACAAGTCGAGCTTTATAGACAGTAACATTACCATCAGCGTCAGTCTTGTTCTTGAAGATCCATTTATTCTCAATTTCTTGCCGATCATCGGGTAAGTCAACCAAAGTCCACACTTTGTTCTGATGAATGGATCCCATCTCAGATTTCATGGCCTCAAGCCATTTCGCGGAATCTGGGCTCACCATCGCTTCTTCATAGTTCGTTGGTTCGTCATGGTCTAGTAACATAACCTCCAGAACAGGATTACCGTACCACTCTGGCGCGAATCTTACTCTGGTTGACCTACGAGGTTCTGTAACAACTTGATCTGAAGTTTCATGATCATCGTCATTAACTTCCTCACTAATTGGTGTAGGTGTCACAGAAACCGGTTTCTGTGATGAACTACTTTACAAAAAGGGAGCAGGCACGGTTACCTCATCAAGTTCTAGTTTCCTCCCACTCACTTCTTTTGAGAGAAACTCCTTCTCCAGAAAGATTTCGAATTTAGCAACAAAAGTCTTGCCTTCGGATCTGTGATAGAAGGTGTACCCAACAGTCTCCTTTGGATATCCTATGAAGACATATTTCTCCGATTTGGGTTTGAGCCTGGTTTTATGTGTTGATGTTATATGCATGAGTAGAACACAAGTGAGTTGTGGGCGATACAAGTCATACTACTTACCAGCATGTCATACTTTGGTTCGCCGGTATTGTTGGATGAAGCGGCGCGGACCGACATTACGCATACGCTTACGCGAGACTGGTTCTACCGATGTGCTTTGCACATAGGTGGCTGGCAGGTGTCAGTTTCTCTAACTTTAGTTGAACCGAGTGTGGCTACGCCCGGTCCTTGAGAAGGTTAAAACAACACTAACTTGACGAAATATCATTGTGGTTTTGATGCGTAGGTAAGAACGGTTCTTGCTCAGCCCGTAGCAGCCATGTAAAACTTGCAACAACAAAGCAGAGGACATCTAACTTGTTTTTGCAGGGCATGTTGTGATGTGATATGGTCAAGGCATGATACTATATTTTATTGTATGAGATGATCATGTTTTGTAACCGAGTTATCGGCAACTGGCAGGAGCCTATGGTTGTCGCTTTATTGTATGCAATGCAATCGCCCTGTAATTGCTTTACTTTATCACTAAGCGGTAGCGATAGTGGTAGAAGCATAAGATTGACGAGACGACAACGATGCTACGATGGAGATCAAGGTGTCGTGCCGGTGACGATGGTAATCATGACGGTGCTTCGGAGATGGAGATCACAAGATGATGATGGCCATATCATATCACTTATATTGATTGCATGTGAAGTTTATCTTTTATGCATCTTATCTTGCTTTGATTGACGGTAGCATTATTACATGATCCCTCACTAAATTATCAAAGTATAAGTGTTCTCCCTGAGTATGCACCATTGCGAAAGTTCTTCGTGCTGAGACACCACGTGATGATCGGATGTGATAGGCTCTACGTTCAAATACAACGGGTGCAAAACAGTTGCACACGCGGAATACTCAGGTTAAACTTGACGAGCCTAGCATATAACAGATATGGCCTCGGAACACGGAGACCGAAAGGTCGAGCGTGAATCATATAGTAGATATGATCAACATATTGATGTTCACCGTTGAAACTACTCCATCTCACGTGATGATTGGACATGGTTTAGTTGATATGGATCACGTGATCACTTAGAGGATTGGAGGGATGTCTATCTAAGTGGGAGTTCTTAAAGTAATATGATTAATTGAACTTAAATTTATCATGAACTTAGTACCTGATAGTATCTTGCTTGTCTATGTTGATTGTAGATAGATGGCCCGTGCTGTTGTTCCGTTGAATTTTAATGCGTTCCTTGAGAAAGTAAAGTTGAAAGATGATTGTAGCAATTACACGGACTGGGTCCGTAACTTGAGGACTATCCTCATTGTGGCACAGAAGAATTACGGCCTGGAAGCACCGCTGGCTGCCAGGCCTGCTGCTGATACAACTGACGACGTTAAGAACGTCTGGCAGAGCAAAGCTGATGACTACTCGATAGTTCAATGTGTCATGCTTTACAGCTTAGAACCGGGACTTCAATGACGTTTCAACGTCATGGAGCATATGAGATGTTCCAGGAGTTGAAGTTAATATTTCAAGTAAATTCCCGTATTGAGAGATATGAAGTCTCCAATAAGTTCTACAGCTGCAAGATGGAGGAGAATAGTTCTGTTAGTGAGCATATACTCAAAATGTCTGGGTATAATAATCACTTGATTCAACTGGGAGTTAATCTTCCGGATGATAGCGTCATTGAAAGAATTCTCCAATCACTGCCACCAAGCTACAAGAGCTTCATGATGAACTATAACATGCAACGGATGGATAAGACGATTCCCGAGCTCTTCGCAATGCTAAAGGCTGCGGGTAGAAATCAAGAAGGAGCATCAAGTGTTGATGGTCAATAAGACCACCGAGATCAAGAAAAGGGCAAAGGGAAGAAGAAGGGAACTTCAAGAAGAACATCAAGCAAGTTGCTGCTCAGAGAAGAAACTCAATTCGGACCTAAGCACGAGACCGAGTGCTTCTACTACAAGCGATAGTCACCGAAGCGGAACTGCCCCAAGTATTTGGCGGATAAGAAGGATGGCAAGGTGAACAAAGGTATATGTGATATACATGTTATTGATGTGTACCTTACTAATGCTCGCAGTAGCACCTGCATATTTGATACTGGTTCCATTGCTAATATTTGCAACTCGAAACAGGGGTACGGATTAAGCGAAGATTGGCTAAGGACGAGGTGACGATGCGCGTGGGAAATGGTTCCAAAGTCGATGTGATCGCGGTCGGCACGCTACCTCTACATCTACCTTCGGGATTATTTTTAGACCTAAATAATTGTTATTTGGTGCCAGCGTTGAGCATGAACATTATATCCGGATCTTGTTTGATGCGAGACGGTTATTCATTTAAATCAGAGAATAATGGTTGTTCTATTTATATGAGTAATATCTTTTATGGTCATGCACCCTTGAAGAGTGGTCTATTTTTTATGAATCTCGATAGTAGTGATACACATATTCATAATGTTGAAGCCAAAAGATGGAGAGTTGATAATGATAGTGCAACTTATTTGTGGCACTGCCGTTTAGGTCATATCTGTGTAAAGCGCATGAAGAAACTCCATACTGATGGACTTTTGAACCACTTGATTATGAATCACTTGGTACTTGCGAACCGTGCCTCATGGGCAAGATGACTAAAACGCCGTTCTCCAGTACTATGAAGAGAGCAACAGATTTTTTGGAAATCATGCATACAGATGTATGTGGTCCGATGAATGTTGAAGCTCGTGGCGGATATCTTTATTTTCTCACCTTCACAGATGATTTAAGCAAATATGGGTATATCTACTTAATGAAACATAAGTCTGAAACATTTGAAAAGTTCAAAGAATTTTAGAGTGAAGTTGAAAATCATCGTAACAAGAAAATAAAGTTTCTACGATCTGATCGTGGAGGAGAATATTTGAGTTACAAGTTTGGTCTTCATTTGAAACAATGCGGAATAGTTTCAAGAATCAAGGCGCCACCGGAACACCACAGCGTAATGGTGTGTCCGAACGTCGTAATCATACTCTACTAGATATGGTGCGATCTATGATGTCTCTTACTGATTTACCGCTATCATTTGGGGTTATGCTTTAGAGACGGCCACATTCACGTTAAATAGGGCACCATCAAAATCCGTTGAGATGACGCCTTATGAACTATGGTTTGGCAAGAAACCAAAGTTGTCGTTTCTTAAAGTTTAAGGTTGCAATGCTTATGTGAAAAAGTTTCAACCTGATAAGCTCAAACCCAAATCGGAGAAGTGCGTCTTCATAGGATACCCAAAAGAAAATGTTGGGTACACCTTTTATCACAGATCCGAAGGCAAGATATTCGTTGCTGAGAATGGATCCTTTCTAGAGAAGGAGTTTCTCTCGAAAGAAGTGAGTGGGAGGAAAGTAGAACTTGATGAGGTAACTGTACCTGCTCCCTTATTGGAAAGTAGTTTATCACATAAATCTGTTCCAGTGACTCCTACACCAATTAGTGAGGAAGCTAATGATGATGATCATGTAACTTCGGATCAAGTTACTACCGAACCTCGTAGGTAAACCAGAGTAAGATCCGCACCAGAGTGGTACGGTAATCCTGTTCTGCAGGTCATGTTACTTGACCATGACGAACCTACGAACTATGAGGAAGCGATGATGAGCCCAGATTCCGCAAAATGGTTTAAGGCCATGAAATCTGATATGGGATCCAGGTATAAGAAAAAGTATGGACTTTGATTGACTTGCCCGATGATTGGTGAGCCATTGAGATTAAATGGATCTTCAAGAGGAAGATGAACGCTGATAGTAGTGTTACTATCTACAAAGCTAGACTTGTCGCAAAAGGTTTTCGACAAGTTCAAGGTGTTGACTACGATGAGAGTTTCTCACTCGTATCTACGCTTAAGTCTGTCCGAATCATGTTGGCAATTGCCGCATTTTATGAAATCTGGCAAATGGATAAACGAAACTACATTCCTTAATGGATTTATTGAAGAAGAGTTGTATATGATACAACCAGAAGGTTTTTCAATCCTAAAGGTGCTAACAAAAAATGCAAGCTACAGCGATCTATTTATGGACTGGTGCAAGCCTCTTGGAGTTGGAATATACGCTTTGATGAGTTGATCAAAGCATATAGTTTTATACAGACTTACGGTGACTCCTGTATTTACAAGAAAGTGAGTGGGAGCACTATAACATTTCTGATAAGTATATGTGAATGACATATTGTTGATCGGAAATAACGTAGAATTATTCCGCAAAGCATAAAGGAGTGTTTTGAAAGGAGTTTTTCAAAGAAAGACCTCGGTGAAGCTGCTTACATATTGAGCATCAAGATCTATAGAGATAGATCAAGACGCTTGATAAGTTTTTTCAACAAGTACATACCTTGACAAGATTTTGAAGTAGTTCAAAATGGAACAGTCAAAGAAAGAGTTCTTGCATGTGTTACAAGGTGTGAAATTGAGTAAGACTCAAAGCCTGACCACAGTAGAAGATAGAAAGAGAATGAAAGTCATTCCTTATGCCTCAGCCATTGGTTCTATAAAGTATGATATGCTGTGTGCCAGATCTATTGTATACCCCACACTTTGTTTAGCAAGGAAGTACAATAATGATCTAGGAGTAGATCACTGGACATCGGTCAAAATTATCCTTAGTGGAATAAGGATATGTTTCTTGATTATGGAGGTGAAAAAAGGTTTGTCGTAAAGGGTTATGTCGATGCAAACTTTCACACTGATCCAGATGACTCTAAGTCTTAATCTGGATACATATTGAAAGTGGGAGCAATTAGCTAAAGTAGCTCCGTGCAGAGCATTGTAGACATAGAAATTTGCAAAATACATACGGATCTGAATGTGACAGACCCGTTGACTAAAATTATCTCACAAGCAAAACATTATCACACCTTAGTATTCTTTGGGTGTTGATCACATAGTGATGTGAACTAGATTACTGACTCTAGTAAACCCTTCGGGTGTTGGTCACATGGCGATGTGAACTATTGGTGTTAAATCACATGGCGATGTGAACTAGATTATTGACTCTAGTGCAAGTGGGACACTACTAGGGAAAAGCCTAGCAGTAGCGCGGGTTTTAGGTATATTAGTACCGCGGGTGCCCGCGCTATTGATACAACGCTACAGCTAATAGGTAGTAGTAGCGCGGGTGCCACCCGCGCTACTACTACGTCCGTTAGTAGTAGCGTGGGTAAAAACCCGCACTACTACTAACCCGTGCTTTGAAAAAAATTGGTTTTTTTTTTGAAGTTTCAAATTTCTGAATTATTTTAACCTCTAATCTCTAATCACGTAGTGATGTGAACTAGATTACTGACTCTAGTAAACCCTTCGGGTGTTGGCCACATGACGATGTGAACTATTGGTGTTAAATCACATGGCGATGTGAACTAGATTATTGACTCTAGTGCAAGTGGCACACTACTAGGGAAAAGCCTAGCAGTAGCGCGGGTTTTAGGTATATTAGTAGCGCGGGTGCCCGCGCTACTGATACGACGCTACATCTAATAGGTAGTAGTAGCGCGGGTGCTACCCGCGCTACTACTACGTCCGTTAGTAGTAGCGTGGGTAAAAACCTGCACTACTACTAACCCGTGCTTTGAAAAAAAATGATTTTTTTCAAATTTTCAAATTTCTGAATTATTTTAACCTCTAATCTCTAATCACCCCTCATCATTCCAAATCATCAAACTTCTCGGACGGTAACCCATCCTCTCACTACTCCAGCCTGAGCACGCTTAACTTCCGGGTTCTATTCTCCCTCGTTTCCAAGTCTGCACTTGTTGTTTTCCTGACAATAGTAAGATGGCAATCTTATTAACCCTCAGGAGTTTAGCTTGAGCATGAAGTGACACATTTCACTGTTTGAGTTTGAAACTATTGTTCTAAAAAACGATAATTATTTAGTAACACTAATATTTCTTGAATAAGTAGTTTGACCATTGTTTGACCACATTTTGACCACAGTTTGACCAGATTTGACCAAAATTCCAAAAAACTGAAATAATTATTTAGTAACACTAATATTCTTGAATAATTATTTAGTAACACTAGTACTTCTTGAATAAGTAGTTTGACCACAGTTTGACCAAATTTGACCAAAATTCAAAAAAACTGAAATTTTTTCCTTTTAGAATTTGAGGATTCTAAAATTTTGCAAACAGGCCGTAGGCCGTCAAAATCGGATGCGGATTTTCGTGCTGAACATTTTGACGTTTTTTTTTCTGACATCGTATGCAAAAGTTATAGCCGTTTTACATTTTCCCTACACTTTTTGCAAAACATGTCCAAATTTAAGTTTTTAAATTTTCCTAACTAGTAGATGTAGTAACATAACTACATCTCGAAGGATTTTAATTTTTGAAGTTTTTATCATTTTCTTTTGCTTTTTACAAAACTGAAAAGGCGATCCACTGGGGGGGGGGGGGTAGAGTTTGAAAATGGAACCTTTAGTTCCGGTTTGGAAATGGGTTGCATCCATCAGAGTTCTAGCCATCGTCATGGACGGCGCTCAGTTGGATCTTCCTCTCCTTCCAACAGCGGAGGAGGAGGAGGAGGAGGAAGGAGGGGCTACGATGGAAGAGGAGGTCACCGGATTTGAGGGAGACGTCGCGGAAGAGGGACGAGGGAGAGGAGTGATTTGGACGAGGAGATGGGGATTGGGGATTTCAGGGCTGTTAAAAAACCAAGTACTTAGTAGTAGCGTGGGTTTTTACCCCTCGCTACTACTATGACATGTCCCGGAGGGGCACGGTTGAGACCTCTTAGTAGTAGCGAGGGGTAAAAACTTAGTAGTAGCACGGGTTTATAACCCTCGCTACTACTATGGCATGGCCCAGGGGCACGATAGAGACTGCTTAGTAGTAGCAAGGGTTAAAAACCAGTGCTACTGCTATCAACTTAGTGAAGGAAATATGCCCTAGAGGCAATAATAAAGTTATTATTTATTTCCTTATATCATGATCAATGTTTATTATTCATGCTAGAATTGTATTAACCGGAAACATAATACATGTGTGAATACATAGACAAACAGAGTGTCACTAGTATGCCTCTACTTGACTAGCTCGTTAATCGAAGAAGGTTATGTTTCCTAACCATAGACATGAGTTGTCATTTGATTAACGGGATCACATCATTAGGAGAATGATCTGATTGACATGACCCATTCCGTTAGCCTAGCACTTGATCGTTTAGTATGTTGCTATTGCTTTCTTCATGACTTATACATGTTCCTATAACTATGAGATTATGCAACTCCGTTTACGGAGGAACACTTTGGTACTACCAAACGTCACAACGAATCGGGTGATTATAAAGGAGTACTACAGGTGTCTCCAAAGGTACATGTTGGGTTGGCGTATTTCGAGATTAGGTTTTGTCACTCCGATTGTCGGAGAGGTATCTCTGGGCCCTCTCGGTAATGCACATCACTATAAGCCTTGCAAGCAATGTAGCTAATGAGTTAGTTACGGAATGATGCATTACGGAATGAGTAAAGAGACTTACCGGCAACGAGATTGAACTAGGTATTGGATACCGACGATCGAATCTCGGGTAAGTAACATACCGATGACAAAGGAACAACGATGTTGTTATGCGGTTTGACCGATAAAGATCTTCGTAGAATATGTAGGAGCCAATATGGGCATCCAGGTTCCACTATTGGTTATTGACCAAGAATAGTTCTAGGTCATGTCTACATAGTTCTCGAACCCGTAGGGTCCGCACGCTTAAGGTTTCGATGATGCTTATATTATGAGTTTATGAGTTTTGATGTACCGAAGGAGTTCGGAGTCCCAGATGAGATCGGGGACATGACGAGGAGTCTCGAAATGGTCGAGACGTAAAGATCGATATATTGACGACTATATTCGAGTTCGGAAAGGTTCGAATGATTCGGTATTTTTTGAGTACCGAGAGTTACGGAATTCGCCGGGAGAAGTATTGGGCCTTATTGGGCCCTGCGGGAAAGAGAGAGGGGCTGCCTAGGGCAGGCCGCGCGCCCCCCCATGGCCTAGTCCGAATTGGACTAGGGGGAGGGGCTGCACCCCCTCCTTCCTTCCCTTCTTTTTTCCCCTTCCTAGTCTCCTACTCCTACTACTTGGAAGGACTCCTAGTTGGACTAGGAAAAGAGGAATCCTACTCCCGGTGGGAGTAGGACACCCCTAGGGCGCGCCTCTCCTTGGCGGCCCCTCCTCCTTGCTCCTTTATATATGCGGGGCAGGGGGCACCCCAGAACACACAAGTTGATCTCGGATCTTTCCTTAGCCGTGTCGGTGCCCCCTCCACCATATTCCACTTCGTCATATCGTCATGAGCTTAGGCGAAGCCCTGCGCCGGAGAAGTCATATCGTCATGAGCTTAGGCGAAGCCCTGCGCCGTGGAGCATCATCATCGCCTGCGCCGTCGTCTTGTGGAACTCATCCCGACACTTTGCTGGATCGAGTCCGGGATCGTCATCGAGCTGAACGTGTGCGAACTCGGAGGTGCCGTGACGTTCGGTGCTTGGATCGGTCGGATCGTGAAGACGTCATTTACTACATCAACCGCGTTGTTATAACGCTTCGCTTCGGTCTCGAGGGTGCGTGGACGACACTCTTCCCTCTCGTTGCTATGCATCACCATGATCTTGCGTGTGCGTAGGAATTTTTTTTGAAATTACTACGTTCCCCAACACTTAGTAGTAGCGAGGGTTAAAAACCCGCCCTACTATCCCGGGGGGCACGGTAGAGACCGCTTAGTAGTAGCGAGGGTTAAAAACCAGCGCTACTGCTATCAACTAAGTAGTAGCGAGGGTTATAAACCTGCGCTACTAGTAAGTAGCAGTAGCGAGGGGTATAAACCAGCGCTGCTAGTAAGTGTTTGTGATAAGCTTTTCCCTATTAGTGGTAGACTGAAGGAAAAATGCCCTAGAGGCAATAAGAAAGTTATTATTTATTTCCTTATTTCATGATAAATGTTTATTATTCATGCTAGAATTGTATTAACCGGAAACATAATACATGTGTGAATACATAGACAACCATAGTGTCACTAGTGTGCCTCTACTTGACTAGCTCGTTAATCAAAGATGGTTAAGTTTCCTAACCATAGACATGAGTTGTCATTTGATTAACGGGATCACATCATTAGGAGAATGATGCGATTGACTTGACCCGTTCCGTTAGCTTAGCAATTGATCGTTTAGTATGTTGCTATTGCTTTCTTTCATTACTTATACATGTTCCTATGACTATGAGATTATGCAACTCCCGTTTACCGGAGGAACACTTTGTGTGCTACCAAATGTCACAACGTAACTGGGCTCTACAGGTGTCTCCGGAGGTACTTGTTGGGTTGGCGTATTTCGAGATTAGCATTTGTCACTCCGATTGTCCGAATGGTATCTCTGGGCCCTCTCGGTAATGCACATCACTTAAGCCTTGCAATCATTGCAACTAATGAGTTAGTTGTGGGATGATGTATTACGGAACGAGTAAAGAGACTTGCCAGTAACGATATTGAACTAGGTATTGAGATACCGACGATCGAATCTCGGGCAAGTAACATACCGATGGCAAAGGGAACAACGTATGTTGTTATGCGGTCTGACCGATAAAGATCTTCGTAGAATATGTGGGAGCCAATATGAGCATCCAGGTTCCGCTATTGGCTATTGACCGGAGACGTGTCTCGGTCATGTCTACATAGTTCTCGAACCCGTAGGGCCCGCATGCTTAACGTTTCGATGACAATTATATTATGAGTTTATATGTTTTGATGTACCGAAGATTGTTTGGAGTCCCGGATGTGATCACGGAAATGACGAGGAGTCTCGAAATGGTCGAGACATGAAGATTGATATATTGGAAGCCTATATTTGGATATCGGAAGTGTTCCGAGTGAAATCGGGATTTTACCGGAGTACCGGGAGGTTACCGGAACCCCCCGGGAGCTTAATGGGCCATAGTGGGCCTTGTGGAGAATAGGAGAGGCGGCCAGGGCAGGGCCGCGTGTCCCTCCCCCCTAGTCCGAATAGGACAAGGAGAGGGGGGCGCCCCCCCCCAATTCCTTCCTCTCTCCCTCCTCTTTCCCCCTCCACTCCTAGTCCAACAAGGAAAAGGGAGGGAGTCCTACTCCCGGTAGGAGTAGGACTCCTCCTGGCGCGCCCCCTTTAGGCCGGCCGCACCTCCCCCTTGATCCTTTATATACGGGGGCAGGGAGGCACCCTAGAGACACAACAATTGATCGTTTGATCTTTTAGCCGTGTATGGTGCCCCCCTCCACCATAGTCCACCTCGATAATACTGTAGCGATGCTTAGGCGAAGCCCTGCATCGGTAGAACATCATCATCGTCCTGCATGCCCGTCTTGTGAAACTCTCCCTCAACACTCAGCTGGATCGAAGTTCGAGGGACGTCATCGGGCAGAACTTGTGCTGAACTCGGAGGTGTCGTGCGTTCGGTACTTGGATCGGTCGGATCATGAAGACGTACGACTACATCAACAGCGTTGTCATAGCGCTTCGCTTCATCATGATCTCACGTGCGAGGGAATTTTTTGAAATTACACATTCCTCCACACGCAAGATCATGGTGATGCATAGCAACGAGAGGGAGAGTGTGTCCACGCACTTCATAGACCGAAAGCGGAAGCGTTATGACAACGCGGTTGATGTAGTCGTACGTCTTCATGATCCGACCGATCCAAGTACCGAACGCACGACACCTTCCAGTTCAGCACATATTCAGCTCGATGATGTCCCACGAACTCCGATCCAGCAGAGCTTCGAGGGAGAGTTCCGTCAGCACGACGGCGTGATGACGGTGATGATGATGCTACCGACACAGGGCTTCGCCTAAGCACCGCTATGATATGACCGAGGTGGATTATGGTGGAGGGGGGCACTGCACACGGCTAAGAGAGATCAATGATCAACTTGTGTGTCTATGGGGTGCCCCTTGGCCACGTATATAAAGGAGTGGAGGAGGGGAGAGGGTCGGCCCCTATGGCGCGCCCTGGAGGAGTCCTACTCCCACCGGGTGTAGGATTCCTCCCCTTCCAAGTAGTAGGAGTAGGAGACAAGGAAGGGGAAGAGAGAAGAGAAGGAAGGAGTGGGCGCAGCCCTTCCCCCTAGTCCAATTCGGACTAGGCCTTGGGGGGCGCGCAGCCTGCCTCTCTCTCTCCCCTAAAGCCCAGTAAGGCCCATATACTTCTTCCCCGTATTCCCTTAACTCCCCGTTACTCCGAAAAATACACGAACCACTCGGAACCTTTCCGATGAACGAATATAGACGTCCAATATATCGATCTTTACGTCTCGACCATTTCAAGACTCCTCGTCATGTCCCCGATCTCATCCGGGACTCCGAACTACCTTCGGTACATCAAAACACATAAACTCATAATACAATCGTTACCGAAAATTTAAGTGTGCGGACCCTACAGGTTCGAGAACTATGTAGACATGACCGAGACACGTCTCCAATCAATAACCAATATCGGAACCTGGATGCTCATATTGGCTCCTACATATTCTACGAAGATCTTGATCGGTCAAACTGCATAACAACATATGTTGTTCCCTTTGTCATCAGTATGTTCCTTGACCGAGATTCGATCTTCGGCATCTCAATACCTAGTTCAATATCGTTATCGGCAAGTCTCTTTACTCGTTCCGTAATACATCATCCCGCAACTAACTCATTAGTTACAATGCTTGCAAGGCTTATAGAGATGTGCATTACCAAGTGGGCCCAGAGATACCTCTCTGACAATCGGAGTGATAAATCCTAATCTCGAAATACGCCAACCCAACAAGTACCTTTGGAGACACCTGTAGAGAACCTTTATAATCACCCAGTTATGTTGTGACGTATGGTAGCACACAAAGTGTTCCTCCGGTAAAGGGAAGTTGCATAATCTCATAGTCATAGGAACATGTATAAGTCATGAAGAAAGCAATAGCAACATACTAAACGATCAAGTGCTAAGCTAACGGAATGGGTCAAGTCAATCACATCATTCTCCTAATGATGTGATCCCGTTAATCAAATGACAACTCATGTCCATGGCTAGGAAACTCAACCATCTTTGATTAACGAGCTAGTCAAGTAGAGGCATACTAGTGACACTACGTTTGTCTATGTATTCACACATATACTAAGTTTCCGGTTAATACAATTCTAGCATGAATAATAAACATTTATCATGATATAAGGAAATAAATAATAACTTTATTATTGTCTCTAGGGCATATTTCCTTCAGTCTCCCACTTGCACTAGAGTCAATAATCTAGTTCACATCACCATGCAATTTAACACCAATAGTTCACATCACCATGTGATCAACACCCAAAGGGTTTACTAGAGTCAACAATCTAGTAAACATCGCTATGTGATTAACACCCAAAGAGTACTAAGGTGTGATCATGTTTTGCTTGTGAGAGAAGTTTAGTAAACGGGTCTGCCACATTCAGATCCGTAAGTATTTTGCAAATTTCTATGTCAACAATGCTCTGCACGGAGCTACTCTACCTAATAGCTCCCACTTTCAATATGTATCCAGATTGAGACTTATAGTCATCTGGATCAGTGTCAAAAACTTGCATCGACGTAACCCTTTACGATGAACCTTTTGTCACCTCCATAATCGAGAAACACATCCTTATTCCACTAAGGATAATTTTGACCGCTGTCTAGTGATCTACTCCTAGATCACTATTGTACTCCCTTGCCAAAATCAGTGTAGGGTATACAATAGATCTGGTACATAGCATGGCATACTTTATAGAACCTATGGCTGAGGCATAGGGAATGACTTTCATTCTCTTTCTATCTTCTGCCGTGGTCGGGCTTTGAGTCTTACTCAATTTCACACCTTGTAACATAGGAAAGAACTCTTTCTTTGACTGTTGCATTTTGAACCACTTCAAAATCTTGTCAAGGTATGTACTCATTGAAAAACTTTATCAAGCGTCTTGATCTATCTCTATAGATATTCATGCTCAATATGTAAGCAGCTTTACCGAGGTGTTTCTTTGAAAAACTCCTTTCAAATAATCCTTTATGCTTTCCAGAATAATTCTACATTATTTCCGATCAACAATATGTCATTCACATATACTTATCAGAAATGTTGTAGTGCTCCCATTCACTTTCTTGTAAATACAGGCTTCACCACAAGTCTGTATAAAACTATATGCTTTGATCAACTTATCAAAGCGTATATGCCAACTCCGAAAAGCTTGCACCAGTCCATAGATGGATCGCTGGAGCTTGCATATTTTGTTAGCACCTTTAGGATTGACAAAACCTTCTGGTTGCATCATATACAACTCTTCTTTAATAAATCCATTAAGGAATGCAGTTTTGTTTATCCATTTGCCAGATTTCATAAAATACGGCAATTGCTAACATGATTCGGACATACTTAAGAATAGATACGAGTGAGAAACTCTCATCATAGTCAACACCTTGAACTTGTCGAAAACCTTTTGCGACAATTCTAGCTTTGTAGATAGTAAAACTACTATCAGTGCCCGTCTTCCTCTTGAAGATCCATTTATTTTCTATGTCTTGCCGATCATCGGGCAAGTCAACCAAAGTACACACTTTATTCTCATACATGGATCCCATCTCAGATTTCATGGCCTCAAGCCATTTCCCGAAATCTGGGCTCATCATCACTTCCTCATAGTTCGTAGGTTCATCATGGTCAAGTAACATGACCTCCAGAACAGCATTACCGTACCACTCTGGTGTGGATCTTACTCTGGTTGACCTACAAGATTCGGTAGTAACTTGATCTGAAGTTACATGATCATCATCATTAGCTTCCTCACTAATTTGTGTAGGAGTCACAGGAACAAGTTTCTGTGATGAACTACTTTTCAATAAGGGAGCAGGTACAGTTACCTCATCAAGTTCTACTTTCCTCCCACTCACTTCTTTCGCGAGAAACTCCTTCTCTAGAAAGGATCCATTATAAGCAATGAATATCTTGCCTTCGGATCTGTGATAGAAGGTGTACCCAACTTTCTCCTTTGGGTATCCTATTATCGGTGTCAAAACCGGCGGATCTCGGGTAGGGGGTCCCGAACTGTGCGCCTAGGCGGATGGTAACAGAGACAAGGGACACGATGTTTTACCAGGTTCGGGCCTCCCGATGGAGGTAAAACCCTACTCCCGCTTGATTAATATTGATGATATGGGTAGTATAAGAGTAGATCTACCACGAGATCAGAGAGGCTAAACCCTAGAAGCTAGCCTATGGTATGATTGTTGTTCGTCCTACGGACTAAAACCCTCCGGTTTATATAGACACCGAGGGCTAGGGTTACACAGAGTCGGTTTACAATGGGAGGAGATCTACATATCCGTATCGCCAAGCTTGCCTTCCACGCCAAGGAAAGTCCCATCCGGACACGGGACGAAGTCTTCAATCTTGTATCTTCATAGTCTAGGAGTCCGGCCAAAGGTTATAGTTCGGCTATCCGGACACCCCCTAATCCGGGACTCCCTCAGTAGCCCCCGAACCAGGCTTTAATGACAATGAGTCTGGCGCGCAGATTGTCTTCGGCATTGCAAGGCGGGTTCTTCTCCAAATTCCGTGTACCTGTTGAATAGTGTTCGGCTTCTCATGAATATTGCGCTCCTTGGCTTCCACGCCCAATAATGGCCATCTTCCACGTGTCAAATGAATGCGAAAAGCCAGGGTGTTTTTTCATTTACCCCCCTAGCTGCACAAATGAGCTGCCTATAAAGGAGATGAGGATTTAGATCCGAATCACACCATCTTCCCTTCACGAACATTCATGAGAGCGCATCCGACAAAGTTCCATTCCATCATGGCCAGTCGACGCAGCTCCTCCTCTCGCCCTCCCAGCCCTCAGCCTGGAGGTTGGGAGAGATGTTCCGTCCCAAGACAATGTAGCTAGTGACGCCCAAACCAAGGGATCTTCCCTAAGCCTTCATGGTCCCGGTTCGAGCCGGACTTGCCACCTATAATGGCGGAGAGCAAGCGGAGAGCGTCCCCAGTCCCTCCAAAGGAGAGCGGGTATGCCTTGTCCCTTATCTGATAAGAGGGCTCGGATTTCCAATTCATCCGTTTCTCTGGGTCTCCTGAGTTCTATGGCCTCCAGTTGCACAACCTTCGCTCTGCCTCCATATTGCATATTGCGGGCTTTGTAGCCCTTTACAGCTGTTTTTGGGCATCGAGGCTCATTTCAAGGCCGTGGAAGAAGCTGTTCGCCTTGTGCCCCGCTCTCGGAGGGGTCAATATATCAAGTGGGCGGAGCAAGTATGGCGCGCGCCGGACCGGATATCTATCTGGAACCCCAAGGAAGGCGTCCGAAGACTGGCCTTCAGAATGGTTTTATATAGAAGATGTCCCCCTGCCGGACCCTGTTCGAATTGGCCTCCCTGAGTTCAATAATGCTCCTTATGCCGGACCCCAAAGAAGCGCCTAAGCTGGCGTCCACGGAGCCCTCAGAAGGAAAATGACAAGGATGTCTTTTACCTGATGGGCCGGATAAGATTGTTAGCTCATTCCGGACTGACCATGATCGGGGTCATGGCCACATGCATTATGCGGGGGGTGAAGCCGCTTAAGTATAGAGGCCACCCCATGTGGGATTTCAACTGGGAGGATGATGGCACCCGCTGCGGCCGTAAGGGGCCGGGTTCGGTTGCCGCTCTGACGAAGATCTTGTCCGCATTGTACAAGGGAGAAGAGGAGGAATTTCTCCGCCAATCCACAGGGCGGATTTTCTATGCACAATCCTCCAAGCTGGGTAAGTGGACACTTCTTTTTGTCCATCTGTTCTATATTCCCATAGTCAAGTACCTTATCTTGTGATTTCGACGCAGGAATTGCGCCGGGCCGTAAAGGATATAAACAGCCCTCCTCCACAACCCGAGGATCCGAAACGGTCCGTCGATCCGGCCTCCGAAGAGGATCCGGATATATCCGTGGAGCTGATCGATGGGGTATTTCACCAATTGAGCATCGACAATGCCTTGGTGGCTATTACAGCCAATTATCCCGTACTGCTCCCCGCCTCACAAGTAATCGAGAACGAAGTCCTAATTCTTCGAAGATGATCCATCTATGCTTATTTTTTATCACCATATACCAATGGTGTTTCGCAGGGGAGGATCTCGGGGCGGAATGTCGAGCCTGTGGTGACTAGCCAACAAGGGACCGCGAGGGCGGGTAGGCTAAAGAGACATGCAGTCCGGGTCGAGGCACCGGCGCAGCAGTAAGGCGCGCTGCCTTATTCCAAGGTATTATTCTTACGATGCATACTAACGCCTGTGCTCTCCTTTTTTTAGGAAAAAGAGGACTCGCCGGACTATATCCGGAGAGATTGCCAATCGAGCCTCTACCAGCCAGGCTCCAAAGCCAGGTCCAGAAGCAGAGGCAAATTTGAGGCGTGCGTCGTACGCTCCTCCGACAGAGGATGCAGACAGACTGTCCGCCACCAATTTCGAGGTGGAGAGTGCCATGAATCACAGGCGTCGCCGGACAGTTCTTCGTGATGCTTGTTTCTCCCAAGAGGCATTGGATGCCTTCAATTCGGAGATGCGACTGCGTGCAGCCAAAATGGTCTAGCCAGAGCCACGAGCAAGATGTGAAAGACACACGGTGAGAAAATTTGATGGTTATATATGTCAAGAGCCCCGAGACTTGAAACAGTTAGAATAACTGATTTAAGGATCATTTGTTATGCAGATCTTACAAAAAGAATACCCAGCTGTCCTGTGAGCTGGAAGAGTGCAAAGCCCAACTTGAGGTCAAGACTAGCCGCGGCAGGGGAGACCAAGGAGACCCCTCCGTAATATACGCTCAAAGATAAGTATGTTGTGAAGTGCGGCATGTGTGCAAATCGACAATATCATTGCAGATGGCACCGAGTAGATCCGCATAAGCAACAACTCTTGCGCCGTTAAAGGTCGGCGAGAGCGTGCTTACGAGGGTGAGGCAGAGAAGAATAATTCCAAGATGCCAACACCCAGCTGGGCGAGGAACTAAAGGATGTTCGTGCTCACCTGTTGGACTCGTGAAGGAGAATCGACGGCTTCGACGCGACATTTTTAGTAAGTGCTTGAACGAACTTTGAAAAAGAGTTCGGCGAGGAAGTCGACTAATGAGTTATGTCTCAGAGGTATGCTCACTGTGTCGCCCCGCAGAGGAAATGCCCGGCTTCTACGGGAGACCTTCTTCCCGAAGTTTTACAACTGCACAAACGAAGTTCGGCAGTGATGAAAGGCGCCGCCTGTGCCTTGTGGCTATCTCGCTCCATGCCCAAGGCCTTGGAGAGCTTACAGAGATGCTTAAGGGAGCGTGGCGCGCCGATTATGGAAGATATCGCCTGCCGTCAAGGTTCCAGGAGGCTCGGGCCATGGTGAAGACGCTGCACACGGTTAAGGCTGACCCAAACCACATGGCCGAGGTCGCACTGTGGGGCCGATGGGATGGAGATCCTCGTGAGCTTAGTGTAAGGCCAAGTAGATTTGGTCATTAATATTCCCAACAGACTGTAAGCTAGACAGCCTGTTGGATGGTATTGAAGAGGAATATGCTCACCAAATTGACTATGTAATTTAAGATGACATGTAAAATGCCTTCTAGCCGGATTGTAGATCGCTTGTCATGGCGGACCTTTTCGCTTCAGCCTCGGGACCCGATAGTCTGAGTGTGTCCGAATACCCTCTCTGCTATGTAGGAACCGGGCATGCGTGGAGACCAAAGCGAGGGGCTATTAGTGCTTGAGCGCATAAGTGCCCAACTAGTTATATTATATTACATGGTTAGTAAGAAACATATTCCAGGAGAATAGTTCCGTTAGGGGTTCCTTTCTCGGGAGGCATGCCCTAAAGTGCATGTCCTGACTGTAAAAAAGCGTAAAAGCATCTGGGGCAGATAAATAAACAAGTGAGAAATCATCTTTAGTTCACCGACCAATATTCCCTTAAGAACGCTTAGCTTTGGCTTCACCCACCGAGGTACACATCCGGCTGACCGGCAAGAATAATCGCAGAGGTGATCCTTTACCTCCTAGTCGAACAATTGGGAACGTAGGGGTAAGCACAGGAGCCAGGCAACCCAGCTTGGCAAAAACTTAACTCATATCGGTGCATATAATGGTGAATAAAAGGTACATGCGGAAGTGTGACACATGTGTTGGGCATGAAGCCCGTGATAAATAAGCTTCATTAAAGAAGCCCCATGTATAATGAGCGGATAACGCTACGCTTGTGTGTAACAAGGCGCTAACAAGCCCTTAAGGCTGTAAGGGAAGGGAGGAGAAGGAGAGAAATGTAAGAAAGTTAATGTGTAAAAATAGATGAGAGGAAGGAGACGAACACGAGTCCGCGCTAGGCGAGAATCTTCGGAGACGGGCTGTGTTCCATGGTTCGCTCGAGTCGGTTATCCGATGCATCTCGCAGACGGTGACGCTTCCACCAACCAGACTTGGTCAATAATAAAGGGACCTTCCCATTTGGGCTTGAGTTTGTCCTTTTCTTGTCCGCAGGCGAGAACTAACTCGCCAACATTGTATGTTTTGGCCCGTATTTCTCGCTTTGATATCTTCGAGCCTGCTGTTGATAGAATGCGGAATGACCTTTTGCCACATCACGCCCTCCTCCAAGGCGTCCAACTATCCCGCCGATCGAAGTTCGCTTCTCTTTCTTCATACATGCGCACGCGAGGTGAGTCATGAATTACGCCGCAGGCAGAACTGCCTCTCTACCAGTATACCATAAAGAATGGTGTGAACTGCCAGCGATTCGGCGTGGTCCGCAACCCCGTAGTACGGTCGAGCTCCTCTACCCAAAGGCGTGTTAGATTCCTTGAGGGACCGCACTAATCTGGGTTTGATGCCGCCATGATTAGACCATTTGCTCGCGATTTGACCGTTAGTTTGTGGGTGATAGATCAAGCATAGTCAAGCTTGATGCCCATGTTTTTGCACCAGAGTTTGACCTTGTCGGCCGTAAAGTTCGTGCCGCTATCGGTGATGATGCTGTGGGGACGCAGAACGTGTAATGACCCTCGATATGAAGTCTATCATCGTCCGATTCGCCGCCTTAACAGGCTTGGCCTCTATCCATTTGTTGAATTTATCCACCATGACCAGTAGGTATTTTTGCTTGTGGGTTCCCTTTAAGGGGTCCTACCATGTCAAGCCCCTGCACTGCCAAGGGCCAGGTGATGGGTATAGTTTGAGGCCGGTGGGTGGCATATGGCTTTGGTTAGAAAAGAGCCGGCAACCGACGATCGCTGGACTAAGTCTCGAGCATCCGCCTGAGTCATCGCCAAGAAATCCTGTATGGAAGGCCTTGCTTACAAGGGCCCAAAGGCTGCGACGTGGTGCCCGCCGAGTCCGCATGAATTTCAGCCGTAAGATTCTGCCCTTCCTCTTCGGAGATACACCTTTGAAGGACTCCGCTGGTGCTTTTCTTATAAATCTCTCCTCATGGACTTTATAGGCTTTAGATCGCCGCACTATGCAGCGTGCCTCGCTTTGGTCTCGGAAGTTCCTGCCTAGTTAGGTAGGCTAGGAATGGTTCCGCCCATGGGGCAATGACTTCCATTATTACGTAATAAGATGTTACTTCGCTGGCGAGCCTCCAGCCAGTGTCGTAATGTTCGTGTCGGGCAAGGCGTTGGGTCCGGCTGTTATTTCCGACTCCTTCCCATAATACGGATGGCTTGAACAACCTCTAAGAAGATATTGGGGACGGTATCGCGCTTTGCGCCAATGCGCGCAAGACGCTCCGCTGCCGGATTGTTTTCCCGAACTATATGGTGAAATTCGAGCCCTTCAACCGAGCTGACATTTTTAGGACGGCGTTGCGATAAACTGCCATTTTCGGATTCTTGGCATCAAAGTCTCCATTTATTTGGGATATCGCGAGGTTCGAGGCCCCGCACACTCTAGGCGTTGAATGCCCATGGAAACTGCCATCCGGAGACCATGTAGAAGGGCATCGTATTCGGCTGCATTGTTGGAGTCCGTATACATTATATGGAGTACATATTGAACTATATCTCCTGTTGGGGACGTCAGAACGACGCAAGCCCCAGACCAGCCAACATTTTGGAGCCGTCGAAGTGCATGATCCAGGTCGAATATGTGTCGACTTTAGGGAGTTCGCTTCAGTCCATTCGGTGACGAAGTCGGCCAAAACTTGCGACTTAATAGCTCGCCGCGCCTTATAGGTTATGTCGAATGGGAGGAGCTCAATGGCCCATTTGGCAATCCGCCCATCGCGCGTCATGTTGTTTATAATGTCGTTAAGAGGTACTTCGAGGCTATTGTTATCGAACACTCTTGAAAGTAGTGTCGCAGCTTCGATGCCATAAACACCGCAGACGCTATCTTTTGATAATGCCGATACCGTGACTTGCATGGAGGAGGACAGGGACACGAGTAAACTGGTTTTGAAGGGGAACTTGTGTTCGCTCTGCTTCTCGCTCGACAACGAAAGCACCGCGCTTATAACTTGATGAGTTGCCGCGATGTATAATAGCATTGGTTCGCCCATGTTAGGCGCGCCAGACTGGGTTTGTTTCAATATGGCTTTTATTTCTTCGAAGTCCGCCGGGCGGCATCCGCCCACTGGTGTTCGTGCGCCGGAGGAGGCGATAAAGGGTAATGCCTTTTCTCCCAAGTGGAGATAAAGCGCTTAGAGCCGCCACGCATCCAAATAATTTTTGTATTTGTTTTAGGTCCTTTGGGATATCCAATTGTGACAGATCTTGATCTTGCTGGGTTTGTTTCAATTCCTCTACCGGATACAATGAAGCTCAAGAGCTTTCCGCTGGTACCAAAACGATTTTTCCGGTTAAGCTTGATGTCATATGTTCGGAGGTTATCGAATGTGAGCCTCAAGTCGCCTACTAGAGTTTCGACATGCTTGGTTTTGACGACCACATCATCTACGTATGCCTCCACCGCTTTGCCGATCTGGTTTGCCGACAGGTCTGAATCATGCGCTGATATGTTGCGTCGGCATTTTTAGCCCGGCGGGCATTGTGTTGAAGCGTAATGGGCCGATGGGGTGACGAATGCCGCTATGCTTGGTCAGCTCTGCCATCTTAATTTGATGGTAGCCGAGTATGCGCCGAGGAAACACAATGAATCGTGAACCCGCGGTAGCGCTCATAATTTCATCGATGCGGGGAGGGGAAGGGATCCTTGGGCAAGCCTTGTTGAGGTCTTGAAATCGACGATAGGCGCCAGTGATTTGTCCTTCTTGGTACCATCACCAGGTTTGCTAGCCATCCGGATGTTTTATATCTCCGATGAATCCGACTCAATAGTTTGGCTAGCTCTTCCCATGGCTTGTCTCTTAGGTTCGGAGAAACGCCAAGAGCCTGCTTGATCGGCTTGAACTTTTAGGATATTTAGGCTGTGCTCGCCAGTCAAGCGGGGATTCCCCTGCATGTCCGAAGGGTGCCAGCAAAATGTCCCAATTTTCGCAGAGGAATTCTCGTGAAAGCGCGCCTACATCAGGGTTTAATTGCGCTCGATGGAGGCCGCTTTTGTAGGGTCCGTTGGATGGACTTGAATTTGACTATTTCGTCCGCCGGTTTAAAGGAGGTGGACTTGGATCTTTTATCGAGTATCATGTCGCCCCTGTTCACCGTGGAGCGCAGCGCAGCTGGGCCTCGGCCGCTAGGGCTTTTGATATTGCCTCAAGGGCCGCGCGGCTGTCTTATTTTCGGCGCGAGTGCTATGTCCGGTCACTAGCAAGAGTGATGATTCCGCTGGGCCCGCATTTTGAGCTTCATGTACCCGTAATGGGTTATAGCTTGAAAATTGTGAATGCCTCTCGCCTCATAGAGCGTGGTATCCGCTGCTGAACAGGGCCACTTGGAACGTGACCTCCTCGGACCTATAATTATCCGCATGCCAACACCACATCCAAGGTGATTTTTCCTGACAAAGACGCTTCCCGACCGGGATTATTCCTCTAAAGGTTGTGCTGCTTCGCCAATGCGGCTCCACCTATTTCCATTTTTCAAGGGTTTCTCAGAATGAGGTTCAATCCGCTGCTACTGGCCCATGAGTACCTTGGTAAGGCGAAGTCGCCCACTATTGGACCGAGGACCAATGCGGCCGGTGCTCGGGCTGTTCGAATTTAGGTTCATCACTAGCATTAAAGGTAATAGCCGTGTTACCCATCGGTTTATCGCTGCTACTTGGTAGACTTCGCAAGGTTGTGGAGTGTTCGCTCTCGCATATTATTTGATGCGGAAGTCTCAAGACTGTTAATACCGCATCGGTATCCTCGGCTGGTGCTCGTGAATTCTGGGGTTAGAAGCTCTTCGCCACTTTTGGCCACCGCCGAGTATCCAACATGCTCTAAGGCTATGAGTTGGTGTGGCGCCCTCTGTACTATGAATTTTACAGGGTCCATTGAGCCATCCCTCCAGTACGGTACCATGCCCTGTAGGGGGTGTCGGTGTCAAAACCCGCGGATCTCGGGTAGGGGGTCCCAAACTGTGCGTCTAGGCGGATGGTAACAGGAGACAAGGGACACGATGTTTTTACCTGTGTTCGGGCCCTCTCGATGGAGGTAATACCCTACCCCGCTTGATTAATATTGATGATATGGGTAGTACAAGAGTAGATCTACCACGAGATCAAGGAGGCTAAACCCTAGAAATTAGCCTATGGTATGATTGTTGTTCTGTCCTACAGACTAAAACCCTCCGGTTTATATAGACACCGGATAGGTTAGGGTTACACAGAGTCGGTTACGATGGTAGGAGATCTACATATCCAGACGCCAAGCTTGCCTTCCACGCCAAGGAAAGTCCCATCCGGACACGGACGAAGTCTTCAATCTTGTATCTTCATAGTCTTGGAGTCCGCCGTGACGATAGTTCGCTATCCGGACACCCCTAGTCCGGACTCCTCAAGAGCTCCCTAACCAGGCTTCAATGACGACGAGTCCGGCGCGTTGATTGTCTTCGCATTGCGAGGTGGGTTCCTCCTCCAATACTTCATAGAAGGTTTTGAACACAAGGATAGTGTCCGCTCGCAAAACAAGTTCCACATACCACCGTAGAGAGAATAACCTTTGCACAGATCTGCTGACGTATTCCGCGGCGTGACATCACACCACGGCCAGGCCATTATATGAATCGTTTTTTACTGTTCCACCTTAGCGCGTTTAGCGAGGCGGTTTCCTTGGCACGTCTTATCAAAGCATAGATCGTGCCCCCTTATTCCGGGATTCTCATCAATACGGATGTGGGTAACCCATCCGCGCCATTGATTACGGCGCTTGGGGGATAAGCGAGTTTTACCAGGCCGGTGGGGGACGCATAACTTCGTCCGTCCATATAAGGGGATAAGGATCCACCTTTTCACCTACGCCTTCTTCCTCCTTTGCTCATCCATTTCCGCGCACTCGAGCTCCAGCGCCCAAGTCCGCACATCCCACCTCAACCTTCTCCAACCATGTCAGGAGCGGGAGGCAGGTGGATGGCCTCATCCGTCACGGAGGGGCACATCACAAGACTGCGGGAGGCCGGATATTTGTCCGGCGATATCGCGAACAGGCTGCCCGACGCGGGGCAGCTTATTCCAACCCCCAGGCCCGATGAGAGGGTGGTGTTTCTCCCCCACTACCTCCGCGGACTAGGTTTTCCACTTCACCCATTTGTCCGGGGGCTCATGTTCTACTACGGCCTGGACTTCCACGACCTGGCCCCGAATTTCATCCTCAACATCTCGGCTTATCGTCAGGCGAGGCCTTCCTCTGCATCCAGCCCCACTTCGGCCTATGGCTAAAGATCTTCAATGTTAGGCCGAAGGTAGTGGGCGGCTGTCAAGCGGAATGCGGAGGCGCCATGGTCGGCAAGATGGCCAAGGTCCTATGGCTCGAGGGCGCCTTTGTGGAGACAATAAAGGGGTGGCAATCGGGGTGGTTCTACATCACCGAGCCACGCGACCCGAATGGGTGGCGGCCCCGACCAGATCTGGCTTCCCACACGGCTCTCGCTATGGAAAGAGACGGGCCCGACATGGGGAATTCGAAGAGCTATCCGAACTCCAAACATGCGTCCAAACCTGGTGGACAAGAATCTCGTGCTTGTCGACGTAATCCGTGTGATGCTCATCCGCCAATTCTCCCATGGCAACAACGGACCTTTAACTTGTGGAGTTCGATCCGCACAGCACCGAATCCTTGAGCCGCTCTCCGACACTACGCATTTAAGATGCCCGAAGGTGTTGTTCAAGGGGCTGAAGCCCCAACATCCGCTAACAAGGATCGCAGATACAGCTCAAGCGCCCAATCGGCGAGGTGTTATTTTACCCTTTATGGGACTCTTTTTCATAGATTGACTCTATGTGGGATCTAAAACTCCCTAATCTTTGACAGACTGGTGAAGACGCCCAGATAGATTAGCAGTCCGCCTTTGCCGAAGACCAAGGACGCCTCGATTGACGGGTTGCTGGCTCCGGCGCCCATGTGGTGCCGGAGAAGAAGGCCAAGAAGGAGGCCACGGGAACTCGAAGGAGCTCCCGACGCCAGGTGCTGTCAGATTTTGAAGCAGAATCTTCTCCTGAGGACGAGGAGGAGGAAAAATAAGCTTCTCCCCCAGCGGGGGATGAGAGGAAAAGGAAGGCCGCCCCAACTAAAGACTTCTCCACCAACGTCGACGGCGATGAGGAGGATTGGCCTACAAGGGTCAAGCCCCTGGCGAGATCGTAAGTGTCCGGATAACAGAGTGTTCTCTAATGTCGAACAATCGGGCAGCCCGCCCAAGGGCGAGTTCGCCGATTCATCGAGCGGGTCCCTGGGCTCGTCGGAAATGGAGAGTACTTCACTTCCGACCGCCTCCTCGCCTCACGCTGCGGACGATGCCGTGGTGGGGCCCCAAGGGGGGCTTGGTCAAGAGGAGGTGGCGCAGGAGGCGAGTTTGCCGATTCATCGAGCGGGTCCCTGGGCTCGTCGGAAATGGAGAGTACTTCACTTCCGACCGCCTCGCCTCACGCCATGGACGATGCCGTGGGTGGGGCCCAAGGGGGCTTGGTCAAGAGGAGGTGGCGCAGGAGGTGCCACAAGGCAACCTCCTGCACTCAGCGCGGGGGGCAAGACCCCGGGCTCTAAGACCGACCTTGTCCGACTCCATGCCGAACCTTCGGTTCCGAGTCCGCAAGCGGACCTTCGCAAGAAGGGAAAGACGCCGTGTCCTCGATCCAACCGCAGGCACCGGATAGCATCGGAGGCGCCAACAGCGCCCATCGAGGAGGAGCACCGCACCGTTATGAGTGCGGTGATCCCGACAGCCAGTCCGCCAAAAGCGGCTGACCAAGCCTGTACCAGCCTTCTAACAGGCTTTGAGGTAAGTTTAGAATATGTAAAATATTACCAGATAGACAGTAGTTCTCGATGCTTAGTTCGCGCTCGGAAAGAAAAGCCGACTAAGGATCTAAAAAGATATACGCAGGAGTCTAACATAAGTATGTCAATATGGGAATGCAGCTGCGCCGCGACCTCCGCCAGACCGATCATGGAGGTCACTGCATTGAAGCAGAGCCTCGAGCGGTCCGAGAACGAGCTCGGCCAAGCCAAGAAGCAGCTCGAGTACAAGGAAGGTAAGTAATGCCTTATTAAAGAAATACCTTATGAAAAGGTTTCGGTTGCAAAAAATAACAGGAATAACATGGGTACTGCAGGGGCCACGAATGAGGTGGCAACCCTAAAGGAGGCGGTGTCCGTGGCCGAAAACAAAGCGGCCACGGGGCGCACCGAGCGAGAGAAGGGGGAGGCGAGCTGGCTAAGGTAGGTAAGAGCTCCAACCTCTCGTGGAAAACACGAGAGTTTGAGCGTGACTCAAGACTCGAGAGTCCGAGCTTGCCTCGGCTCTTGAGAGTGCCAAAGTTGCTAAGGCCGAGGCCCAAAAAGCCCTCCAAGAAATTGAGTCGTTAAAGAAGATAGCGACGGGTATGGCATTCTTTATGCAAAGCAAGCATGTGAAAGTGAATTACCTATTACTTACCAGATCTCGAGCTCTCCAGAGCATTCGCAGATTTGCCCCATAGTGTGTCCGATGGTGCCGCATTCTACCGCCAAGGAGGGAGCTCGACGGAAAAGGTGTTCTGTCTCAAGATGTCGAGGCCGACATCCGGTGTTCTCGAGCGACCAGCTGAAGCAGCTGGTCGAGCTCCACAAGGTCGCCGAACAGGCCATGAAGGGCCTTATAGCGGGCTGTGGCCATTAGAAGCCATGCCTGGGAGCTACTTCGGCTTAGTGCAGCGGCTGGTGGACGCCTGTCCACGGATTGAAGTCATCAAGCCCTCCGTCTGCATTGAAGGTGTCCGTCGGGCCCTTGCCCATGCTAAAGTGCACCGGGCAAGCTGGATGCGGAGAAGCTTGTGACGGACGGGCCACCAAGGGCAAGGATCATCGCACGCCCGAGAATGTACTATGAGGGCCTCTCAATGGTGCCCGCCTAATAGCGGATGAGTGCTCCAAAGATGTAATTTTGAATAGACTCGCATTTGTTATCCCAGACGCTGAAAACTTGTTCATATGCGCTAAGCAACACTTATTAATTTAAAATATTACCTTCAGGCGGCCGCTTATCAAATTTGAGAGATGGCAAGTCGTTGGCTTTCAGCCCCATGCCACGAAAATGGGTGTTCGGATAAACTTGAGCACTCTTGTTCCCATTCTGGGTCCATCTAGGAGGCGCCAACACAACGTAACAAGGCAACCGGACTTATAATGCTTGAACACTCTCACTTAGCCATAGAATTCTATAATTTTAAATTTCGCGAAGCCCCTAGTATTCGAAGACCGTGTTCGGGCGCCATCCACGCCTTTGGCCGGATAATTCCGGTTCCTCGCCTAAGCGCATAAGTCTTTAGGGACCTGAAAAACCTCTCTAACAGCGAATCGCTCTTGCCCTATCATGACGGTCAGTTTTAGCTTTCCATCGAGGTGCTCGACCCAGCTCAACTAGGGCACAATCGCAGTGGTTCTCCGGTGCTACCTTAGCCGATATAACGGAACGTAAGGTACCAAAACACGGGAGCCGGGCAAACCCAACTATTGGCCCAAGAAATGATTCGGAGCTGATTCATATAATGCTATAAGTTCGGGGTGCCGCACTTGTGAAAGTGTTCGGACTTATCACACCATAATTTTGGGATACTTAAGCCCCTGGTGTATTGGCCGTACCAAAGTGTACGGTTGCAACATTTCATGAAATGAACATATGTATAGATAAAGGAAGTAGTGCAATAATAAGCAAAAGCTATGTATTGTTTATTCAAAAAGGTACTGCAATGAAAGAAGAACGATACAAATAGTGCAATAAGCAAGGGATGGGACTATCTAACATGTCCCCCTCCAGGGGTAAGCTGCAGGATGGTATGTAAAACAGGTATAATGCTCGTAATAGAGACCACCTGAACACTCGACGTGGCTTTCCGCTTCCCTGGCTGTTGCATCGTGAGTTCGGCGATTCAAGTGCCGGACAAGACTTCTCAAAGACGGAGTCCTGAAAGTAAGAAAAAGGAAAAAAAAAGAAAAAAAGAAAAAGAATGACACAATCGGGAGCCCCTGATGCGGTCGAGCCGCATTCTTGGCGTGCCGTGGTCTTGGCCCTCCCCATATGCCCATGGTATCTCCAGAGCATAATTATGTACGCGTAATACTAGCTTCGTCGCGAGGGCGGGGTTAGCCGGATTGCTACGCTGCGTTCGAATCGCGCAAAGCGGTCTTGTTGTAGGTTACCCGAGCGCTGCTGATGTTGTCCGGACGCTTAGTGGCCGGACTCGAGAATTGATGTGAGAGGCTGCTTTGTACCTCCACCGCGAGGGCCGCCGTGTGCTCCTCCGCTCGAGAGAGCGCTCGTGTTTCCATTGACCGTGATTACTCCGAGGGCCTGGCATCTTGAGCTTGAGGTATGCGAGGCGGCACCGCATTGAACTTTGCAAATGCGGTTCGTCCGAGCAGTGCATGATAGCCGCCATGAATGGGACGATGTCGAAGATTAACCTTCGCTCGAAGTTATCCGGGATCCGAAGACCACTTCGAGTGTAACCGAGCCCGCAAACTGGCCTCTACATCCGTATGACGCCTTTAAAGGTCGCCTTTGTAGGTTTAACTTTGAGGGTCTATGCCCATTTTGCGACCGTATCCCGATAAAGCAGGTTCAGGCCGCCGCCGGCCCATCGTGACTCGTTAGGTGAAACCACAATAATTGGGTCGAGAACTAATGCGCGAAACCGCCGAGATGGATGCTAGTGGGTGGTCCTTCGATCAAGGTGATCGGGCAGAAGACCATGGGTTGAACTGGGCGACCGCTCCATAGCATATACGCCCCTTAGTGCACGCTCGCCCCCTTTGGGCATATGGGTTATGATATCATGTTCACCGTCCGCACTTGCATGGGAAAACCCTTCGTCCTCTATTGTTCGGCGGCCGGGCTCTTCCTCGCCATCGCTATGCAGCCCCTTGTCATTGGGTTCGCACTTAACTTGCTCGCTTGTTGAACACCCAACAGTCCCT
Organism: Aegilops longissima; assembly: GCA_021605205.1. NCBI lineage: Eukaryota > Viridiplantae > Streptophyta > Magnoliopsida > Poales > Poaceae > Aegilops > Aegilops longissima. The sequence continues at coordinate 405,486,068 of CM038682.1, forward strand.
GCTGGTGTGATTGGCTGGTTTTTCGGGTGCCGTATCCGCACAAGCGATCGAGTATTCGGTCCAAGTTGGACGGGCCCGGTATTTCTTTTGAATGGCTTCTTCCGCTAACCGGTTTAGAGCTCAATCCGCATTAACGGCCGATCTTCAGATATCGCCAAGCACGCGCACTTGTTTTTGTTGCGATGTGACCTGCCATTGCTGTCCTTGGTATCCGAACTATCGTGATGTTTGGCCAAGTTGTTGCTTCGAGCTAGCTAGTTGTCCTCTCCCGCACAAAAGCGGTCATGAGTGTTGTGAGGGCTGCCATGGATTTTGGCTTTTCCTGCCCTAGGTGCCGGGCAAGCCACCTGTCGTGGATGTTATGTTTGAAGGCTGCAAGGGCCTCTCGTGATCCGGACACCAACGATTTGATTTTTCTTTGTTAGGAACCGTGTCCCTAATTGTCCGCCGATTCTTCCGCTGCTGAATTATGTGGCTAAGGTCATCGGGCTCGTGGTCGCACATATGTGCCCCGGAAGTTATCAAGGAATGCGGCTTCCGTGTCCTCCCAACAACCAATTGATTCTTCCGCAAGCTGTTGAGCCAATGTTGAGCTGGTCCTTTAAGCTTGAGTGGGAGGTATTTGATGGCATGTAGATCATCACCGGGGCCATGTGGATATGGAGGATATAGTCCTCGATCCGCACCGCAGGATCTGTGGTACCATTGTATGATTCGATGTTTACGGGTTTGAAGCCCTCCGGATTTGATGATCCATTACTTCATCTGTGAAGCATAGTGGTGTGCGGCGCCAGATTGGGCTATATCACGACGTAGCTCATATGAGTTTTGTTCATCGTGTTCGCCCGACCGGTTTGTTGTATCCGCGGACGGTAATCATCCCGCTGCTACGCCCACGCCGATCCGTGAGATCGATCTTGTATGATTTGCCTTATCCTCCAATATATCTCACAAGTCAGCGCGCTTTCCTGCCTTGGTACTTTTTGAGCGGCGCCGGGTGTGGCTTGAGCGAGGGCCGAGTGGTTTTCTATCGCGCCACGGGTGGCCGGTCTGCCATGTCGCGGCGCTGGTGACTTGGGTGCTTCCTCCTCCGACGAGGCAACGACCCGCGCTTGGGGTAGCTTTTGAGGGCGCTCGAGTTCATACTCTCCGCCGCAAGGACTTCACCATCTATCACCTAGCGTGTCCCGGTCAGCTCTAAGATGTTGCTGCTTTTCTGAGGCTGCTTGCCGTGGCTATAAGCCCGCGCTTGAAACGCCCTGCTCGGCGGGATCCTCGTGCACGACAAATTCATCGTCGCCGAGGCTCGCCTCATCTTCGGAGGGAGGCGATAATTATCGCCCTCGACCTTCTTTCGCCAGACCGTCGCGGCGGATTTGCTTCTCCTCCTCCGCGCCGAGTCTTGCCGGAGGGGGTTCTCTTGGCATTGTCCGGTGTTATTATCTCCGTGCCGGAATCACCGCTTTTATTGTATGGATTTAGAGCGCGCCACGACGCTGGCGCTTCGGCTGTTTCTTGAGGGGTCATCCTCCGTTGTTCCATCGCTGCTCCTTTTTGGGATGTCCACCATGTATATGTCATATGACGAGGTGGCCTTCCAAAGGCCTCGTAGGCGCAGGTCTTGGTCGCCTCCGCGCCGCCGCCCATACCGCCGACGCCTTCGTAGTCGAAGTCGAGCATGTCGGTTAAATCATCGACAAGTGGCTACAAAGTGGGTGGTGGGTGGGCGTGAATTTCGCCATCTCAGATCCCAACCTTCCTGTCCGCAGTCCGCCAGGGCTCTCCGGATAAAGAGAGAGACTTTAGCGAAGTTCCGAATGTGGCCAAAGGGCGAAAAGGAAAGATGTCCGCGCAGTGAACTCCATAACGGGCGCCCAATCAGATTCTATTGGCAGGGTGCGGAGGGTTCGAGTCCGGAGAGGAGTCCGCACCGGAGTCGAGGTCTTCGCAGCGACAGGATGGAGTTCGCCCAATCGCCAGAGAGATTGTAGCCCCGAGGCGTATCCAACCACTCATCTCGATCGGGAATCCGCACCGGATTAAGGGTCGGAGCAGATGCCGGTGCGCCTCCGTGCCCCTGCTCGCTGCAGAGCTAGATCATGCCCATCGAGACAAGGCGCACGCTTGGCTGCGCTCGAATCCGTCAAGATCAAGTCTCCGCGATATCGGCCGATAGTTCAAACTTCCAAATCTGACCTAATGGCCAGGGCGAAGCTTTTGATCTGCTCCAGATGGCACAAATAATTGCTCATGGTGCAAAGCCGCCAACACGAATATCTGTCCCGGGAGAAAAGTCTCACCCCGACCGCGCTGTTGTTGATGATCGAAGGAGCCATCGGGCCTATCGGTGACGCATACGCAGGAACTCTCAATGAAAGCACCAATGTCGGTGTCAAACCGGGCGGATTTCGGGTAGAGGGTCCCGAACTGCACGCCTAGGCGGATGGTAACAGGAGACAAGGGACACGATGTTTTATCCAGGTTCGCCCTCTTGATGGAGGTAATACCCTACCCTACTTGATTAATATTGATGATATGGGTAGTACAAGAGTAGATCTACCACGAGATCAAGGAGGCTAATCCCTAGAAGCTAGCCTATGGTATGATTGTTGTTTTGTCCCACGGACTAAAACCTCCGCTTATATAGACACCGGATAGGTTAGGGTTACACAGAGTCGGCTATAATGGTAGGATATCTACATATCCGACGCCAAGCTTGCCTTCCACGCCAAGGAAAGTCCCATCCTACACGGACGAAGTCTTCAATCTTGTATCTTCATAGTATTGAGTTCGCCGTGACGATAGTCCGTTATCCTGACACCCCTAGTCCGGGACTCCTCGGGGTTTTTGTTTTTGGTGTTTAACCCGGTGACTCGCGATAATGCACCCTTTTATTTCGGATCTGGTTTGTATTCGTACGGATTGTCCCAAAATCTTACTTCAGTTTTCCAGCGCTTCCATCGCACAAGATTTTCGCATTATGGACGCCAAGTCAGCAAAGCGTAATTTCACGGCGACCTATGGCGTTGAGGATTCCTTGTCCGTGCAATTATTGCGTAAGAATGAAATCGCGCCTTCCTCACGGCAGTCCTTTATCCTATTCATAACCAGAGGAATCTGCCGAGTAATGATGTTTTGTTTCTCGGCTATTGCCTAATTTTGATAGATCGTGATATGTTCGGGTGGGTGGGTGGAATTAAACCAAACCTCACCCAATCTGAGACTCAAGGGCCAAGGAGTTTCAACTCGAAGTTTGGATTCTTGGATGTTGTCCAATGAATCGCCCGCTGTTCGACTCTAAGTTCAGGTCTTGAATGACGCCCTCCCTCCGCGGTTATCCGCTTGAGGGATCGAACCGGACATAGCTAGTCCTTAAGATAGATGAAGGGTCGCTGCATTGTTCCTCCACCACAAGAACGTGATGGGTGACCCGGGAGAGTTAATCTCTCTCGATTGGGTTTAGGCCCAATCTGATCGTAGTCCGTAGCGACTCCTGTGATGGCGGCGCGATCCAGAGCTCGCTTAAGGAAGAGAGCTCCTTCGATCTAACCGCCGGCAAGTTCCGAGTTGACGGAAGATTGCTTTCGGCGACCCGAGAAGTCATCGCCGGCGCGCGCCGAACAGGCGGTCATAAGAAAACCGCCTAGCCGGAGAGTTTGGCCGATAGCCAAAGCTCCTTTAGCAATAGTGCCGTCTTTAAAGACGGGATGAGGCATCCTTCCTGATGGAGTCGGCACAGAGTAACTCTCAATGAAAGCACCAATGTCGGTGTCAAAACCGGCGGATCTCGGGTAGGGGGTCCCGAACTGTGCGTCTAGGCGGATGGTAACAGGAGCCAAGGACATGATGTTTTTACCCAGGTCCGGGCCCTCTTGATGGAGGTAAAACCCTACTCCTTCTTGATTAATATTGATGATATGGGTAGTACAAGAGTAGATCTACCACGAGATTAGAGTGGCTAAACCCTAGAAGCTAGCCTATGGTATGATTGTTGTTCGTCCTACGGACTAAAACCCTCCGGTTTATATAGACACCGAGAGGGCTAGGGTTACACAGAGTCGCCATAATGGGAGGAGATCTACATATCCAGATTGCAAGCTTGCCTTCCACGCCAAGGAAAGTCCTATTCGGACACGGACGAAGTTCAATCTTGTATCTTCATAGTCCAGAGTCCGACTAAATGTTATAGTTCGCTATCCTAACACCCCTAATCCGGACTCCTCACCTATGAAGACACATTCGATTTGGGTTTGAGCTTATCAGGATAAAACTTTTTCACATAAGCATCGCAACCCCAAATTTTAATAAAACGACAACTTTTGGTTTCTTGCCAAACCAAATTTCAGAAGGTGTTGTCTCAACGGATTTAGATGGTGCCCTATTTAACGTGAATGCAGCTGTCTCTAATGCATAACCCCAAAATGATAGTGGTAAATCGGTAAGAAACATCATAGATTGCACTATATTCAATAAAGTACCGTTATGACGTTCGGACACACCATTATGCTGTGGTGTTCCAGGTGGCACGAATTTGTGAAACTATTCCACGTTGTTTTAATTGAAGACCAAACTCGTAACTCATATCTTCTTTTCCATGATCAGATAATAGAAACTTTATTTTCTTGTTACGATGATTTTCCACTTCACTCTTAAATTATATGAACTTTTCAAATGTTTCAGACTTCTATTTCATTAAGTGGATATACCCATATCTGCTCAAATCATCTATGAAGGTCAGAAAATAATGATACCCGCCGCGAGCCTCACATACATCAGTATGTATTATTTCCAATAAGTCAGTTGCTTGCTCCATTGTTTCGGAGAACGGAGTCTTCAGTCATCTTGCCCATGAGGCATGGTTCACAAGCATCAAGTGATTCATACTCAAGTGATTCCAAAATCCTATTAGCATGGAGTTTCTTCATGCGCTTTACACCAATATGACCTAAACGACAGTGCCACAAATAAGTTGCACTATCATTATTAACTTAGCATCTTTTGGCTTCAATATTATGAATATGTGTATCACTACGATCAAGATCCAATGAACCATTTTCATTGGGTGTATAACCATGGAAGGTTTTATTCATATAAACAGAATAACAATTATTCTCTAACTTAAATGAATAACCGTATTGCAATAAACCTGATCAAATCATATTCATGCTCAACGCAAACACCAAATAACACTTATTTAGGTTCAAAACTAATCCCAAAAGTATAGGGAGTGTGCGATGATGATCATATCAATCTTGGAACCACTTCCAAGACACACCGTCACTTCACCCTTAACTAGTCTCTGTTCATTTTGCAACTCCCGTTTCGAGTTACTACTCTTAGCAACTGAACCAGTATCAAATACCGAGGGGTTGCTATAAACACTAGTAAGGTACATATCAATAACATGTATATCAAATATAGCTTGTTCACTTTGCCATCATTCTTATCCGCCAAATACTTGGGGTGGTTCCGCTTGTAGTGACCAGTCCCTTTGCAACAGAAGCACTTAGTCTCAAGCTTAGGTCCAGACTTGGGCTTCTTCACTTGAGCAGCAACTTGCCTGCCGTTCTTCTTGAAGTTCCCCTTCTTCCCTTTGCCCTTTCTCTTGAAACTAGTGGTCTTGTCAACTATCAACACATGATATTTTTCTTGATTTCTACCTTCGCTGATTTTAGCATCGCGAAGAGCTTGGGAATTACTTTCGTCATCCCTTGCATATTATAGTTCATCATGAAGTTCTACTAACTTGGTGAAGGTGACTAGAGAATTCTATCAATCACTATTTTTATCTGGAAGATTAACTCCCACTTGATTCAAGCGATTGTAGTACCCAGACAATCTGAGCATATGCTCACTTCTTGAGCTATTCTCCTCCATCTTTTAGCTATAGAACTTGTTGGAGACTTCATATCTCTCAACTTGAGTATTTGCTTGAAATATTAACTTCAACTCCTGGAACATCTCATATGGTCCATGACGTTAAAAATGTCTTTGAAGTCCCGATTCTAAGTCATTAAGCATGGTGCACTAAACTATCAAGTAGTCATCATATTGAGCTAGCCAAATGTTCATAACGCCCAGATCCGCTCCTGCAATAGGTCTGTACCTAGCGTGCATCAAGGATATAATTTTTCTCTCAGAGCAATGAGGATAATCCTCGATCACGGATCCAATCCGCATCATTGCTACTAACATCTTTCAACTTAGTTTCTTCTAGGAACATATCAAAAAATAAAACAGGGGAGCTAAACGCGAGCTATTGATCTACAACATAGATATGCTAATACTACCAGGACTAAGTTCATGATAAATTAAAGTTCAATTACTCATATTACTTAATAACTCCCACTTAGATAGACATCCCTCTAATCCTCTAAGTGATCACGTGATCCAAATCAACTAAACCATGTCCGACCATCACGTGAGATGGAGTAGTTTCAATGGTGAACATCACTATGTTGATCATATCTACTATATGATTCACGCCGACTTTTCGGTCTCAAAGGTTCCGTGCCATATCGCTTATATGCTAGGTTCGCCAAGTTCAACCTGAGTATTCCGCTGTGCAACTGTTTTGCACCCGCTGTATTTGAACGTAGAGCCTATCACACCCGATCATCACGCGGTGTCTCAAAGACGAAGAACTTTCCCAACGGTGCATACTCGTGGAGAACACTTATACCTTGATAATTTAGTGAGAGATCATCTTATAAAGCTACCGTCGAACTAAGCAGAATAAGATGTATAAAAGATAAACATCACATGTAATCAAAATATGTGACATGATATGGCCATCGTCATCTTGTGCCTTTGATCTCCATCTCCAAAGCATCGTCATGATCTCCATCGTCACCGGCATGACACCACGATCTCCATCATCTTAATCTATATCAATGTGTCGTCACATGGTCGTATCGCCAACTATTGCTCTTGGAACTATTGCTATCGCATATCGATAAAGTAAAGCAATTATTTGGCACTTGCATCTTATGCAATAAAGAAACAGCCATAAGGCTTCTGCCAGTTGCCGATAACTTCAACAAAACATGATCATCTCATACAACAACTTATATCTCATCACGTCTTGACCATATCACATCACAATATGCCCTGCAAAACCAAGTTATACGTCCTCTACTTTGTTGTTGCAAGTTTTACGTGGCTGCTACGGGCTGAGCAAGAACCGTTCTTTCCTTATATCATGATAAATGTTTATTATTCATGCTAGAATTGTATTAACCGGAAACATAATACATGTGTGAATACATAGACAAACAGAGTGTCACTAGTATGCCTCTACTTGACTAGCTCGTTAATTAAAGATGGTTATGTTTCCTAACCATAGACATGAGTTGTCATTTGATTAACGGGATCACATCATTAGAGAATGATGTGATTGACTTGACCCATTCCGTTAGCTTAGCACTTGATCGCTTAGTATGTTGCTATTGCTTTCTTCATGACTTATACATGTTCCTATGACTATGAGATTATGCAACTCCTGCTTACCGGAGGAACAATTTGTGTGCTGCCAAACGTCACAAAGGTAACTGGGTGATTATAAAGGTGTTCTACAAGTGTCTCCGAAGGTACTTGTTGGGTTGGCGATTTCGAGATTAGGATTTGTCACTCCGATTGTCGGAGAGGTATCTTCGGGCCCACTCAAGAATTCACATCACTATAAGCCTTGCAAGCATTGTAACTAATGAGTTAGTTGCGGGATGATGTATTACGGAATGAGTAAAGAGACTTGCCAGTAACGAGATTGAACTAGGTATTGAGATACCAACGATCGAATCTCGGGCAAGTACCGATGACAAAGGGAACAACGTATGTTGTTATGCGGTTTGACCGATAAAGATCTTCATAGAATATGTGGGAGCCAATAAGAGCATCCAGGTTCCGCTACTGGTTATTGACCGGAGACGTGTCTCGGTCATGTCTACATTCTTCTCGAACCCGTAGGGTCCGCACGCTTAAAGTTCGATGAAGATTATATTATGAGTTTATGTGATTTGATGTACCAAAGGTAGTTCGGAGTCCCGGATGATATCGGGGACATGATGAGGAGTCTCGAAATGGTCGAGACATAAAGAGCGATATATTGGACGACTATATTCGGACATCGGAAAGGTTCCGAGTGATTCGGGTATTTTTCGGAGTACTGGAGAGTTACGGGAATTCGTCGGGGAGTATATGGGCCTTATTGGGCTTTAGGGGAAAGAGAGAGGAGAGGCTGCGCCCCACCCCGCCCCCAAGGCCTAGTCCGAATTGGACTGAGGGGAGGGGCTGCGCCCCCTCCTTCCTTCTCTTCTCTCTCCCTTTCCCGACTCCTACTCCTAATACTTGAAGGGGGAATCCTACTCCCTGGGAGTAAGACTCTCCTAGGGCGCGCCATAGAGGGCCGGCCTCCCTCCTCCACTCCTTTATAAACAGGAGGGGCACCCCTTGAGATACAATAATTGATCTATTGATCTCTTAGCCGCAGCGGTGCCCCTCCACCATAATCCACCTCGATTATATCAGAAGCGGTGCTTAGGCGGCCTCCGTCGGTAGAACATCATCATCGCCACCACGCCGTCAGGTCGACGGAACTCTCCTCAAAGCTCGGCTGGATCGGAGTTCGAGGGACGCCATCGAGTTGAACGTGTGCAGAAACTCGGAGGTGCCATGCTCGGTACTTGATCGGTCGGATCGTGAAGACGCACGACTACATCAACTGCTAAGCAGTTAACGCCCACTTTCGGCCCACGAGGGTACGTGGACACACTCTCTCTCGCTGCTATGCATCACCATGATCTTGCGGTGCGAGGGAATTTTTAGAAATTAAACGCTCTCAACAAAGGTATCGAGCCTGGTTTTATGGATCGTGCAAGCCTCTCGAGTTGAATAAACGCTTTGATAGTGTGATCAAAGCATTTGTTTTTGTACGACTTTTGGAGAAGCCAGATTTACAAGAAAGTGAGTGGGAGCTCAGAGCATTTCTAATATTATATGTGGATGACATATTGCTGATTGGAAATGATATAGAATTTCTGGATATCATAAAGGGATACTTGAATTAGAGTTTTCAATGAAATACCTCGGTGAAGCTGCTTATATATTGGGCATCAAGATCTGTAGAGATAGATCAAGATGCTTAATTGACTTTCACAAAGCACATACCTTGACAAAGTTTTGAAGAAGTTCAAATGGATCAAGCAAAGAAAGGGTTCTTGCCTGTGTTACAAGGTGTGAAGTTGAGTAAGACTCAATGCCCGACCACTTCAGAAGATAGAGAGAAAATGAAAGATGTTCCCTATGCTTCAACCATAGGCTCTATCATGTATGCCATGCTATGTACCAGACCTGATGTGTGCCTTGCTATAAGTCTAGCAGGGAGGTACCAAAATAATCCAGGAGTGGATCACTGGACAGCGGTCAAGAACATCCTGAAATACCTGAAAAGGACTAAGGATATGTTTCTCGTTTACGTTGGTGACAAAGAGCTCATCGTAAATGGTTATGTTGATCCAAGCTTTGACACTGATCCGGATGATTCTAAATCGCAAACCGGATACGTGTTTACATTGAACGGTGGAGTTGTCAGTTGGTGCAGTTCTGAACAAAGCGTCGTGGCGGGATCTACGTGTGACGCGGAGTACATAGCTGCTTCGGAAACAACAAATGAAGGAGTCTCGGACGGCGTAGTTCATATCCGATCTAGGTGTCATACCTAGTGCATCGGGTCCAATGAAAATCTTTGTGACAATATCGTGCAATTGCCTTGGCAAAGGAATCCAGATTTCACAAGAGAACCAAGCACATCAAGAGAAGCTTCAATTCCATCCGGGTTTAGTCCAGTGGGAGACATAGAAATTGGCAAGATACATACGGATCTGAATGTTGCGCACTGCTGACTAAGCCTCTTCCACGAGCAAAACATGATCAGCACCAAGGCTCCATGGGTGTTAGAATCATTATCGTAATCTAGATTATTGACTCTAGTGCAAGTGGGAGATCAAGGAAATATGCCCTAGAGGTAATAATAAAGTTATTATTTATTTCCTTATATCATGATGAATGTTTATTATTCATGCTAGAATTGTATTAACCGGAAACATAATACATGTGTGGATAAATAGACAAACAGAGTGTCACTAGTATGCCTCTCGCTTGACTAGCTCGTTGATCAAAGATGGTTATGTTTCAGAATATCCCAAATTTTCAACTTGGAATGTTATACATAGGTCATCCATGCATATCATATTTTATTGCATCTTCGCTCGCAATCCTCAAATCCTAAGCAACTCAAGGACCCTCGAGAGAGTTAGATTTTCCGGTTTTCATATTTGATTTTTATCAAATAGTGAAAACGAGAATTTTTATTTTAATTATTTTCTCTCCTAAAAATATTTCATAATAAAATAAATGGGGGAGATAATATGACTTCTTCAAAACAATTGAAATATTGAGGAAAAATGTTAAAATCATTTGCTGGGTTTTATTTGATTTTTATTTGACTTTATTTGCATTTGAAAATTGCAAGTTTTCAAAAATTGCATTTTAGGGCCAAGAAAATGTTCATCTCGTTCTAAATATTTCATTTAGACGGTGAAATTTTGTTTTGGCATTTTTAGATTTTTATTTTATTTTATAGGATTTTTTTTTCTATCGGCGGAACTATTTTTTTTTAAAAAAAAAGTTTCCCCGCGCCCGACTTGGACCGGAGTCCGAGCCGGCCTCCGCCTCGAAGCCTTGCCCCATCCTCCAAGCCGCCCCTTCTCTCTTTAAATAGCTGCCACCCCGCCGCCACACACCACCACCACCCGCCACCGCCGCTCGAGCCGAGCCGCCTCGAGCCACCGCCTCCGCCCCACGCCCGAGCCCCGCCTCTAAGCCCCGCCACAGACCGAACCTCACGAGCCAAGCCGAGGTAGCCGCCTACCTCACCGTTTTTTCTGAGAAAAACCGTTTCGGTTTTTTAGAAACCCTAGTTTTCCTTTTTTTAAATAGATCGGTTTTTCTCCGGTTTATTTATTTAGCGAGCGTTCGCGTGTTCGTTCGTTTTAACGAACGCGTTCTTCATTTAGATCCAGATAACGAACGTTCGTTCGTTAGTCTGTTCGTCAGTTTTTCTTTTTCTAAGATTTATTCCGCGATTTTTCGGATCTCGATTTCTGATCCGATCTTAGTTTCGCTTATCTTTTCGCCGTTAGTCGGAATCAAAGCGATTCAAGCGCTTAGATCTTCGCCTCGAGACCTCTTTCCGCTTAAACAACTTAAACAAGATTTTATACTGAAAAATTTGACCCTAGTTCAGATTAGTAAACGGATCTTGTTTTTTTCGCTGCTTGAGTTTCGTTGTTCCGCTTTGGTTTGATTCTTTTGCTAACCGGAGTTTTTAAGTTGGACATTCTAGTCAGCCTCGCTTATTTGAGTTTTGCTTGTGCATCTTTGCTTGTTGCTTATGTATGTTATTGTTTGCTTGCGATAGAATTCCCGGAGTGCGAAGCGTGTTACTACGAGTCTCTAGGATTCGCGGATCATCAGCAAGGCAAGTAACACTTTGATCATACTCTTTTCATACCCAGTTTTTATGCATTAGCAATCCTCAACATTGCATGGTTAGGATGTCATTAACTTGTGGGTTGGGAAGTAGTAGTTGAGGTAGAACCTATTGCCTCACACTATCAAACCATTGGTAGTTACTTCTACGTGCTGCTTATATTGCTATGCTATGCTTGTAGACGTGGTTGGGTTTGAGTGAATCCATGATGATGTGAGATTGTTAATTAATGGTTTAATTTAAGGTGGCAACTTTAATACACATCTGGTGGATTGAGGCACCGGGGAACCCAGGTTGTCTGCTTTATTTTTGGAAATCCTGGGTACCCGTGTGATCTTCCTATGGACCGCCACCGAGGCTCAAAGGGAACTGAGATTATTCATGCTAGAAACTTCCATGTGCAGCCACAAGCTACTATGGGCTCTAGCATAGTTGAGTAAGTTACGTGAAGCTCTTGAAGAGGTAGATCAGCAGGTAGTGGGTTTTGTAGGTTTGGTATGGTCTACCCGGAGTAGAGAGTTAATGTTTCGAAAGACTATGTCTCGGCATCCGCTTTCAAACACCATGTAGTGCGAGAAATCAACGGAGGCGATCGAGTCTTGTGGGGAAAAGTGCGCAAACCTCTGCAGAGTGTACGATCTAATCATGGTTAGCTGTGTCCCCGGTTATGGACAATTTTGAGTATCTAGTACTTCAGTTATCACACGTATCTCATCACTCTTAATTAATATTGTTGGGATGTTAACTACTTTAATTGGGATTGAGTTGGGGTTATACATTCTCAATGTTTCAACCACCATGATAGTTAAATAAAATCTATTCCTTTGTTGTAGGAAAAATCGGCTTTTCATAAAACTATAACCATAGAGCTTTCCACCAGCCAAATATGCATGTAGTGATAGCATTATTCTGTTCCTGCTCTATTGTTTTATATTGCTAGCATATTCCATGTGCTGACCTGCTTCTCGCTGCAACGTATTATGTTGCAAACTTTTCGACGAGGAGTAAGGTTTGTTAGGTCATTGCCGCAGCTCAGCTATGCCGCTGGAGTTGATGGACTCACTTTATCTTCCAAGCCTTCCGTTGTTATCGCATTAGATGGCCTTAAGCCATATTATTGTAATAAGTTCTCTTTGAGACATTCGATGTAATAAGTGTGTGATTGCTACTCTGTTATAAATCCTTCGAGTAATCGTGTGTGTCAAGATTATCGATCCAGGGATGACACTGCACACGAGACTTGACCATCTCGAGGTCGGGCGCTACAAGATGGTATCAGAGCACACCCTGAGTGTAGGACATGACCACTAAGATAAACCATAGGTCACTCTTCTCTACTCATTTCTGACTCCTCTCCATTTTTTCCACTCTTTAGGATGACGGAGATGAAGAACAAGTTTGCACAACCGGATGAAGACACACCTTTTGGACGCCACTTGAAGGAAGTCACTAGGTACTTGAACATTGGAATACCAAGCTTCATAGGGACGTACAATGCCACCTTGCAAGAAGAGGAGCGCTGGATGATTCAAGTACAAGTTCCAGGAAGGACGTTCCCGCCAACTTCTAAACCCATAGAATTTTCTTTCGAAGCACCCACCTGGAGTCTAGGCAAGAGCATGGCAGCCCACATTACCATGGGACGCATTGGAGAAGTCTACAATAGGGAGCTTAAGGACACCATCTATCAAATATGTGGGCGCCAAGATGAGCAATGGGAAGTAATTAGCACCAAGAAGGATAGATCCATTGCAGCTTTCATCCAAGAGCTAAACCAGCACATTCGACATCAGGAGAACCAGATGTGCGCAGACATGATGGAGTTGAAGAAGGCGAAGACCAGGATCATCGAGCTGGAGGAAGAACTCAAGTTTACACGCGATGGATATGAGGAGGAAATCAAGACACTACTGGAGAAGAACGACGACCTAGTTAAGAAGATCGGAGTATTCATGGGAGGACCAGCACCGAAAGAAGAAGACGATGGCCCCACTTGCCCGAACAACTACATCATCATCGACGACACCGATTCCGATCCAAGTGATGATGAGTACGAAGACGGTCGCTGGAGCGTACATCATGGAGTCTTCCACCGATCAAAATTTCTAGATGACCACCATATATTAGTAGTATTTTCCCCATGTATCTAATAGTAGTTGAGCACTTTTGCAATAGTCCTAGACCATTTGTATGCCCTTGCTTGATTGATTGAGTGAAATGATTGTGTTTTCCTCATGTGCATATGGGTAGTGTTTTCTCATTAGACCTTTTTCCTATTCTAATCTCTTCCATCTAAACCCATCAGATGCCTCCGAGACGTGACACCGGTTTTGTTTTTCCACCGAGCTCACCCATTGATCCAGCAGCAGAATGCTTTGATGCAATTGCTAGTTCGTAACTGTGGCAACAACAACAACAATAACCCACCGCCAAGGACAATTTAGCCTGCTTCCGAGGTTACAGCCGCCGGTGTTTTCCAAGAGCACCGAGCCAATAGTTGTCGATGATTGGCTACGCCAGTATTGAAGGAGTTAACCACCATAGGATGCACAGATGTCGAGAAGGTGCGCTTTGTCAAGACATCAATTGATGGACCAGCAGCCGCATGGTGGGAGAATTACACGCTACTTTTCCTATAGCCAACGCCACTTGGGACCAGTTTCAGCAAGCTTTTCACGCACCCATGTCTCAACCGGAGCCATGCAGATGAAGAAGCGAAGTTTCGCAACTTACGCCAGGGAACCGTGATCAGAGCTCAAGACGTGGATGATTTTAGCAAGTTATCATGCTATGCCCCGATGATGTGGCCACAGATGCCGCGAAGTAGGATAAGTTAATGGAAGGGTTGAATGATGAGATGAGCATGCAGTTGATGGTGGCAACTTTCAACAACTACTAGGAGTTGGTAGACAAGGCCCTTATGGTTGAAGGGAAGCAGCAGCAAATTGAGAGCCGTAAGAGGAAGTATGGACAAGGGAAGTATAATTCAGGAGCTCAACAGAAGCCCCGCTTAACCCCGAACTCGGGAGGACTTGTTCATAACCATGGAGGTCACAACCACACTGGAGGAGGATCGCATAACCACAATGGTGCCAAGAACGGAAATGGGAATGGAGTTAATAACAATCAGAACCGCTCCAATCCAGCTACACCCGCCAAAAGAGACCTAAGTCAAGTTACTTGCTTTGGCAAGGGAAGACAGGCACTATGCCAATGATTGCCCAAGGAAGGAATGGAAACGGAAATGGGAGCGCTGGTAAGAAGCCCAATCCATTCAACAAAGGACAAGTGAACCACGTTAACGTGGAGGAAGTTGAAGAGCAGCCGAACGCGGTGATAGGTAAGTTTTTGGTTAAGTCATTTACCGTTTTATTCTTTTCGACATCGGTGCATCACATTCATACATATCAAGGGATTTGTGGATAAGTTTAAGCTACCAACCCAAACCCTTAGGACCCTCTTTAGTGAGCTCTCGCCGAAAGCAGAGTACAAAGCTAGCCGATGGTGCAACCAGATACCCCTAACCATTGGCACACATGTTTTTCCGTCTGACCTAATTATCTTGGAGTCCCAAGGATTGGATGTGATATTAGGTATGGACTGGATGTCAAAGTATGGAGGAAGCATTGAATGTGCTAGCAAATCAATTTATCTTACCACCCCGGAGGGAAAAAGGATTATATGTATCTAGGCATGTGCCTAGGAGGAGCTAAGGAATGCCCTCACGGAGTTGTTCAGGAGGAAGTGCCAGTAGTAAAGGATTTTCCGGATGTTTTCCCAAAGGAGTTACTAGGCATGCCACCGGATCGAGACATCGAGTTTTTGATAGAGCTATTACCAGGTACAGGGCCAACATCCAAGAGACCCTATCGGATGCCCGCAAATGATCTGGAGGAAATTAAGAAACAGATCAAGGAGTTGTTGGAGAAAGGTTACATTCGAAGGAGTTCATCACCTTGGGGAGCCCCAGTGCTTTTGGTTGAGAAGAAGGATAAATCCCTAAGGATGGTTGTTGATTACCGAGCCTTGAATGAAGTAACGATTAAGAACAAGTACCCACTGCCAATGATCGATGATCTGTTTGATCAGCTACAAGGAGCCAAGGTGTTTTCGAAGATCGATCTACGATCGGGGTACCATCAGTTGAAGATTCGAGAGAAGGATATACCAAAGACATCATTCACCATGCGGTATGGATTATACGAGTATACGGTCATGTCGTTTGGACTGACTGACACCCCTGCCTATTTCGTGAGTATGATGAACAAGGTGTTCATGGAGTATTTGGACAAGTTTGTTGTGGTGTTTATTGATGACATCATGGTATACTCAAGAACAAAGAGGAGCACAAGGAGCACTTATGCTTAGTTCTCGTGAAACTCAGGAACACCAGCTATACGCCAAATTCAGCAAGTGCGAAGTTTTGGTTGAAGGAAGTTGGATTTCTTGGGCATGTTATATCGAGAAGGTATAGCAAAGGACCCCATCAAGGTTCAATCCACATCGAATGGTTGGCACCCACTTCAGCTTGGCGACATCCGCAGCTTCCTTGGACTCGCAGGATATTATCGGAGATTCATTGAGAATTTTTCCAAGATTACTAAGCCAATGAATGAATTGTCAAGAAGGATACTAAGTTTAAATGGATGTAAGATTGCGACGCAAGTTTTCGTGGAGTTGAAGAAACGCTTGACTACAGCCCCAAAGCTAACATTGCCGATATACATAAGGAGTTTCAAGTGTATTGTGACACCTCACGCTTGGGACTTGGATGTGTGCTTATGCAGGATGGAAAGGTTGTTTCAGATGCCTCACGACAACCGAAGCCCCATGAGTTGAACTATGCCACGATGATTTGGAGCTAGCAGCCGTAGTGCATGCATTGAAGACCGAGACATTACCTTATTGGGAACTGCTGTGATGTGTACACGGATCATAAGAGTTGGAAGTACATTTTCACGCAAAAGGAGTTGAACCTTAGGCAGAGGAGATGGTTGGAGCTTATAAAGGATTATGACATGAAGCTGCACTATCAACCGTGAAAGGCCAATGTCGAAAGGCACGCTTTGAGCCGAAGAGTTACGCTAATATCCTTGAAAGTAAGGGATTGCCAAGGAGTTAGTGAAGATATCATGGAACTTCGTTGAGATTGTTCCAAGAGGTTTCATTGCAACAATGGAAGTTCAGTCTACATTGTTGGACAAGATTCGAGAAGCTCAGAAGGAAGACAAAGAGATTGCTGAGATAAAGGAGAAGATGAGCAAAGGAAAGGCCAAAGGTTTTCGCGAGATGAGCACGACACCTTATGGTTTGAGGACTGAGTTTATGTGCCTAATAACCCAGAGATCAGGAAGTTAATACTTCAGGAGGCTCATGACTCACCATACTCGATACACCCCGGAAACACCAAGATGTACTTGGATTTGAAAGAGCATTTTTGGTGGACTGGTATGAAGAAGGATATTGCCGAGTATGCAGCCGTATGTGATGTATGTCAGAGAGTGAAGGCAGAGCATCAAAAGCCAGCAGGAGTGTTACAGCCTATGCCGATACCCGAATGGAAGTGGGATAAACTTGGCATGGACTTTATCACTGGACTACCCAGGACCAAGGCAGGATATGACTCAATATGGGTAGTTGTGGATCGCTTGACCAAAGTGGCTCACTTCATCCTAGTGAAAACAACTTATACAAGTGCAAAGTTGGCCAAGATATATATGTCCAGGATCGTGTGTTTGCATGGAGTTCCGAGGACCATCGTATCAGATAGAGGAACACAGTTTACTTCAAAGTTTTGGCATCGCCACACCACCACTGGTACGAGATTGGAGTTCAAGACAAGATTTCACTCAGAGATAGATGGATGATGAGAGAGTCAACCAGATTCTGGAGGACATGTTGAGAGCTTGTGCGCCAGATTATGGATCTAGTTGGGATGAAAATTTGCCTTACGCAGAGTTCTCATACAACAATAGCTACCAGGCCAGTTTGAAGATGGCACCGTTCGAAGCTCTGTATGGACGCAGATGAAGAACACCACTGATGTGGGATGAGGTAGGAGACCGACAGCTGTTTGGACCAGACTTGATAAAGGAGTCTTAGGAGAAGGTTAAACTGATCCGTGATAGACTGAAGATTGCTCAGTCCAGGCAGAAGAGTTATGCAGACACAAAATGCAAGGAGGTAACCTATGAAATTAGAGATAGAGCATATATGCGAGTATCACCCTTACGAGGAGTGAAACCTTTTGGAGTTAAGGGAAAATTAGCTCCGAGATTTGTAGGACCGTATCGTGTTTTGGAACGGATGGGAGAAGTTTCCTACAAGCTGGAGTTACCAGAAGGATTGTGAGGAGTTCACGATGTGTTCCACGTCTCTCAGCTGAAGAAGTGTCATGCTGAGATGGCCGATATACCATTAAGAGATACAGTACACCTGGAGGCGATTCAGTTGGACAGTAATTTGACTTATGAGGAGAAGCCAGTAAAGATTATTGACTTTGCCAGCCGAGTCACTCGCAGCAAGGTTATCAAGTTTTGCAAAGTTCAGTGGAGCCACCATACCGAGGAGGAAGCCACCTGGGAATGAGAGGATGATATTCGCAAGGACCACCCACACCTATTTTCTAGCCAACCCGAATCTCGAGGACGAGATTCATCTTAAGGGGGGTAGGTTTGTAACATCCCAAATTTTCAATTTGGAATGTTATGTTGGAAATATGCCCTAGAGGCAATAATAAAAGCATTATTATTATATTTCCTTGTTCATGATAATTGTCTTTTATTCATGCTATAATCAGATTCCGTAAATCGTGATACACGTGTGAATACATAGACCACAATATGTCCCTAGTGAGCCTCTAGTTGACTAGCTCGTTGGTCGACAGATAGTCATGGTTTCTCGACTATGGACATCGATGTCATTGATAACGGATCACGCCATTAGGAGAATGACGGATGGACAAGAACCAATCCTAAGCATAGCACAAAGATCGTAGTTCGCTTTTGCTAGAGCTTTTCCAATGTCAAGTATCTCTTCCTTAGACCGTGAGATCGTAACTCCCCGATACCGTAGGAGTGCTTTGGTGTATCAAACGTCACAACGTAATCGGGTGACTATAAAGGTGCACTACAGGTATCTCCGAAAGTGTCTCGGGTTGACACGAATCGAGACAGGATTTGTCACTCCGTATGACGGAGAGGTATCACCGGGCCCACTCGGTAGTGCATCATCATATTGAGCTCAAAGTGATCAAGTGTCCGTCACGGATCATGCATTACGGTACGAGTAAAGTGACTTGCCGTAACGAGACTAAACGAGGTATTGGGATACCGACGATCGAAGTCTCGCAAGTAACATACCGTCCGACAAAGGGAATAGAATACCGGGTTGCTTGAACCCTTGACATCGTGGTTCATCCGATGACAACATCGAGGAACATGTGGGAGCCAACATGGGTATCCAGATCCCGCTGTTGGTTATTGACCGAGGTCATCTCGGTCATGTTCAGATGTCTCCAACCCGTAGGGTCTACACACTTAAGGTTCGGTGACGCTTAGGGTTATTAGGAAGACAAGTATGTGATTACCGAATGTTGTTCGAGTCCCGATGAGATCCCGACGCCACGAGGAGTTCCAAATGGTCCGGAGGTAAAGATTTATATATGGAAAGTGGTTAAACGGACTTCGGAAAGTTTCGAGGGTATACCGGTAATGTACCGGGGCCACCGGGAGGGTTCCGGAGGTCCACCGGGAGGGGCCACCCCTCCCGGGGGCCACATGGGCTGTGTGGGAGAGGGAGCCAGCCCCTGGTGGCTGGGCGCGCCCCCACCTAGGCCCATGCGGTAGGGCTTGGGGAGGGAAACCCTAAAGGGGCGCCTCAGCTTGGGGGCAAGCCAGCCCTCCCTCCTCCCTTGTCAGCCGCCCCCATCTAGGGTTTCCCTAGATGGCCGCCCCTTGCCCTCTCCTCCTATAAATAGAGGGTGAGGGGAGGGCTGCACACACCATTGAAGGCGCAGCCCTCCCTCCCCAACACCTCTCTTTCTCCGTGCAAGCTTGGCGGCCCTCGCCGGAGAACTGTCAGACTAACCGCACCACGCCGTCGTGCTGCCATTGGAGTTGTCTTCTCAACCTCTCCTTCATCCTTGCTGGATCAATACGGAGGAGACGCCATCGTCCCGCACGTGTGTTGAACACGGAGGTGCTGTCCTTTCAGCACTTGGTCATCGGTGATCGGAATCACGCTAGGACGACTCCATCATCACCACTCCTCGAACGCTTCCGCATCGATCTACAAGTGGTATGTAGATGCAAACTCTCTTCTTGACTCGTTGCTTAGATGAACTCATAGATAGATCTTGGTGAAACCGTAGGAAAATTTTAATTTTCTGCAACGCTCCCCAACAAAGGCATCATGAGCTAGGTCTATGCGTAGTTCTTTGCACGTAGAACACAATTTAGTTGTGGGCGGATCTTGTCAACTTACTTGCCGCTACTAGTCTTATCTTGCTTCCGCGGTATTGTGGGATGAAGCGCCCGGACCAACCTTACACGACGCTTACGTGAGACCGGTTCCACCGACTAACATGCACTAGTTGCATAAGGTGGCTGGCGGGTGTCCGCTCTCCCACCTTAGTTGGAGCGGATTCGATGAAAAGGGTCCTTATGAAGGGTAAATAGAAGTTGACAAGATCACGCCAGTGGTTATTCGAGGTAAGAAAACGCTCTTGCTAGAACCCAATTGCAGCCACGTAAAGATGCAAACAAACAATTAGAGGACGCCTAACTTGTTTTTGCAGCAATTGACATGTGATGTGATATGGCCAAGTTGTGATGAATGATGAATGACATATTGTGATGTATGAGATCATGTTCTTGTAATAGGAATCACGACTTGCATGTCGATGAGTATGACAACCGGCAGGAGCCATAGGAGTTGTCTTTATTTTGTATGACCCGTGTCATTGAAGAAAGCCATGTAACTTACTTTACTTTATTGCTAAAACGCGTTTAGCCATAGTAGTAGAAGTAGTCGCTGGCGACAACTTCATGGAGGCACGATGATGGAGATCATGATGATGGAGATCATGGTGCCATGCCGGTGACAAGATGATCATGGAGCCTCAAGATGGAGATCAATGGAGTTCTATGATATTGGCCATATCATGTCACTACTATATAATTGCATGTGATGTTTATTATGTTTATACATCTTGTTTACTTAGAACGACGGTAGTAAATAAGATGATCCTTACAACAATTTCAAGAAGTGTTCTCCCTAACTGTGCACCGCTGCTAAAGTTCGTCGCTTCTACGCACCACGTGATGATCGGGTGTGATGGATTCTTACGCTCACATACAACGGTGTAAGACAGATTTACACACGCAAAACACTTAGGGTTAAACTTGACGAGCCTAGCATGTACAGACATGGCCTCGAACACGGAGACCGAAGGTCGAACACGAGTCGATAGAAGATACGATCAACATGAGAATGTTCACCGACGATGACTAGTCCGTCTCACGTGATGATCGGACACGCCTAGTCGACTCGGATCGTAACACTTAGATGACTAGAGGGATGTCTAACCTGAATGGGAGTTCATTGAAATAATTTGATTAGATGAACTTAATTATCATGAACTTAGTCTAAAACTTTTGAATGATATGTCTTGTAGATCAAATGGCCAACGCCATGTCAACTTGAACTTCAACGCTCCTAGAGAAAACCAAGCTGAAAGATGACGGCAGCAACTATACGGACTGGGTCCGAACTTGAGGATCATCCTCATAGCTGCCAGAAACAATATGTCCTAGAAGGACCGCTAGGTGACGCCCCGTCTCTGCAGAACCAAGACATTATGAATGCTTGGCAGTCTCGTGGCGATGATTACTCCCTCGCTCAAGGCGGCATGCTTTACAGCTTAGAACCGGGCTCCAAAAGCGCTTTTGAGCATCACGGAGCATATGAGATGTTCGAGGAGCTGAAACTGGTTTTCCAAGCTCACGCCGGGTCGAGAGATATGACATCTCCGACAAGTTCTATAGTTGTAAGATGGAGGAAAATAGTTCACAAGGAGCACATTCTCAAGATGTCCAGGTTGCACAACCGTATGACCCAGCTGAATATTAACCTCCCCGATGAGGCGGTCATTGATGTAATCCTCCAGCCGCTGCCACCAAGCTACAAGAGCTTTGTGATGAACTACAATATGCGGGGATGGTAAAGACCATTCTGAAGTATTCTCTATGTCAAGTCACCGAGGTTGAAATCAAGAAAGAACATCAAGTGTTGATGGTCAATAAGACCACTAAGTTCAAGAAGGGCAAGGGTAAGAAGAACTTCAAGAAGGACGGCAAGGAGGTTGCCGCCCCGCAAGCAAGTTGCCGGAAGAAGTCAAAGAATGGACCCAAGCCCGAGACCGAAAGTGCTTTTATTGCAAGGAAAGGGTCATCGAAGCGGAACTGCCCCAAATACTTAGCGGACAAGAAGGCCGCAACACCAAAGGAATATTTGATATACATGTAATTGATGTGTACCTTACCAGACTCGTAGTAACTCCCGGTATTTGATACCGTGCCGCTGTTCATATTTGTAACTCACATGCAGAAGCTGCGGAATAAGCGGAGATCGGCGAAGGATGAGGTGACGATGCGCGCCGGGAATGGTTCCAGAGTCGATGTGATCGCCGTCGCACGCTACCTCTTCATTTACCTACGGATTAGTTATAAACCTTAATAATTGTTATTTGGTGCCAAGTTTGAGCATGAATATTGTATCCGGATCTCGCTTAATACGGGATGGCTACTCATTTAAACCGAGAATAATGGTTGTTCTATTTATATGAGAGATATGTTTTATGGTCATGCTCCGATGGTCAATGGTTTATTCTTAATGAATCTCGTTTAGTATTACACATGTTCATAGCGTGAATAACAAAAGATGTAAAGTTGATAACGATAGTCCCACATACTTGTGGCAATCGCCGCCTTGGTCACATTGGTGTCAAGCGCATGAAGAAGCTCCATGTCGATGGACTTTTGGAGTCTTTAGATTATGAATCATTTGACACATGCGAACCATGCCTCATGGGCAAGATGACCAAGACTCCGCTCTCCGAACAATGGAGCGAGCAACCAACTTGTTGGAAATCATACATACCGATGTGTGCGGTCCAATGAGCGTTGAGGCTCATGGAGGTTATCGTTATGTTCTCACTCTCACAGATGACTTGAGTAGATATGGGTATGTCTACTTGATGAAACACAAGTCCGAGACCTTGAAAGGTTCAAGGAATTTCAGAATGAAGTAGAGAATCAACGTGACCGAAAGATAAAATTCTTACGATCGGATCGTGGAGGAGAATATTTAAGTCACGAATTTGGTACACACTTAAGAAAATGTGGAATCGTTTCACAACTAACGCCACCGAACACCTCAGCGTAATGGTGTGTCCGAACGTCGAATCGCACTCTATTGGATATGGTGCGGTCTATGATGTCTCTTACCGATTTACCGCTATCATTTTGGGGATACGCCTAGAGACAGCTACATTCACTTTAAATAGGGCACCGCCTAAGTCCGCTGAGACGACACCGTATGAATTATGGTTTGGGAAGAAACCTAAGTCGTCGCTTCGAAAGTTTGGGGATGCGATGCTTATGTAGAGAAACTTCAACCTAAAAAGCTCGAACCCAAGTCGGAAAAATGCGCTTCATAGGATACCCTAAGGAAACAGTAGGGTATACCTTCTACTTAAGATCCGAGGGCAAGATCTTTGTTGCCAAAAACGGATCCTTTCTCGAAAAGAGTTTCTCTCGAAAGAAGTAAGTGGAGGAAAGTAGAACTCGATGAAGTACTACCTCTTGAACAGATAGTAGTGCAGCTCAGAAAATGTTCCCGTGATGCCTACACCAACCAAGAGGAAATTCATGATGATGATCAAGGTACTTCGGATCAAGTTGCTATGAACTTTAGGGTCCACTAGGACACGCCCGCACTGAGTGGTACGGCAACCCTGTCCCGGAAATCATGTTGTTAGACAACAAGGAACCTTCAACTATGAAGAAGCGATGGCGGCCCAGATTCCAACAAATGGCTAGAAGCCATGAAGTCCAAGATAGAGTCCATGTATGAAAACAAAGTGTGGACTTTGACCGACTTGTCCGATGATCGGCGAGCGATAGAAAACAAATGGATCTTTAAGAAGAAGACGGACGCAGATGGTAATGTCACCATCTATAAAGCTCGACTTGTCGCTAAGGGTTATCGGCAAGTTCAAGGGATTGACTACGATGAGACTTTTTCTCCCGTAGCGAAGCTTAAGTCCGTCCAATCATGTTAGCAATTGCCGCATACTATGATTATGAGATATGGCGATGGACGCCAAAACAGCGCCCTTAACGGTTATCTTAAGGAAGAGCTGTATATGATGCAGCCGGAAGGTTTTGTCGATCCTAAGAATGTCGACAAAGTATGCAAGCTCCAATGATCCATTTATGGGCTGGTGCAAGCATCTCGAGTTAGAACATTCGCTTTGATGAGATGATCAAAGCGCTTAGTTTATGCGACTTATGGAGAAGCTGCATTTACAAGAAAGTGAGTGGGAGCTCAGAGCATTTCTCATATTATATGTAGATGACATACTTTTGATGGGAAATGATATAGAATTCTTGGACAGCATTAAGGCCTACTTGAATAAGTGTTCTTCAATGAAGGACCTTGGAGAAGCTGCTTATATATTAGGCATCAAGATCTATAGAGATAGATCGAGACGCCTCATAGGTCTTTCACAAAGCACATACCTTGATAAGATTTTGAAGAAGTTCAAATGGATCAGTCCAAGAAAGGGTTCTTGCCTGTATTGCAAGGTGTGAGATTGAGCTCAGCTCAATGCCCACCACGGCAAAAGATAAAGAAGAGATGAGTGTCATCCCCATGCTTCAGCCATAGGATCTATTATGTATGCCATGCTGTGTACTGCACTGATGTAAACCTTGCCGTAAGTTTGGTAGGAAGGTACCAAAGTAATCCCGCAAGGAACACCGGACAGCGGTCAAGAATATCCTGAAGTACCGAAAAGGACAAAGGACATGTTTCTCGTTTATGGAGGTGACGAAGAGCTCGTCAGAAGGGTTACGCCGACGCTTAGCTTCGACACGATCTAGATGACTCAAAGTCACAAACCGGATACGTGTATATGTTGAATGGTGGAGCAAGAAGCTGGTGCAGCTGCAAGCGAGAGCATCGTGGCGGATCTACATGTGAAGCGGAGTACATGGCAGCCTCGGAGGCAGCGATGAAGCAATTTGGGTGAAGGAGTTCATCACCGACCTAGGAGTCATACCCAATGCGTCGGGCCGATCAAACTCTTCTGTGACAACACCGGAGCTATTGCCCTTGCCAAGGAGCCCAGGTTTCACAAGAAGACCAGCACATCAAGTTGCCGCTCAACTCCATCCGTGAAAATGTTCAAGATGGAGACATAGAAATTTGTAGAGTGCACACGGATCTGAATGTCGCAGATCCGCTGACTAAACCTCTCTCATGGGCAAAACATGATCAACACCGTAACTCTATGGGTGTTCGATTCATCACAATGTAACTAGATTATTGACTCTAGTGCAAGTGGGAGACTGTTGGAAATATGCCCTAGAGGCAATAATAAAAGCATTATTATTATATTTCCTTGTTCATGATAATTGTCTTTATTCATGCTATAATCAGATCGTCCGGAAATCGTGATACACGTGAATACATAGACCACAATACGCCCCTAGTGAGCCTCTAGTTGACTAGCTCGTTGGTCGACGATAGTCATGGTTTCCGACTATGGACATCGATGTCAATGATAACGGATCACGCCATTAGGAGAATGACGTGATGGACAAGACCCAATCCTAAGCATAGCACAAAGATCGTAGTTCGCTTTTGCTAGAGCTTTTCCAATGTCAAGTATCTCTTCCTTAGACCGTGAGATTGTGTAACTCCGGATACCGTAGGAGTGCTTTGGTGTATCAAACGTCACAACGAATCGGGTGACTATAAAGGTGCACTACGGTATCTCCGAAAGTGTCTGCGGTTGACACGAATCGAGACAGGATTTGTCACTCCGTATGACGGAGAGGTATCACCGCCCACTCGGTAGTGCATCATCATATTGAGCTCAAAGTGATCAAGTGTCCGGTCACGGATCATGCATTACGGTATTTAGTAAAGTGACTTGCCGGTAACGAGACTAAACGAGGTATTGGGATACCGACGATCGAAGTCTCGCAAGTAACATACCGTCCGACAAAGGGAATAGAATACGGGTTGCTTGAACCCTTGACATCATGGTTCATCCGATGACAACATCGAGGAACATGTGGGAGCCAACATGGGTATCCAGATCCCGCTGTTGGTTATTGACCGAGGTCGCCTCGGTCATGTCTCAGATGTCTCCAACCCGTAGGGTCTACACACTTAAGGTTCGGTGACGCTTAGGGTTATTAGGAAGACAAGTATGTGATTACCGAATGTTGTTTGAGTCCTGATGAGATCCCTGACGTCACGAGGAGTTCCGGAATGGTCCTGAGGTAAAGATTTATATATGGAAAGTGGTTAAACGGACTCAAAAGTTTCGGGGTATACTGTAATGTACCGGGCCACCGGGAGGGTTCCGGAGGTCCACCGGAGGGGCCACCTCCTGGGGGCCACATGGGCTGTGTGGGAGAGGAGCCAGCCCCTGTGGCTGGGCGCCCCCCACCTAGGCCCATGCGTAGGGCTTGGGAGGGAAACCCTAAAGGGGCGCCTCAGCTTGGGGGGCAAGCCAGCCCTCCCTCCTCCCCTTGGTCACGCCCCCATCTAGGGTTTCCCTAGATGGCCGCCCCTGCCCTCTCCTCCTATAAATAGAGGGTGAGGGGAGGCTGCACACACCATTGAAGGCGCAGCCCCTCCCTCCCCAACACCTCTCTTTCTCCGCAAGCTTGGCGAAGCCTGCCGGAGAACTGCCAGACCAACCGCACCACGCCGTCAGGCTGCCATTGGAGTTGTCTTCTCAACCTCTCCTTCATCCTTGCTGGATCAAGACGGAGGAGACGCCATCGTCCCGCACGTGTGTTGAACACGGAGGTGCTGTCCTTTCAAGACTTGGTCATCGGTGATCGGAATCACGCTGGGAACGACTCCATCATCACCACTCCTCGAACGCCTGCATCGATCTACAAGTGGTATGTAGATGCAAACTCTCTTTCTTGACTCGTTGCTTAGATGAACTCATAGATAGATCTTGGTGAAACCGTAGGAAAATTTTAATTTTCTGCAACGTTCCCCAACATGTTATACATAGGTCATCCATGCATATCATATTTTATTGCATCTTCGTTCCGCAATCCTCGAAATCCTAAGCAACTCAAGGACCCTCGGAGAGAGTTGGGGATTTTCCGGTTTTCTTATTTGATTTCTATCAAATAGCGAAAACGAGGATTTTTTATTTTAATTATTTTTCTCTCCGAAAAATATTTCATAATAAAATAAATGAGGGGAGATAATATGACTTCTTCAAAACAATTAAAATATTGGAGGAAAAATGTTAAAATCATTTGTTGGGTTTTATCTGATTTTCATTTGGATTTTATTTGCATTCGAAAAATTGCACGTTTTCAAAAATTGCATTTTAGGGCCAAGAAAATGTTCATCTCGTTCTAAATATTTCATTTAGACGGTGAAAATTTGTTTTGGCATTTTAGATTTTTTATTTTATAGGATTTTTTTTCCGTCGAACTATTTAAAAAATGTTTCCCACTACTTTGGGCCTAAGGCTGCCGAGCAGGCGGCCCAACCGCCAGAGGCTCACACATGAAGGCCACCATCGCCGCCGACTCGGACCGAGTCCGAGCCGGACTCCGCCTCTGCCGCCTTGCCCTCCTCCAAGCCGCCTCTCTTTAAATGGCCGACACCCCGCCGCCACACACCACCACCACCCGCCATCGCCGCCTCGAGCCGGAGCCGCCGCCCCCGAGCCTCCACTGGCCAAGCCTCGCCACCGCCTCGAGCCACCGCCTCCGCCGCCCCATGCCGCCCGAGCCGCCGCCCCGAGCCCCCGCCGCTGCACCGAACCCCGCTGAACCCTGCCAGAGCCCCGCCGGAGCCAAGCCGAGGTAGCCACCCGCCGTCGCCGGTTTTCGGAGAAAAACCGTTTCGGTTTTTTTAGAAACTCTAGTTTTCGTTTTTTTAAATAGATCGGTTTTTCTCCGGTTTATTTATTTAGCGAGCGTTCGCTCGTTCGTTCGTTTTAACGAACGCTTTCTTCGTTTAGGTCCAGATAACGAAAGTTCGTTCATTAGTTTGTTCGTCCGTTTTTCTTTTTCTCGGATTTATTCCGTGATTTTTCTGATCGGGATTTCTGGTCCGATCTTAGTTTTTATTTATCTTTTCGCTCGTTAGTCGGAATCAGGCGATTCAAGCGCCTAGATCTTCGTCTCCAGACCCTCTTTCTGTTTAAGCAACTTAAACAAGATTTTTGTACTGAAAATTTTGACCCTAGTTCAGATTAGTAAGCGGATCTTGTTTCTTTCGCCGTTTGAGTTTCTTTGTTCCGTTTGGTTTGATTCTTTTGCGAACCGGAGTTCTTAAGTTAAACTTTCTGGCCAGCCTTGTTTATTTGAGTTTTGCTTGTGCATCTTTGCTTGTTGCTTATGTATGTTATTGTTTGATTCCGATAGAATTCCCGGAGTGCGAAGCGTGTTACTACGAGTCTCTAGGATACGCAGATCGTCAGCAAGGCAAGTAACACTTTGATCATACTCTTTTCATACCCAGTTTTTATGCATTAGCTCAATCCTCAACATTGCATGGTTAGGATGTCATTAACTTGTGTGTTGGGAAGTAGTAGTTGAGGTAGAACCTGTTGCCCTATTACTATCAAACCCTTGGGAGTTACTTCTGCGTGCTGCTTATATTGCTACGCTATGCTCATAGACGTGGTTGGGTTTGAGTGAATCCATGATAGATGTGAGATTGTTAATTAATGGTTTAATTTAAGGTGGCAACTTTAATACACATCTGGGTGGATTGAGGCACCTAGGGAACCCAAGGTTGTCTGCTTTTATTTTGGAAATCCTGGGTACCGTGTGATCTTCCTATGAACCGCCACCCAGGCTCAAAGGGAACTGAGATTATTCATGCTAGAAACTTCCATGTGCAGCCACAAGCTACTATGGGCTCTAGCATAGTTGAGTAAGTTACGTGAAGCTCTTGAAGAGGTAGATCAGCAGGTAGTGGGTTTTGTAGGTTTGGTATGGTCTACCCGGAGTAGAGAGTTAATGTTTCTGAAAGACTATGTCTCTGTCATCCGTTTCTCAAACACCATGTAGTGCGAGAAATCAACGGAGGCGATCAAGTCTTGTGGGGAAAAGTGTGCAAACCTCTGCAGAGTGTACGATCTAATCATGGTTAGCAGTGTCCCTGGTTATGGACAATTTTGAGTATCTAGTACTTGAGTTATCACATGTATCTCATCACTCTTAATTAATATTGTTGGGATGTTAACTACTTTCATTGGGATTGAGTTGGGGTTATACCTTCTCAATGTTTCAACCACAATGATAGTTAAATAAAATCTATTCCTTTGTTGTAGGGGAAAATCGGCTTTTCGCAAAACTATAACCATAGAGCTTTCCACCAGCCAAATATGCATGTAGTGATAGCATTATTCTGTTCCTGCTCTATTGTGTTATATTGCCAGCATATTCCATGTGCTGACCCATTCTCGGGCTGCAACGTATTATGTTGCAGACTTTTCAGACGAGGAGTAAGGTTCGTTAGGTCGTTGCCGTGCAGCTCAGCTATGCGTTGGAGTTGATGGACTCACTTTATCTTCCAAGCCTTCTGCTGTTATCGCATTAGATGGCCTTAAGCCATATTATTGTAATAAGTTCTCTTTTGAGACATTCGATGTAATAAGTGTGTGATTTCTACTCTATTATAAATCCTTCGAGTACTGTGTGTGTCAGCATTACTGATCCAGCGATGACACTAGAACACAGAGACTTGACCATCTGAGGTCGGGTCGCTACAGTTTCCTAGCCATTGACATGAGTTGTCATTTGATTAATGGGATCACATCATTAGGAGAATGATGTGATTGACTTGACCCATTCCGTTAGCTTAGCACTCGATCGTTTAGTATGTTGCTATTGCTTTATTCATGACTGATACATGTTCCTATGACTATGAGATTATGCAACTCCCGTTTACCAGAGGAACTCTTTGTGTTCTACCAAACGTCACAACGTAACTGGGTGATTATAAAGGTGCACTACAGGTGTCTCCGAAGGTACTTGTTGGGTTGGCGTATTTTGAGATTTGTATTTGTCACTCCGATTGTCGGAGAGGTATCTCTGGGCCCTCTCGGTAATGCACATCACTTAAGCCTTGCAAGCATTGCAACTAATGAGTTAGTTGCGGGATGATGTATTACAGAACGAGTAAAGAGACTTGCCGGTAACGAGATTGAACTAGGTATTGAGATACCGATGATCGAATCTCGGGCAAGTAACATACCGATGGCAAAAGGAACAACGTATGTTGTTATGCGGTCTGACCGATAAAGATCTTCGTAGAATATTTGGGAGCCAATATGAGCATCCAGGTTCCTCTATTGGTTATTAACCGGAGATGTGTCTCGGTCATGTCTACATAGTTCTCGAACCCGTAGGGTCCGCACGCTTAATGTTTCGATGACAGTTATATTATGAGTTTATATGTTTTGATGTACCGAAGATTGTTCGGAGTCCCGGATGTGATCACGGACATGACGAGGAGTCTCAAATGGTCGAGACATGAAGATTTATATATTGAAGCCTATATTTGATATCGGAAGTGTTCCGCTGAAATCGGGATTTTACCGGAGTACCGGGAGGTTACCGGAACCCCTCGGGAGCTTAATGGGCCATAGTGGGCCTTGTGGAGAAGAGGAGAGGCGGCCAGGGCAGGGCCGCGCGCCCCTCCCCTCTAGTCCTAATAGGACAAGGAGAGGGGGCGCCCCTTCCTTCCCCGCCCCGCCTCCTCTTTCCCCCTCCACTCCTAGTCCAACAAGGAAAAGCGAGGGAGTCCTACTCCCGGTAGGAGTTGGACTCCTCCTGGCGCGCCCCCTCTAGGCCGGCCGCACCTCCCCCCTTGCTCCTTTATATACGGGGGCAGGGGGGCACCCTAGAGACACAACAATTGATCTCTTGATCTCTTAGCCGTGTGCGGTGCCCCCCCTCCACCATAATCCACCTCGATTATATCATAGCAGTGCTTAGGCGAAGCCCTGCGTCGGTAGAACATCATCATCATCACCACGTCGTCGGTCGATGTAACTCTCCTCAAAGCTCGCTAGATCGGAGTTCGAGGGACGCCATCGAGTTGAACGTGTGCGAACTCGGAGGTGCCGTATGCTCGTACTTGATCGGTCGGATCGTGAAGACGCACGACTACATCAACCACGCCAGTGCTAACGCCTGCTTTCGGTCTACGAGGGTATGTAGACACACTCTCCCCTCTCGTTGCTATGCATCACCATGATCTTGCGTGTGCGTAGGAATTTTTTTGAAATTACTACGTTCCCCAACAGTGGCATCCGAGCCTGGTTCTATGCTTTGATGTTATATGCACGAGTAGAACACAAGTGAGTTGTGGGCGATACAAGTCATACTGCTTACTAGCATGTCATACTTTGGTTCGGCGGTATTGTTGAATGAAGCGGCCCAGACCGACATTACGCATACGCTTACGTGAGACTGGTTCTACCGACGTGCTTTGCACACAGGTGGCTGGCGGGTGTCAGTTTCTCTAACTTTAGTTGAACTGAGTGTGCCTACGCACGGTCCTTGAGAAGGGTAAAACAACACTAACTTGACGAACTATCATTGTGGTTTTGATGCGTAGGTAAGAACGGTTCTTGCTCAGCCCATAGCTGCCACGTAAAACTTGCAACAACAAAGTAGAGGACGTCTAACTTGTTTTTGCAGGGCATGTTGTGATGTGATATGGTCAAGGCATGATGCTATATTTTATTGTGTGAGATGATCATTTTTTGTAACCGACTTATCTGCAACTGGCAGGAGCCATATGGTTGTCGCTTTATTGTATGCAATGCAATCGCCCTGTAATTGCTTTACTTTATCATAAGCGGTAGCGATAGTCGTAGAAGCAATAGTTGGCGAGACGACAACGATGCTACGATGGAGATCAAGGTGTCGCGCCGGTGATGATGGTGATCATGACGATGCTTCGTAGATGGAGATCACAAGCACAAGATGATGATGGCCATATCATATCACTTATATTGATTGCATGTGATGTTTATCTTTTATGCATCTTATCTTGCTTTGATTGACGGTAGCATTATAAGATGATCTCTCACTAAATTTCAAGATAAAAGTGTTCCCCCTGAGTATGCACCGTTGCCAAAGTTCGTCGTGCCCAGACACCACGTAATGATCGGGTGTGATAAGCTCTACGTCCATCTACAACGGGTGCAGGCCAGTTTTGCACACGCAGAATACTCAGGTTAAACTTGACGAGCATAGCATATGCAGATATGGCCTCGGAACACTGAGATCGGAAGGTCGAGCGTGAATCATATAGTAGGTATGATCAACAGTGGCATCCGAGCCTGGTTTTATGCATAGATGTCATATGCACGAGTAGAACACAAGTGAGTTGTGGGCGATATAAGTCATACTTCTTACCAGCATGTCATACTTTGGTTCGGCGGTATTGTTGGATGAAGCAGCCCGGACCGACATTACGCGTACGCTTACGCGAGACTGGTTCTGCCGACGTGCTTTTCACACAGGTGGCTAGCGGGTGTCAGTTTCTCCAACTTTAGTTGAACCAAGTGTGGCTACGCCCGGTCCTTGCGAAGGTTAAAACAACACCAACTTGACAAACTATCGTTGTGGTTTTGATGCGTAGGTAAGAATGGTTCTTGCTAAGCCCGTAGTAGCCACGTAAAATTTGCAACAACAAAGTAGAGGACATCTAACTTGTTTTTGCAGGGCATGTTGTGATGTGATATGGTCAAGACGTGATGCTATATTTTATTGTATGAGATGATCATGTTTTGTAACCGAGTTATTGGCAACTGGCAGGAGCCATATGGTTGTCGCTTTATTGTATGCAATGCAATCGCCCTGTAATGCTTTACTTTATCACTAAACGGTAGCGATGGTCGTAGAAGCATAAGATTTGCGAGACGACAACGATGTTATGATGGAGATCAAGGTGTCGCGCCGGTGACGATGGTAATCATGACGGTGCTTCGGAGATGGAGATCACAAGCACAAGATGATGATGGCCATATCATATGACTTATATTGATTGCATGTGATGTTTATCTTTTATGCATCTTATCTTGCTTTGGTTGGCGGTAGCATTATAAGATGATCCCTCACTAAATTATCAAAGTATAAGTGTTCTCCCTGACTATGCACCATTGCGAAAGTTCTTCATGCTGAGACACCACTTGATGATCGGGTGTGATAGGCTCTACGTTCAAATACAACGGGTGAAAAACAGTTGCACACGCGGAATACTCGGGTTAAACTTGACGAGCCTAGCATATAACAGATATGGCCTCGGAACACAGAGACCGAAAGGTTGAGTGTGAATCATATAGTAGATATGATCAACATAGTGATGTTCACCGCTGAAACTATTCCATCTCACGTGATGATCGGACATGGTTTAGTTGATATGGATCACGTGATCACTTAGAGGATTGGAGGGATTTCTATCTAAGTGGGAGTTATTAAAGTAATATGATTAATTTAACTTAAATTTATCATGAACTTAGTACCTGATAGTATCTTGCTTGTCTATGTTGATTGTAGATAGATGGCCCGTGCTGTTGTTCCGTTGAATTTTAATGCGTTCCTTGAGAAAGCAAAGTTGAAAGATGATGGTAGCAATTACACGGATTGGGTCCAGAATTTGAGGATTATCCTCATTGCTGCATGAAGAATTACGGCCCGAAGCACCGCTGGGTGCCGTGCTTGTCTGCCGATGTAACCGCGACGTTAAGAACGTCTCGCGAGCAAAGCTGATGACTATTCGATAGTTCAATGTGCCATGCTTTACGGCTTAGAACCGGGACTTCAACGATGTTTTGAACGTCATGGAGCATATGAGATGTTCCAGGAGTTGAAGTTAATATTTCAAGCAAATGCCCGGATTGAGAGATATGAAGTCTCCAATAAGTTCTACAGCTGCAAGATGGAGGAGAATAGTTCTGTCAGTGAGCATATACTCAAAATGTCTGGGTATAATAATCACTTGATTCAACTAGGAGTTAATCTTCCCGATGATAGCATCATTGACATAATTCTCCAATCACTACCACCAAGCTACAAGAGCTTCGTGATGAACTATAACATGTAAGGGATGGATAAGACGATTCCCGAGCTCTTCACAATGCTAAAGGCTGCGGAGGTAGAAATCAAGAAGGAGCATCAAGTGTTGATGGTCAATAAGACCACCAGTTTCAAGAAAAAGGGCAAAGGGAAGAAGAAGGGGAAATTCAAGAAGAACAACAAGCAAGTTTCAGCTCAGGAGAAGAAACCCAAGTCTAGACCTAAGCCTGAGATCGAGTGCTTCTACCGCAAGCGATATCGTCATCGAAGCGGAACTGCCCCAAGTATTTGGCGGATAAGAAGGATGGCAAGGTGAACAAAGGTATATGTGATATACATGTTATTGATGTGTACCTTACTAATGCTCACAGTAGCACATGGGTATTTGATACTGGCTCCGTTGCTAATATTTGCAACTCGAAACAGGGGCTACGGATTAAGCGAAGATTGGCTAAGGACGAGGTGACGATGCGCGTGGGAAATGGTTCCAAATTCGATGTGATCACGGTCGGCACGCTACCTCTACATCTACCTTCGGGGTTAGTTTTAGACCTAAATAATTATTATTTGGTGCCAACGTTGAGCGTGAACATTATATCTGGATCTTGTTTGATGCGAGACGGTTATTCATTTAAATCACAGAATAATGGTTGTTCTATTTATATGAGTAATATCTTTTATGGTCATGCACCCTTGAAGAGTGGTCTATTTTTAATGAATCTCGATAGTAGTGATACACATATTCATAATGTTGAAGCCAAAAGATGCAGAGTTGATAATGATAGTGCAACTTATTTATGGCACTGCCATTTATGTCATATCAGTGTACTATTGGAACCACTTGATTATGAATCACTTGGTACTTGCGAACCGTGCCTCATGGACAAGATGACTAAAATGCCGTTCTCTGGTACTATGGAGAGAGCAACAGATTTGTTGGAAATCATACATACAGATGTTTGTGGTCCGATGAATGTTGAAGCTCGTGGTGGATATCGTTATTTTCTCACCTTCACAGATGATTTAAGCAGATATGGGTATATCTACTTAATGAAACATAAGTCTGAAATGTTTGAAAAGTTCAAAGAATTTCAAAGTGAAGTTGAAAATCATCGTAACAAGAAAATAAAGTTTCTACGATATGATCATGGAGGAGAATATTTGAGTTACGAGTTTGGTCTTCATTTGAAACAATGCGGAATAGTATCACAACTCACGCCACCCGGAACACCACAGTCTAATGGTGTGTTCGAACGTTGTAATCGTACTCTACAAGATATGGTGCGATCTATGATGTCTCTTACTGATTTGCCGCTATTGTTTTGGGGTTATGCTTTAGAGACGGCCGCATTCATGTTAAATAGGGCACCATCAAAATCCGTTGAGAGGATGCCTTATGAACTGTGGTTTGGCAAGAAACCAAAGTTGTCGTTTCTTAAAGTTTGGGGCTGTGGTGCGTATGTGAAAAAGCTTCAACCTGATATGCTCGAACCCAAATCGGAGAAATTTGTCTTCATAGGATATCCAAAGGAGACTGTTGGGTACACCTTCTATCACAGACCCGAAGGCAAGACTTTTGTTGCTAAATTCAGAATCTTTCTGGAGAAGGAGTTTCTCTCGAAAGAAGTGAGTGGGAGGAAAGTAGAACTTGATGAGGTAACTGTACCTGCTCCCTTATTGGAAAGTAGTTCATCACAGAAACCGGTTTCTGCGACACCTACATCAATTAGTGAGGAAGTTAATGACGATGATCATGAAACTTTAGATCAAGTTGTTACTGAACCTCGTAGGTCAACCAGAGTAAGATCCGCACCAGAGTGGTACGGTAATCCTGTTCTGGAGGTTATGTTACTAGACCATGCCGAACCTATGAACTATGAAGAAGCGATGGTGAGCCCAGATTCCGTGAAATGGCTTGAGGCCATGAAATCTGAGATGGGATCCATGTATGAGAACAAAGTGTGGACTTTGGTTGACTTGCCCGATGATCGGCAAGAAATTGAGAATAAATGGATCTTCAAGAAGAAGACTGACGCTGATGGTAATGTTACTGTCTACAAAGCTCGACTTGTTGCAAAAGGTTTTCGACAAGTTCAAGGGATTGACTACGATGGGACCTTCTCACCCGTAGAGATGCTTAAGTCTGTCTGAATCATGTTAGCAATTGCCGCATTTTACGATTATGAAATTTGGCAAATGGATGTCAAAACTGCATTCCTGAATGGATTTCTGGAAGAAGAGTTGTATATGATGCAACCGGAAGGTTTTGTCGATCCAAAGGGAGCTAACAAAGTGTGCAAATTCTAGCGATCCATTTATGGACTGGTGCAAGCCTCTCGGAGTTGGAATAAACGCTTTGATACTGTGATCAAAGCACTGGTTTTGTATAGACTTTTGGAGAAGCCTGTATTTACAAGAAAGTGAGTGGGAGCTCTGTAGCATTTCTAGTATTATATGTGGATGACATATTGCTGATTGGAAATGATATAGAATTTCTGGATAGCATAAAGGGATACTTGAATAAGAGTTTTTCAATGAAAGACCTCGGTGAAGCTGCTTATATATTGGGCATCAAGATCTGTAGAGATAGATCAAGATGCTTAATTGGACTTTCACAAAGCACATACCTTGACAAAGTTTTGAAGAAGTTCAAAATGGATCAAGCAAAGAAAGGGTTCTTGCCTGTGTTACAAGGTGTGAAGTTGAGTAAGACTCAATGCCCAACCACTGCAGAAGATCGAGAGAAAATGAAAGATGTTCCCTATGCTTCAGCCATAGGCTCTATCATGTATGCAATGTTGTGTACCAGACCTGATGTGTGCCTTGCTATAAGTCTAGCAAGGAGGTACCAAAGTAATCCAGGAGTGGATCACTGGACAGCGGTCAAGAACATCCTGAAATACCTGAAAAGGACTAAGGATATGTTTCTCGTTTATGGAGGTGACAAAGAGCTCATCGTAAATGGTTACGTTGATGCAAGCTTTGACACTGATCCGGACGATTCTAAATCGCAAACCAGATACGTGTTTACATTGAATGGTGGAGCTGTCAGTCGGTGCAGTTCTAAACAAAGCTTCGTGGCGGGATCTACGTGTGAAGCGGAGTACATAGCTGCTTCGGAAGCAGCAAATGAAGGAGTTCATATCCGATCTAGGTGTCATACCTAGTGCATCGGGTCCAATGAAAATCTTCTGTGACAATACTGGTGCAATTGCCTTGGCAAAGGAATCCAGATTTCACAAGAGAACCAAGCACATCAAGAGAAGCTTCAATTCCATCCGGGATTTAGTCTAGGTGGGAGACATAGAAATTTGCAAGATACATACGGATCGGAATGTTGCAGACCCGTTGAGTAAGCCTCTTCCACGAGCAAATCATGATCAGCACCAAGGCTCCATGGGTGTTAGAATCATTACTGTGTAATCTAGATTATTGACTCTATTGCAAGTGGGAGACTGAAGGAAATATGCCCTAGAGGCAATAATAAAGTTATTATTTATTTCCTTATATCATGATATATGTTTATTATTCATGCTAGAATTGTATTAATTGGAAACATAATACATGTGTGGATACTTAGATAAACAGAGTGTCACTAGTATGCCTCTACTTGACTAGCTCGTTGATCAAAGATGGTTATGTTTCCTAGCCATTGACATGAGTTGTCATTTGATTAACGGGATCACATCATTGGGATAATGATGTGATTGACTTGACCCATTCCGTCAGCTTAGCACTCGATCATTTAGTATGTTGCTATTGCTTTCTTCATGACTTATACATGTTCCTATGACTATGAGATAATGCAACTCCCGTTTACCGGAGGAACACTTTGTGTGCTACCAAACGTCACAACGTAACTGGGTGATTATAAAGTTTTATGCGTAGATGTTATATGCACGAGTAGAACACAAGTGAGTTGTGGGCGATATAAGTCATACTGCTTACCAGCATGTCACACTTTGGTTCGGTGGTATTGTTGGATGAAGCGGCCCGGACCGACATTACGCGTACGCTTATGCGAGACTGGTTTTACCGTCGTGCTTTGCACACAGGTGACTAGCGGGTGTCAGTTTCTCCAACTTTAGTTGAATCAAATGTGGCTACGCCCGGTCCTTGAGAAGGTTTAAGCAGCACTAATTTGACAAACTATCGTTGTGGTTTTGATGCGTAGCTAAGAACGGTTCTTGCTCAGCCTGTAGCAGCCACGTAAAACTTGCAACAACAAAGTAGAGGACGTCTAACTTGTTTTTGCAGGGCATGTTGTGATGTGATATGGTCAAGATGTGATGATATATAAGTTGTTGTACAAGATGATCATGTTTTGTTGAAGTTATCAGAAACTGGCAGAAGCCTTATGGTTGTCTCTTTATTGCATAAGATGCAAGCGCCAAATAATTGATTTACTTTATCTCTATGCGATAGCAATAGTTGCAAAAGCAATAGTTGGCGAGA
This sequence comes from Aegilops longissima, assembly GCA_021605205.1. NCBI lineage: Eukaryota > Viridiplantae > Streptophyta > Magnoliopsida > Poales > Poaceae > Aegilops > Aegilops longissima. The sequence goes on from CM038682.1 coordinate 405,524,450, forward strand.
CGACCATGTGACGACACATTGATATAGATCAAGATGATAGAGATCATAGTGTCATGCCGGTGACGATGGAGATCATGACGATGCTTTGGAGATGGAGATCAAAGGGACAAGATGATGATGGCCATATCATGTCACATATTTTGATTGCATGTGATGTTTATCTTTTATACATCTTATTTTGCTTAGTTCGACGGTAGCATTATAAGATGATCTATCACTAAATTATCAAGGTATAAGTGTTCTCCCGAGTATGCACCGCTATGAAAGTTCTTCGTGCTTTGAGACACCACGTGATGATCGGGTGTGATAGGCTCTACGTTCAAATACAATGGGTGCAAAACAGTTGCACACGCGGAATACTCGGGTTAAACTTGACGAGCCTAGCATATAACAGATATGGCCTCGGAACACTGAGACTGAATGGTCGAGCATGAATCATATAGTAGATATGATCAACATAGTGATGTTCACCATTGAAACTACTCCATCTCACGTGATGATCGGACATGGTTTAGTTGATATGGATCACGTGATCACTTAGAAGATTAGAGGGATGTCTATCTAGGTGGGAGTTCTTAACTAATATGATTAATTGAACTTGAATTTATCATGAACTTAGTCCTGGTAGTATTAGCATATCTATGTTGTAGATCAATAGCTCGCGTTTAGCTCCCTTGTTTTTGATATGTTCCTAGAGAAAACTAAGTTGAAATATGTTAGTAGCAATGACGCGGATTGGATCCGTGATCTGAGGTTTATCCTCATTGCTGCACAGAAGAATTATGTCCTTGATGCACCTCTAGGTGACAGGCCTATTGCAGGAGCAGATGCAGACGTTATGAACGTTTTGAAAAAAGCTCGGTATGATGACTACTTGATAGTTAAGTGCACATCCTTTACGGCTTAGAACCGGGAATTCAAAAATGTTTTGAACGCCACAAAGCATATAAGATGTTCCAAGAGTTGAAATTGGTATTTCATACTCATGCCCGTGTCGAGAGGTATGAGACCTCTGACAGTACTTTGCCTACAAGATGGAGGAGAATAGCTCAACCAGTGAGCATGTACTCAGATTGTCTGAGTACTACAATTGCTTGAATCAAGTGGGAGTTAATCTTCTAGATAAGATAGTAATGGACAGAATTCTCTAGTCACTATCACCAAGTTATTAGAACTTCGTGATGAACTATAATATGCAAGGGATGACGAAAGTAATTCCCGAGCTCTTCGCGATGCTGAAATCGACGAAGGTAGAAATCAAGAAAGAGCATCAAGTGTTGATGGTTAACAAGACCACTAGTTTCAAGTAAAGGGACAAAGGGAAGAAAAGGGAACTTCAAGAAGAACGGCAAGCAAGTTGCTGCTCAAGTGAAAAAGCCCAAGTCTGGACCTAAGCCTGAAACTGAGTGCTTCTACTGCAAAGGACTGGTCACTAGAAGCGGAACTGTCCCAAGTATTTGGTGGATAAGAAGGATGGCAAAGTGAACAAAGCTATATTTGATATACATGTTATTGATGTGTACCTTACTAGTGTTTATAGCAACCCCTCAGTATTTGATACTAGTTCAGTTGCTAAGAGTAGTAACTCGAAACGAGAGTTGCAGAATGAACAGAAACTAGTTAAGGGTGAAGTAACGATGTGTGTTGGAAGAAGTTCCAAGATTGATATGATCATCATCGCACACTCCCTATATTTTCGGGATTAGTGTTGAAATAAGTGTTATTTGGTGTTTGCGTTGAGCATGAATATGATTTGATCATGTTTATTGCAATACGGTTATTCATTTAAGTTAAAGAACAATTGTTGTTCTGTTTACATGTATAAAACCTTCTATGGTCATACACACCAACGAAAATGGTTTGTTGGATCTCGATCGTAGTGATACACATATTCATAATATTGAAGCCAAAAGATGCAAAGTTAATAATGATAGTGCACCTTATTTGTGGCACTGTCGTTTAGGTCATATTGGTGTAAAGTGCATGAAGAAACTCCATGCTGATGGAATTTTGGAATCACTTGATTGTGAATCACTTGATGCTTGCGAACCATGCCCTATGTGCAAGATGACTAAAACTCCGTTCTCCGGAACAATGGAGCGAGCAACAGATTTGTTGGAAATCATACAAACTGATGTATATGGTCCGATGAATATTGAGGCTCGCGGCGGGTATCATTATTTTTCTGACCTTCACAGATGATTTGAGCAGATATGGGTATATCTACTTGATAAAACATAAGTCTGAAACATTTGAAAAGTTCACAGAATTTCAGAGTGAAGTGGAAAATCATCGTGACAAGAAAATGAAGTTTCTACGATTTGATCGCGGAGACGAATATTTGAGTTACGGGTTTGGCCTTCAGTTAAAACAATGTGAAATAGTTTCAGTACTCACGCCACCAGGAACACAGTAGTGTAATGGTGTGTCCGAACGTCGTAACCGTACATTGTTAGATATGGTGCAATCTATGATGTTTCTTACCGATCTACCACTATCGTTTTGGGGTTATGCATTAGAGACAGCTGCATTCACGTTAAAAAGGGCACCATCTAAATCCGTTGAGACGACACCGTATGAACTGTGGTTTGGCAAGAAACCAAAGTTGTCGTTTCTTAAAGTTTGGGGTTGTGATGCTTATGTGAAAAAGTTTTATCCTGGTAAGCTCAAACCCAAATCGGAGAAATGTGTGTTCATAGGATACCCAAAGGAGACAGTTGGGTACACCTTCTAACATAGATCTGAAGGCAAGACATTCGTTGCTAAGAATGGATCCTTTATAGAGAAGGAGTTTCTCTCGAAAGAAGTGAGTGGGAGGAAAGTAGAACTTGATGAGGTAACTGTACCTACTCCCTTATTGGAAAGTAGTTCATCACAGAAATTTGTTCCTGTGACTCCTACACCAATTAGTGAAGAAGCTAATGATGATGATCATGTAACTTCAGATCAAGTTACTACCGAACCTCGTAGGTAAACCAGAGTGAGATCCGCATCAGAGTGGTACGGTAATCCTCTTTTGGAGGTCATGTTACTTGACCATGACGAACCTACGAACTATGAGGAAGCGATGAAGAGCCCAGGTTCCGCGAAATGGCTTGAGGCCTGAAATCTGAGATGGGATCCATGTATAAGAACAAAGTGTGGACTTTGGTTGACTTGCCCGATGATCGGCAAGCCATAGAAAATAAATGGATCTTCAAGAGGAAGACGGACGCTGATAGTAGTGTTACTATCTACAAAGCTAGACTTGTCGAAAAAGGTTTTTGACAAAGTTCAAGGTGTTGACTACGATGAGATTTTCTCACTTGTAACGATGCTTAAGTCTGTCTGAATCATGTTAACAAATTGCGGCATTTTATGAAATCTGGAAAATGGATAACAAAACCGCAATCCTTAATGGATTTATTAAAGAAGAGTTGTATATGATGCAACCAGAAGGTTTTCTCAATCCTAAGGTGCTAACAAAATATGCAAGCTCCAGCGATCCATCTATGGACTGGTGCAAGCATCTCGGAGTTGGAATATACGTTTTGATAAGTTGATCAAAGCAAGTTTTATACAGACTTGCGGTGAAGCCTGTATTTACAAGAAAGTGAGTGGGTGCACTACAACATTTCTGATAAGTATATGTGAATGACATATTGCTGATCGAAAATAATGTAGAATTATTCTTCAAAGCATAAAGGAGTGTTTAAAAAGAGTTTTTCAAAGAAAGACCTCGGTGAAGCTGCTTACATATTGAGCATCAAGATCTATAGAGATAGATCAAGACGCTTGATAAGTTTTTTCAATAAGTACATACCTTGACAAGATTTTGAAGTAGTTCAAAATGGAACAGTCAAAGAAAGAGTTCTTGCCTGTGTTACAAGGTGTGAAATTGAGTAAGACTCAAAGCCCGACCACGGCAGGAGATAGAAAGAGAATGAAAGTCATTCCCTATGCCTCAGCCATAGGTTCCATAAAGTATGCCATGCTGTGTACCAGATCTATTGTATACCCTACACTGAGTTTAGCAAGGGAGTACAATAGTGATCTAGGAGTAGATCACTGGATAGCGGTCAAAATTATCCTTAGTGGAATAAGGATATGTTTCTCGATTCTGGAGGTGACAAAAGGTTCGTTGTAAAGGGTTACGTCGATGCAAGTTTTGACACTGATCCAGATGACTCTAAGTCTCAATCTAGATACATATTGAAAGTGGGAGCAATTAGCTAGAGTAGCTCCGTGCAGAGCATTGTTGACCTAGAAATTTGCAAAATACATACGGATCTAAATGTGGCAGACCCGTTGACTAAACTTCTCTCACAAGCAAAACATGATCACACCTTAGTACTCTTTGGGTGTTAATCACATAGCGATGTGAACTAGATTATTGACTCTTGTAAACCCTTTGGGTGTTGGTCACATGACGATGTGAACTATGGGTGTTAATCACATGGTGATGTGAACTACTGGTGTTAAATCACATGGCAATGTGAACTAGATTATTGACTCTAGTGCAAGTGGGAGACTGAAGGAAATATGCCCTAGAGGCAATAATAGAGTTATTATTTATTTCCTTATATCATGATAAATGTTTATTATTCATGCTAGAATTGTATTAACCGGAAACATGATACATGTGTGAATACATAGACAAATAGAGTGTCACTAGTATGCCTCTACTTGACTAGCTCGTTGATCAAAGATGGTTATGTTTCCTAACCATAGACATGAGTTGTCATTTGATTAATGGGATCACATCATTAGGAGAATGATGTGATTGACTTGACCCATTCCATTAGCTTAGCACACGATCGTTTAGTATTCTTCTATTGCTTTCTTCATGACTTATACATGTTCCTATGACTATGAGATTATGCAACTCCCGTTTTCCGGAGGAACACTTTGTGTGCTACCAAACGTCACAACGTAACTGGGTGATTATAAAGGTGCTCTATAGGTGTCTCCAAAGGTACTTGTTGGGTTGGCCTATTTCGAGATTAGGATTTGTCACTCCGATTGTCGAAGAGGTATCTCTGGGCCACCTCGGTAATGCACATCTCTATAAGCCTTGCAAGCATTTCAACTAATGAGTTAGTTGCGAGATGATGTATTACAGAACGAGTAAAGAGACTTGTCGGTAACGAGATTGAACTAGGTATTGAGATACTGACGATCGAATCTCGGGCAAGTAACATACTGATGACAAAGGGAACAACGTATGTTTTTATGCGGTTTGACCGATAAAGATCTTCGTAGAATATGTGGGAGCCAATATGAGCATCCAGGTTCCGCTATTGGTTATTGACCGGAGATGTGTCTCGGTCATGTCTACATAGTTCTCGAACCCGTAGGGTCCGCACGCTTAAAGTTCGATGACGGTTATATTATGAGTTTATGTGTTTTGATTTACCGAAGTTAGTTCGGAGTCCCTGATGAGATCGGGGACATGACGAGGAATCTCAAAATGGCCGAGACGTAAAGATCGATATATTGGACGACTATATTCGGACATCAGAAAGGTTCCGAGTGATTCGGGTATTTTTCGGAGTACCGGAGAGTTACGGGAATTTGCCGGGGAGTATATGAGCCTTATTGGGCTTTAGGGGAAAGAGAGAGGAGAGGTTGCACACCCCCCCCCAAAGGCCTAGTCCGAATTGGACTAGGGGGAGGGGCTGCGCCCCCTCCTTCCTTCTCTTCTCTCTCCCCTTTCTTTGACTCCTACTCCTACTACTTGGAAGGGGGGGAATCCTACTCCCGGTGGGAGTAGGACTCCTCCTAGGGCGCACCATAGAGAGGGCCGGCCCTCCCCCTCCTCTACTCATCACCACGCCGTCGTGCTGACGGAACTCTCCCTCAAAGCTCGGCTGGATCGGAGTTCGAGGGACGTCATCGAGCTGAACGTGTGCTGAACTCGGAGGTGCCGAGCATTCGGTACTTGATCGGTCGGATCATGAAGACGTACGACTACATCAACCGCGTTGTGCTAACGCTTCCACTTTCGGTCTACGAGGGTACGTGGACAACACTCTCCCCTCTCATTTCTATGCATCACCATGATCCTGTGTATGCGTAGGAATTTTTTTGAAATTACTACGTTTCCCAACAGAACCAGCAAGGGGCCTCCTGGTCCCATAGGATGTTGTGCTTTCCCGCGACATCTTTGGCACCCTAGGTAGGGGGCTCGCTTGTGCGAATCTGAAGGAGTGCGCAGCGCGTCGACTTCATCACCATCTTCGTCTTCGATGACGCCTTCGATCATGGCACCCAAGAATAAACCAGACCCTCCTGCTCACCTATCCACTTCGAAGGATCCGCTGCCCGTGGCCTCTAGCGCTACGGGGGGTGTGGCGGCATGCGAGGGCGCGGACGTTGCTGGGGATGTGATCGGAGTAGGCGGCTCCGTCAGCACTTCCCCTACAGCCGACGTAGGAGCAAGAGATACCGGAGGAGAGCAGCATCAGCAACACCCCGACGACCACGCTCCCCAAGGTATGGTTGAGGGGGTTACTCCATCTGCGCCACTCTCCCCCACCGACGGGCATAGCCATAGCAACGGCGCTCGGACCGGGGCGAACCGCCGCCCTCTGGCCGCCCCCACCACGGGTGCGGTCGTTGCGCGTGCAGCTCCCCCGGGATGGGCCGACCAAGCCGCTACGCCCGACGGCGCCGCTACGCCCGACGGCGCCGCTGGCCCTCGAGTGCCTTTGCCACACCACATCCAGGTGGTCGCCCCGCAGCAACAGCGGGGACGCAGTACTACCACCGCTGGCACCGTCAGGAGCTACGTGACGGTACGATCAACTTCATCGACATCCATGCCAAGCACCTCTCGGAGGCCATGGCGCGAGCTCAACTGCTGCTGAGGTTTTCGTCAGTGGCGGAGCAGATGGACGAATGGTGTGCCACCATCCAGAGTCTGCTCTGTTTCACCGAAGCTGAGGGCTCGCAGCGAGCTGGCTTGCCACGACCTCCCCCAACGACAGCAACAGCTCATGTTGCTAACCGTACGGAAGGGGCCATCCCGATGATGCAGTCCCCACCATGGCAGCCAGCGCGAGTGCAACAGAATCAAGATCACGATGACGTCTCGATGGCCTATTTTGACCCTCGAGTACGTCCAGGCCAACGTCGAGCCCCGGAGGATGGGCAGAGAGGAGGCACGCGCGTCGTCATCGAGCAGCGCCGCAACAACCTCCGCCAGACCGACGGGTGTGACGGCCTCAACGTCGACGAGCCTGCACTTCGGTGTTGGCGGGTGCCAACCTTTCGAGGTTGGCTGCCTTGCCTTCACACTAGAGCTGCGGCAAGTCCATTGGCCGTCCGTTCGCACGTTCAAGCCAGAGATACCCGAGAAGTACGACGGGAGGCTGAAACCGGCAGAGTTCCTGAGCATCTACACCATCTTTGTTCAGGCTGCCGGGGGAAGAGATGAGAAGGTGTTCGCCAACTACTTCCCTTTGTCCATAAAATCCAATGTGAGGTCTTGGTTGATGCACCTACTGGAGAACTCCATTTCATCGTGGGCTGACTTGTGCCACGAGTTCATTGGCGCCTTCACTGGTGGTCATCAGGAACCCGGCAGGCCCAGCGATTTGCAGCTTCTCTAGTAGAAGGAAGGAGAAATCCTCCGTAAGTATTTACAGGGATTCAACAAAGTTCATAGAAATATCCCAAATATCCATCCGGCAGCCGTGATAGCTGCCTTCCAGTCCAATGTGCGCAATCGTCGTATTCATACCAAGATGAACGTGCGGTTGCCCAAGACTGTGAATGAGCTTTACACATTAGTGGATAAGTGTGCTTGGATGGATGAGGGGAGGAGGTTGCCCAGAGAGGAAGATTGCACCAATGTTGATTCAGAGGATGAGGACGAATCAACCAGTCAGAAGAAGGGCAAGAAGCGCAGCAAGAAGCGAAGAGATAAAGTAGTGAAGACTGTTGAAGGATCTAGTACGCCTAGTACCGGCAAGAAGGCCAAAGCTGAGGCCCCCGGCAAGGAAGCTTCCGTGTGCACTGACTATCATGAGGCCGCGGCTGCCGAGAAACCTGGGAAAGGAAATGAGCCGTACTGCAAGATCCATCAGACCAAGGGCCACGACCTTCAAGAGTGTTACCAAGTTGAGCGGCTTGTCAAGAAACAGAGAGCAGAATATGAAAAGCATGATAAGGAAAAAGGTCAGAATGTCGTTGGCGGTAAGTGCCGGGATGGTGAAGTAAATCTCCCCGGCAAACCCTTTCGGAATCAAGGAAAGCTCACCAGAGGTCGAGAGAAGGAAACCTGTGAAGATGAAAGTGATGGAGGGGATGAAGAGGAATCTAGTGAGCAAGACTTTCAGAAGGCCACAACGCCCTGTGCATTGACGGAGGTGCATCTTTGCACACTTCTCACCGCCAGCTCAAACGGTGGGCATGAGAGGTCAATGTCGTGGAACCAGCATCGGAGCCCTGAAACCGCTCAAATGGTCCCGTACGTTGATACGTCTCCAACGTATCTATAATTTATGAAGTATTCATGCTGTTTTATTATCATTCTTGGATGTTTTACAATCATTTTATAGCAACTTTATATCATTTTTGGGACTAACCTATTGACCCAGTGCCCAGTGCCAGTTGCTATTTTCAGCTTGTTTTTTACATCGCAGGAAATCAATATCAAACGGAGTCCAAACACCGCAAAACTTGCTGGATATTTTTTATGGACCAGAACACCCAAGATGGGCCAGAGCAGCACCTGGGGGTGCCCCGAGGGGGGCACAACCCACCAGGGCGCGCCTGGGGGCCCAGGCGCGCCTAGGTGGGTTGTGCCCACCTCGGTGGCCTCCCGCACCCCCTCTTTACCCTATAAATTCACAAATATTCCAAAACCCTTCGGGGTGAACCTAGATCAGAAGTTCCGCCGCTGCAAGGCTCTGTAGCCACCGGTGGCCATCTTCATCATCCCAGCGGCCACCACGATGAGGAGGGAGTACTCCACCCTCGGGGTTAAGGGTTTGCACCAGTAGCTATGTGTTTAATCTCTCTCTCTCTCTCTCTCTCTCTCTCTCTCTCTCTCTCTCGTGTTCTTGAGATGTCACGATGTTGATGTATCACGGGCTTTGTTAATATAGTCGGATCATATGGTGTTTTCCCCTCTCTATCTTGTTGTGATGAATTGAGTTTTTCCCTTTGAGATTTTGTTGTTATCGGATTGAGTACTTTTATGGATTCGAGAACACTTGATATATGTCTTGCAATTGAATACTCGTGGTGACAATGGGGTATCGTATTGATTCACTTGATATATGTTTTGGCACTCAACTCGCAGATTCCCGAGCTGACATTGGGTAATCTATGCATAGGGGTTGATGCACGTTCTAGTATTTGTTTCTCCGTTAGAAATCTTGGGGCACTCTTTGAAGTTCTTTGGGTTGGATTGAATATTATGAATCTGAATTTGCTTTGGTGTTATTTTCCTACGAACTCTAGGATAGATTGATCAGAAAGAATAGCTTTGAGGTGGTTTCGTACCCTACAAACAATTTCATCTTATGTTCTCCGCTAGATAGGAACTTTGGAGTGATTCTTCGTTGCATGTTGAGGGACGGTTATATGATCCAATTATATTAGCATTGTTGAGAGATTGCACTAGTGAAAGTAGGGACCCTAGGCCTTGTTTTCAAGCATTGCAATACTGTTTTTGTGCCCGTTTACTATTTGCTACGTTGCTTTTTTTATTTATTCAGATTATAAAAATATATTTCTACCATCAATATTACACTTTTATCATCATCTCCTCGCCGAACTAGTGCACCTATACAATTTGCCGTTGTATTGGGTGTGTTGGGGACACAAGAGATTTCTTGTATTTGGTTGTAAGGTCGTTTGAGAGAGACCATCTTCATCCTACACCTCTCAAGGATTGATAAACCTTAGGTCATCCACTTGAGGGAAATTGCTACTGTCCTATAAAACTCTGCGCTTGGAGGCCAACACGTGTCTACAAGAATAAAGTTGCGTAGTAGACATCATACGCCCATCATCTTTGACGAGGAGGACCATCCTAGTCGTACTACTGCGGTAAGATGCTTGTCGTTGTTGGTCTCCCCAACAATCTGCAACCTCAAGGTCACAAAGATGTTGGTGGACGGCGGGGCCGGGTTGAATCTGATTTCCTCGGCAGTCATCAGCAAGTTTCAGATGGGAGAAGATGAGCTAGAGGTTACCGGCACGTTTCAAGGAGTTAATCCCGGCAGGAACCATCCCAAGGGAAAGATCACGTTGCCGGTAACGTTTGGGGGAGAACTTAATTACCGGACTGAGAGGATTGTGTCCGATGTGGTTGATCTCACCCTGTCGTACAATGGGATTCTTGGATGCCCGGCCTTGGCTAAGTTCATGGCAGCATCCCACTATGCCTACAACACCTTGAAGATGGCCGCGCCACTAGGAGTCATCACCATCCCATCAGATGAGAAGGATGAAATTATTTTTGAGGACAAAATGTACTGGGACACGGTCCCGGCAGAGGCAGCGGCAGCTCCCGCCAAGGAAAGCAAAGGAAAGAAGAGAGGTTGTAAGGCCTTCAGCAAAGAGTCTGGGAAGTGTGCCCCCACCAAGTGCCCAGCACCCATTGACGACGTGTCAGAGTGTTCTAGCCGCAAGAGATCCAAGGTTGCCGCACCCCAAGCGAAGAAGGTCCCGGCAAGGCTGGCTGGTGTTGATGGTACTTTCACTATTAGCGCCACCCTCGATGACAAATAGGAAAGCGCGCTCGTTGCCTTCCTGCGGGTGAATATCGATGTGTTTGCCTGGCAACCGTCTGATTTCCCCGGTGTTCCCAGGGAGGTAATCAAGCACCACCTTGTTATCTGCCCACATGTCTGACCTGTCAAGCAGAAAGTCTCGAAGCAGGCCTTCGAGAGACAGCAATTCATTGCAGAAGAGATCAAGAAGCTTGAGGCAGCTGGTTTGGTCAGAGGAGTACTGCATCCCATGTGGTTGGAAAATCCAGTGGTAGTCCGGAAGGCTAACGGGAAGTGGAGGCTTTGCATAGATTTCATAGATCTCAACAAAGCTTACCCGAAAGACCCATTCCCTTGCCGCGCATCAACCAGATTGTGGACTCCACTTCAGGTTGTGATTTTCTCTCCTTTCTGGACGCATACTCCGGGTATCACCAAATCTTCATGTCCAAGGAAGATGAAGAGAAGACATCGTTCATCACTCCATGTGGTACGTACTGCTTTGTCTGCATGCCATTCGGATAAAAGAGTGTCGGGTCCACTTCTGCAAGGGCAATCCAGATTGGTTTTGAGCCACAGCTACACAGAAATATAGAGGCCTATATGGATGATATCGTGGTCAAGACCAAGGATAAGGCCACCCTTATTCAAGATTTGGAGGAAACGTTTGATAATCTATGCAAGATCAATCTGAAGCTCAACCTAGAGAAGTGTGTATTTGGTGTTCCCTCCGGCAAGCTTCTTGGGTTCTTTGTATCCCATCATGGGATCGAAGCCAACGCCAACAAGATCAAGGCCATCGATTAGATCCAAGCGCCAAGGACAGTTAAGGATGTGAGGCGCCTGACAGGATGTGTTGCCGCGCTAAGCAGGTTCATCTTCAAGTCTGTCGAGCGCACCCTATCGTTCTTCAAGATTTTGAAGAAGGCCAACCCTATGAAGTGAACCCTAAAAGCGGATGCAGCCTTGCAAGAGTTGAAGGCCTACTTGTCCTCTGTGCCTACCTTGGTTGCTCCCAAACCCCAGGAGACGTTGATGCTATACTTGGCGGCAACCAACCAAGTGGTCAGTGCGGCCTTGGTAGCACAAACAGAAGTGGATGAGGCAAAAAGTGAGCAGAAAACAGCAGAGTCAGAAAAGGATCAGGACAGCGATGAGCACGGCAACAAGAGCAACCCAACGGATGCAGCAAGGAAGAAAGTGGTGCGGCGCCCAATGTACTTTGTCAGCTCCATGTTGCAGGGGGCTAGATCGAGCTACCCTGGCATGCAGAAGTTGATCTTTGGCCTCGTTATGGCCTCAAGGAAACTTCACCACTATTTCCAAGCCCATGAGATCACTGTTGTTACTCGTTTCCCGTTGCAAAGGATACTCCGAAACCCTGAGGCTACCGGAAGAATAGTGGAGTGGGCTTTGGAGTTATCCATCTTTGGTTTGAAGTTTGAGAGCACATCAACTATTCAGAGCAGGGCGTTGGCAGAGTTTATTGCAGAATGGACGCCAACCCCTGACGAGGAAGTAACAGAGATAGTTATCCCCGGCAAGGAATCACCCTGTAACATCCCAAAATTCAAAATTTTGGAATGTTATATTAGATAAATAACTATGCTTGTTGTCTGATTGATGGTTTGATTGATTGAGTGAAACTGAGTGGAATTTGAAAACTTTTGAAAGTTGAATGAGAGGGAATGAAATGACTTTCCCAAACTTTTCCCTTTGCCTTTTTGGATCACAATGAATTCAAGTTCATTCCAACACCAAACCCTAAAGTGAAGATGACATGACTTCTTCCATTTGGAATGAAAAGGGTTTTGGAAAAGATTTGAATTTCATTTGGGAATATTTCAAATTCAAAAGCTTTATGCAACTCAATGATTTTCATGAGGGAAGATAAAATGACTTCTTTAATTATATGAGATATGAGTTGGAAGTTAAAAGTATCAAATTTAAAGTCATTTTGAAAGTGCCTTGAAACCCCCTTTCAAATTTGAGTTTTGGAATTTGAATTCAAACCTTGGAAAGTGGGAATCATATCAAAAACTATGCCTGATAAATACTTGAGCAAAAGTATGAGAGGAGTAAACATGACACTCCAAAAATATCAGAGGAAAACAATGCCAAAAGTTTTGAATTCAAATTTGAGTTTTATTTGAATTTAAAAAATGAATTTTATAAAGTTTGGATTTTGCCTTGGGAAAAATGTTCAAATGATAGGAATATTCCTGATCATTTTGGTATATATATGTCCTATATAAATTATTTATATTTTATAAGTTATCTCTGTTTTGTTTTATTAAAAAAAAAACCCCCAGGCGCCACCAAAGCATCGCCCACCGGCCCACCAGTGCCTAGCCGCCACCTGAAGAGCTGGTCGAGCCGCCCATGCCCGAGCCCTCCCGAAAACCCTTCGCCCGGCCACCCGCCGCTCACCCCTCTCTCTCCTCACCGACGCCTTGACCCCACCCCTTCTTCCTCCTCGCCGACGCCACTGAGCCACGCCGCCACTCACCGATCCCGCTGATCCGGATTCGCCGATCCTCCCGATCGCCTCCTCGCCAAGGTGAGCCCCCTATAAAACACCCCCACGACCCCTTCCCCCTCGCCTCACCCGACGCCCTCCTCCCTCCTTGACGCGCATGGAGACCGAGAGCGCCGCGCCATTACTGCCGCCCGACCCACCCGGCCACCCCGAGCTCGCCGACCCCACCCCGGACTCCTCGCCCGCACTGCACCACGGAGCCTTCGCCGACGCCCACCACCAGAGTCGCCGGAACCATCGTCGGCCGAGCCGCCGCCGCCGTCGCCGACCGGTAAGTCGCCGGACCCCCTCCTCGCCGTTAGATCCGACGCGTACGGTCGAGATTAGATCCCAAGGGGTATGTTTTTTATATAAAACCGGTTCGGTCCGGTTTAGTTAGTCCGGTTTATTTTTAAGTTAGGTTTTATAATTAAATCGGCCGATTCGTTTAAAACCCTAGGCCCTTTTAGTTATATTACGCACAGGGCGTAGGTTAGGCCCATTTAGCCTTTTTTCTTTATTTTCGTTTTTCTGTTTTAGCAGAATAGTTCCAGAATTGAAAAATTCATATCTTTTATTCTGTTTAATATTTTTAGGTGATTCTTTTTTTGTTGGTTTGCAAATTTCTTATAGTTTCTGTAGAATATATAATTAGCTATGTTAAAATTATTTATAATTGCTTTAATTTAGTTTTAGTCAGAATAGTAAATCTGTCATAAAATGAGCTAGGAAAATTATTTTTATATGATTCTTTTGTCCCAACTTTGTTTTGACATTACCTAACCATAGTAATTAATTTGGGTATTTTAGGATTAATAAAAATTAGTTTCTAGCAGATTCATGTTATTCTTAATTAATTAACTAGCTACTGTTTTCCTATTATTTTAGTTAGCAAATAAATTTATTTTTCACATGTGATTGATTATTCTAGGATAGTTTCTGTCACTTTAGAGCATGAACTTTTATTTATAATAAATAAAAGTTTTATTTTATTTTCTTACTAAAATTGAATTAGGCCTAATAGGAGTTTTATAATAGCTTTTAAATTAATTCTTTTGCTCCTAGTTACTTAATGCATTATTTTCTGTTAAGATAACATAAAGCCATGCTTAGGTTATGTTAAGAAAATTTTTATTATGTAAAACTATTTTAGTTGTTGCTTGAAATAGGAAAAACTTTGAGTTGGATTTCTTCGAGATTTCCTTTGGGTTTTGATTCGTTTGTTTTGATGTGTTATGTTGCTATGCTATTGTGTTAAGTGATCATATGCTATATGCTTATGGTGATTATTGTTTGTCTCGATAGAATTTCAGGAGTGCGAAGTTTTCTACCACGAGTCCCTAGTTTTCGAAGATCATCAACAAGGCAAGTTCACTTTGACCATGCTTTCTTACCTATGTTTTATTGCATTTAGTGGCACCTTTGCAACCACCCCTCAGTAGTGTTCTTGAATCCTTGTAGTTGAGTAGTATGCATGAGGTAGGAACCCATCACCCTGTTACCAAGCCCGGGACGTTATTTATTTACATGCTACGCTATAGTAGACGGGGTTGGTATGAGTACTCGGGAGTGGTGTGAGAATGGAGGATTCTACGTCAATGACGACAACTCCATGATGGAATCTGCAAGGATTGCATCTTCAAGGCCTCAAGACTTCAAGACTCGAGACAGAATTCAATACACACTCTTCGGGTGAAGGATTTGTTGACGGGCACCTGGAGAAACCAGTGGTTGGCCTGGATGCATGGAGAAGCGCCATGACATCTTGCGGAAAGCTTCACCTAGACTCAAAGAGACGGAAGAATACTTCATGCCCGGAAGCTTACCGGTGCAAACCGCAAGTAATTATGGGCTCTGGCTTGGTTGACCTTAGTTGTGACTCTGGCTGGGGCGGTACTAGCAGATGTAGAACTACGGTAGGATGGGATGAGTATCGGCAAAGGGTCGAGGAACTCTTTGGAAAACCATGTTTGGTCATCTTGTTCTCAAACACCTCAAGTGCGAGAACGAAAAAGAGGGATCGAATCTTGCGGGTAAAGTGTACAAACCTCTGCAGAGGGTTATGACCTAATCGATTAGCCGTGTCCCGATTCACGGACAATTTGAGCATCCGGACTGGATCTATCTCGGAACTCTCAACACCGGACTGATAACTTAATTGTGGGCAACTTATGATGATTTTGGGCTATGAGACATCGGTTGGCGGAACCATGTCATGATAGAAAACTCTATAGTACAGACTTCATTTATTCCTTTGATGTAGGGAAAATAAAACCAGCTTTTACGCAAACAAAACTCAGATACTGAGGCACAAAGCCATACCGCATATAGTATAGTTTATCATCTGTTTTCTTATTGTGATCTTGCGGTACATTCAATGTACTGACCTACACGGCTGCAACGTATCATGTTGCGATATTTCCTCGACGAGTAAGAGTTACGATACAGGTTACGGTCTACACTCAACCTGCCGATGGCGTTGATGGGACTCCACACCGACTATTTGTTTCCGCTGTGACTTATGAGGTATCTATCAGTTTCGTTAATTATACATGTGATTGCACTTTGATATATACATTGATGTACTGTGTGTGCAAAGATACTTGATCCGTGGATGGCACGAAGAACACGTAGGCTTGACCGTCCGAGGTCGGGTCGCTCTGAAGATGGTATCGAGCACATGTTGATCAGAGGACGTGACCCTAGAAACCGGAAAAGCCCCTAGGACAGGATATCTCAAAAACTTTATTTACAAAAGACTCTTACTTCTCATCTTTTCTGAATTTATCAAATAGACCCTCTCACCTCAAATAGTTAGAATATACCCTTATCCTTTGATCACCCGGAGGATCAATCAAGACGCCCAAGAAGGATTTGATATCGAGAACTGATGACCCCTTCAGAGAAAAGAGGATTTCACCATGTATTAGAAGCTACAACAGTTGAAGACTCCGAAGATTTGAAGTTCCTGAAGAAATATTTGACCTTTAGAAGACCAAACCCCTGTTACACACTTACATTAGATGCGACGATGTGTGAGCTGTCATTTGTTTGATGTTTTCCGACAGCCACAAAGTAAAACTTGTTTCTTCAAAAACTATTGTTTGTATTGTGTGTATATCCCTCCCCACCTCTCTCTCATCTCACCCTAAAACCCTTGAACCCCATAGATGATGAATGAAGTTGGACTGATATTCTCTGGACCGAAGACTCAGCCGGAGGCAGAGCTATGGTTGCAAAACATGGAGAATCACTTCAGGAACAATTTGGTTTCAAGGAAGAATGAAGTATCTTACGCTCTTTAGTACTTTACAGAAAGTGCTGCAACCTGGTGGAACATGCATCAAGCCATACAAGGATTTAATGGAGCAAGAACTTGGGAGGAATTCAAGAAGACCCTATTGAGATCACGTCTCATCCGGAAGCACTATGATAACCCGAAGAAGAAACCTTGTGCCTGCAAGATTTGCGGAGAAATAGGACACACCCAGGAGGAACACAAGGATGGATGCCCTCATTGTGAGGAGAAACACCCAGCTGAGGAATGCCCAACTAGTCAGGTGACTTGCTTCCTGTGTGTAGGAAGCACCCACTACCCGGTGCAGTGTCACATTTACTCCACGGTGCAACAAACTATTCAGAAGCAGGAAGATGGAATGAAGGAAGCCCTCAAGGAAGGTCTAGAAGAACCTGTGATGAAGGAATGGGTTGAAGACCCTGATGGAAAGGGCCTCAACAGATTTTACTCCAATGCCTGCTATTCATGTGGAGAAGAAGGACATTTTCACAAGATGTGCACCAAGGAAAGAAAAGAGTATCTGGGATATTTCCCGACAGCAGAAGTGAAGTTTGACCCCCGGGAGATAGAAACTCTGATCATTACAGAGAAATCCAGGAAGAGAAAAATAAGGAAACCCGAGAACAACGCAATTTTTGCAGAGAGGACCTAAGTCATATCACTTGTTACAGGTGCAAGGATTTAGGTCATTACGCTAGTAAATGTCCAGAAAAGAAGCCAAGAATCCAAGGAGCCCGCATAATCACAAAGAAGCCCCGAGACATGTCGGAAGTCATTTGTTTTCGCTGCAAGGAGGCAGGACATTATGCTATTAAGTGTCCCGACAAGATGAAAGCTGGAGTTGAGTAGTTGGAATTTTGATATGGATAATAAGAGTAGTAGAAAGCAATTTCATTTTCATGAGCTCGATGAGTTGAGTTATGTAATAGATTACTCTGAGACTGTAATAGTTCATGACTCAATAAAGTTGTAATGTCACATGCTGAAAGGCTTTAAGGAGTTGTCATATTTTATCTTGGAAAATTAACATGGAAGAAGGTGAGTTGTGATGCATAAACAGGAAATTGGAAATTGAGTTTGAAGTTCTGTTTGGATGATATGAATGTGTGCCCCAGGAGATAAGTACCTTATTCTGAGCATCATTTCTGTTTCACAAACTGCAGATGACGACCCTTTACGAGTCTTTCCTTAAAGGTCCGGAAACAATCATGACCACGACAAGTGATCATGATTACCCAAGATCTGAAGGACATGATGAAGCATATTCACCTTGAAGGAGATCAGTCTACAAAGGCTACCCTTCATGCAAAAGGGAGTGGAACTTTGGTATGTGGAGGTACACCTCCACCATTTGAAAGGAGTTTGCCCAAAGATGATGGGGCAGTACTTTTTCATTTCACGTGTGCCACAAGCAACTTTCTTCGATGTTGTTCGTGAAGCAGCCATGGAAGCCATACGCCAGATCAGAGAAATACTTGAAGCAAGACTCCGTTATACTCAGGAATACCTAAGCGAAGTACATACAGAGATGATGGAGGTGAAGCTCAAGGCCACCACGATGAAACAGAAGATGGAAAAATTCAAGGCACATGTCGCACCATTCCAGTGGGACTGAAGAATCCTCAAAGAGGAAAAATGAATAAAGTTGGAAGTAATGTCTGACCATACCGAACCATGTGGGTGGCAGCATTTGTAATAAACTTTCGGAATTTGGATTCACGAAAAATGGTTAAGGATGTAATAAAAGATTGATATGAAAATAATGAGATTTATGGATAAGCTAGTGCATTTTTCTTTGGTGTCGTAGTACTCCGTAAAACCATAGGATCAATGAAGAAAGAAATGTGTTATTCATGACGGTCCATAGAAGGAAGCCGGACAAAATAAGTTGGAGTTGTGCTTTTGATATGATGGTATGAAGAAATAGAGTACTACTGGATTTAAAGGAGGTGTAATATGAGAGTTACTCCAAGGATGAGTTAAAGCTGCACTAGTGCTGAAGTGGGCCATAACCCACAGGCCCAGGATTTTGAGAAGGAACAGTTGTAACCTTGATAAAGGAATACACTTGGAAGAAGCAGTGATCAAATCAGCATACGCTCCGTAGGAGGTTACGCAAAAACCTGAGAGTGGTGAAGTAACGATAGATGTTTTGTTTGGCTTGCAGAAACCATGGAATTACTCGAACCCAGTTCGAGAACAAGAGAAATTCTGCAATGCTTGTGAGTATGCCCAAGTGTTAGAATACGTGATTCGATACTTACGTATGTGGTAATGATTCAAGTACGGGATGGATTGGCCCCCATACCGAAGACTTCTATCATGAACTATCATATGTTGATGGAAAATCAGAGAGCCTTGAAAACCTTTGAAGAGTGTCGACGCGATAAGCCATAAAACCATAGAATGGTAGGACGATGGAACCCTTTACAGGCAACCGTTGCCAATCGTAGGTTATACGGTGAGGTTCAACCTGACCCGTTTTCTGCAGGAGAAACCATAAATTGTAGACCACCATGAGTATTTCGATAGTTATCTAGAATGGACACGGACCTATCAGCTAAGAGGATCCAGTCTCGGACGAACCACAACTTTGACGAACCGACCCAAGATTCTGAGGAAAACTCTATGCTTCTGACAGAAGAGCTTTGGTGAAGGAGCTATTGTAGGATATGTGAAGAGACATACATTGTCGGCACTCCAGAGGGAGTATCTGAGTTTATTGGAACTATAATCTTGCTTTTAAGTGTGGTAGCACACTAGACCATTCCGACCGACGGAATCTGCTAGAAGACCCCCAACCCCTAACCTTTTCTTGCTAGCCTCTTCGAATCTCGAGGACGAGATTCATTTTAAGTGTTGTAGGTTTGTAACATCCCAAAATTCAAAATTTTGGAATGTTATATTAGATAAATAACTATGCTTGTTGTCTGATTGATGGTTTGATTGATTGAGTGAAACTGAGTGGAATTTGAAAACTTTTGAAAGTTGAATGAGAGGGAATGAAATGACTTTCCCAAACTTTTCCCTTTGCCTTTTTGGATCACAATGAATTCAAGTTCATTCCAACACCAAACCCTAGAGTGAAGATGACATGACTTCTTCCATTTGGAATGAAAAGGGTTTTGGAAAAGATTTGAATTTCATTTGGGAATATTTCAAATTCAAAAGCTTTATGCAACTCAATGATTTTCATGAGGGAAGATAAAATGACTTCTTTAATTATATGAGATATGAGTTGGAAGTTAAAAAGTATCAAATTTAAAGTCATTTTGAAAGTGCCTTGAAACCCCCTTTCAAATTTGAGTTTTGGAATTTGAATTCAAACCTTGGCAAGTGGGAATCATATCAAAAACTATGCCTGATAAATACTTGAGCAAAAGTATGAGAGGAGTAAACATGACACTCCAAAAATATCAGAGGAAAACAATGCCAAAAGTTTTGAATTCAAATTTGAGTTTTATTTGAATTTGAATAAAAATGAATTTTTATAAAGTTTGGATTTTGCCTTGGGAAAAATGTTCAAATGATAGGGAATATTCCCCTGATCATTTTGGTATATATATGTCCTATATAAATTATTTATATTTTATAAGTTATCTCTGTTTTGTTTTTATTAAAAAAGAACCCCCAGCGCGCCAGTGCCAAAGCATCGCCCACCCGCCCACCAGCGGCCTAGCCGCCACCAATGAGCCAGCCGAGCTGCCCATGCCCGAGCCCCTCGCCAAAACCCTTCGCCCGGCCACCCGCTCGCTCACCCTCTCTCTCCTCACCGACGCCTGACCCCACCCCTTCTTCCTCCTCACCCACGCCACCGAGCCAGCCCGCTCGCCGGATCCCGCGGATCCGGATTCGCCGATCCTCCCGATCGCCTCCCTCGCCAAGGTGAGCCCCCTATAACCCCCCACGACCCCCCCCCTCGCCCCTCACCCGACGCCTCCTCCTCCGCCGCGCGCTGGAGACCGAGCGCCGCCGCCGCCATCATCACCGCCGCCCGACCCACCCCTGCCACCCAGAGCTCGCCTGACCCCACCCGGACTCCTCGCTGCACCACCACGGAGCCTTCGCCGACGCCCGACCACCGGAGTCGCCGGAACCATCGCCGGCCGAGCCGCCGCCGCCGTCGCCGACCGGTAAGTCGCCGGACCCCCTCCTCGCCGTTAGATCCGACGCGTACGGTCGAGATTAGATCCCCCCCAAGGGGTATGTTTTTTATATAAAACCGGTTCGGTCCGGTTTAGTTAGTCCGGTTTATTTTTAAGTTAGGTTTTATATTTAAATCGGCCGATTCGTTTAAAACCCTAGGCCCGTTTAGTTATATTACGCACAGGGCGTAGGTTAGGCCCATTTAGCCTTTTTTCTTTATTTTCGTTTTTCTGTTTTAGCAGAATAGTTCCAGAATTGAAAAATTCATATCTTTTATTCTGTTTAATATTTTTAGGTGATTCTTTTTTGTTGGTTTGAAAATTTCTTATAGTTTCTGTAAAAAATATAATTAGTTATGTTAAAATTATTTATAATTGCTTTAATTTAGTTTTAGTCAGAATAGTAAATATGTCATAAAATGAGCTAGGAAAATTATTTTTATATGATTCTTTTGTCCCAACTTTGTTTTGACATTACCTAACCATAGGAATTAATTTGGGTATTTTAGGATTAATAAAAAAATTAGTTTCTAGCAGATTCATGTTATTCTTAATTAATTAACTAGCTACTGTTTTCCTATTATTTTAGTTAGCAAATAAATTTATTTTTCACATGTGATTAATTATTCTAGGATAGTTTCTGTCACTTTAGAGCATGAACTTTTATTTATAATAAATAAAAGTTTTATTTTATTTTTCTTACTAAAAATTGAATTAGGCCTAATAGGAGTTTTATAATAGCTTTTAAATTAATTCTTTTTGCTCCTAGTTACTTAATGCATTATTTTCTGTTAAGATAACATAAAGCCATGCTTAGGTTATGTTAAGAAAATTTTTATTATGTAAAACTATTTTAGTTGTTGCTTGAAATAGGAAAAACTTTGAGTTGGATTTCTTCGAGTTTTCCTTTGGGTTTTGATTCGTTTGTTTTGATGTGTTATGTTGCTATGCTATTGTGTTAAGTGATCATATGCTATATGCTTATGGTGATTATTGTTTGTCTCGGTAGAATTTCAGGAGTGCGAAGTTTGCTACCACGAGTCCCTAGTTTTCGAAGATCATCAACAAGGCAAGTTCACTTTGACCATGCTTTCTTACCTATGTTTTATTGCATTTAGTGGCACCTTTGCAACCACCCCTCAGTAGTGTTATTGAATCTTTGTAGTTGAGTAGTATGCATGAGGTAGGAACCCATCACCCTGTTACCAAACCTGGGACGTTATTTATTTTAATGCTACGCTATAGTAGACGGGGTTGGTATGAGTACTCGGGAGTGGTGTGAGAATGGAGGATTCTCGTCAATGACGACAACTCCATGATGGAATCTGCAAGGACTGCATCTTCAAGGCCTCAAGACTTCAAGACTCGAGACAGAATTCAATACACACTCACTGGGTGAAGGATTTGTTGACGGGCACCTGGAGAAACCAAAGTGGTTGGCGGGATGCATGGAGAAGCGCCATGACATCTTGCGGAAATCTTCACCCAGACTCAAAGAGACGGAAGAATACTTCATGCCCGAAGCTTACCCGCAACCGCAAGTCATTATGGGCTCGCTTGGTTGACCTTAGTTGTGACTCTGGCTGGGACGGTACTAGCAGATGTAGAACTACGGTAGGATGGGATGAGTACGGACAAAGGTCGAGGAACTCTTTGGAAAACCATGTTTCGGTCATCTTGTTCTCAAACACCCTGAAGTGCGAGAACGAAAAAAGAGGGATCGAATCTTGCGGGTAAAGTGTACAAACCTCTGCAGAGGGTTATAACCTAATCGATTAGCCGTGTCCCGATTACGGACAATTTGAGCATCTGGACTGGATCTATCTCTAACTCTCAACACCGGATGATAACTTAATTGTGGGCAACTTATGATGATTTTGGGCTATGAGACATCGGTTGGCGGAACCATGTCATGATAGAAAACTCTATAGTACAGACTTCATTTATTCCTTTGATGTAGGGAAAATAAAACCAGCTTTTACGCAAACAAAACTCAGATACAGAGGCACAAAGCCATACTGCATATAGTATAGTTTATCATCTGTTTTCTCTTATTGTGATCTTGCGGTACATTCAATGTAATGACCTACACGGCTGCAACGTATCATGTTGCGTATATTTCCTCGACGATTAAGAGTTACGATACGAGGTTACGGTCTACACTCAACCTGCCGATGGCGTTGATGGGACTCCGCACCCGACTATTTGTTTCACTGTGACTTATGAGGTATCTATCAGTTTTACGTTAATTATACATGTGATTGCACTTTGATATATACATTGATGTACTGTGTGTGCCAGCATACTGATCCAGGGATGGCACAGCAACACAGAGGCTTGACCATCTGAGGTCGGGTCGCTACACACCCCAAGAATGGATTATGTATTTTTATGGTGCCTTTTCCCTGCAAGGTGCAGGAGCTGGCGTGCTTCTTGTCGCCCCCTCCGGGGAGCACTTGAAATACGTCCTCCAAACGCATTTTGCTCGGGAAGAGGCAACCAACAATACAGCTGAGTATGAAGGACTCCTTGCCGGGCTGTGAATTGCAGCTGAATTGGGAATCAAGAAGCTGATCATTCAAGGAGATTCACAGCTTGTGGTGAGACAAGTCAATAAGGATTACCAAAGTCCATTTATGGAAGCATACGTCAAGGAAGTGAGGAGATTGGAGGAGCACTTTGACGGATTGCAAACAGAGCATGTACCCTCTATGGAAAACAGCATACCTGATCATCTGTCAAAGTGAGCTACGCAGAAGCTTCCCGTGGAACCAGGGACTTTTGTTCTCCATCTCATTCAGCCATCCGTATCCCTAGCAATAATGGCCCGGAAGAGGAAAAAGTTGGACTACGGTAAGCCTCCCCCGGTAGAGCCGTCTGCTCATGGCAAAGACCCTGCCGGAAACAACTCCTCACAGCCTGCCAGACCACCCCCTCCACTCGGGTCCACGAACCCTGCGAACGAGGCTGGTGCTCCCGCGTAGAGGTGCCGCTAGTCCTTGTTGCCGAGCCCCAGGTTCCAACTTGGGCAAGGCACATCGTCCACTTCCTCCAAACCAGAGAGCTTCCCGGTGACCAAGATGAAGCTGAAAAATTAGCCCGGAGGGCCAGTATGTATCTGTTTGTCGATGACACTCTATGTAGAAGGAGGCCCAATGGTGTGAAATTGAAGTGTGTCTGTCGGGAAGAAGGAAAGGAACTGCTGGCTGAGATTCACAGAGGAATGTGCGGCTCCCATATTGGATCAAGGGCATTAGTTGGGAAAGCATTCCGGCAAGGATTCTATTGGCCCACAGCCTTCCAAGATGCGGTCGAGCTAGTCACGACATGTGAAGCCTGCCAGTTCCATTCCAAGAAAAGACACCTGCCTGCCCAACTTCTTCAAACAATCCCTCTATCATGGCCATTTTCAGTCTGGGGGCTGGATATCCTCGGCTCCTTCCCCCGACCGATCGGGGGCTTTGAATTCTTGTTCGTTGCCATCGACAAGTTTACAAAGTGGCCGGAAGTGACTGCCATGAGAAAGGTGACTTCTCAGTCAACTATCAAGTTCTTGAAAGAACTGGTGTGTCGTTTTGGAGTTCCGGCAAGGATCATCACCGACAACGGCACCAGTTCACGAGTCGTGCCTTCATGCAATATGTTCATGCCCTCGGGTGCAAGATCTCACTCGCCTCTGTGGCACACCCCTGGAGCAATGAACAAGCTGAGAGGGCGAATGCTGAAGTGCTGCATGGACCCAAGACGAGAACTTTTGATGCGCTGTAGAAGCACGGTAGGCGGTGGATCGAGGAGCAGTCGGTAGTTCTCTGGTCTCTCAGAACAACACCAAACCGAGCTACCGGGCAAACTCCCTTCTCCCTGGTCTACGGGGCAGAAGCAGTTATCCCCATGGAACTCATTTATAGGTCACCTCGAGTGCTTGCCTATGATGAAGTAGCACAAGATCAGCACTAGCGTGACGACACTGTGCTACTCGAGGAGAACCGTCTCCGGGCTGCTATGCGTGATGCACGCTAGCAGCAAGCCCTGCGTCGCTATCAAAGCCGCAGGGTTCATGCCCGGTGTTTTGAGGACGGTGACCTTGTCCAGGCGCGCTTAGTCCGCCAAGGGTACACACAAGTTGTCACCGAAGTGGGAAGGCCCTTACTGGGTAGTACGAGTCACCAGACCTGGCGCAGTCCGTCTGGAGACCGGAGATGGCACTCAGTTGCGAAACTCATGGAATATTGAGCATCTCCGCAAGTTCTACCCATAAGGTGTGGCTGTCGGGCCCTGCCCGGCAGCCACCCTTTTGTACAGGCCTTGCCTCAGCTGCATGTAACCCCTTGTAGAAAGCCGGGGCAATGACCCCGTGTAACAGAAAATAAAGAAGCGTTGTGGGGGGGGGGGGGGCGACCAAGATTGCATGCATGCATGAGCACACCAAGATCACTGCATAAGCATTTCATGAGAATTTGCATATGCATATAGATAGGATCGCATCTTGCATTCATTCTCATCTGCATTAAGCTGCAGGTTCCTGCCATGAACTTGGCTTCGACAAGGAGTTGAGAAAATTGCTCGGCACGGGGATCCCCGGCAAGCTAAACAGATAAGTTTTACCTCCTGTTCGTTAATGTTCTGTAAGGCTACAACTTGAGCATGAGAAAGCCTCGCCACTCTCTTGAGACTTAGGTGCTCCCATCCATGACTCGAACATTGCTTCGGTCAGAATGGTCGCAGTAGCCTTTGGAAAAAATAAGTTGGCGTGGGATTGGCCCCTCTGTCTATTCCCCGGCAGACGCAGCTCTATGGCAGACAAAGAGGGCGCCGACAGGACAGCCTACCGGGGAAAACTCGTTTATTTACATTAAAGAGGCATCTCACCTCTGCATGGACATACACATGCACGAGTTCCCGACAAGGTTCATCTTTTTCATTAATATGCCGATACAAGTACAAGCATTACAGAACACAAACACGGACTCGAGTGATTACACTATTTGAATTTAAATTTGGCAACTGGTTATAGGTTTAAGATTGAAAAAATATAAGTGCCCCGTGATCCCCTCTTTTTGTTTTCCCTCTTTCAGGCACTGCAGCGGAAGGAGGAAAAGACGAGAAAAGGAGCACCCAAGCAAGAGCCCATCTGTCAGTGTACAAAAGTAGGGGCTCTCCTTTTGACCCCTTTACTTGTGCAAGGGCAGTCAGAGCCGCGCGCCGTGGCCGCACTTAGCATGGTAGAGGAGGGAAGCCGGAGAGAAGCCGAAGCACAAGACAACCGAGGCAACACCAAGACCAGAAACACAAAGAGCAAAGGGGCAAAGTGGACCCCCCTGCAAGACCCTTGCCGGGATGACCTCCGCGGCCCCGGCAAGAGCTTTTCCGGGGCAACTTGCCCAACGCCAGCAGAGCGAGCCACCCATGAGCCCAAAGGTTCCAAACACCGTCAACAACTACATTGGAACCAGGGCTCGGGAGGCACCTCTGTGGTGGCATGCAGATCTTTGTCAAGATCATAAATACACAGGATCAGACGAGGACCAGAAGACGGCGACCCTCGGCGGGACCCTAGCCGAGGAAATCCACAAGACCCTTGGAAAGCGCCTTGCCGAGGACGACTGCAACGCCACGGCAAGACCCTTGCCGGGCCCCCGACAAGACCCTTGCCGAGGGCATCAGCGGGGCCACAGCCAGGCCACGCCTGCCAAGACTCCACCGCCGTCCCCAAGCAGCTGTTAGCTCAACCAGTTGGGCAGGCACCTGCGTGGCGACGGGCGGCCTCTACACCGACTCAGCAAGCACCTGCATGGAGGCATGTGACCCTTTGTGGAGGCTCACCACCGCGCCAGCCCAGCAGCCAGCCAACGTGGCGCAACAACGCCTTGTCAGCTCGGACGCGCATCAGAACCGGGCGAGGCGGCGGCAGCTGGGACGTGCTTCCTTGCCGTCCCTGATAAAGTGAGAGGGGCACGTCGGCAGCGCATTAAATGCGTTTGTCCGACGGTACCAGAAGATAGGATTATCGACTGTAGACCTTTCCACCTCCTGTGTGCCACTGTGGCAACCCATTTTCCTATAAAAGGAGGCCTGAGGCGACCAGGAGAAGGATTAGGATCTTTTGGGCAAGTTACACCCGTAGCTAGCCCAAGAACACAAGAACACTCAATTACATCCACCAAAGCAGGACTAGGGCATTACGCATCTTCGCGGCCTGAACCTGGGTAAACGATCCGCGTGCTTCCTGTCAGACCCGCTCTTTGCACAACCCCGCGCCCGCCAATCGTAGAAGGAAACCCAGTGATTCCATAGGTGTCGTTTCCCCCGACACCAGCCCGGTCCCGTCAGGGCCCGTTGGGCACGGCCTGACAAGACCGGGAGTGGCGAGGCTACGAAGGAATAGTGTGGGGACGGGGCGGCGCCTTCTGGTCGCCACCTCTAGAGCCGGTAAGAAGCCCCGGCTTGAGCGCCGGTGGAGTCACGCACCAAAGCTCAGCCCGAAGACTGCTGGAGGGGAGGTGAAGGTGCCAAGAGAACATCCCTCCCTGGCTATCACCCTAGGAGGCTGGTGATGATGATGCCGGGGGAAGGGGAGGAGCGGGAAGACGAGGCGACAGGTCGCCGGTCGGAGGCGAAGACATCTATGCCATCTTACTCTGACTTGACCTCCTGCCACCCGCCTTCTCCATCTTCCCTCACTTTCTCCTCACCACCGCTGCTCCCGAGAAGCGCAAAGACACTAGTCTAGCGCTCTCCCCAGGAAAACGGCGAACGGCCAAAACGGCCAGGGGGCTCGGGGCACGCCGCTCCCCTCCTTGGCGAGCAAGAAGGCGCGCCTCTCATCGAAATCAGCCCCAAGACCTCTGAGAGGGGCAGTGCTCGGATTACCAATGATCTCCAGCCCCACCTCCCAGCCGAGCTTCAAAGGAGTCAAGAAGTTCGCCACAGCAAGGACCAGGCTCACTCCCCGAGCGTCAGCACCAGTTTGTGGCGACATTGGCCCCAACCAGGAGCCCGGGGGCTGGCCCCAGGCTCTTCTCTCCAGCATGACCAGCAGAAGCAGAAGACAAAGGAAGAAGAGTGTGAGGTTGAATGACTCCGCCCTCCCTCCGCCCCTCCTTTTATAGGCTGGGCGGGGAGGGGGGCTGCTCCATCAACGGGCGGCCACCATCCTCCTCCACCAATTCAAGACGATCGGGCCCTCACCTTGATGCTCTCCCGCACCACACGCCTCCGTTACCTACCCCGCGCGATGCATGCAACATACGTGGCCAAGGATAAGGGCACGGTGGGAAGAGTGAATTGGAAGTTTCTACCCCGTACGTTAAAGTCATTCACGGGCCATTACTGGAGTGGCCCCACCACTATTGGCTCTACACAACGCATGGGGAAACCGGAAACTGGCCCGGAATCAAGGCTAGTGAAGAAGCAAAGGAGACCGTAAGAGACCAGCCTCTTCAGCAGCCCTGCCTATGCACTTATTTGGCCCTACCCCGACAATGCTCGGCAGCGCGTTCGGGGCAGACCCAGGGGCTTCTGTCGGTGCAACAAACCCTGGGTCAGTTGCCCAGACTGTGCACAAGCACCAGAACAAGATTGAAGCACCAACCCAAGCCAGAATACAAGGAACCAAGAGATTCGAAGGACCAACATGCAGAATAGAGGGACCAAGACCAAACCAGAGAAGCAGGATATCGCCAAGAGAAAGGCCTCCTTTGCCGGGCAGGCAAGCCCGGCCAGGGGCGATGCCACCCCCAGAAGCAAGCGACCAAAGCGCCCCAGAAGGGCCTGTCGGGGCTCAAGGAGGCAAAACCACCTCACCAACCACTCAACCATCACCCACGTCGTCGATCAGTGCGGTGTCAAGCCGCAAAGTTACTGAGTGGCAGTCATTCGCCACATGGCTGCCTCTCCTTACAGGGAAAACCCAC
Source organism: Aegilops longissima (assembly GCA_021605205.1). Lineage (NCBI taxonomy): Eukaryota > Viridiplantae > Streptophyta > Magnoliopsida > Poales > Poaceae > Aegilops > Aegilops longissima. The sequence goes on from CM038682.1 coordinate 405,553,030, forward strand.
AGATGACACCCGTCCAGCAACGTGTCAAGAGGACAGGTGCGGAGCTGGCAAGATAGCCCGACAAGTCTTGCCGGGCAACCAGTGATGTGACACTAAGAGGTGCATTTAATGCGCCCTGTCAGCCCGTAGAGTTAGGTATGAAAGCACTGTTGGCTATCATATCAGTGCATAATGACTACTTTGCCATTATGGTAACCCCTTGATCTATAAAAGGAGGCCCATGGCAACCGTAGAAAGGGTTAGAAGGTTGGATAACTCACACCCCATACACGCATAGTCGCTGCTGCCCCAAGGCAACCTCTGCCGGGCAAGTGTACTACGCTCCACCACTACCTTTTCCACCATCAATCCACCAAAGTGGGAGTAGGATTTTACGCCTCGCGGCGGCCCGAACCTGGGTAAATTGCTTGTGTGATCCCTGCCATGCTGCCCCACGCTCATCTGCTCTTTGTGTAATGCGTTGCCCCCCTATCGAACCAGCAAGGGGCCTCCTGGTCCCATAGGTGGCCCTGGTTTCCCGCGACACAAGTCATCTAAAAGGATGGAACAAAACTTGGTTTTATTGCAAGAACACCGCCCCTGTGAATAAAAACCCCTTGTCGGGTTACAGGCTTGACCGGCTTGACACAATAGTTGCTTTCCCAGGTAGGCCGTCAGATGAGGAACAAGAAGAAGTTGCACCTATCTATCCAAGGCTGCGAGCTTTAAGAGCCAACGGGCTCACCGGGGTGGACTTGACCCAGTGTTGGATAAGTTGGCACATCCAGCCCCTAAGTCGAAGGGGTGACTTAATGTGTAAGTACACCGGCGCGTGAGTTGATGTGCAACATTTCATCCAGGTCGACTTATTTGCTGATGAAATAAAAAAAGCCACAAAGGGGCTGCTAGGAGATCCTCAATACAAATGCAATCAGACCGGTCTTGCTCCCTTTTCTCAAACCAACCTGTGCCACCAGTGAGTCTATATTTTACTTATCTTTATCCTACTTATTTTTTCATTGTTATACTTAATTCTTGGCTCATTATATTCGTAGGCAAATGATAAGTTGTGGAAAAAGAAGATTAAGAAATAGGATGCTCCCCCACCTGAACCGGTGGACGAGCCGGATGTTGATGAAATAGGTGCCCCTGAGCCGGGCATTGATGAGTCGGTTGCCTTTTTATTGAGCGTGCTGACGCTTCCACTTCTCAGGGTCACATCGAAGGTAGTCAAGCCGGCAATGCTAAGGTAATTTCCGTATCCTCCGGCTTGGGAACTTTTGTCCCCAAGAGATCAAGAAGAGCCGTCAGGAAGGTACCATTTTCTCATCCACACGATTACTTAGACCCAAACTTTCTTTCGAAGATGTCACAGAAAACTGGCAAGTGCAAGCTTCAGAGTCATTCTGGTGAGTTGTCCGTCGGCTTACCGGATGAGTCGGCCACTCGAAATGATGGAACGAGGTGCCTCGTAGTCCAACCCTATCTCTTCCACGAGTCTGACTCGTTAGGCAACCACTTAAACCATCTGATTCAAATTATTATGAGTCGCCACCGTCATCTGGGATTCATCCGCCACCCAACTGCCAGCTTTCACCATTAAGCACGGGTGAGTACTTTAGAATATTGTCCTTGCTTATTGTAACATCTTTACTAGCTGAAGAATTGCTTATATTGGTATTAGGGCCAAGTTCGTCGCCAGTAAGAAAGTTGGCGAGTCATCCTCTATTCCTGCCAGTTCTGGGACTCAAGAACTGCCGCTAGACAAACTGGACAATCACGCCGAGCGTACGGGCGAAGATAACCCGGATCATGAGACAGAAGCAGTCCATGAGCCGGTAGTTAATAACAAGCCACCATGGGGTGAAGAGATAAACATCATAGATGAGCAGGCCAGGCTAGACGAGCGGGTCGATGATATCCACCCGCCAAGTCCTGCTCATGCTCCTAGCCCTCGTCCAGAAGCTGAAGATGTTAATGAGATGATGGTTGATATGGAGGTGACCATCACTGGGGAAGGGCAACGTGCTCCTGATATCTCGGGTACTTTGACCAAGAATGTGTCCAAAGATGAGTTGGTCCCACTAGACAAGGGGAAGACCAAGCTAGAGCTCCCCAACTTAGAAACCTGAGTGTTGAAGAATTGCACCAGAGGTCCTTGACCCGGCTGTCTGAGAGCCGGGATGATGAGATAGGCATGATTAACATGCTGAGGAAAAAATATGAGGTATGACATGATCCCTTTTCCCAATACTATATATATACTTATGTAGCCCCCAAGTCTTAGACATAGGACAGCATGAATATGTTTGATACTTGTATAGAATTTTGACAAGCCTGTTGTAGCCCCCATGGGTCGGGTTGTTATGAAAACTAGTTGACCCATTGCGCCAAATGGCGTAGAGACCCACTAAAACCATGTTGTCGATGAAAATAATTTAATTGTGCAAGAACCTATTCAATATTGATAGTAGAAAGCTCATGTGTTAAACCATGCTATATTGAAAATATGGTTATCATGCTGTGAAATTCAGGTTTGAAAAAAAATGTATTACATGTTATTAGTTGAAAATATGGTTATCATGATGAGAAATCTAAGTTTGAAAAAAAAAACATATTCAAAAGAAAATCCATGGTTTAGTTGTGAGCAAGCACATATGGCAGAGACCCGCTAAAGCCATGTTCGTGATGAAAAAATTATCCATGGTTCAATCACCTTTAATAGGACACATGGTGGATTGTTATCCATGGTTCAATCACCTTTAATAGGACAAATGGTGGATTGTTGTCTATAATGAGATGTATACACATTTTAATTTTATAGCACAAATATTTGCTACCATGAGACCCATTTGAAATCATGTTCACATTGAAAATATTGGTATTTTCCAGTAACTTCGTGTTCGAGCAAAACATACATAGGGTTTTGTTTAAAAATATATGTGCCTTTAAAATCATGAGTGCTTTGGCCCATACACATAGTAGAATACAAAGAGGCCTGGGGACTACATATCAACTCCTATATTGTTCTTAAAACAAAACAAAAAAACCTGAAAAAATAAAATGATCGGGTTTAAAGCACGAAAGAGAAGGTACCACTACATTTCTTAGAGTCACGAATTGCTGGTACAAATTATGTGCAAATGCAAGATGCCTAAATACATTATATAGGGAATGACTTGCTTCAGAAACTGAATGTCAATAGTGGCGCCATGAAAAGGAGAGTGAAAGAATCCAAAGAAAATACTGCCTTCCAGAGTTAATCTTTCTCCAAGTGAAAAGAACCAGCATGCATTGTCACCTAAAGAAAAACAGGATCCACTTTGTAGAAAAGAATTCATACCATGTGAAAGAATCTAAGAGTTGACGCTATGGTTGGTGGACCTTCCATAACAGAGAGACTTGCCATGGGTATTGCTTACTGCATTATGCAGTTTCAACATAAAAGATAACCAAGAAGGCATTAGTACGGAGTTAAAACTAGAAAATAAATGTTACTTGCTCGATTCATGTGATTCAACATGACCAAAAAATGTTATCTAGCAGACGGAAGCATCTCAGAGGAAAACATATGGTAATGAATCGAACAGGCTTACATTGTCGATGCCCTAGAGAAATAATGATTGGACATAATCATATCATACATCGCTTGTAAGAAGAGAATGCTTCTCCGATAAGGACCTCTTTCTTGAAAGTCTCAAGATGCCACAAGACACAATACCTAGTTTTGTTCTGATTCTAAACATCCTTTGCAATCAGAGAGTAGCTGCAACACCGGTGTTAAACATGTTGCTACCACGTCCCTGTCGAGTCGGCGACATTCAGGTTTAATCAATAATTCATCTACAAGATACAACACTGTTAACAAATAAGAAATATAAATGGCCATATTACATTGCGCCATCCGAGGAATAATAATGGCTTTGAGCTAGCTCGGAAATGGCACCAGTAACACAAGATGGCATCAAGATATCGCACCCTTCTCCAAAGAATCCATTATCGAGAGTGTAGCAATGTAGTGTATCGCACCTTCTCAAGCAACTTTGTCAGTGTAACGATAATATGAAAGGAAAGTACTTGAGCATTTAACAACATCTAGAAGAAGTTTAACTGATGTACATCCAACTATGCTTATTTGGAGAATGACATTAGTGTAATAATTTTTCCTTTTAAATGGTGCGATACACTAAAAGCAATCTATTCATGTGTAACTGATGTACACTACACTTGAGCTGTCAACAACTAACCCAAGACTATACTTGTTGGAGAATGGCAACTCTCATTTTAAATCTAAAATAGTATGAAAGGGAAATGCTTAAGTATTTGACAACAGCTAGAAGGAGAAAAATAAATAAATAAATTCATTAGTACCGGAGCAACCATTCAGGAATTAATAGAACTACCCTAGATATCCGATTTGAACCCCACATAAGATTAGCGTGGATTTTATGAAATGTTACCGTAGGCACGATGGTCTAAACTTGACACCCTCTAAATATAACATTAGCGAGACCTCCTGTGAGAATTGTACTCCAACCATCATGGGAAGGCAATGAAGAATTTAGTACAGAAGATTAAATGTAGCCTCCTACAAAATGTTTTCTAGTAGTGATGATATATGTTGTACAACTTTGAAATAATTTCATTTGATTCACCTCTTATACATCTTTCGAATATCTTTATCTTGAAATCAAATATGAACTATGCTGATTCATTTTTATGAATTAATATAGAAATACATACATAGGTTAGAGGAAACGCGAGATTATTTATGAATCATTAACATGTTTCCAGAATCAGTATTCATGCAAATATTGTCCCTGATTTTTTTCTTTGTATATTGACTGCTCATCTCTTCTTCTGGGACGATGTCACTTGATATACTTCATCATGATATTTAGCAGTGAAGAGCAGCAAGCAGCACTTATTTCTCGTGGTAGTTTTCATATTTTTGATAGAGGAGAAACAGGACAGAGGAGAGCCGAGTAGAGGAGGGGCCATGGGAGGACCCCTAAATTAGGGGAAAAGATGCTAGATCAATCTGACCTCCTTAGTGAGGAGGGGAAGAAGGAGGAGGATCTCGTAATCCAGTTGGCCTGAAAACTATGTAGTGCACACATTTACCAACATATTTGTTGGAAATACACGTGCCTAAAAGAGGGCAGATTCAAAAGTGGAAGTTGTACGACATAGTAAGCAGTAAACACATAAACAAAGCAAGCATTTAAGCACACTTATTCACACCTTGCCTGATTCAGTGCTATACCGGTTGTCACGAAAGCATTCAAACTGACTCGATGACCCTATACACTGCATCTATCATTAAGTAGAGGAGAAGATCGTAAAGAAACAAAATAAAGGCATTCACCTGCATCATATTCCGCCTTGTATTGATATGAATATGAAAGCCTTCAATAATTAAAGAATTCATAGTTGAGGGAATCTGATATTAAGTTCGCTAGTTCTTGTCTGTCCCCATATGCATCACCATCTATACACATCGAAGGTCACTCTGGTAGTCATCATGGTAAAGAGGTTACCTTGAACCTTAGCAAAGCAGCAGTAATTGACGGCTCGAGCAAGCACCAGATCATCTTGACAACTTTACCTGCAGCCACACCTTGCAACAAAGAGAATACAAACATTAAAACAGGAGAACATGTTATGAAGAAGACCTCACAAGGCTGCCAATAACGGACTCCTGATATGATCACTCAGTTACTATCATCTTATATATGAAAATGAGATATTATGACACAGTGGCAGGAGCAAGTGGTAGTGGATCAAGCTTCGAGTTCAGGCACTTACATTGCAATAATCTGACTTCCTCCTTTTAATTGTGATCAAACATACTTAAGGGAGTGTCTGTTCGAAAACCAATGAACAAGCCTAAACATGAATGGTTCCAATAGACTTGATAACTCATTCAGGCTTAAGTGACCTTGAAGCGATGCTATCTGGTGCCATGATCGCCACACCAAGAACTCGCAGGAGATATGGAGGAGCATGTCACAACAATGCCCTTGCAGATAACTCACGACACCTTCACGCCAATGCCTCCAACCTGCATATGAGGATTTTCTAATTAGGAACTATATGGTAAAGAAACAAATTTATCTATTCTAACTGAGTCTCAAAAGTGATCAAATTGAACCATATTCAAAATCCATAAAAAATAACCAAACCGGAACAGGTCCAAAAACTATAGCTCTAATAAAAGGATGTCTTCAACCACAATAGCCAAGAAAGTAAACAAATTCTTGTGGATTAACTTGGTGACTTAGACAAACATGAGATCCGGAAACAATACACTGGAATAAAGTGGCCATTCTCACAATGTCCATGGAACTGAAACCACCATGAGTACCATTGTTGAAATTACGACAAATCTCATTATTCCAAAGTAGAGTCAGTGCACTTCTTCTTAGCAAAAGTTAAATAGGTCTAAATAATCAGTAATATAACACACCATATGTTGAGTGAAATCCGTCTTTTGGGTTGAGCAATTAAATAACTACAAAGATCTTGCAAAATCACAACATAACAAGAATCTGAAGCTTTGTTGAGTCCTTTTTTCTATAAAACATAAAGCTTGATGCCAGTAACCTTACCTACGCCCAATCATAAATCAAATGGTGATTTCCTTCTCCTTTTCCATTTTTGACATTGACCAACTCAGTTATCCCAAAAAGTTCCTAAGCCTTGAGGTACCCTTGGCTTCCTTCCATCTTCACCGGCTGGTACTGGACAAGGGGATTCCATCCCGCTACCGCTAGCCTACAGACCGTCCCTGCTCCTGAAGAGTAAGAACTAGCAGCAGGAAGAACAGACTGAAAATAGAGTCAGATGGGAAGAGTCATTTCACCTTAGCGTTGAAGGCAAAAATTCGTGGAAAGAGGTCAGTGGCGAGAAATCCATGGCGGCATCGTTGACGTAGGACAGCGGTGGCATGGGGAAAGGCGGATCCAGCGCCCCAACCATACATGGCGTCCCCTGCATCGACCTCCTCCCCTCTGCTCTGGCGATGACCAGCCCCCGTGCGGGCTGTGCTCCTCCAGCGATCCCAAACTCCTTCTGGCCTCACGCCTCCACACCCCCTCTCTGCGCCCCCGGGGAGGCCCCCTGCATGGATCCAAGGCTTCCCCCGGCGGCACGCCATGGTGGTTCCCCGATTACCGTGGAGACATCCTCACGCGGCTTCCTCACGACCTAGGAAGATGAGCACCTCGGGCAGCAAGGGATGGGGGGTGAACTGGGGAAACAGTGGAGAAGGTCGGGGCGGAAGGAAACTGGCCACCTGCACGGACGGAGTCGGTGGACGGAGGAGCCGTAGCGGCGGCGGCGGCTGATGAGGAGGTCGGATGGAGGAGGGGTAGCGACCGCTGGATCGTAGGAAAGGGGCTAGGGTTTGTGGCGGCTGAGGAGGGAGAGAGATCGAAGAGGGAGGGAGGGTTGTGGCGTGCGGGGCGATGGGATTGGACCAAGGTGCTTTCGAGGGCATGGCTACCCACGCTCGCGCAAATGGCACGACGCGCACGCGGCGTGCGGGGAGAGGGCACGCCCGCACCTCGAAACAGCTTACCCAGCCAACAGGCACGGGACAAGAGCCCACCCGTCATTGGCCATGTGAAGTTACCACACGGTCAAAACCAGCAGCGAGAGCAACGAGCATCTAACGGCCCAAACAAAGTCAAAGACCAGATTGACCATGATCTAACGGCCAACGAAGGCTGAAATCGGGGGAGCCTCCTGGAGGTGAGTTGGCTAGCCTCTTTTTTGTTTTAAATAACAAGTCGGTTCATTGTAAATATGTCATGTAGGTTGAAAAGAGTGACATGTAGCCCCCAAGGGCTGACTCATCTCTTTGAGAGAGCCGGGTCTTCAAAATGTTGACTGCAGCTAATGGTCTGAAGAAAAACACCGTGTAGCCCCCAAGGGTCGGCTCATCTCCATGAGACGAGTCAGGTCTTGTCTTTATATTCTTGTTTTGAAAAACGACATGCATTAGCCCCCAAGTGCCATGTAGGTTGCTGATAACCCACAAGTATAGGGGATCGCAACAGCTTTCGAGGGTAGAGTATTCAACCCAAATTTATTGATTCGACACAAGGGGAGCCAAAGAATATTCTTGAGTATTAGCAGTTGAGTTGTCAATTCAACCGCACCTGGATAACTTAGTATTTGCAGCAAAGTGTTTAGTAGCAAAAGTGGTATGATAATAATAGTAACGGTAGCAAAAGCAAAGATAAATTTTTTTGGGTTTTTGTAGTAGTTGTAACGGTAGCAACGGAAAAGTAAATAAGCAAAGAACAATATGTGAAAAGCTCGTAGGCAATGGATCAGTGATGGATAATTATGCCGGATGCGATTCCTCATGCAATAGCTATAACATAGGGTGATATAGAAGTAGCTCCAATTCATCAATGTAATGTAGGCATGTATTCCGTAAATAGTCATACGTGCTTATGGAAAAGAACTTGTATGACATCTTTTGTCCTACCCTCCCGTTGAAGCGGGGTCCTAGCGGAAACTAAGGGATATTAAGGCCTCCTTTTAATAGAGAACCGGACCAAAGCATTAACACATAGTGAATACATGAACTCCTCAAACTACGGTCATCACCGAGAAGTATCCTGATTATTGTCACTTCAGGGTTGTCGGATCATAACACATAATAGGTGACTATAGACTTGCAAGATAGGACCAAGAACACACATATATTCATGAAAACATAATAGGTTCAGATCTGAAATCATGGCACTCGGGCCCTAGTGACAAGCATTAAGCATAGCAAAGTCATAGCAACATCAATCTCAGAACATAGTGGATACTAGGGATCAAACCCTAACAAAACTAACTTGATTACATGGTAAATCTCATCCAACCCATCACCGTCCAGCAAGCATACGATGGAATTACTCACGCACGGCGGTGAGCATCATAAAATTTGTGATGGAGGATGGTTGATGATGACGACAGCGACGAATCCCCCTCTCTGGAGCCCCGAACGGACTCCAGATCAGCCCTCTCGAGAGAGATTAGGGCTTGGCGGCGGCTCCGTGTCGTGAAACGCGATGAAACTTTCTCTCTGTAGTTTTTCTCCCCGAGACGGAATATATGGAGTTGGAGTTGAGGTCAGAGGAGGTCCAGGGGGCCCACGAGATAGGGGGGCGCGCCCTAGGGGGGGCGCGCCCCCCTGTCTCGTGGACAGGCCCTGGGCCCCCTGGTATATTTCTTTCGCCCAATAATTCTTATAAATTCCAAAAAGTGCCTCCGTGGATTTCCAGGATATTCCGAGAACTTTTCTTTTCTACACATAAAACAACATCATGGTAGTTCTGCTGAAAACAGCGTCAGTCCAGGTTAGTTTCATTCAAATCATGCAAGTTAGAGTCCAAAGCAAGGGTAAAAGTGTTTGGAAAAGTAGATACGTTGGAGACGTATCAACTCCCCCAAGCTTAAACCTTTTCTTGTCCTCAAGCAATTCAGTTGATAGACTAAAAGTGATAAAGAAAAACTTTTACAAACTCTATTTTCTCTTGTTGTTGTAAACATGAAAAGCTAGCATTCAAGTTTCAGCAAGTATTATGAACTAACCATACTAACAATAACACGTAGGTCTCAGAATTACTCATATCAATAACATAATCAGCTAGCGAGCCATAATAATAAAACTCGAATGACAACACTTTCTCAAAATAATCATAACATGATATAACAAAATGCTATCTCGCTAGCCCTTTCTAAGACCGCAAAACATAAATGCAGAGCACCTTTAAAGATCAAGGACTGACTAAATATTGTAATTCATGGTAAAAGAGATCCAGTCAAGTCATACCCAATATAAACCAATAGTAATCAATGCAAATGACAGTGTGCTCTCCAGCGGGTGCTTTTTAATAAGAAGGGTGATGACTCAACATAAAAGTAATAGATAGGCCCTTCGCAGAGGGAAGCAGGGATTTCTAGAGGTGCCAGAGCTCAATTTTAAAAATAGAGATTGAATAACATTTTGAGCGGCATACTTTCACTGTCAACGCAACAACTATGAGATGGCTGTATCTTCCATACTACATGCATTATAGGCAGTTCCCAAATAGAATGGTAAAGGTTTATACTCCCCCTCCTCCACAAGCATCAATCCATGGCTTGCTCGAAACAACGAGTGCCTCCAACATTCAACGGGTCCCAGGGGGAGTTTTGTTTGCAATTATTTTGATTTAGTTTGCATAAAGCATGTGACTGGGCATCCTGTTACTGGCCCTTTCTCGTGAATGAGGAGCGGAGTCCACTCTCTTGAGAATAACCCACCTAGCATGGAAGATATAGGCAGCCCTAGTTGTACATGAGCTGCTCGAGCATACAAAACAGAATTTCATTTGAAGGTTTGGAGTTTGGCACATACAAATTTACTTGGAGCGGCAGGTAGATACCGTATATAGGAAGGTATAGTGGACTCATATGGAACAACTTTGGGGTTTAAGGAGTTTGATGCACAAACAGTATTCCCGCTTAGTACAGTGAAGGCTAGCAAAAGACTGGAAGCGACCAACGAGAGAGCGACAACAGTCATAAACATGCATTAAAATTAATTCACACCGAGTACAAGCATGAGTAGGATATAATCTACCATGAACATAAATATCATGAAGGCTATGTTGATTTGATTCAACTACATGTGTGAACATGTGCCAAGTCGAGTCACTCAATTCATTCAAAGGAGGATACCATCCCATCATATCATATCATAATCATTCTAATAGCATGTTGGCATGCAAGGTAAACCATTATAACTCAAAGCTAATCAAGCATGGCACAAGTAACTATAATCTCTAAATGTCATTGCAAATATGTTTACTTCATAATAGCTGACTCAGGAACGATGAACTCATCATATTTAAAAAAACAAGAGAAGTCGAGTTCATACCAGCTTTTCTCATCCCAATAAGTTCATCATATATCGTCATTATTGCCTTTCACTCGCACGACCGAACGATGTGTATAATAATAAGAGTGCACGTGCATTGGACTAAGCTGGAATCTGCAAGCATTCAACTCAAGAGAGAAGACAGGGTAATATGGGCTCTAAGTTAAATAAACATTCATGCATATAAGAGCCACTAAGCATTTTCAATATGGTCTTCTCGACCCCCAAAAGAAAGAAAAGGAAATAAAACTATTTACGCGGGAAAGCTCCCAACAAGTAAGAAGAAGAACTAGAAATCTTTTGGGTTTTCATTTTAATTCTACTACAAGCATGGAAATTAAACTAACTAATTTTTTTTGGTTTTTCTTAAGGTTTATCAAACACACAAGAAGAAAACTAGAAAAAGAAATTTAAACTAACATGGATAATACAATGAAAGAGTATGAGCACCGAAGACTAGTGTGTGAAAATGAATGTAAAGTCGGTGAGAAATACGTACTCCCCCAAGCTTAGGCTTTTGGCCTAAGTTGGTCTAGTACCACGGACTGCCTGGCAGATATCCATAAGTGAAGCTGGGGTTGTACTGAGATGCGGAGGCGATCGCCTCCTGAGCGGCAGCGTGTTGGCGAGCTGCCTCCATTCCTCTCTCATACTCAGTTGCTTCCTCCCTGGTGACAACGTATCTTCCTCTTGCCTGATAATCAAAAAGGTAGGGGGCAGGAAGAGTAACAGGGACGACGTTGCGTCTGTCATAGATTAGTCGATAATGCAGGAATTGTTCATTCCTCTCAAGAAAATGATGTTGGAAGATAGCTTCTTTATCCAAATAAACAGGAGGTAAAATCATATCCCCCTCTCGTGGAGCTATATTAAGAAAGTTAGCCACACGGGTTGCATAAATTCCTCCAAATAAATCTCCCTTTCTACTATTATTCTGCAACCTACGTGCAACTATTGCCCCCAAGTTATAACCTTTATAACCTGACACAGCACTCTTGGGGACAGCAAGATCAGGAGCACACATGTGACATACTTCGTCCTTATCGTTAATGCATCTACCAATAAAGAGAGCAAAGTAATGTATTGCAGGAAAATGAATGCTCCCTATGGTAGCTTGTGCTACGTCCCTAGATTCTCCCACAGTAATACTAGCAAGAAAATCTCTAAATTCATATTTGGGAGGATCATTAATATTACTCCACTGCGGGAGTTTGCAAGCAGTTGTGAAATACTCTAAATCCATGGTATAAGATGTATCATAAATATCAAACATGACACTAGGAGAATTACGCGAACAGTTGTATCTAAACCTCCGCACAAAAGAATCGGTCAACTGATAGTACTGCAGACACTTATCTTGCAAGAAGTCCTCCAGCTCGGCATTATGCACATATGCGTCAAATTCCTCCTTGAAGCTGCTTCGACCATGAAATCATCGGATGGCCACTCACAAGCCCGTACATTTGCGTCCCTCGACAATTCAACATCTTGCTCACGTATAGAAATCCTTGGCCGTTTCTTTGCCGAGGAACCTCCTTGGTACATTCTTCTAAGCATGTTTCTTTTTCTGAAAATTTCTGAAATTTTAGTAACTTCAAAATAAAAGTGCATAAAACTAAACAAAATTGATAGCAACTACTCCTACAAGTGCCTAGAGCCTATATCATGCATTGGAATTGCTTGGGACCTCAAAAATTTAACATGCAAGCTCAAGAACATGGTCACCTATGCAGCAAAAATTTGCAATGAATAAATCACTAGAACAAAAACTAATTGGACCAATGGAGGAGTCACATCCCAAGCAACAGTCTCCCAAAGCAGTTTTGTGAATGGAGCTTTGAGCAAGGAGATCGAAAATCGCAGCAAGAAGAGGTAGAACTCGTGCTTGAGCTCGATGGGGATTTTTTTGGGTAGAAGATGAAGTGTGTGGGTGCTGGCATAAGTGCAGGGGGGCCACCAGGGGCCCACGAGACAGGGGGCGCGCCCTACAGGGGGGCACGCCCTCCTCTCTCGTGGCCTGGTGCTTGCCCCTTCTGCAGCGTTTTCAGTGCCTAAAATCCTCAAATATTCCAGAAAAAATCATACTAGATTTGCAGGGCATTTGGAGCACTTTTATTTTCGGGCTATTTTTTAATGCATGGATAATTCAGAAAACAGACGGATAATACTATTTTTGCTTTATTTATTCTAAATAACAGAAAGTAAAAAGAGGGTACAGAAGGTTGTGCCTTCTAGTTTCATCCATCTCGTGATCATCAAAATGAACCCACTAACAAGGTTGATCAAGTCTTGTTAACAAACTCATTCCGAATAACACGGAACCGGAGAAATTTTGAATAACACTAAGTTACCTCAACGGGATATGAAAATACCCAACAATAAGAATATCATACTTTTCTTGACAGAGGGAGAGGAAATTCAAAACTCCAAAAATGATAGTTGGAACTTTTCCAATTGAATTGATGCTATGAACTTGAGATTGTTTCCTCGAAAAGTGTACCGTATGCTCATTACCATTAACATGAAAAGTGACATTGCCTTTGTTGCAATCAATAACAGCCCTGCGGTATTAAGAAAAGGTCTACCAAGGATAATAGACATACTATCGTCCCGGGAATATCAAGAATAACAAAGTCCGTTAAAATAGTGACATTTGCAACCACAACAGCACATCCTCACAAATACCGGCAGTATAGCAGTTGATTTATCAGCCATTTGCAAAGATATTTCAGTAGGTGTCAACTTATTCAATTCAAGTCTACGATATAAAGAGAGAGGCATAACACTAACACCGCTCCAAGATCACATAAAGCAGTTCTAACATAATTTCTTTTAATAGAGCATGGTATAGTTGGTACACCGGATCTCCAAGTTTCTTTGGTATTCCACCCTTAAAAGTGTAATTAGCAAGCATGGTGGAAATTTCAGCTTCCTAGTATCTTTCTTTTGTTTGTGATGATATCCTTCATATACTTAGCATAAGGATTTACTTTAAGCATATCAGTTAAGCGCATACATAACAAAATAGGTCTAATCATTTCAGCAAAGCGCTCAAAATCCTCATCATCCTTTGACTTGGATGGTTTAGGGGGAAAGGGCATGGGTTTCTGAACCCATGGTTCTCTTTCTTTACCGTGCTTCCTAGCAAAAAAATCTCTCTTATCATAACGTTGATTGTTTGATTGTGGGTTATCAAGATCAACAGCAGGTTCAATCTCTACATCATTATCATTGCTAAGTTGTGCATCAACATGAACATTTTCATTAACATTATCAGTAGGTTCATGTTCATCACCTGATTGAGCTTCAGCGTTACAAATAGAAATATTATTGGGATTTTCAGGTGTGTCTACAGTAGGTTCATTAGAAGCATGCAAAGTTCTATCATTTTTCTTTTTCTTCTTTTTAGAAGAACTAGGTGCCTCTAAATTATTTCTCTGGGAATCTTGCTCGATTCTCTTAGGGTGGCCTTCAGGATACAAAGGTTCCTGAGTCATTCTACCAGTTCTAGTAGCCACTCTAACAGCAAAGTCATTTTTATTATTTAATTCATCAAGCAAATCATTTTGATCTCTAAGTACTTGCTCAGCTTGAGTAGCAACCATAGAAGCATATTTGCTAACGCGGTGAAGTTCATCTTTAACTCCAGCCAGATTATCACCTACGCGTCCTATTTCAAAAGCATTATTCTTTAACTCTCTACCAACATAAGCATTAAAACTTTCTTGCCTAGCCATAAAGTCATCAAATTCATCTAAGCATGGGCTATGAAATTTAGTAGAGGGTATTTCAACTTTATCATATCTATAGAAAGAATTTACCTTTACTACCTGTGTCGGGTTATCAAGACAATGTGGTTCTTCAGGCGGTAAATTAAGACCATGTATTTCTTTAATAGGAGGTAAATTCTTAACGTCTTCAGCTTTAATAACTTTTTCTTTCATTGATTTCTTTGCCTCTTGCATATCTTCAGGACTGAGAAATAAAACACCTCTCTTCTTCGGAGTGGGTTTAGGGATAGGCTCAGGGGTTGGCTCAATTGGTTCAGGAATTACTTCAGGAACTGACTCAGGAAGAGTCCAATTATTTTCATTAGTCAACATATTATTCAACAATATTTCAGCTTCGTCGAATGTTCTTTCCCTGAAAACACAACTAGCACAACTATCCAAGTAGTCCTTGGAAGCATCGGTTAGTCCATTGTAAAAGATATCAAGTATTTCATTTTTCTTAAGAGGATGATCAGGCAAAGCATTAAGTAACCAGAGAAGCCTCCCCACGGCTTGTGGGAGACTCTCTTCTTTGATTTGCACAAAATTATATATTTCCCGCAAGGCAGCTTGTTTCTTATGAGCAGGGAAATATTAAGCAGAGAAGTAATAAATCATATGCTGGGGACTACACACACAACTAGGAGCAAGAGAATTATACCAAGTCTTAGCATCACCCTTTAACGAGAACGGAAATATCTTAAGGATATATAAATAGCGAGACTTCTCATCATGAGTAAACAAGGTGGCTATATCATTCAACTTGGTAAGATGTGCCACAACAGTTTCAGATTCAAGGCCATAAAAAGGATCAGATTCAACTAAAGTAATAATATCAGGATCAACAGAGAATTCATAATCCTTATCAGTAACACAAATAGGTGAAGTAGCAAAAGCAGGGTCAGGTTTCATTCTAGCATTAAGAGACTGCTGCTTCCATTTAGCTAATAATTTCTTAAGATCATTTCTATCATTGCAAGCAAGGATTTCTAGAGCAGATTTTTCATTCATAACAGAACCCTTAGGAACAACAAGTAAAACATAATCATTGGGGGAACCTTCATCATCACTATTACCAGTAATAGGATCTTCAGTAATTTCATCCCCTCTAACTCTAGCAAGTTGTTCATCTAGAAATTAACCTAATGGCAAAGTAGTATCACGCACAGATGTAGTTTCATCATGCATAGCAGAAGTGGCATCATCAATAACATGCGACATATCAGAACTCATAGCAGTAGCAGGTTTAGGTGTCGCAAGCTTACTAATAACGGAAGGAGAATCTAGTGCGAGCTAGATGGCGTTCCTTACCTCCCTCGTAGTTGAGGGCAAGATAGTAGTTCGGTCGTCTTTCAAGTTCTTCATAGTGATCAACAGATATAAATCCCAAGTGACTCAGAGAATAGAGCTATGCTCCCCGGCAACGGCGCCAGAAATTAGTCTTGATAACCCACAAGTATATGGGGATCGCAACAGCTTTCGAGGGTAGAGTATTCAACCCAAATTTATAGATTCGACACAAGAGGAGACAAAGAATATTCTTGAGTATTAGCAATTGAGTTGTCAATTCAACCACACCTGGATAACTTAGTATCTGCAGCAAAGTGTTTAGTAGCAAAAGTGGTATGATAATAATAGGAACGGTAGCAAAAGCAAAGATAAATGTTTTTGGGTTTTTGTAGTAGTTGTAACAGTAGCAACAGAAAAGTAAATAAGCGAAGAACAATATGTGAAAAGCTCGTAGGTAATGGATCAGTGATGGATAATTATGCCGGATGCGATTCCTCATGCAATAGCTATAACATAGGGTGATATAGAACTAGCTCCAATTCATCAATGTAATGTAGGCATGTATTCCGTAAATAGTCATACGTGCTTATGGAAAAGAACTTGTATGACATCTTTTGTCCTACCCTCCCGTTGAAGCGGGGTCCTAGCGGAAACTAAGGGATATTAAGGCCTCCTTTTAATAGAGAACCGGACCAAAGCATTAACACATAGTGAATACACGAACTCCTCAAACTACGGTCATCACCGAGAAGTATCCCGATTATTGTCACTTTGGGGTTGTCGGATCATAACACATAATAGGTAACTATAGACTTGCAAGATAGGATCAAGAACACACATATATTCATGAAAACATAATAGGTTCAGATCTGGAATCATGGCACTTGGGCCCTAGTGACAAGCATTAAGCATAGCAAAGTCATAGCAACATCAATCTCATAACATAGTGGATACTAGGGATCAAACCCTAACAAAACTAACTTGATTACATGGTAAATCTCATCCAGCCCATCACCGTCCAGCAAGCCTACGATGGAATTACTCACGCACGGTGGTGAGCATCATGAAATTGGTGATGGAGGATGGTTGATGATGACGACGGCGACGAATCCCCCTCTCCGGAGCCCCGAACGGACTCCAGATCAGCCCTCCCGAGAGAGATTAGGGCTTGGCGGCGGCTCCGTGTCGTGAAAGGCGATGAAACTTTCTCTCTGGTTTTTTTCTCCCCGAGACGGAATATATGGAGTTGGAGTTGAGGTCGGAGGAGGTCCAGGGGGCCCACGAGATAGGGGGGCGCACCCTAGGGGGGCGCACCCCCTGTCTCGTGGACAGGCCCTAGGCCCCCTGGTGTATTTCTTTCGCCCAATAATTCTTATAAATTCCAAAAAGTGCCTCCGTGGATTTCCAGGACATTCCGAGAACTTTTCTTTTCTACACATAAAACAACATCATGGTAGTTCTACTGAAAATAGCGCCAGTCCGGGTTAGTTTCATTCCAATCATGCAAGTTAGAGTCCAAAACAAGGGAAAAAGTGTTTGGAAAAGTAGATACGTTGGAGACGTATCAGTTGCTTGCAGCTGCTTGGGACTTCAAGTATAGAAGAAGTTTTGCATCCTGTAGCCCCCAAGGTCCGAGTCATGCAAATTTTGCCGACGTGGGACTTTAAATGACTTTGTTGATGATCATTCTTCTGAATTGCAGGACATACTGAATGTTGCCGAGTAAGAATTGACCGGCATGAAAAAGGATCTGGAAATGGAACAGGCCTTGCATGTAAAGGCAAAATGAAGCCTGTAAGGAATCCAACAATCCGCCACAGAAGAAATTGAGAAGGTCAAGGCCAGCTTTGATACTGAAAGAGTCGCCTTTGAGACTGAAAAGGCCGCCTTGATCAAACATGCGGAAGAGGCTGAGAGCCGGCTGGCGGCTGAAACACAAGAGCTGCAAGGCCTGAAAAATCATATCACAAATATGACTGTAGCCATCTTTGGTAAGCCGCCAGTTGAATTTTTTCTTGATAAGTCGTCTACCAATCTTCCAGGTTAAAGCGGAATTGATAGTGTGGCTTTGTAACCCTTGAGTGTTTTGATCTTTTAGGCAGAAAAAATGGAAATGGTGTCCAGGTGCCTTTGGTTAAGCTGAAAGCCATATACACCTTCCTGGAACAACTATATGCAGGGAGTTTGTATACCATCATGGTTGTGAAGGGTGGGAAAGAGCTGCCAAAGTTTATAAAGGACGTGCTGAAGCAACTGTCCATGATCCATAAGTAGATTGAAGAATGGAAAAGATTAGCTGCCCCAGCTGGTGCTATGATGTCACTTGGGCATGCCAAGGCTTATTTGCGAGAGATGGAGCCGGCTGAAATGTCTGGCAGGTTTCCTGAATTCAATCTTGATGGCAGTCAATTTTCGTCATCAAAATTATGCTCGTTGCTTGAAGGAAACTCACGTCCTAGCGAATCAATTAGCTAGAGAATTGGATCTAAGCAAGTATCAACCAGCCTATGACGAGGGGAACACACGGGTCAACCCGCCAACATTTGAGCCGTTTGACTTGACTCCCTCTCCTTCTCATCTGCTGCTTTCTCTCATCCTCCCTCTGTTGATCTGCCTCTGCTCTGCTCTCTGCCCGCTGCTCCATCTCCTTCTCTTCGCTGCTCTCTGCTGATGCGTGTTCACTATTGAAGTTCTCTACGAACCTCTTGATAGAGGAAAAGGTGTCCCGTCTTTCGATGAGATGGTAATTATCATTTTCGGAGGAGTAGACTTTGACGTTTCGACTACGAGTGTGCAAGGACGTCGCGCCTTAGCAATCACTAAACCAACTCCGAGAGGTTATTGACCATGCCAGAGCATGATCAACCTAACCACAAGGGTCTATTTCCTGCAAGCACATGAAGAACAAGCAAGAAATTGAGATTGCAAACTGGATAATGCGAATATAAGAGGAAATTTTGTTGATCAAGGTGGGGTTCTGTGACGTCTTGGTCTGGTTGTTCAACACAAACGAAGTACGCAAAGTTGCAGCTATGGCGAATGATGCGGCTTGAACTACGTTGGTATTTCCCCAAAGAGGAAGGGATGATGTAGCACAGCTACGGTAGGTATTTCCCTCAGTAATGAGACCAAGGTTATCGAACCAGTAGGAGAACCATGCAACACTATGTAAACGGTACCTGCACACACATAACAAATACTTGCAACCCGACGTAAAGGAGGGGTTGTCAATCCCTCTCGGGTAAAAAGATAGATAAATTTGTAGTAGATTTGATAAATAGATCTCGCGGGATAAAATAAATAATAAAAAATTGCAGCAAGGTATTTTTGGGATTTTGGATTAATAGATCTGAAAGTAAAAGAGAATAAAAATAGATCTCGAATGCAAATATGATAAAGAAGAGACCCGGGGGCCGTAGATTTCACAAGTGGCTTCTCTCGAGAAAAATAGCATACGGCGGGTAAACAAATTATTGTTGGGAAATTGATAGAACTTCAAATAATTATGACGATATCCAGGCAATGATCATTATATATGCATCACGTCTAAGATTAGTAGGCCGACTCCGGCATGCATCTACTACTATTACTCCACGCATTGATTGCTCTCCAGCATGCATCTAGTGTATTAATTTCATGGAAAAATGGAGTAATGCAATAAGAACGATGACATGATGTAGACAAGATATCTTCATGTAGGAATAGACCCCATCTTGTTATCCTTAATAGAAATGATACATACGTGTCATGTCCCCTTCTATCAGTGGGATTGAGCACCGTAAGATCAAACCCATCACAAAGCACCTCTTCCCATGGCAAGAAAAATCGATCTAGTCGGCCTAACTAAACCAAAGATTCGAAGAAGAAATACGAGGCTATAAGCAATCATTCATATAAGAGATCAAAACTCAAATAACTTTAATGGATAAAGTAGATCTGATCATAAACTCAAAGTTCATCGGATCCCAAAAAACACACCGCAAAAAGAGTTACATCAAACAGATCTCCAAGAGACCATTGTATTGAGAATCAAGAGAGAGAGAGAGGAAGCCATCTAGCTACTAACTAGGGACACGTAGGTCTACGATGAACTACTCACCCATCATCGGAGAGGCACCAATGAGGATGATGAACCCCTCCGTGATGGTGTCTAGATTGAATCTGTGGTTTCTAGAACTTGCGGCGGCTGGAATTGTGTTTCATCGACTGCCCTAGGGTTTTTGGACTTTCGGGTATTCATAGAGCAAAGAGGTGGTGCGGGAGGCGGTCGAGGTGGGCACAACCCACCAGGGCGCGCCTGGGCCCCCAGGCATGCCCAGGTGGGTTGTCCTCCCCTCGGAGCCCACCTCTGGTACTTCCTTGGCCCAGCTTGTGTCTTCTGGTCCAAAAAAATTATCCAAAAAGTTTTGCTGTGTTTGGACTCAGTTTGGTATTGATTTTCTGCGAAGTAAAAAAACAAGCAAAAAATAGCAATTGGCACTAGGCACTATGTAAATAGGTTAGTCCCAAGAAATAATGTAAAGTTGCTATTAAATGATTATAAAACATCCGAGAATGATAATGTAACAGCATGGAACAATAAAAAATTATAAATACATTGGAGACGTATCAGCATCCCCAAGCTTAATTCCTGCTCGTCCTCCAGTAGGTAAATGATAAAAACAGAATTTTTGATGTGGAATGTTGCCTAACATGTTCATCACATATTCTTTTCTTTTGTAGCATGGACATTTGGACTTTTATATGAATCAAAGCAATAGTCTGGTTTTGACATGAAGATTTCAATACTCAAGCATATCAACAAGCAACCATGTCTTTCAAAATATCAACACTAAAGCAAGTTATCCCTAGCCCATTATGCTCAATCATTGATCCTTTCATGAAACACACTCACATATTAGCTACACCCAATGCTCAAGTACGATCATAGTGCCCCTTAGTTGGTGCTTTATAAGAGAAGATGGAGACTCAAAAATAAAAATAAAAATTGCATAAAGTAAATAGAAAGGCCCTTCGCAGAGGGAAGTAGGGATTTGTAGAGGTGCCAGAGCTCAAAGCGAAAAAGATATAGATAAAACATTTTGGGTGGCATGCCTTTTCTGTCAATGAAAACGATCGAGTAGTTCCCAATAGTTTCCATGCTAGATGTCGGTGTCAAAACCGGCGGATCTCGGGTAGGGGGTCCCGAACTGTGTGTCTAGGCGGATGGTAACAGGAGACAAGGGACACATTGTTCTTACCCAGGTTCGGGCCCTCTCGATGGAGGTAATACCCTACTCCTCCTTGATTAATATTGATGATATGGGTAGTAAGAGTAGATCTACCACGAGATCAGAGAGGCTAAACCCTAGAAGCTAGCCTATGGTATGATTGTTGTTGTATATGTCTATCGACTAGCCTGGCCTCGATTTATATAATGCGCCAGAGGCCTAGGATAACAAGAGTCCTAACCGAATACGCCGGTGGGGAGGAGTCCTTGCCTTGATCGCCAAGTCTTGTGGAATCTTCCTTGTATGCGGCAACTGTCCGGACTGGCCCATGAGTATACGGCCATGGGGATCCTTGGCCCAATCCAACTGATCGGGAGACGGGGTGGTGAGTACCCCCTAGTCCAGGACACCGTCAGTAGCCCCCTGAACCGGTCTTCAAGTTGGGGACGCTCCTTGATTCTTCCGAACTGTTCTTCATCTTCGGTCGTCGGTCTTGAAAACTGGTACAACAAATCTTCTCATCTTCGATCTTGAGGATCGCCTAAGTGCATATGAAGAGTTTACACATTGGGTATCCGAGGAGCCCCTTTAAGTTTATGGCCTTTATCAATGCCTTGTTATTTTTATGCCACGCCTCGGGTTTGAAGTTATTCCCGGGAGGCAGTGTCCTCTTGCGTCCGAGCTCTAATGCCGGACTGCATTTGAGGTATCTTTTGCAGCCGAGCACCAACGCCGGACTGCTTCCCAGCTCTATCGCCGGACTATGTATCCGAGCTCCAACGCCGGACGGTATCCGAGCTCCAACACCGGACTATGTATCCGAGCTCCAACGCCGGACTGTATCCGAGGTGTTGTAAATCACCTTGGTTCAAAGAAGTTTGAAGGAGTTTAGCCGAGCTTAATGCCAGAAATGCCCTCTATGGAGCCAGCCACTAGCGTCCGAGCTTTATGCCGGACTACTTCCGAGGTGGTGCACCACCCCGAATGTGGGCCGATTTTTGTCAATATTTTTGATTGGTGCAATTTATTCTCTGCCGAGATACATAGCCAGTAGCCCACAAGGTGTGTATCGGTCTAAAACCCGAGATGCACCTTAAGGATGACGAAAGACCGCTGATCCCAAAGAGTCACCGAGACTCAAAGTTGATTTGCGAAATCGGCCCGAGGATCAAGTCCTAACTCAGCGAATACTTGGGACACAAAAGCGGCGTGCTCGCCCTCGAGACTCGGGTTGGGTGCGGCCGACCAACCTGAGAATCAAAATCTCCTCGAAATCAGACAGACTTAAAATTTTCTCGATAGAACAGCAATGCAAGAGCTCGGAGACACTGGTCGGGTGGCAACACCAGATCGGGGATTGATGTGCCCTTTAATATTTGTAAATAATAAGCCCGAAGCCCAAGAGTTCCCGATCTGCCCAAAGAGCCCAAACAAGGCAATCTGGCCATACGGTTTTATAAACAAAGGTGCGTGAGAGATATGTTATATTACCGCTTAATGTAAGAAATGTCTTCCAAAGAAAATAGTCCTGCTATCGGTTCCTTTCTTTGGGTTGTCATGCTAAGCATGATTATGAAACCTCAGCTCCAATGTAAGAGCAAAATATTGAGGATTTAGTTTGGGAGGCCGCATTAGCCCCGGTAGTGTTCGGCACAACGATGAGGTCAAGCCGGAAACACTTCGCCAATTTTATGAATGGCTCATCATTTAATATAGTCATCGGATCGCTGACCAGTTTACACCTATTGTGACATCAATTTTGGCTTTCTCCATCGAGGTGCTTGACCATGCGAAATGGAAGCACAATCGCAGTGGTTCTCCTTTGCGCACCTAGCCGAACAAAGCGGAACGTAGGAGGCAAGCGCGAGCTGGGCAACCCAACTATTGACCGGAGACACAATTGAAACTGGTGCATATATAGCAATATCCGAGAATGTTTTTGCCGAATCTCTAAAGGTGTCCGTTGCAGATCATGAGACTTGTGCTGAAAACACACAAATAGTTAAAAAGTGCCAAAAGCTTGGAAAACCAAAAAACGTCAGTAAAAACATGACGTCCGAATAAGATCAAGTGTTCGGCGCCAATCCGAAAATTGGACTTTAGAAAAAAAAGTGCTTCTGCCGTGCTTTAACATGACACATCCTATCTCAAGACTTCGAATGGGTCAGCCTACGGCTTCAGTCTCCCATCCCGAAGGTGGAGTACTTCTCATTAGGCCAGTTTAGAAAACTAAACTCTAGCGGATTTGAGAGAGAATTAGGCTCCCTGGCTAGTGACCGCACACTCGTGTCGAGAAAAGGAGTGATAAATAATAATAAAAACTCTGCAACGATTAAGAAGATAAACACTTATTATAAAACGGCTCAAATAAACATAAGAGCCCCCAAGTGACTAGGGTAAAAGAATGATTCTATGTACCGAAGTACTTATATCATATCTATGTTCAACCGAACTTTAAACGCGTCTTAACCGACCGTCGGCTTCTCCCTTTTCGGTCAAGGACCGAAAAGTGTTATGTACTCCATCTGTCGAGAATATCGACGGTGTTTCCAATAACCAGGCAATCAGGTCATAAGGCTGTAACTGACAAAGCGCGCTCAGGGAACTTATGCTATATTACTCATAAAGTGTAAGAAGCATCTTCGAAAAAAATAGTACCCCCACCGATACCTTTCTGCGGAGCTCATTGTTAATATGAGACTTGTGCAATAGATTTTTTGTACTCATGAGTTCCGTTGTGTGCCGACCATTATTGAAACAGTAAGAGCGCTAGCTTTCGGCTTCACCCAGTCTGAGGTCCGGCTCGGGTGACCCGATCGTGACAATCACAGAGGTGCTCCCTTTACTCCCTAGCCAAACAATCGGGAACGTATGGGTAAACACAGGAGCAAGGTAACCCTGCCTGCAAATCACTTAAGTCAATATGGTGCATATTGTGGCGTAATACACGAACAAGGAACGAAGCCGTACAAGTATAATCATGTGCAAGAGGAAAAAGCTTCGTGAAGGAAGCCCCCAAGTGAATTGGGTATTTGAATTTATGCGTCACAAACAAAGTTTGGACAAGAAAAAAATTTACAAGCAACATTTTTCCAAAAAAGTATAATGCTTGGTCGAACCGAGCACAAGTTAGAAATTAAAGCTTTGAGCATAAAAGCGACTTAGCTGGTTAATGTGTTCGGTATTGATGACGCGGTCCGAGCTTGATACGGGACAAGGTTCCATCCCCCAAGCCGGTCCCAAGGTGGCGGAGCGGAGAGCTCGACACACTGAAGTGGTGACATAGCACGGTCAATGCAGACCGGCAGGGTGTCGCCGAAGTCCCCGGATCATTTTCCTGTGCACAAAAAATGGTGCAAACCGGAGATAATAGTAATAATAAGAATTAAAAAATGTTGCATAATAAATAATTTATGCAAAGTGAGTAATAAAGAAATATGGCCTGGCGCTTGAAGTCAATGTCGATGCAGGTCGTCGGTGTAATGCAATAAAGGCGTGGCAAAGCCTGAATTCACAGGTCGGTCCGAGTTCCGGATGCGGCGTTCGCCGGACTATGTACGGAAACTGACAGAACCACCATGCGATCGTCATTAATGCGGCCACCATTTGATAGACCTGCGTATATATGATGGACAAACTAGAGTAATAATTCCTTGGGAAAAATGAACCTAAACAAGCAAAAAATACTGGGATTAATAGCACCTGGTTTATTTGTTGTTGCAATCCGAAGGAAGGTGATTCCCAAAATTGGGACTCGATCCGCTCACCCATTGCCTGATGGGCGATAAAACGACGGCATGGCAATGCTGGCAAAGGTTGGCTTGCCGAGGAAAAGCCCTCAGTCCAGCTAACGTGACGGAGCTGGTCGGCTAGTGACGCCGAAGTGTCCGGAGTAGGTTGATGAAGAGATGGCAGAGACCCCGGTCCAGCCGAGATGTTGAAGTAGGTCGGCGTGATGGACACCATCTTTAAGAAGCAATAGTGCGGCCCTGCCGATGCAGGTCGTGACGTGGTCGATGTCGGCTTGATGAAGCGACCGTGCGGCGATGCCGGTATGCCCGCTCCGTGTAATCCGTGGGGCGGCGATGTTGGTGATGATTTATCCTTCGCGACGCCGGACTCTTGTTTGGCTTGCCGAGATGATGATCCGAAGAATTTGAGCTCGGCTCAACAAAGTGACGACGTGTCTAGCACAGGTCGGCAGCCGTGGAGAAATATTGCCGGACTGGTTTGACACCAGCATGATATTGAAGATCTTGTTCAAAAGATTTTAAAGTTAGTGGGATGTGTTCGGGAACAAAATACAATACCCCATACAAAACTTCCTTCAAAAAGGATGTCCTAAATCCTGTTCATAAAAAAGACGAACTCGGGTCGGATTCGTTTTCACGCAGAAAATAGATCTGAAAAGTGATGCACTAATCGGAAGGTTCCCGGAGTTTGGACGGTCGGATCAAGCTGAAATTTTGAGGGGTGGTAGATATAGGAATTCCGCAGCCGATCAACGGTTGGATCTTCCAAAGGAAGTCCGAGTTAGAAGCTGGACACCACGCCCTAAACTCATCCGGATTCTCGTCCAGATTCAATGCGGCTCCGGCATACCGGAGATTGCCAGAGATTCCACCATCGGAACTCGATGAAATTTTCCAGGGTTGTTGTAGACTCAATTCTGCACAATTCCACCGAAGCAATCGTTAAAACGAAACGTGAGGAGGCGGTGGCGGCGGACACAAGTCCGCTGTCCGTAAAAATAAAGACGGCCGCCCGAGGGCAATGTTGACGTTGAGCCCCTGCTCCTCGGATGATTCCTCCATGATCTTGATAGAGATCGGAGTTGATGTTGATGAAGGCCCTCATCCGAACATGACGATTGGAGGTAGGGCACAGCCCTTGGTCGAACCAAGGTGACCAGTTGAGCTGGTGACGAAGATGCCGAAATCGCAGTTGATCTGCAGGCGAGCCATTGACCTTTTGCCGAACACACAGCGGAACTCTCAATGAAAGCACCAATGTCGGTGTCAAAACCGGCGGATCTCGGGTAGGGGGTCCCGAACTGTGCGTCTAGGCGGATGGTAACAGGAGACAAGGGACACGATGTTTTTACCTAGGTTCGGGCCCTCTCGATGGAGGTAATACCCTACTCCTGCTTGATTAATATTGATGATATGGGTAGTACAAGAGTAGATCTACCACGAGATCGGAGAGGCTAAACCCTAGAAGCTAGCCTATGGTATGATTATTGTTGTATATGTCTATCGACTAGCCTGGCCTCGGTTTATATAATGCACCAGAGGCCTAGGATAACAAGAGTCCTAGCCGAATACGCCGGTGGGGAGGAGTCCTTGTCTTGATCGCCAAGTCTTGTGGAATCTTCCTTGTATGCGGCAACTGTCCGAACTGGCCCATGAGTATACGGCCATGGGGATCCTCGGCCCAATCCAACTGATAGGGAGACGGCGTGGTGAGTACCCCTTACTCCAGGACACCGTCACTAGATATATCATAGGTTGTTCCCAAACAGAAAATAAAGTTTGTTCCTTTTTCCACCATACTTTCACATTCCATGGCTAACCAAATCCATGGGTACCATCCATACCAACACTTCCCAAGGAATTTACTATTTTTCAACATAAAGTAAATTCATTTGTCATTTCGGGACTGGGCATCCCTAATACCTTTGTCGTACTCTCGTGCATTGACAAGTGAATAAACACTCATCTGGAGAATAACACATCTAGCATGGAAAAATATCATCCACCCCTACCGTTTCATGAGCGGTATGAGCACACAAAAAGGAAATTTATTTTCAAGATTAGAGATTGCACATGCAAATTTGCTTAGAACAGCAAAATAATACCGCATATAGGTAGGTATAGTGGACTCATATGGAAAAAACTGGGTTTAAGGATTTTGGATGCACAAGTAGTAATCCCACTTAGTACAAGTGAAGGCTAGCAAAAGATTGAGAAGCATCCAACCAAGAAACGAAAAATCTCATAAGCGAGCATTAAGCATAACTAACACCGTATAATGCACCACGAGTAGGATGTAATTTCATTGCATAACTATTGACTTTCGTGCTTGCATAGGGAATCACAAACCTTAACATCAATATTCTTACTAAAGCATAATTACTCATCAACATGACTCACATATTATATCATCATACCACAAAACTATTACAAAGATCAAGTTTATTTTGTCCACTGATCTTCATGAAAGTATTTACTATATCCCTCTTGAATATTTATCACTTTGGGACTAATTTCATATGTTGCTTTTGATAGCTCAAACAAATCTAAGTGAAGAACATCAGCACAAAAGTTTTCTTCTCTCAAAATAATTTAAGTGAAGCATGAGAGAATTTCTTAAAAAAATTACTAACTCTCAAATAAATCTAAGTGAAGCATGAGAGCATTTCTCCAAAAATACTAAAGCACACCGTGCTCAAAAATATATAAGTGAAGTACTAGAGCAATTCCATAGCTCAAAAAGATTTAAGTGAAGCATAAAGAGCAATTCTAACAAATCGAAGCATAATTTTGTCTCTCTCAAATAGGTGTGTCCAGCAAGGATAGATGACACAAAAATAAAAGAAAAACAAGCAAAGACTCATATAATACAAGACGCTCCAAGCAAAACTCATGATATGTGACGAATAAAAATATAGCTCCAAGAAAGAGGGGATGCCACTCGGGGGTATCCCCAAGCTTAGTTGCTTGCTTCTATTTTAGATAATAGCTTGGGGTGCCATGGGGAATCCCCAAGCTTAGGCACTTCTTACTCCTTAATCCTTCATCCATCATGATCTCACCCAAAACTTGAAAACTTCAATCACACAAAACTCAACAAAACCTTCATGAGATCCGTTAGTATAACAAAGCAAATCACTACTCTAAGTACTGTTGCAAACCCATTCATATTTAGTTCTTGCATTATATCTACTTTATTCCAACTTTGCTATGGCTCATACCCCCCGATTGAGTCCATAGATTCATCAAAATAAGCACACAACGCAAAGAAAACAGAATCTGTCAAAAATAGAACAGTCTGTAGCAATCTGAAAACTTCATATACTTCTGTAAATCCAAAAATTCTGAAAATTAGAATAATGTAGGCAATTTGTATATCAATCTTGTGTAAAAAATCAGAATCTTTCATCACTTCTGTGATTTTTCAAAATTGTTTTGCTGGACGCAAGATCAAATCAACTATCACCCAACATGATCCCAAAGAATTTGCTTGGCACAAACACTAATTAAAACATAAAAAACACAATCATAACAGAGGCAAAATTGTGTAAACACTCAAGAGCAGAAAGAAAAAGACAAAAATATAATTTATTCATTGGGTTACCTCCCAACAAGCACTATCATTTTACGCCCCTAGGCATAAAGTAAAGATTCAAGTATTGTCATCTTTATTTTCACTTTCCTTAGAATTATTTTTGTCAGGAGGTTTTGCAAAATTAACATAGAACACATTATCCATAGAAACTTTAGCATTATCCATAGAAACTCTTTGATTCCGACAACAATCCAAGAATAGTGTTGATTAACATCATTGAAAACTTGTTGGATTATATCTAAAATATGGATTTCCTTTTTAAGATTCTCATCAAAGATTTGATTATCCCCAAGCAAATGTCTTAACACATAATCGATGTTATAAAGAATCTCATCTATAACCGGTTTTTCATGATTCATACCATAAAAATTGAAAATTTTCCCTTGCTTTCGTATTATGTAATCAAATTCATTCATAAGAACAAGGGTAGCCAACTTTTTAGCCTTGGGATTCTTTATAACGGGTAGCTCATAAAACAATTTTTGCAAGGTAGGATGGGTACGAATAAATTTGTTTTCAAGTTTCATAACTACTGTTGAAATAGCTTCCGCATAAGTTTTAATCCTTTTAAGTATAGGAGCATCGTCAAGACTTAAATTTCCAACACAACTAAAAATTTCTTGGATATGTTCTTTTCCCATAACATTCCCTTGCCCCCAAAACAAAAGTTTTAGCATCCAGATTGCCAGAACATCCAATTTTAGGAGTTAGGTCATAATTTTTTTCTGCCATACCAAAATCACTCATGATTGCAAGCAAAAGATAGATCTGAAGAGAAATTGGTGAACGAAGAAGAGGGTGAATAAAACGGCAAATTATTGTGAAGTGGGGGAGATGAAAATGAGAGGCAAATGGCAAATAATGTAAATTGCAAGGAGATGAGATTTGTGATTAGGAACCTGATAGATGTTGACGATGTCTCCCCGGCAACGGCACCAGAAATTCCTTTTGATGCAACTTGAACTACGTCTGTATTTCCCCAAAGAGGAAGGGACGATGCAGCACAACTACGGTAGGTATTTCCCTCAGTGATAAGACCAAGATTATCGAACCACTAGGAGAACCACGCAACACTATGTAAACGGGATCGACCCCTACTACATGAACATGAAGGAGACTCCACCGCCCACCCACCCACCCACCCCAACTCCAGCGATCTCCTCCCTCA
This sequence comes from Aegilops longissima, assembly GCA_021605205.1. NCBI lineage: Eukaryota > Viridiplantae > Streptophyta > Magnoliopsida > Poales > Poaceae > Aegilops > Aegilops longissima. The sequence continues at coordinate 405,582,721 of CM038682.1, forward strand.
TCCACTAATCTGTGGATCCTCTCCAATGACAAGATCCGGCGGCACCTCTGGATCACGCCAATACCCATCTTCCATGGGTTCTCATGGTGGATCAACCCTGGACTTGGACTTTTCCAAGGGTTTAGCCCTTGCAGATGAGATCTATAGATCTTCTGGCCTCACGGTGCACCCGATGAGGGGCACGGGCTCCTTCACCCTGGTGGTATCTTTTAGCCACCATGATTTTCGTCTCTCTGAAGATTCAGTGGCGGTGGCTTTGGAATCTGCCCTTGGGGGCTCTGTAATTGATCTTCTGGTTTCTCACATCAAAGATAAACTTTATTCCTTCCAAGTTTCATGCAAGCAAGTTGGATTTTTTATTGTTGATCTACGATCCTATGCATGCACACAATTCAAATGCTATTTTCAACTATGGGGCAATGGGGGTCCTAACTGGATTAGAGAGCTCAAGATCTGGAGGAAAGAGTGTGACGCTGAATGGATTCTAGTGATTCCTTCAAAGCAACGTTCGACCCTAGGGCTTCTGGCCATGCATAAGCCACCAGCTCATTCTACACTTAAAAGTGCAAATGCTCCTAGAAAGAAGCTTTCATTTGCTACATTCCAGAGATATGATGTTTGCCGTGGCTATAGATATCCGGCGACGCAGGTGTGCATTGACACGGCGAATGATGGGGGCTATGATCTCCCTTCTCATGAGAGGGTTGTCATTCATCCTCCTCCACCAGCTGATTTGTAGTGGACGGTGGCTAGGCCACCCATATCTTTTGGGACGGTTGGCATCACATCGGCGCGATCTACTCCGGCGAACGGTGACTGAGGGAGTCCTGGACTAAGGGGTCCTCGGGCGTCCGGCCTATTGGACATGGGCCGGACAGATGGGCTATGAAGATACAAGACCTAAGACTCTTACCCGTGTCCGGATGGGACTCCCTTTGGCATGGATGGCAAGCTTGGCGTTCGGATATGAAGATTCCTTTCTCTGTGACCGACTTTGTATAACCCTAGTCCCCTTCCGTGTCTATATAAACCGGAGGGTTTAGTCCATAGGGACAATCATAATCATACAGGCTAGACTTCTAGGGCTTTAGACATTATGATCTCGTGGTAGATCAACTCTTGTAATACTCATATTCATCAAGATCAATCAAGCAGGAAGTAGGGTATTACCTCCATAGAGAGGGCCCTAACCTGGGTAAACATCGTGTCCCGTGTCTCCTGTTACCATCGACCTTAGGCGCACAGTTCGGGACCCCCTACCCGATATCTACCGGTTTTGACACCGACATTGGTGCTTTCATTGAGAGTTCCGCTACAACGTCTTCAAGAGGTTCGATGGCCCCGTCCATCATCTACAACAATGTCGTCCAGGAGGAAGTTTTTCTTCCGGGACAGATCTTCGTATTCGGTGGCTTCGCACTGCGGGCCAACTCACTTGGCCATCTAGAGCAGATCGACGGCTATGCCCCTGGCCATCAAGTCAGGTTTGGAAGCTTGAACTATGTCGCTGATATCCACGGAGACTTGATCTTCTACGGATTCGAGCCCACGGCAGCCGCTCCCTGCCACCGCGATGAACATGACTTAAATCTGTCATCGGACCATACCCAGGAGATAGAGCCTATAACTGCTCCGGCCCTAGATCCGGAGCAGATTGCGCCTTCTGAGGACGGGAAGCTCAACCCCGCCATGGAAGCCGCAGACTCAAGGATATTGAGCCGCATTACGCACTCCAACCTCGAAGGGATCGGCCACCGAACCTCGGACTCGTCTTCGGCCATAGGTTCTGAACCACGTGCGTCTGCGTACGTCGAGCCCGATCAGGCGCGAGTCGCCGAATTCAGCACCGCGGACATTTTCCGGCACTCACCTCTACGTGATGTGCTAAACTCATTCAAAACCCTCTCATTAGCAGGGTACTCACAGCCGAATTATATCCGGTTCGAACTAGGGGTTGATGACAGGGAATTTCGCTTCCCACCTACCTCCCACTTCATAGCCACTATCGAGGACTTAACCGACATGCTCGATTACAACTCTGAAGACATCGACGGTATGGACGACGATGCTGGAGAAGAAGAGGCCCAAAACCTGCCGTTTACCGGACGTTGGACGGACACTTCCTCGTATGATGTGTACATGGTGGATACGCCCAAAGAGAATAGCGGCGATGACAAGGAAGACCCAGTCGAGGATAAACCTCCTGAGATACAGCCAAAGCGCCGACGTCAGCGGCGGCACTCCAAGTCACGCCGTGGAAAAGACATCAATACTGGCACAGGAGAAAACAATACTCTGGATGATGCCGAAGACAATGAAGACCGCCTCTAAGTCGTGCTTCGACACGTGGGAGATATAGCCGCATCGAGGCGTTCAAGTTGGTAATCGAGCCTTCCCGACTTAAGGCCCCCTACTTGATTGTTTCTGGCGTTGTTGAGTCTAGAATGGAAAATGTTTTGAGTCTTAGGATTATATATATCGGATGTAGTTCTTTTACTCCTCGGTCCTTAAATCGCTTCTGGTGAGGTATCTGGCGTAGAGTTTTGACTTTTCTCCTCAAATTTCACTAAAAATTTTTTAGGATCACGTGGGTATCTTGGAATCGTTCCGATGGTTTTGTGGCGAGAACATTGTTCTTGGTGCCTCGACATTTAGGGGTTGTGGCGGTGTCCGGGGAGTTGAGCTCCGAGGTGTTGTCGTCACAATTTTATCGTTCTGATTCGGAATACCTGAGTTTTACCGACATCGAAATCTCTTTTGTGCGGTTGTTGGTGAGATAACCTGATAGCCCGATCTTTGTGGCGAGTCGGGATATTGCCATGACTTGTATAACGGATGTTTTTGAAGGTCGAGGTGATTTCGAGGATTTCTTGGTTATGTGTTGACGGATGGATACAATTTGATCTAGGTATTGTTAGTTTGGGTGATATATTTTGTCCCTGTCCCCAACACCAGATTGCATAACCAGAAAGTTTGGGAGTTTATAGGTGAAATTCAAGTAGCTCCTAGAATATCTTTCGGCAATGAGATGATATGGGTTGGGTAAATCTCTATCATATGTATTTGTTCGACTTATTCATAAGCCAAATCCTTTGTTTTGTTTTGTTTTGTGGTATTGAGTTGCTTCAATGCCAAGTGTTGATTCCATACCTTTCCTAAATGGTGTTCTCATATTGCTATGTGAATACTAATCCTTCTTGATCGAGCTTGTCATGTTAATTCTTTTCTCAACCGTGCTTCTCTTCAAGTGGATCCGATCATTTCAACATTTAAGATCAATTCTAAGTTTTCTCAGCGATGTTCGTTTCATCCGACCTAAGTTGCCTTTGTTTTCCCCCTCCACCCTTTTCTTCAAGGACTCAGATTTCTTAATCAAGTATCCATTTTATTGAGTGAAGTTTCTTCATTCTTTTCCTTTAATGTTTTATCGGTGATTTCTCATGAAGGCTAAGGAAGCTTTAACCTTATCATTGTTCCATTCTAATTTTCTTCTCGGTGGATTTAAGTCAAGTTTTCGGTGTTGATCATATTCTTTTCATCGTTTCAAATGCTTTCTCATGTCGGTGCATCTCTTAATCATCCACTTCTCGCTATTCAATTGTTGGAGTGTTGAAGATATCTCGAAGATTCTAGTTTCCATTCTCAATTCACTCAAGTTCTTTTGAGGATGCTATCTCATTCAAGCCATTTAATTCTACGGTGCAATATCTTTTCAAACAATTGTTCAGCGGTGGTTCTTTTGAGTGGGCCCTAACCCACGGGTCTTTTCGAGGATCTTACGACTCTTTTAATTTTCGGAGCTATTCCCAAATTCTTTGCAAGTTTGATGTAAGAATGAATTATCATCGGTCAAATGTCTTTCTCCAAGATCTTTCAAATTATTTTCATTGTTGGTTCAACCTTTCTAATTTTCATTCGAGTCTTCAACAATTCATGGTGGTGTTTCTCGTGTCATTCTCAATTTTGAAGACCGAAGAAGAGTTTCTCTTTAATCTTGCTCCATTCTCTTCAAGATTCATGGTTCTAGTTTGTTGCCATCCTCTCATAATTGTTTTGATTGTGAAATTCTTTTACCACCGAAGCCAGTCTTTTCAGTTTGATTCTTGAGCCCATCATCTCAAATTATTCATTCAAGCGTTCAACTCTTGTTTCCAAATCTCACGGTGCATCGTGAAATATCCTCTAATCAGTTCATGATCTCTTAGTTCTAATGTATCTAAATTTTGTCAAGCATCTTATTCGTTTTCCAATTCTTCCGGTGAATTGTGCCTTTGCTTTTCATTTTCAATTCTTACGGTGGTTTGTTCAAGATTTCACTTCCTTTGTTATCATCAATTTATTCGTTGTTTCAATCCGGTGGTTCATCAATACCTTCTCAAGTTGCGCTATATCTCTATCTTAATCATTTTCAATAGAATAAGTAGTATGCCTAATCCATTGCTTGTCATCAATTTAATTGGTGAAGGATCAGCATAATGTAATTCTTATTCTTGTTTCATCAGTAAATTCAATTCCTTATTCGGAGGTTCATCAAAATTCTTGATTTCATTTGTTCATCTTTCTTTTCGGAGTTCAAGTTTTCTCGGTTATATCATTTCAAAGCTTCATCTTATCACTGCAAGGCTTCACCTTGTGTTTTCAACTTCTCTTTCTTTATCATCCTTTTTTTACGGAGTTTCATGGAGGCTCTACATGGTGCTTCCTCAAGGATTCTTTTCATTCTTCAATTGTTCTTCAAGATTTCTCTCGGAGTTATGATCCGTCAAGCTACTCTAAAATAAACATGGTGTTCAACACATGTTTTGTTTGAGGAGTTCAAGTATTCTTCTTCTTGCATTTCAAAGTGCAATTCTTTCTACCTTATCTTTTGAGATGGTGTTATGTCATTCTTGACAATTTGAGTTCGTGTTTCATGATTCACATGTTGTCAAGAATGAGGTATTTTAAATCCATCAATCTCTTCATTGGAGTTATCTTGGGCTATATTTCACCTAAAGCTTTCCCTAAGGATTGTTGCTATTTATGGTGCTTATAATGACCCAAGTTCTTCATTTATCCTCCGGTGAAATAAGTTTCTCGTCTCCTTGTTGATCAATCCAATCAATTGTTTTCGTTGGTGGCAGAATTTCACCTCATAATTTTGAGATGTTTCCATAAGCCCACTACAAGCTTATCCTTTCGTTGTTGTTTTCCAACAACTCCGTTCTATCCTTCTTTGTGGGATGCTTCTTTCAAATTCATTTGTGGTAGAAGTTGTCATTTTCTTCTCCATTCCTTTATTCCAATGATCTATCTTCAATTTTTTTTTTCTTAGGAGGCATTGTGATGTTGCTCTCTTGACCCATCATCTTCTTTTGTCAAGATCATGTTCTTTTTCTTGCATTATCCATTTAACTTGGTGTTGTGTTTTCTCTTCAAGTTCTTTTCATCTTATCAAGTTTTCCTTCTTCTTTTAGCAGTGCTGCCCAAATTATATCATCTTATTCCTTGTCTATCTAGTTTTTTACGGAGTGGTTTCATATCTATCTTATCACTAAACCTCTTGGTTTTGTCGTATCCTTGTTCCTCTTTTCTAACAGAGTGTTTCAACTTTCTTCATCTTCATTGTTTTCTTTCTTTCATTTTGTTCAACCTCTCAAGGTTCTTTGGTTTCACTCGTTTGTCGAAGCAACTTTGTTTTACCTCTTCCTCTTTTTTCTCGGTGCCATCCTAGATCTCGGGCGAGATCCTCTCGTAGTGGTGGAGTGTTGTGGCGCCAAGACCGAACTTGATTGCCTTCGGTTTCGAGTTTTGTCGTGTTTTTGTTTTGTGTGCTTTCATCATGTCATCTCTTGCATTGCATCATGTCATCATGCCATCATATCATTAATTTTTTAAAACTCTTCTAAATAAATTGTATGGATTTTTGATCCATTTATCGAGGAAGGTGACTTCTCTTTATAACATATCCTCCCAATATTAGGGAGCTATATTAAAAATATTCCATTGTTTGGAATCACCATAACACACCCAAAATCCCAATGCCTTTTTATCTCAAGTTTGGCTCCAACCTTAAATTTTTTCATCATTTTGGAGTTCCAAAATCCTTGGATCATTTTGTTAAATTCCTCATATTTTTATGAGTGGAAAATTATCCCGTAATCAACTTCTTCCTCTACCTCTTTTCTCCTCTTTATTGGATTTTACGCTATATAAATAAAGTTTAAGAGAGAGAGAAAAGGCTTGACCAGCTTCGGCCTTCTCCAGCTGTGGCCCAAGGCCTCCCAGCCCTCGCGCCTCCTCCGAGCCCTAACCCCCCAGCAGCCCGGCCCGGCCCCCCCTTCGAGCCGCCTAACCCTAGTCCCCGGCGCATCTCGTTCTCCTCTCTCGTCCTCCCTTGCCCGTCGCCTCCCTGCGATTCCCCATCTCGTCCTTCCCCTGATCCATCTCCCTCGCGCATCTCTCTTCCCTCCCCTCGTACTCCTTCCTCTCCTCCTGCGCCGCCCATCCATCCATCTCCTCGTCGCCCTCCTTCGATCCCCTCGCTCTCCCATCTCCCCTCGTCTTCCTCCTTCCCTGCCGCCTCGTCCCTTGCTGCAGCTCCACTCTCACTGCCCGGCCGTGCGCTCGCCCGCGCCCTAGCTCCTTCTCCTTGTGCCTGGACCTCAAATCCTCCGCCTTCTCCTCCCTTGAGTCCTCTACTTGGTTTGCCACACCACAGGGGCTCCTCGCGCCTCCTGCTTCCGTCGAGCAGCGCCGCGCCAGGGTGCTCTCCCGGCCTCAAGGCATCTTCAACTCCAGGCGCCCCTGCCTCGGGAGGTCCGCCCCGCCGCCACCCGCCGTCGCGCCAGAGGTGATACGCCAGGCTGCCTCCGCTACCTCCGAACGGGGCGCGGGGCAATTTGCAGGATTTTACCTTAGAGCCTGGCGGTCACCGGCGTGGAATGCGTCAAGTACCACGACTGCGCCGAGGACGTCGTTTCGTCAAGTTCAACTACAGTGTAGAAAGTGCCCCTTCGGATTGCGGTACCACTACGACCCGGCGACCACGAACCGGAAACACCAAGTACCCCGCCGGAATGTACCAGGATTCGACTACGTGATGCGTCAAGTACCCTACCGTCGACCGGAGACGCTCGGATCGCCAAGTCCTGCTTGAACATCTCACAACGTGTAACACTACAATGCGACCTCGAAGCCCGTGGACCCCGACATCCACGGGACATGACGTCTACTTCTCGCCGTGTACAACTACCGTCGCGAAGACCTGTATGAACACCGTCAAGATTCACTACCGTGGTAACCACTACTTCCGATGGCGAGATGTACACTATCATCGATCGTGACGACTACTTCCTCTACTTCCCTCGGCGACCCGTGACGACTACTTCCCTCTCTGGCTTCGAGAACCGTCCCGTTGAGCGTTCGAAGGTATAACCCGTGGCGACCGCCCGTGATCGAATCATCCTTGCGATGCCCCTCTTTTGCCATGCCACCGTTCGTGGAACCCGGTAATCGGGATCACCCACCATCTTGCATGACTTCGCTTCCGTCACCTTCCTTTGCACCGGTATCTCAATGAGTTACCGGAACCGATATGTTGCCGTGGCACCATTTTCGGATTCGTTGCCGTGCACCCTTTCTTCCACCACGGTGACATAATGCTTCATATCATGCTCATGATAACGTTTTCATAATATTGCATAAAACTTATATCATCCGCATCATGATAACAACATTTAAATGTTTATAATTGTTGTTTGCATTAATTTGCTTAAATGCCATGCTAAAATGATTTATTTCATAACTAAATAACCGTAGCTCCATTTAAATAAATTATATATGTAAATGGGGTAGAAAAATGCCTAGTTTAACATGGTAGCTTTACTTTGCATGTTTAACAACTCTAAAATATGCTTTAGGTCAGATCTGTACCAATCCATAATTTGCATATGAGGATTTTCGGGTTGTTATTTCCGGCCTCATTTAAACTTGCCTAGATAGGTAGTTTCATTATGCTTCACCTCTTGCCATGTTTAACAACATTTAATATTGTTGAGTACCTAACAAGAGAGAACTAAATAATTGTTGTGGTGTTTTGTCAATATGCAACTTCGTTGCATATTGAGCTCCTGTATAGTGTTGTTTGTTGCATTTGCCATGCCATGCCTCATTTAAACGGACATGCATCATACTTGATTGTGCATCATGCCATGTTTATGTGATGGTTGTTTACTATGTTGTTTGTTTCTTTCGGTTTTTCTCTCGTTAGCCGGTTTCGTTCGGAGTTGTGAGGATTCATTCGACTTCGTCCGTTTGTCTTCTTCATGGATTCGTTCTTCTTCCTTGCGGGATTTCAGGCAAGATGACCATACCGAAATCACTTCTATCTTTGCTTGCTAGATGCTCGCTCTTTTGCTATGCCTATTTCGATGCCTACCACTTGCTATATCATGCCACCCACATTGCCATGTCAAACCTCTAACCATCCTTTCCTAGCAAACCGTTGTTTGGCTATGTTACCGCTTGCTCAGCCCCTCTTATAGCGTTGTTAGTTGCGGTGAAGATGAAGTTTGTTCCTTGTTGGAACATGGAGATGTTGTTCCTTGTTGGAACATGTTTACTTGTTGAGATATCACAATATATCTTATTTAATTAATGCATCTATATACTTGGTAAAGGGTGGAAGGCTCGGCCTTATGCAGTGTTTTGTTCCACTCTTGCCGCCCTAGTTTCCGTCATATCGGTGTTATGTTCGGATTTTGCGTCCCTAACGCGGTCGGGTGATTTATGGGACCCCCTGACAGTTCGCTTTGAATAAGACTTTTCCAGCAAGGCCCAACATTGGTTTTACCATTTGCCTCACCTATACCTTTTCCTTGGGTTTCCGGGCCGAGGTCATCTTTATTCCCGGGCGGTGCTCCTTAGTGTTGGTCGACAAAGAGGCTGCGGGGCCACCTCGGGGCAACTGAGGGTTGGTTTTACTTCGTGGCTGACTCATCGGTGTGCCACAGACCAGATATGGCAGCTCCTATCGAGTTGTCGGCATCCAGGCGGCTTTGCTGGTCTTGTTTTATTTGTGAAATGTCTTGTGGCAGGATTCGAGACTGATCGGGTCTTCGGGGAGAAGAATATCCCGTTGATCGCGAGAGCTTATCATGGGCTAAGTTGGGACACCCTGCAGGGTTTTGAACTTTAAAGCCGTGCCCGGATTATGTGGCAGATGGGAATTTGTTAATGTCGGTTGTAGAAAACCGAAGTTGATCTTAATTAAAATACACCAACCGTGTGCATGTAATGATGTCTCTTCTGGTTGATCGAAAGAGAGAACACGGTGTTGGAGTTATGTTTGGCGTAAGTAGTTTCAGGATCACTTCTTGATCATAGTTGTTCGACCGTGCTTGCCTCCTCTTCTCGCTCTCTTTGCATGTTAGCCACCATATGCTAGTTGCTTGCTGCAGCTCCACCTCACTACCCTGTCCTACCTTTAAGCTTAAATAGTCTTGATCTCGCGGGTGTGAGATTGCTGAGTCCCGTGACTCACAGATACTTCAAAACCAGTTTGCAGGTCGATGAAACCGTGCGGTGATGCACCTGAGCTCAAGGAGGGCTTCGATGAAGATCTTGTTCATTGTGTTGTTCGTTTCAGTTGATGATGGTGGAGCCAGGTTGGGACGATCGGGGATCTGTGTAGCATTTGGGGTAGTCTTCTTTTATTTTGGTTCCGTAGTCGGACCTTGATTGTATCTGTATGATGTAATGTTTTACTCATGTATTGTGTGAAGTGGCGATTGTAAGCCAACTATGTATCTCTTTCCTTATGTATTACATGGGTTGTGTGAAGATTACCTCACTTGCGACATTGCTTTCAATGCGGTTATGCCTCTAAGTGGGTGCCGACCGTGGGAGATATAGCCGCATCGAGGCGTTCAAGTTGGTGTCAGGCCTTCCCCGACTTAGACCCCCTACTGATTGTTTCTTGGCGTTGTTACTCTTCCGCTTCGGTCTCTGAAAGTGCGTGGATGGACACTCTCCCCTCGTTGCTATGCCATCTGTGGTCTTGCGTGATGCGTAGGAAATTTTTTTGAAATTACTCGTTTCCCCAACCTCTCCATCTCCGCTCCAGCTCATCCCAGCCAACGTGTCGCCCATGGGGTTTCTCCCAAGCACGTGTGACGGAAGGGCTGTGCAGCCAGCGGGAGCAGCGATAAGCGACAAGCTACCATCGTGGCAGCAGGCGCGCCAGCCCGGTCCCTATTACCTTTGTTCAGCGGCCGAGGAGCGGGCATTTATGACTCTTGTCCCTTGCCGTCGAGTTAGGTATAGATCCTTATTATCTTGTACGGTGCGATCTATGATGTCTATTTCGATTTACCGCTATCATTTTGGGGATATGCTTTAGAGACGGCCGCATTCACGTTGAATAGGACACCACAAAAATCCGTTGAGACGACGCCTTATGAACTGTGGTTTGGCAAGAAACCAAAGTTGTCGTTTCTTAAAGTTTGGGGCTGCGATGCTTATGTAAAGAAACTTCAACCAGATAAGCTCGAACCCAAATCGGAAAATGTGTCTTCATAGGATACCCAAAGGAGACTGTTGGGTACACCTTCTATCACAGATCTGAAGGCAAGATTTTCGTTGCTAAATTCGGATCCTTTCTAGAGAAGGAGTTTCTCTCAAAAGAAGTGAGTGGGAGGAAAGTAGAACTTGATGAGATAATCAGATCTGCTCCCTTATTGGAAAGTAGTTCATCACAAGAAATGGTTCTGTGACAACTACACCAATTAGTGAGGAAACTAATGATGATGATCATGAAGCTTGAGATCAAGTTGCTCTCGAACCTCGTGGGTCAACCAGAGTAAAATACGCACCAGAGTGGTACGGTAATCCTATTCGAAGTCATGTTACTTGACCATGGCGAACCTACAAACTATGAAGAAGCGATGGTGAGCCCAGATTCGCAAAATGGCTGGAAGCCATGAAATCTGAGATGGGATCCATGTATGAGAACAAAGTATGGACTTTGGTTGACTTGCCGATGATCGGCAAGCCATTGAAAATAAATGGATCTTTAAGAAGAAGACCGACGCGATGGTAATATAACTGTCTACAAAGCTCGACTTGTTGCGAAAGGTTTTCGACAAGTTCAAGGGGTTGACTACGATGAGACTTTCTCACCAGTGGCGATGCTTAAGTCTGTCCGAATCATGTTAGCAATTGCCGCATTTTATGATTATGAAATTTGGCAAATGGATGTAAAACTGCATTCTTGAATGGATTTCTAGAAGAAGAGTTGTATATGATGCAACCAGAAGGTTTTGTCGATCCAAAGGGTGCTAACAAAGTGTGCAAGCTCCAGCGATCAATTTATGGTCAGTGCAAGCCTCTCGGAGTTGGAATAAACGCTTTGATAGTGTGATCAAAGCATATGGGTTTGTACAGACTTTTGGAGAAGCTCAGTATTTACAAGAAAGTGAGTGGGAGCTCAGTAGCATTTCTAATATTATATGTGGACGACATATTATTAATTGGAAATGATATAGAATTTCTGGATAGCATAAAGGATACTTGAATAAAAGTTTTTCAATGAAAGAACTCGGTGAAGCTGCTTACATATTGGGCATCAAGATCTATATAGATAGATCAAGACGCTTAATTGGACTTTCACAAAGCAAATACCTTGATAAAGTTTTGAAAAAGTTCAAAATGGATCGTGCAAAGAAAGGTTTTTACCTGTGTTGCAAGGTGTAAGATTGAGTCGACTCAATGCCCGACCACAGCAGAAGATAGAGAGAAAATGAAAGATGTTCCTATGCTTCAGCCATAGGCTCTATCATGTATGCAATGTCTGTGTACCGACACTGACGTGCTGCTAGCTGTAAGCTTGGCAGGAAGGTACCAAAGTAATCCAGAATGGATCATTTGGACAGCGATCAAGAACATCCTGAAATACGAAAAGGACTAAGGATATGTTTCTCGTATATGGAGGTGACAAAGAGCTAGTCGTAAATGGTTACGTCGATGCAAGCTTTGACACCGATCCGGACGATTCTAAATCGCAAACCGGATACGTGTTTTTATTAAACGGTGGAGCTGTCAGTTGGTGCAGTTCTAAACAAAGCGTCGTGGCGGGATCTACATGTGAAGCGGAGTACATAGCTGCTTCGGAAGCAGCAAATGAAGGAGTCTGGATGAAAGAGTTCATTTCCGATCTAGGTGTCATACCTAGTGCATCGGGACCGATGAAGATCTTCTGTGACAATACTGGTGCAATTGCCTTGGCAAAGGAATCCAGATTTCACAAGAGGACCAAGCACATCAAGAGACGCTTCAATTCCATTCGGGACCAAGTCCAAGTGGGAGACATAGAGATTTGCAAAATACATACGGATCTGAATGTTGCGCACCCGTTGACTAAGCCTCTTCCACGAGCAAAACATGATCAGCACCAAGACTCCATGGGTGTAAGGATCATTACTTTGTAATCTAGATTATTGACTCTAGTGCAAGTGGGAGATCAAGGAAATATGCCCTAGAGGCAATAATAAAGTTATTATTTATTTCCTTATATCATGATAAATGTTTATTATTCATGCTAGAATTGTATTAACCGGAAACATAATACATGTGTGAATATATAGACAAACAGTATGTCACTAGTATGCCTCTACTTGACTAGCTTGTTAATCAAAGATGGTTATGTTTCCTAACCATGAACAAGGAGTTGTTATTTGATTAACAAGGTCACATCATTAGTTGAATGATCTGATTGACATGACCCATTCCGTTAGCTTAACACTTGATCGCTTAGTATGTTAATGCTTTCTTCATGACCCATACATGTTCCTATAACTATGAGATTATGCAACTCCGCTTACGGAGGAACACTTTGGTACTACCAAACGTCACAACGTAATCGGGTGATTATAAAGGAGTACTACAGGTGTCTCCAAAGGTACTTGTTGGGTTGGCGTATTTGAGATTAGGTTTTGTCACTCCGATTGTCGGAGAGGTATCTCTAGGCCTTCTCGGTAATACACATCACTTAAGCCTTGCAAGCATTACAACTAATGAGTTAGTTGTGAGATGATGTATTACGGAACGAGTAAAGAGACTTACGTAACGAGATTGAACTAGGTATTGATACCGACGATCGAATCTCGGGTAAGTAACATACCGATGACAAAGGAACAACGTATGTCGTTATGCGGTTTGACCGATAAAGATCTTCGTAGAATATGTAGGAACCAATATGGGCATCCAGGTTCCGCTATTGGTTATTGACCGAGAATGGTTCTAGGTCATGTCTACATAGTTCTCGAACCCGTAGGGTCCGCACGCTTAACGTTTGATGACAGTTCATTATGAGTTTATAAGTATTGATGCACCGAAGTTTGTTCGGAGTCCCGGATGTGATCACGGACATGACGAGGAGTCTCGAAATGGTCGAGACATAAAGATTGATATATTGGAAGCCTAAGTTTGGACTTCGGAAGGGTTCCGAGTGAAAACAGGATGTTACCGGAACACCGGGGGGTTACCGGAACCCCCCGGGGGGTATATGGGCCTTCATGGGCCACAAGGGAGAAGAGGAAGGGCCGGCCAGGTGGGCTGCGCGCCCCCCCCTCTAGTCCGAATAGGACAAGGAGAGGGGGGGCGGCGCCCCCTTCCCTCTTCCCCCTCCCCAATCCTACTCCAACTAGGAGAGGGGGAGTCCTACTCCCGGTGGGAGTAGGACTCCTCCAGGCGCGCCTCTCCTAGGCCGGCCGCACCCCCCCTTGTCTCCTTTATATACGGGGGCAGGGGGCACCCGATAACACACAAGTTGATCTACGGATCTTTCCTTAGCCGTGTGCGGTGCCCCCTTCCACCATATTCCACTTCGGTCATATCGTCGCGGAGCTTAGGCGAAGCCCTGCGCCGGAGAAGTCATATCGTCGCGGAGCTTAGGCGAAGCCCTGCGTCGGTGGAGCATCAACATCGTGTGACGCCCCAAGACCGGAGCTTCAGTTGCCTTCCAGGGTTTCCGAGTTTTGTCGTGTGTTTTGTTTTGTCTGTGCTTTCATCTTGTCATCTCTTGCATTGCATCATGTCATCATGCCATCATATCGTTTATTTTTTTTAAAACCTCTTCTAAATAAATTGTATGGATTTTTTTCGATCCATTTAAATCGAGGGAAGGGTGACTTCTCTTTATAACATATCCTCCCAATATTAGGGAGCTATATTAAAAATATTCCATTGTTTTGGAATCATCATAACACACTTGCAAAATCCCAATGCCTTTGTTATCTCAATTCTTGGCGTCCAACTCTACCCATAAATCTTTTCATCATTTTCCGGAGTTCCACCATAAATCCTTGGATCATTTTTGTTAAATTCCTCATATTTTTATGAGTCCGGGAAAATTATCCCCATGTCCAACTTCTTCCTCTACCCTCTCTTTCTTTTCTCCTCTTTATTGGATTTTCTGCTATATAAATAAAGAGTTTAAGAGAGAGAGGAGAGAAGAGAGCCAGCCCAGCTCGGCCTTCTCCAGGCTGTGGCCCAAGGCCTCCCAGCCCACCTAGCGCCTCCCCTCCAGGCGACCTAACCCCCCCCGCGCGGCCCAAGGCCCAGCAGCCCCCTTCCAGCCGCCTAACCCTAGTCCCCAGCGCATCTCGTTCTCCTCCTCTCGTCCTCCCGCAGCGCCGTCGCCTCCCTGCCCGATTCCCCATCTCCCCTCGTCCTTCCCCTCGATCCCATCTCCCTCGCCAGATCTCTCTTCCTCCCTCGTACTCCTTCCTCTCCTCCATGGCCGCCATGCCATCCATCTCCTCGTCGCCTCCTTCCCGATCCCTCGCTCTCTCCCATCTCCCCTCGTCTTCCTCCTTCCTGCCGCCTCGTCCCGCCTTGCGGCTCCACTCTCTCACCGGCCGGCCGTAGCTCGCCGCGCCTAGCTCCTTCTCCGCGTAGCCGGACCTCCGTCCTCCGCCTTCTCCCTCCCCGCAGGTCCTCCTGCTGCGGTTTTGCCACACCACCAGGAGCTCCTCGCGCCTCCCTGCTTCCGTCCCGAGCCGCGCCCGCGCCACCGGTGCTCCTCTCCGGCCTCCGAGCATCTTCAACTCCGGCGCCCCTGCCTCGGGAGGTCCTGCCCATCGCCACCCGCCGCCGTCGGCGACCCCCAGGAGGTGATGCATCTGAGCTGCCTCCGCTACCTCCGAACCAGGACGCCAGGGCCAGTTGCAGGATTTTCGCCAAGTACAACGGTCACCGAGCGTGGAATCGTCAAGTACCACGACTACTTCGAGGACATTCGTTTTCGTCAAGTTCAACTACACGAATCGCCAAGTACCCCTTCGGATTGCCGAGTACCACTACGACCCGACGACCACCGAACCCGGAAACACCAAGTACCCCTTCGGAATGTACCAAGTTCGACTACGTGATGCGTCAAGTACCACTACCGTCGACCCCGGAGACATCGGATGCGCCAAGTCCTTCTTCGAACATCTACGAAAACGTGTAACACTACCGTCGACCCTCGAAGACCCCGTGGACCCCGAACATCCACGGGACATGAACGTCTACTTCCCCTACGCCGTGTACAACTACCGTCGCCGAAGACCTGTGTAACGGAACCGTCAAGTTCGACTACCTTCGTGTGTACCACTACTTCCGATGACGAGATGTACCACTATCATCGATCGTGAACGACTACTTCCTCTACTTCCCTCGACGACCCGTGAACGACTACTTCCCTCTACGAAACGAGAACCGTCCCGTTTGAACGTTCCGAAGGTATAACCCGTGACGACCGCCGTGATCGAATCATCCTTGCGATGCCCCTCTTTTGCCATGCCACCGTTCCGTGGGAACCCGGTAATCCGGGATCACCCCCACCATCTTTCATGACTCGCTTCCGTCACCCTTCCTTTTGCATCGGTATCTCCGTGAGCTACGGAACCGATATGTTGCCGTGGCACCATTTTCGGATTCGCTGCCGTGGCACCCTTTCTTCCACCACGGTGACATAATGCTTCATATCATGCTCATGATAACGTTTTCATAATATTGCATAAAACTTGTATATGTCATCCGCATCATGATAACAACATTTAAATGTTTATAATTGTTGTTTGCATTAATTTGCTTAAATGCCATGCTAAAATGATTTATTTCATAACTAAATAACCGTAGCTCCATTTTAAATAATTTATATATGTAAATGGGGTAGAAAAATGCCTAGATTAACATGGTAGCTTTACTTTGCATGTTTAACAACTCTAAAATATGCTTTAGGTCAGATCTGTACCGAATCCATAATTTGCATATGGGGATTTTTCCGGAATTGTTGTTGTTATTTCCGGCCTCATTTAAACTTGCCTAGATAGGTAGTTTCATTATGCTTCACCTCTTGCCATGTTTAACAACATTTAATATTGTTGTGTCCCTAACCAAGAGTGAACTAAATAAATGTTGTGAAGTTTTGTCAATATGCAACTCGTTGCATATTGAGCTCCACTTAATTTGTAGTGTTGTTTGTTGCACTTTGCCATGCCATGCCTCATTTAAACCGGACATGCATCATGTTTGATTGTGCATCATGCCATGTTCATGTGTTGGTTGTTTACTATGTTGTTTGTTTGTTTCGGTTTGCTTCTCTCGTTAGCTTCGGTTTCGCTCGGAGTTGTGAGGATTCTTTCGACTTCGTCCGCTTGTCTTCTTCATGGATTCGTTCTTCTTCCTTGCGGGATTTCGTGCAAGATGACCATACCCTCGAAATCACTTCTATCTTTGCTTGCTAGATGCTCGCTCTTTTGCTATGCCTATGCTACGATGCCTACCACTTGCTATATCATGCCACCCACATTGCCATGTCAAACCTCTAACCATCCTTTCCTAGCAAACCGTTGTTTGGCTATGTTACCGCTTTGCTCAGCCCTCTTATAGCGTTGTTAGTTGCGGTGAAGATGAAGTTTGTTCCTTGTTGAACATGGAGATGTTGTTCCTTGTTGGAACATGTTTACTTGTTGGGTTATCACAATATATCTTATTTAATTAACGCATCTATATACTTGGTAAAGGGTGGAAGGCTCGGCCTTATGCCCGTGGTTTGTTCCACTCTTGCCGCCCTAGTTTCCGTCATATCGGTGTTATGTTCCCGGATTATTGCGTCCCTAACGCGTCGGGTGATTTATGGGACCCCTTGACAGTTCGCTTTGAATAAGACTTTTCCAGAAGGCCCAACATTGGTTTTACCATTTGCCTCACCTATACCCTTTTCCTTGGGTTTCGGAGCCCGAGGGTCATCTTTATTTTAGCCCCCGGGCGGTGCTCCTTCGAGTGTTGGTCCGAACCGAGCAGATCATGGGGCCACCTCGGGCAACTCGAGGGCTGGTTTTACTCGTAGGCTGACTTATCCGGTGTGCCACGAGACCGAGGTACGTGCGACTCCTATCAGATTTGTCGGCACATCCGGCGGCTTTGCTGGTCTTGTTTTATTGCTGTGAAATGTCTTGTAGCCGGATTCCGAGACTGATCGGGCTTCCCGGGAGAAGGAATATCCTTCGTTGATCGCGAGAGCTTATCATGGGCTGTTGGGACACCCCGCAGGGTTTTGAACTTTCAAAGCCGTGCCCGCGGTTATGTGGCAGATGGGAATTTGTTAATGTCCGTTGTAGAAAACCGAAGTGGATCTCAATTAAAATACACCAACTGTGTGCGTAACGTGAGTGTCTCTTTTCGGGTTGATCGAAGGAGAACACGGTGTTGGAGTTATGTTTGACGTAAGTAGTTTCAGGATCACTTCTTGATCATAGTTGTGCGACCGTGCTTTGCCTCCTCTTCCCGCTCTCTTTTGCGAATGTTAGCCACCATATATGCTAGTCGCTTGCTGCAGCTCCACCTCACTACCCTGTCCTACCTTTAAGCTTAAATAGTCTTGATCTCGCGGGTGTGAGATTGCTGAGTCCCCGTGACTCACAGATACTTCCAAAACCAGTTTGCAGGTGCCGATGAAACCGTGCAGGTGATGCACCTGAGCTCAAGGAGGAGCTCGATGAAGATCTTGTTCATTGTGTTGTTTCGTTTCAGCTGATCAGTAGTGGAGCCCAGTTGGGACGATCGGGGATCTGTGTAGCTTGTGGGGTAGCCTTCTTTTATTTTGGTTCCGTAGTCGGACCTTGATTGTACCTGTATGATGTAATGTTTTACTCATGTATTGTGTGAAGTGGCGATTGTAAGCCAACTATGTATCTCTTTCCCTTATGTATTACATGGGTTGTGTGAAGATTACCTCACTTGCGACATTGCTTTCAATGCGGTTATGCCTCTAAGTCGTGCTTCGACACGTGGGAGATATAGCCGCATCGAGGCGTTCAAGTTGGTAATCGAGCCTTCCCGACTTAGGAGCCCCTACTTGATTGTTTGTCATGGCGTTGTTGAGTCTAGAATGGAAAATGTTTTGAGTCTTAGGATTATATATATCGGAGAGTAGGATTCTTTTTACTCCTCGGTCCTTCGCTCGCTCTCTGGTGAGGTATCCCGACGAGAGTTTTGACTTTTCTCTCCTCAAATTTCACTAAAAATTTTTTTAGGATCACGTGGGTATCTTGGAATCGTTCGATGATTTTGTGACGAGAACATTGTTCTTGGTGCCTCGACATTTAGGGGTTGTGGCAGTGTCCGGGAGTTGAGCTCCGAGGTGTTGTCGCCACAATTTTATCGTTGCGATTCTGGAATACCTGAGTTTTACCGACATCGAAATCTCTTTTCTGCAGTTGTTGGTGAGATAACCCCGATAGCCCAAGATCTTGTGGCGAAAAGGGAGTATTGCCATGACTTGTATAACGGATGTTTTTCAAGGTCGAGGTACACGATTTCGAGGATTTCTTGGTTATGTGTTGACGGATGGATACAATTGGATCTAGGTATTGTTAGTTTGGGTGATATATTTTGTGTCCCTGTATCCCCAACACCAGATTGCATAACCAGAAAGTTTCGGAGTTTATAGGTGGAATTCAAGTAGCTCCTAGAATATCTTTCCGATGATGCATGATACGGGATTGGGTAAATCTCTATCATATGTATTTGTTCCGGCTTATTCTGCAAGCCAAATCCTTTGTTTTGTTTTGTTTTGTGGTATTCGAGTTGCTTCAATGCCAAGTGTTGATTCCATACTTTTCCTAAATGGTGTTCTCATATTGCTATGTGAATACTAATCCTTCTTGATCACTGAGCTTGTCATGTCAATTATTTTCTCAACCGGCGTGCTTCTCTTTAAGTGGATCCGATCATTTCACATTTGCGAGATCAATTCCAAGTTTTCTCACCGGTGTTCGTTTCATCCGACCTAAGTTGCCTTTGTTTTCCCGCCCTCCCACCCTTTTTCTTCAAGGACTCAGATTTCTTAATCAAGTATCAATTTTATTGAGTGAAGTTTCTTCATTCTTTTCCTTTATTGTTTTATCCGGTGATTTCTCATGAAGACGCTAAGGAAGCTTTAACCTTATCATTGTTCCATTCTAATTTTCTTCTCCGGTGGATTTAAGTCAAGTTTTCAGTGTTGATCGATTCTTTTCATCATTTCAAATGCTTTCTCATGTCGGTGCACCTCTTAATCATCCACTTCTCGCTATTCAATTGTTCCGAGTGTTGAAGATATCTCAGAAGATTCT
Source organism: Aegilops longissima (assembly GCA_021605205.1). Lineage (NCBI taxonomy): Eukaryota > Viridiplantae > Streptophyta > Magnoliopsida > Poales > Poaceae > Aegilops > Aegilops longissima. The sequence goes on from CM038682.1 coordinate 405,602,361, forward strand.
AGTTTCCATTCTCAATTCACTCAAGTTCTTTTGAGGATGCTATCTCTTTCAAGTCATTTAATTCTACCGGTGCAATATCTTTTCAAGCAATTGTTCAACGGTGGTTCTTTTGAGTGGGCCCTAACCCACAGGTCTTTTTCCAGGATCTTACCTGACTCTTTTATTTTCCCGGAGCTATTCCCAAATTCTTTCCGAAGTTTGATGTAAGGATGAATTGTCATCACCATATGTCTTTCTCCAAGATCTTTCAAATTATTTTCATTGTTGGTTCAACCTTTCTAATTTTCTTTCCGGAGTGCTTCAACAATTCATGATGGGGTTTCTCGTCGTCATTCTCGAATTTTGAAGACCGAAGATGAGTTTCTCTTTAATCTTGCTCCATTCTCTTCAAGATTCATGGGTCTAGTTTGTTGCCATCCTCTCACAATTGTTTTAGATTGTGAGAATTCTTTTCACCCACCCGGAGCATTTCAGGAGTCTTTTCAGTTTGATTCTTCGGAGCCCATCATCTCAGAATTATTCATTCAAGCGTTCAACTCTTGTTTTTCCAAATCTCACCGGTGCATCGTCGAAATATCCTCTAATCAGTTCATGATCTCTTCGCTCTAATGTATCTAAATTTTGTCAAGCATCATTATTCGTTTTCCAATTCTTTCCGTGAATTGTGCCTTTGCTACTTTCATTTTCAATTCTTACGGTGGTCCGCTCAAGATTTCACTTCCTTTGTTATCACATCAATTTATTCGTTGTTTCAATCCCACCGTGGTTCCATCAATACCTTCTCAAGTTTGCGCTATATCTCTATTTGTAATCATTTTTCAATGGGAATAAGTGGTATGCCTAATCCATTGCTTGTCATCAATTTAATTGGTGAAGGATACGCATAACATAATTCTTATTCTTGTTTCATCGAGTAAATTCAATACCTTATTTCGGAGGTTCATCAAAATTCTTGGTTTCAATTGTTCATCTTTCTTTCGGAGTTCCAAGTTTTCTCGGTTATATCATTTCAAAGCTTCATCTTGTCACTGCAAGGCTTCACCTTGTGTTTTTCAACTTCTCTTTCTTTCTATCACCCTTTTGTTTACCGGAGTTCATCATGGAGGCTCTACATGGTGCTTCCTCAAGGATTCTTTTCATTCTTCAATTGTTCTCCAAGATTTTTTTTTTCTCGGAGTTATGATCCGTCAAGCTATACTCTAAAATAAACATGGTGTTCAACACATGTTTTGTTTTGAGGAGCTCAAGTATTCTTCATCTTGCATTTCAAAGTGCAATTCTTTCTACCTTATCTTTTGAGATGGTGTTATATCATTCTTGGCAATTTCCCTTCGTGTTTCATGATTCACATGTTGTCAAGAATGAGGTATTTTAAATCCATCAATCTCTTCATTAGACTTATCTTGGGCTATATTTCACCTAAAGCTTTCCCTAAGGATTGTTGCTATTTATGGTGCTTATTAATGACCCAAGATCTTCATTTGTCCTCCCGGTGAAACAATTTTCTCGTCTCCTTGTTGTTATCAATTCAATCAATTGTTTTCGTTAGTGGCAGAATTTCACCTCATAATTTTGAGGTCTTTTCCATAAGCCCACTACAAGCTTATCCTTTCGTTGTTGATTTTCCAACAACTCCGTTCTATCCTTGTTTGTAAGGATGTTTCTTTCAAACTCATTTGTGGTAGAAGTTGTCATTTTATTCTCCATTCCTTTATTCCAATGACCTATCTTCAATTTTTCTTCCGGAGGCATTGTGATGTTGCACTCTTCGACCCATCATCTTCTTTTGTCAAGATCATGTTCTTTTTCTTGCATTATCCATTTAACCGGAGTGTTGTGTTTTCTCTTCAAGTTCTTTTCATCTTATCAAGTTTTCCTTCTTCTTTTAAACGGAGTGCTGCCCAAATTATATCATCTTATTCCTAGTCTATCTAGTTTTAACCGGAGTGGTTTCAGTATCTATCTTATCACTTAACCTCTTGGTTTTCGTCGTATCCCTTGTTCCTCTTTTCTAACAGAGTGTGTTCAACTTTCTTCATCTTCATTGTTTTTTTCTTTCTTTCATTTTGTTCAACCTCTCAAGGTTCGTTGGTTTCACTCTTTTGTCAAAGAAGCAACTTAGTTTTACCTCTTCCTCTCCCGTTTTTTCTCCGTGCCATCCTAGATCTCGGGCGAGATCCTCTCGTAGTGGTGGAGTGTTGTGACGCCCAAGACCGAGCTTGAGTTGCCTTCCGTGGTTTCCAGTTTTGTCGTGTGTTTTGTTTTGTCTGCTTTCATCTTGTCATCTCTTGCATTGCATCATGTCATCATGCCATCATATCGTTTATTTTTTAAAACCTCTTCTAAATAAATTGTATGGATTTTTTCGATCCATTTAAATCGAGGAAGGGTGACTTCTCTTTATAACATATCCTCCCAATATTAGGGAGCTATATTAAAATATTCCATTGTTTTGGAATCATCATAACACACTTGCAAAATCCCAATGCCTTTGTTATCTCAATTCTTGGCGTCCAACTCTACCCATAAATCTTTTCATCATTTTCCGAGTTCCACCATAAATCCTTGGATCATTTTTGTTAAATTCCTCATATTTTTATGAGTCCGGAAAATTATCCCCATGTCCAACTTCTTCCTCTACCCTCTCTTTCTTTTCTCCTCTTTATTGGATTTTCTGCTATATAAATAAAGAGTTTAAGAGAGAGAGAGAGAAGAGAGCCAGCCCAGCTCGGCCTTCTCTCCAGTGCAGTGGCCCAAGGCCTCCCAGCCCACCTAGCGCCTCCCCTCCAGCGACCTAACCCCTCACAGCGCCCAAGGCCCAAGAGCCCCCTTCCACCGCCTAACCCTAGTCCCCAACATCTCGTTCTCCTCCTCTCGTCCTCCCAGAGGCCGTCGCCTCCTGCCCGATTCCCCATCTCCCTCGTCCTTCCCTCGATCCCATCTCCTCGCCGCATCTCTCTTCCTCCCTCGTACTCCTTCCTCTCCTCCATGGCCACCCATCCATCCATCTCCTCGTCGCCTCCTTCCCGATCCCTCGCTCTCCCATCTCCCTCGTCTTCCTCCTTCCTGCCGCCTCGTCCCCGCCTTGCGGCTCCACTCTCTCACCCCGGGGCCGTAGCTCGCCGCGCCTAGCTCCTTCTCCGCGTGGCCGGACCTCCGTCCTCCGCCTTCTCCCCCTTGAGTCCTCCTGCTGCGGTTTTGCCACACCACCAGAGCTCCTCGCGCCTCCTGCTTCCGTCCCCGAGCAGCGCCCGCGCCACGGTGCTCCTCTCCGCCTCCGAGCATCTTCAACTCCGCGCCCCTGCCTCGGGAGGTCCTGCCCATCGCCACCCGCCGCCGTCGGCGACCCCCAGGAGGTGATGCATCTGAGCTGCCTCCGCTACCTCCGAACCAGGACGCCAGGGCCAGTTGCAGGATTTTCGCCAAGTACAACGGTCACCGAGCGTGGAATCGTCAAGTACCACGACTACTTCGAGGACATTCGTTTTCGTCAAGTTCAACTACACGAATCGCCAAGTACCCCTTCGGATTGCCGAGTACCACTACGACCCGACGACCACCGAACCCGGAAACACCAAGTACCCCTTCGGAATGTACCAAGTTCGACTACGTGATGCGTCAAGTACCACTACCGTCGACCCCGGAGACATCGGATGCGCCAAGTCCTTCTTCGAACATCTACGAAAACGTGTAACACTACCGTCGACCCTCGAAGACCCCGTGGACCCCGAACATCCACGGGACATGAACGTCTACTTCCCCTACGCCGTGTACAACTACCGTCGCCGAAGACCTGTGTAACGGAACCGTCAAGTTCGACTACCTTCGTGTGTACCACTACTTCCGATGACGAGATGTACCACTATCATCGATCGTGAACGACTACTTCCTCTACTTCCCTCGACGACCCGTGAACGACTACTTCCCTCTACGAAACGAGAACCGTCCCGTTTGAACGTTCCGAAGGTATAACCCGTGACGACCGCCGTGATCGAATCATCCTTGCGATGCCCCTCTTTTGCCATGCCACCGTTCCGTGGGAACCCGGTAATCCGGGATCACCCCCACCATCTTGCATGACTCGCTTCCGTCACCCCTTCCTTTTGCATCGGTATCTCCGTGAGCTACCGGAACCGATATGTTGCCGTGGCACCATTTTCGGATTCGTTGCCGTGGCACCCCTTTCTTCCACCACGGTGACATAATGCTTCATATCATGCTCATGATAACGTTTTCATAATATTGCATAAAACTTGTATATGTCATCCGCATCATGATAACAACATTTAAATGTTTATAATTGTTGTTTGCATTAATTTGCTTAAATGCCATGCTAAAATGATTTATTTCATAACTAAATAACCGTAGCTCCATTTTAAATAATTTATATATGTAAATGGGGTAGAAAAATGCCTAGATTAACATGGTAGCTTTACTTTGCATGTTTAACAACTCTAAAATATGCTTTAGGTCAGATCTGTACCGAATCCATAATTTGCATATGGGGATTTTTCCGAATTGTTGTTGTTATTTCCGCCTCATTTAAACTTGCCTAGATAGGTAGTTTCATTATGCTTCACCTCTTGCCATGTTTAACAACATTTAATATTGTTGTGTCCCTAACCAAGAGTGAACTAAATAAATGTTGTGAAGTTTTGTCAATATGCAACTCGTTGCATATTGAGCTCCACTTAATTTGTAGTGTTGTTTGTTGCACTTTGCCATGCCATGCCTCATTTAAACCGGACATGCATCATGTTTGATTGTGCATCATGCCATGTTCATGTGTTGGTTGTTTACTATGTTGTTTGTTTGTTTCCGGTTTGCTTCTCTCGTTAGCTTCGGTTTCGTTCCGGAGTTGTGAGGATTCTTTCGACTTCGTCCGTTTGTCTTCTTCATGGATTCGTTCTTCTTCCTTGCGGGATTTCAGGCAAGATGACCATACCCTCGAAATCACTTCTATCTTTGCTTGCTAGATGCTCGCTCTTTTGCTATGCCTATGCTACGATGCCTACCACTTGCTATATCATGCCACCCACATTGCCATGTCAAACCTCTAACCATCCTTTCCTAGCAAACCGTTGTTTGGCTATGTTACCGCTTTGCTCAGCCCCTCTTATAGCGTTGTTAGTTGCGGTGAAGATGAAGTTTGTTCCTTGTTGAACATGGAGATGTTGTTCCTTGTTGGAACATGTTTACTTGTTGGGTTATCACAATATATCTTATTTAATTAACGCATCTATATACTTGGTAAAGGGTGGAAGGCTCGGCCTTATGCCTGGTGTTTTGTTCCACTCTTGCCGCCCTAGTTTCCGTCATATCGGTGTTATGTTCCCGGATTATTGCGTCCCTAACGCGGTCGGGTGATTTATGGGACCCCCTTGACAGTTCGCTTTGAATAAGACTTTTCCAGCAAGGCCCAACATTGGTTTTACCATTTGCCTCACCTATACCCTTTTCCCTTGGGTTTCCGGAGCCCGAGGGTCATCTTTATTTCCCCCGGGCCAGTGCTCCTTCGAGTGTTGGTCCGAACCGAGCAGACTGCGGGGCCACCTCGGGGCAACTCGAGGGCTGGTTTTACTCGTAGGCTGACTTATCCGGTGTGCCCTGAGACCGAGGTACGTGCGACTCCTATCAGGATTTGTCGGCACATCCGGGCGGCTTTGCTGGTCTTGTTTTATTGCTGTGAAATGTCTTGTAGCCGGGATTCCGAGACTGATCGGGCTTCCCGGGGAGAAGGAATATCCTTCGTTGATCGCGAGAGCTTATCATGGGCTAAGTTGGGACACCCCTGCAGGGTTTTGAACTTTCGAAAGCCGTGCCCGCGGTTATGTGGCAGATGGGAATTTGTTAATGTCCGGTTGTAGAAAACCCGAAGTGGATCTCAATTAAAATACACCAACCGTGTGCGTAACCGTGAGTGTCTCTTTTCGGGGTTGATCGAAAGGAGAACACGGTGTTGGAGTTATGTTTGACGTAAGTAGTTTCAGGATCACTTCTTGATCATAGTTGTGCGACCGTGCTTTGCCTCCTCTTCCCGCTCTCTTTTGCGAATGTTAGCCACCATATATGCTAGTTGCTTGCTGCAGCTCCACCTCACTACCCTGTCCTACCTTTAAGCTTAAATAGTCTTGATCTCGCGGGTGTGAGATTGCTGAGTCCCCGTGACTCACAGATACTTCCAAAACCAGTTTGCAGGTGCCGATGAAACCGCAGTGTGATGCACCTGAGCTCAAGGAGGAGCTCGATGAAGATCTTGTTCATTGTGTTGTTTCGTTTCAGCTGATCAGAGTGGAGCCAGTTGGGACGATCGGGATCTGTGTAGCTTGTGGGGTAGCCTTCTTTTATTTTGGTTCCGTAGTCGGACCTTGATTGTACCTGTATGATGTAATGTTTTACTCATGTATTGTGTGAAGTGGCGATTGTAAGCCAACTATGTATCTCTTTCCCTTATGTATTACATGGGTTGTGTGAAGATTACCTCACTTGCGACATTGCTTTCAATGCGGTTATGCCTCTAAGTCGTGCTTCGACACGTGGGAGATATAGCCGCATCGAGGGCGTTTCAAGTTGGTAATCAGAGCCTTCCCCGACTTAGGAGCCCCCTACTTGATTGTTTGCTGGCGTTGTTATAACGCTTCCGCTTTCGGTCTACGAGGGTACGTGGATGGACACTCTCCCCTCTCGTTGCTATGCCATCACCATGGTCTTGCGTGATCGTAGGAAATTTTTTGAAATTACTACGTTCCCCAACACTCTCTACATCTCCGCTCCAGCTCATCCGCCAACGTGTCGCCATGGGGTTCTCCCAAGCACGCGTGTCGACGGGCTGTGCAGCCAGCGGGGAGCAGCGATAAGCGGCGCTGACAAGCTACCATCGTGGCAAACGGAGGCGCACTTGACGGTCCCTATTACACTGTTCAGGCGACTGAGACGGGCATTTATGACTCTTGTCCCTTGCCGTCAGAGTTAGGTATAGATCACTGTATACTGTACAAAGCGGTGTACCAACCTCTATTTTTACTATCTTACCCTTATCTACTTGCCACATGTGGTGACCCCTTGAGCCTATAAAAGGAGGCCCAAGTGCAACGTAGAAAGGGTTCGATCCAGCTCCGGCTTAGTTCATTCGACTCATACTGAAGCCACACTCACTCAGGCTAGGTTTTGTAGCTCCCATTGCTCCCTAGCAAGAACACAATATAATCCACAAAGCAGCAGTAGGAGTATTATCTCTCCGGAGAGCTCCGAAGCTGGGTAAATCTGCTCGTGTGCATCGCTTCGATCCGCTCTTTGTGCGATCTCCGCCCGCCTCCGAACTACAAGGGACCCAGGTCCCATAGGTGTTCGTGGGTCACGATCAGCTTCCTCGATAGCGCCGCACACCCCCTTTTCTTCACTGACGAGGTAATGGAGCACGAATTCCCAGAAGGGTTCAAACCCGTAAACATCAAATCATAAGATGGGACAACAGACCCCGCAGTATGGATCAAAGACTTTCTTCTCCATATTCATATGGCCCGCGGCGATGACCTCCATGCCATCAAATACCTCCCACTAAAACTCAAAGGACCAGCTCGGTACTGGTTGAACAGTCTGCCCGAAAACTCCATTGGCAGCTGGGAGGACTTGGAAGAAGCCTTCCTTGACAACTTCCAAGGTACATATGTTCAACCTCCGGATGCTGACGACGTAAGTCACATAATTCAACAGCTCGGAGAGTCAGCCAGGAAATTAAGGACTAGGTTCTTAACCAAAAAGAACCAGATCGTCGACTGTCCGGATGCCGAAGCCCTAGCGGCCTTTAAACATAGCATCTGGGACGAATGGCTTGCCCGACACCTCGGCCAAGAGAAGCCGAAGTCCATGGCAGCCCTCACGGTGCTTATGACCCACTTTTGCGCGGGCGAAGATAGCTGGCTAGCCCGTAGCAGTAACAATTCAAGCGAACCTGGCACTTTGGAAGCCAGAAATAGCAACGGCAAGCCCCAACGCAACAGACACAAGTGTCGAAGCAACGGTGATAATACAGACGACACGGCAGTCAACGCCGGATTCAATGGGTCCAAGTCCGGTCAGCGGAAGCAGCCATATAAGAGAAACAATTCGGGCTCATCCAGCTTGGACCGCATACTCGACCGCCCATCTCAGATCTACAGCACCCTGATAAACCAGCCAATCATACCAATAGAGACTGTTGGGTTTTTAAACAGGCCGGCAAGTTAAATGTCGAAAACAAGGAGAAGGGTCACAAAGTGAGGGCGAGGATGAGGAGCCCCGTCCAACGAACACAGGGGGACAACAGAGGTTTCCCCCTCAAGATAGAATGATGAACATGATATACGCTACCCATATCCCCAAAGGGAGCGCAAGCGCACGCTCATGGACATCTATGCGATAGAGCCAGTTGACCCAAAATTTAATCCAATATCGTCATGCCCGATCACCTTCGATCGCAGGGATCATCCGACCAGTATCCGTCATGCCGGTTCAGCCGCACTGGTCCTCGACCCAATAATTGATGGATTCCACCTGACGGGAGTCCTCATGGATGGCGGAAGCAGCCTTAACCAGCTCTATCAGGATATAGTGTGCAAAATGGGCATCGATCCATCAAGGATCAAGCCCACCAAAACTACCTTTAAAGGAGTTATACCAGGTGTAGAGGCTCGGTGTACAGGCTCAATCACACTGGAAGTTGTCTTCGGGTCCCCAGCCAACTTCAGAAGCAAAGAGTTGATCTTCGATATCGTCCCCTTCCGCAGTGGCTATCATGCACTGCTCGAATGAACCGCATTCGCTCGATTTAATGTGGTGCACACTACGCCTATCTGCTCAAGATGCCCGGACCACGCGGGGTCATAACAGTCAATGGAAACACGGAGCGTTCCCTCCATACTGAAGAACACACCACGGCCCTAGCAGCCGAAGTATAGAGCGGCCTTTTAAGGCAGAATTTTAATTCAGTAGCCAAGCTCCTGGACACTGTCAAACGAGTCCGGACTACTCCGCAGCTTGACAGTCCAGCTCGTCAGGAGTCAGACTAGTAATTCGGCCTCCATCTCAGTCCTGAACAAATGGCAGCATACGTACCGCGTGCACATAACTACGCACTCAAAATACCATGGGCAGAGACGGAGGCATAACTAGATTGCGGTCCATAACACGGCTCGACCTCCCCTGGACACACATACTTTCACTTTTCCTTTTTTCATCCTTCTCAGGTTTCTTTTCCACAGGCCCTTCTTGACGGCCTGATCATCGGTCCTTTCACAGGATAGATATTCCAAGACGGCAAGAAGCATCGACGTATACGGGAATCTCCAAACGTTCTCTTTGACGATCGCCCTACCTGTTTTCAGGACCCGCACGCAGCTCTCCCTTGGTCTCGGCATGTTAAATAGCCAGGTTGCTTATCACACTATTTGTACAAATACGCTTTGACGTATTAATCAAATTATAGCAAGAACTGTTTGTGGCCCAAATTACGTGGCATTGGCTTACCACTTCATTTTCTCGATATTTCCCTTGCACCCGTACACCTTGGTACATCTTAAATTGGCTAGGGGCTTCATTGCGCCCCATACTATGGCAGCAAAGTCCGAACACTTTTTACAGTACAGTTCGGCACCCCGAATTTTAGCATTATATGCAATGGCTCCGAATCATGTCTTTGGTCAATAGTTGGGTTGCCCCGCTCCTGTGCTTACTACCTTACGGTCCGCTATATCGGCTAGGGTAGTAAAGGGAGAACTACTGCGATTGTTTCCTGGTTTATCCGGATGAGCACCTCAGTAGAGAAAGCCGAAAACTGACTGTCATGATGCGGCGAGAGCTGGTCAGCTATTCGGAGGTTAAAAATCTTTTACGATTTTTCTGCATTATGCGATGAATCGGCCTTCATCCGATCAGGTGTTCACAGCACTCTAGTCCGGATTAAATGATAACTAGGGGTTGCGCCTACATTTTTATTGTCAAACTCCTATGGCTAAGTGAGGGTGATAAAGCCACATAGTCCGATTGCCTGGTTCGTTGTGCTCAACACCTCCTTCAAGGACCAAAAATTTGGATCAAGAGTGTCTAGATTCATCCCGAACACCCTCGTACTACCTACGTGGGGGCTGAAGCCGACGACTGGCCAACTCTCAGATTTAAGAAAAACGGCCGCACAGGAGGTAAAATTTTAATAATAACAAGCATTCTATTACATAACAGCTTTGTTACATCATATAAGACAAAGACAACATGAATGTATTCATTTAGAGATTATGTCTTGTGAACATTGGCCCTCTACAATGCGGGATCCCTTGAGGACATCATCAAAATACCGCTCCGGCGTGCGGTGCTCCTTGCCAGCGGGCGGTCCCTCGGTCGCGAGCTTGACGGCGTCCATCTTCGCCACTGTATCTTGACGCGGGCGAAAGCTATCCGCGCACCTTCAATGCAGACCGATCGCTTGATGGCATCAAGCTGAGCGCAAGCATTGACCAGCCGCTTCACGAGGCCGAAGTAGCTGCTGGGTATAGCTTCGGCAGGCCACAACCAGATTATCAAATCCTTCATGGCTAGTTCGGCCACCCTATGCAGTTCGACCAGCTGTTTTAGCTGATCGCTAAAGGGCACCGGATGTTCGGGCGCAAGGTATTGCGTCCAGAACAGCTTCTCCATTGAGCTCCCCTCTTCGGCTCGGAAGAATTCCGCAACCTCAGAAACATTGTGTGGCAGATCCGCAAACGCCCCTGGAGAACTCCAAATCTAGGTTAGTAATAGATATCTCTTCTTCACATACTTGCTTTGCATAATAAAAGCCTTACCCACCGTGATTTTCTTGGCCTCCTGGATTTCCTGGAGGGCGCCCTGGGCTTCAACCCGCGCATCTTGTACGCTTTGGCGGGCCTTGGCGAGTTCGTTCTCTTGATCCGCAATATTGCGCTCCAAGGACTCGCATTTCTTAATGGCGTCCTGGAGCTCCTGTTAGACCTCCTCACCCTGGCCTCGTGTTTTTCGCGGGCGGCTTGCTCCTTTGCCGCTTTCTTCTTTGCCTCAGCCAGCGCCTTTTTAAGGGCCTTGACCTCGGTCGCCGCTCCTACAAATATCATGGCAATATGGTCAATACAAATCATCTATCCTTTCTGATATACAGAAGGTCTGGGCGTACCTTGTTTGTCCTCCAGCTGCTTTTTTACACAGCCGAGCTCTTCCTCGGTCCGCTCCAGACTCTGCTTCAGTCCAGAGACTTCGGCAACATGGGAGTTCGCAGTCAGCAACGACGCGTGCTTAATCACATAGACATGTATGGTTAGTCTCCTGCTAGAATTGTTTGATCCTCTGTCCGGCTTTTCTTTTCAAACATCGGACAGTGTCTCAGGGGCTACTGTCCATACTGTGACATTCTTTTTACATAATCGCGTTGCTTACCTCAAAGCATGTTATAAGGCTTGTGCAGGCTTCGGTCAGTCCGCTTTTCGTGGACTGAATGACTGAATCTTCTCAATCACCGTACCCATGAGGGTACGGTGTTCCAAAACAATGGAAGCACTTCGCAGCGCTTCCAGTAGAGTATCTGGTGCCTCTAGTTGGACAGAGATCACCAGCGGAATGGGCACACCTCCTTCTTTCGAAGGAGGCTGCTTGCCGGATTCCGGAGACGTATAGGTCTCCGGGACCATATTCGGCTAGGAGCCGAATTGGATATGCCCCCATCGCCAGTCTCCATGGGGATTTTCTCCCCCATGTGTCCGGCGACCGAGGCTTCACCCTCTGGCGCTGCCCTGACGGCCTCCTGCGTCTCTCCCTGGCCTGGGACCCTTCGGGACAACACCTCGGTGTCATCCATGGCCCTGGGAGAGGAGGCCGCCGGAAGGGACCCGCTGTCCATCACCTTCGGGTCCAGCGAATTCCCCGAAGACGAGGATCGCTCGAGGTCGGAACGAGCCAGACTGCAAGTGCATGATTCAACATGTTAAAACTATGAAGTGAAGAGGCTGGATATATGAATGCGTCGTGGTCTTTGAATACTCACGATCCGGCCAGGGGCTTATATCGGGGGGCGCCTCTCTGGGCTGCTATCGATGTCCCACGCGGAGTTATCCGCGACGGAGACCTTTCTCTTCTTGGACGCCTTTGCCTCAAGATTTGTGGAGGCCGCCCTCTTTTTCCTTCCCCCCTCAGGGGGAGAGTTATTTTCCTCCTCCTCCTCGTCGACCTCGGTGGCGGAGGAGTGTGTCTCGGTGTCTTCGGACGTAACGTACGAAGCACCCTTGCGGCGGAGGCCACTTCTGGTCTCCTTGGCCTTTTTCTTGGCCTTCTTCTCCGGCACCTGGTAGGGCGCCGGAACCAGCATCCTCGTCAGAAGTGGCATGGCTGGTTCCTCGGGCAACGGAGCCGGACACTGAATCTGCTCCGCCTTCTTTGTCGAGCCCTGAAGAAATAAATAGGGAGGCTTAGGCATCTTCCTAGAGTAAGCAAGTAAAGGATACACCTTGAAACGCGAAAGACTTACCAAACTAGCGGGATGGGCCAGGTCGTGCCCACGGTCCTCGGTCGTCTCCGGCCGCGTCTCGTTGCCCTTAAATAGCACCTTCTAGATGTCTTTGTGCGTGGTTCCGTAGAACCGTTGCAAGGTCTGGTGCTCGGCCAGATCGAACACCCACAAATGGCAAGTCCGGCTCTGGCATGGAAGGATCCGGCGAACTAGCATCACCTGGATCACGTTGAAAAGCTTGATGTTCTTGTCCCCCATGCTCTGGATGCGCGTCTGCAGCGCTGTTAGCTCATCCGACGAGGCCCAATTCAGGCCCTTCTCTAGCCAGGAGGTAAGCCGCATTGGGGCTCGGGGCTTAAATTCGGGAGCCGCGACCCAGGTGGCGTCGTGGGGCTCTGTGATATAGAACCACAGTTGCTGCCACCCTTTGACGGTGTACCTTTGGGCCATGTGACGTTGGGCATCTTGCTCACCATGGCGCCTCCGCACTCTGCGTGTTGGCCATCCACCACCTTCGGTTTCACATTGAAAACCTTGAGCCACAGTCCAAAGTGGGGTGGGATGCGGAGGAAAGCCTCGCACACGACAATAAATGTTGAGATGTTGAGGAAGGAATTTGGGGCTAGATCATGGAAATCTAGCCCGTAATAGAACACGAGTCCGCGGACGAAAGGGTGGAGAGGAAACCCTAGACCGCGGGAGAAGTGGGGGATGAATACCACCCTCTCATTGGGCTTCGGGGTGGGGACGATCTACCCCTTGGCCGGAACCCGGTGGGCGATTTCCTTGGCCAGGTACCCGGCCTCCCGAAGCTTGGTGATGTCCTTCTCCTTGACGGAGGAGGCCATCCACTTGCCTTGCGCTCCAGATCCAGACATGGTCGGAGTGCTTTTTTGAGGCGGAAAAGATGAGAACTTGGGGCTGGAGCTCGAGAATGGGGAGGGCAGAGAGAGAGAAGGCATGGGTGAAAGGGGTGAATCCTTATCCCTTTATAAAGGCGGCAAATATCAAGAGCCTCCCCACTCACCTTAAAACTCGACTGTTTCCCAAGGGCCGCGCAGACGACGCGGTTGGATTACCCATGCTCGTATTGATGAGAATCTTGCAGTAAGGGGACACGATCTCTGCTTTGACAAGATGTGCTAGTAAAACTGCATCTCGAAATATGAAGCGGCAGGCTGAAAAACGGTTCAAAATAATGACCGGGTGGTGATGTGGTGTCGCGCTACAAAAGTTATCGATGGGTGTACTTGTGGAATATTATCTTTAGAACGCCCGGATTCGATCGCCCAGTGTCCGCCATTTATTCGCCGTCTTTTCCATGCCATTTGCTTGTGTGTTTCACTTTGCCATGTCATCATCTGCATTTCATATCATGTCATCATGTGCATTTCATTTTGCATATGTGTTCGTCTCATGCATCCGAGCATTTTCCCCGTTGTCCGTTTTGCAATCCGGCACTCCTATGTCTCCCGCGCCCTTTTACCTCTTTTAGTATGCGGGTGTTAAACGGTCTCGGAATGGACCGAGGTTTGTCAAGCGGCCTTGGTATAGCACCGTAGACCGCTTTGTCAAGTTTCGGATCATTTGGAGGTCGTTTGGTACTCAACAGTTAACAAGTAACCGCAAAGCCTCTTTTGTTGCAGCCCAATTCCCCTTTCTAAGTGGCCCAAAACCCAGCAAACTCCCCTGTATGCTCTCGGTCGTTCGATCACGATCGCGTGGACGAAAACCGCACCTCATTTGGACTCTCCTAGCTCCCTCTACCTATAAATATGCCTCTCCCCCGAAATTCGCGGATCAAATCTCAGTTGAAACCCTAGCCCCGCTCCCCTCGCGCGCCGGACATGTCCAACCCCGCCGGACATGTCCGCCGGCCACCTCACCCCGGCCAATCCCGCCTCGCCACGTCACCCCCGCCGCCGTTCCCGTCCAACCGGGAGGCGCCACCTCAGCGCGCCTCACCTTCCCTCTCCTCCTCCTCCATCATGCCATGGGGTCTGGATCGAACCCACAGTTCACACACACAGAGACCAGCCTGAGGGGCCAGCGCCCGCCTCCGCTTCGCCACCGAAGCGCCAAGACTCAGATCGGTCGCCGCCGCCCATCCGCCTCCGCCCGCCCCGCCCGCCCGCTCCCTTCGCCGTCCCAGTCAGCGTCGGAGTGGTTCCATACGGCCGGTCGGCCGGCTCATCTCGCCGCCCGGCCATCCTCCGGCAGATCCGGGCCGGCGCCGCCCGGATCCGGCGAGCCCGACCTCCCCGGCGCATCCCCCTCGACTCCGGCCGCCATCTCCGGCGAAGTTCCGGCGCTGCATCGAAGACCGTGCCAAGGGTTGACTTCCCCCCCTCTAAAATTCATCCAAGTCCCGAGCATTTTTGATATTTTGTTGCATTTTCTTTGCATCATATCTCTGTCATTGTAGCTCCGTTTTGCGCGTGTAATATGTCAAAATGTTCGTCTCGAAGAGTAGATCATTTCATCTCATTGCATCATTTTCATATGAGCTCATCTTGATGCCCTAAATGCTGTTAGAAGAGTGCTATGTGATGTTAGTTTATGATTTTTTATCAGAACATGCACTTTTGTCATTTTTGCCATGATTGATGTGTGCATCCTATGGACTTGAGTCCTACATGTGTTTTGTAATATGCCATGCCATATTTCCAGGGGTTTATGCCATGTATTTTTGTGATCAATGTGGTGACTAGCACAAGCATGCAAACTAGGTGTCTTGTTGTTGCTGATTTCAGCCCTGTTTTGCTGATATTTTGATGCCATGTTAACTTGATGCTACAGAGAGATCCATGCATATTTTGAGATACTTCAGTAAGGATGTTTTGTTAAACATGTTTTTATATATCCATCCATGCCCTTGTTTTCAATTATGGAGTGCCATAGCTTGAGTCAATCGAGCTCTACTTTTGCTTCAAAATGTTCTTGGCAGATTGTTTACAGGTTATCCAATTTTGCCAAGGTTGTTGTGATTGATCCTTGCATGCTATGTTATTGTTCTTGCCATGGATGTCTTCTATGCCATGTCTTCTTGATGTATGTATGCTTAGTTTATCATATAAGGCTCTGTAGTGAGTGCATTGAGCTTGTAAACATGCCTACTTGTTATCAGTTTTTGACATGCCGTGTTGCTGAATCTGTTAACGGAACTTTCAATATTGACATGGGTGTTACTATATTTTCTGATCCTTTTTGGCTTATGGTCACTAAAGAACTTTTGTTCTATGCTTTTAGTAAATTCATGCCATGCCTTTGTTTGCCATGATAAGTTCCTGTAACATGTTGTTTCATAGCTCTAAACATTGCAACCTGATGATATTTCTACTAAAGTCTGAAACTGTTATTACTTGCAATCTTGCCATGTGTTTTTGAGCATGTTCTAGTGATTTCTGGAGATAGCTCAATGTTCATATTTTGTAATGCTTTACCTGTAAATCATGTCCATGCCTTTTGTTTTCATATTGTGGTGCTGTAGCATATTGTTTTGATGCTTGCAATATGCCTAGTTGCTACTTTGGACAGATTGTTTCTATGACTTGTATTGGGTGTATGTGTTGAACCGTTACTCCGTTTTGAGTGTGCTCTATATGAAACTTGCTTGATTTTGCATGTAGTTTCATATTATCATGTTGGATCCTTGTTTTGGGGTGTTTTCTTGATGTTTGTATGCATTTTGCATCAATGCCATGTTTATCTTGTTTTGCTCATATCTTCTAGACCGTAGCTCCGAATCTAATGAACTTTATATGTAACTTTACTAGAATTTCGTGTAGATCATCGTGGTGCATTTTAACTTGCTGTTTAACAACTTGAACATAAAGTTATTCAGATCTGGACCAATTTCGAAATTTGCATATGAGGACTTACCGGAATTGTTATATGTTGTTCCCGGCCTCATTTAAACTTGCCTTGATGTGTTGTTCTTGTTTGCATCATCCCTTGCCATGAGTAGCTTCATGTAGCTTTTTCATGCATCATGCTTGGTTGTGCATCATGTCTTGTTCATGTGTGATGTGTTTACTATGTTGTGTGCTTCTTCTTGTTAGTTCCTGTTTCGTTGCGATCGTGAGGATTCGTTCGTCTACGCTTGGTTCGGTTTCATCCGTTCATCTTCTTCATGGATCCGTTCATCTTCTTCATGGACTCGTTCATCTTCTTCATGGACTCATTCTTCTTCCTTGCGGGATTTCAGGCAAGATGACCACTACCCTGGATCTCACTACTATCATTGCTATGCTAGTTGCTTCGTTCTATCGCTATGCTACGCTACCCATTACCTGTTTATCAAGCCATCCCAAACTGCCATGAACCTCTAACTCGTTGTTCCCCTTCCCAGCAAACCGTTGTTTGGCTATGTTACCGCTTTGCTCAGCCCCTCTTATAGCGTTGTTAGTTGCAGGTGAAGATGAAGTTTGTTCCTTGTTGGAACATGGAGATGTTGTTCCTTGTTGGAACATGTTTACTTGTTGGGATATCACAATATATCTTATTTAATTAATGCATCTATATACTTGGTAAAGGGTGGAAGGCTCGGCCTTATGCCTGGTGTTTTGTTCCACTCTTGCCGCCCTAGTTTCCGTCATATCGGTATTATGTTCCCGGATTTTGCGTCCCTAACGCGGTCGGGTGATTTATGGGACCCCTTGACAGTTCGCTTTGAATAAGACTTTTCCAAAGAAGGCCCAACATTGGTTTTACATTTGCCTCACCTAGCCTTTTTTCCCTTGGGAGTCGCGCATCCCGAGGGTCATCTTTATTACCCCGGGCCAATGCTTGTCTAAGTGTTGGTCCAAACTAGAGCCACTTGCGGTGCCGCCCCGAGGCAACTTGGAGTATCGTCGGTTGCCGTACGTAGTGTTCATCCGGTCGTGGCCTGAGACGAGATACGCGCGGCTACTATCAGGGTGTCGGCACGCTGGGAGGTCTTGCTGGTTTTGTTTTATTGCTGTGAAATGTCTTGTAGCCAGGATTCCGAGACTGATCGGGCTTCCCGGGGAGAAGGTCTATTCGCCGTTGATCGCGAGAGCTTATCATGGGCTAAGTTGGGGCACCCTGCAGGTTTGAACTTTCGAAAGCCGTGCCAGCGGTTATGTGGCAGATGGGAATTTGTTAATGTCCGGTTGTAGAAAACCCGGTTGATCTCAATTAAAATACACCAACCGTGTGTGTAACCGTGAGTGTCTCTTTTCGGGTTGATCGAGAGGAGAACACGGTTTCTGGGTTATGTTTGACGTAAATAGGAGTTCAGGATCACTTCTTGATCATTACTAGTTGATGACCGTTCCTTTGTTTCTCTCCTCGCTCTCGTTTGCGTATGTTAGCCACCATATATGCTTAGCCGCTGCTGCAACCTCACCACCTTTACCCCTTCCTTACCCATTATGCTTTGCTAGTCTTGATACCCATGGTAATGGGATTGCTGAGTCCTTGTGGCTCACAGATTACTACACCACCAGTTGCAGGTACAGGTTTGCGATGATCATGACGCGAGAGCGATGCTTGCTTGCGTTGAGTTGTTCTTCTGCTTCTTCGATCAGGGGTTAGGTTCCAGGTCGGCAGCCTGAGCTAGCAGGGTGGATGTCGTTGAGTTTCTGTTTATGTTTCATCCGTAGTCGGATGTTGATCTTGTATATGATATTGATGTATTCTTGTGGCATTTTATCTCATCATCCTTTTGTTGCCGGAGTTCTTCATGGTGGTTCTTCATGATTTAATTCATTCTTCAAGAGTTCATCAAGATTTTGTTGGAGGAGTTCCAGTATCTTTTCCTCTCCCGTCTTGAAGAACAAATAATTCTTCATTTTCTTGGAAAGTGGAGTTTTGCATTCCTTCGTTCTTCTCAGCTATTAAATCTTTTCCGTTTGCGGCTGGTTATCAGCTCATAATTTTGAGATGTTTTTCCATAAGTCCACATCAAGCTTATTCTTTCGTTGTTGATTTTCTCAACAACTCCATTCAATCCTTCCTTCTAAGTTCATTTCATTCCTTCCTTTTAATTCTTCCGGAGGTATTGCGTTGTTTATGTCGTCAAGTGTCATTCCATCTTGTGAAGTTCGTGTTCTATTCTTTCCATGTTAAGTCTGAGTTCTGCCTAAATCGTTTCAGTCTTATCCGTTTCTTTTTCCATTCTAACCATTCCGGTTAGAATGAGTGCTTTAATAGTCTATCTGATTCCGTGAGCTTTCGATTCTCGTCATTCTCGTCGCTCATCTCTTCTTCTCGAGTGCTCTCGATTCTTTGCTTCTTCTATTGAGTCCTTGTTTCACCTCATCCCTTTTCTCTTCCGTCTCGGTCCTAAGATCTCGGGACGAGATCTCTTGTTAGTGGAGGAGTGTTGTAACGCCCCGGATTCGATGCGCCAGGTGTCTGCCAGTTATTCGCCGTCTTTTCCATGCCATTTGCTTGTGTGTTTCACTTTGCCATGTCATCATCTGCATTTCATATCATGTCATCATGTGCATTTCATTTTGCATATGTGTTCGTCTCATGCATCCGAGCATTTTCCCCGTTGTCCGTTTTGCAATCCGGCACTCCTATGTCTCCCGGCGCCCCTTTTACCTCTTTTCGTGTGCGGGTGTTAAACGGTCTCGGAATGGACCGAGGTTTGTCAAGCGGCCTTGGTATAGCACCGGTGAACCGCTTTGTCAAGTTTCGGATCATTTGGAGGTCGTTTGGTACTCCAACAGTTAGCAGGGTAACCGCAAAAGCCTCTTTTGTTGCAGCCCAACTCCCTTTCTAAGTGGCCCAAAACCCAGCAAACTCCCTCCATGCTCTTGGTCGTTCGATCACGATCGCGTGGCAAACCGCACCTCATTTGGACTCTCCTAGCTCCTCTACCTATAAATATGCCTCTCCCCAAATTCATGGATCAAATCTCGGTTGAAACCCTAGCCCGCTCCCTCGCGCGGGACATGTCCAACCCGCCGGACATGTCCGCCGCCACCTCACCCGGCCAATCCCGCCTCGCCACGTCACCCCGCCCCGTTCCGTCCAGCAGGAGGCGCCACCTCAGCGCCTCACCTTCCCTCTCCTCTCCTCCTCCTCATGGCCCATGGGGTCTGGATCGAACCCTTGCAGGCCAGCAGCACCGCAAGACCAGCCCGAGGGGCCGCGCCTCGTCTGCCGCCCCGACCGGCGCCGGCCGCCGCCGCCGCCGCCCGAGCCGCCGCCTCGCCGGTCCCGCCTCGGCCGCGCCCTTCCGCCGCCGCCCATCCGCCTCCGCCCCGCCGCCCCCATCCGCCTCCCGCCCGACGCGTGCCCGCCCGCCGCCGCCGCTCCTTCGCCGTCCCAGGCCGCCGCGTCGGAGTGGTTCGCGCCTGGTCGGCCTCACCTCGCCGCCCGGCCATCCTCGGCCAGATCCGGGCGGCGCCGCCCAGATCCGCGAGCCCGACCTCCCAGCGCATCCCCGACTCGGCCGCCATCTCCGGCGAAGTTCCGGCGCTGCATCGAAGACCGTGCCAAGGGTTGACTTCCCCCCCTCTAAAATTCATCTAAGTCCCGAGCATTTTTGATATTTTGTTGCATTTTCCTTGCATCATATCTCTGTCATCGTAGCTCCGTTTTGCGCGTGTAATATGTCAAAATGTTCGCCTCGAAGAGTAGATCATTTCATCTCACTGCATCATTTTCATTTGAGCTCATCTTGATGCCCGAAATGCTGTTAGAAGAGTGCTATGTGATGTTAGTTTATGATTTTTATCAGAACATGCACTTTTGTCATTTTTGCCATGATTGATGTGTGCATCCTATGGACTTGAGTCCTACATGTGTTTTGTAATATGCCATGCCATCTTTCCAGGGGTGTATGCCATGTATTTTTGTGATCAATGTGGTGACTAGCACAAGCATGCAAACTAGGTGTCTTGTTGTTGCTGATTTCAACCCTGTTTTGCTGATATTTTGATGCCATGTTAACTTGATGCTACAGAGAGATCCATGCATATTTTGAGATACTTCAGTAAGGATGTTTTGTTAAACATGTTTTGCTCTATCCATCCATGCCCTTGTTTGCAATTATGGAGTGCCATAGCTTGAGTCAATCGAGCTCTACCTTTGCTTCAAAATGTTCCTGGCAGATTGTTTACAGGTTATCCAATTTTGCCAAGGTTGTTGTGATTGATCCTTGCATGCTATGTTATTGTTCTTGCCATGTATGTCTTCTATGCCATGTCTTCTTGATGTATGTATGCTTAGTTTATCATATAAGGCTCTGTAGTGAGTGCATTGAGCTTGTAAACATGCCTACTTGTTATCAGTTTTTGACATGCCGTGTTGCTGAATCTGTTAACGAAACATTCAATATTGACATGGGTGTTACTATATTTTCTGATCCTTTTTGGCTTATGGTCACTAAAGGACTTTTGTTCTATGCTTTGAGTAAATTCATGCCATGCCTTTGTTTGCCATGATAAGTTCCTGTAACATGTTGTTTCATAGCTCTAAACATTGCAACCTGATGTTATTTCTACTAAAGTCTGAAACTGTTATTACTTGCAATCTTGCCATGTGTTTTTGAGCATGTTCTAGTGATTTCTGGAGATAGCTCAGTGTTCATGTTTTGTAATGCTTTACCTGTACGTCATGCCCATGCCTTTTTTTTTCATATTGTGGTGCTGTAGCATATTGTTTTGATGCTTGCAATATGCCTAATTGCTGTTTTGGACAGATTGTTTCTATGACTTGTATTGGGTGTATGTGTTGAACCGTTGCTCCGTTTTGAGTGTGCTCTATATGAAACTTGCTTGATTTTGCATGTAGTTTCATATTATCATGTTGGATCCTTGTTTTGGGGTGTTTTCTTGATGTTTGTATGCATTTTGCATCAATGCCATGTTTATCTTGTTTTGCTCATATCTTCTAGACCGTAGCTCCGAATCTAATGAACTTTATATGTAACTTGACTAGAATTTCGTGTAGATCATCGTGGTGCATTTTAACTTGCTGTTTAACAACTTGAACATAAAGTTATTCAGATCTGGATCAATTTTGAAATTTGCATATGAGGACTTACCGGAATTGTTATATGTTGTTCCCGGCCTGATTTAAACTTGCCTTGATGTGTTGTTCTTGTTTGCATCATCCCTTGCCATGAGTAGCTTCATGTAGCTTTTTCATGCATCATGCTTGGTTGTGCATCATGTCTTGTTCATGTGTGATGTGTTTACTATGTTGTGTGCTTCTTCTTGTTAGTTCCTGTTTCGTTGCGATCGTGAGGATTCGTTCGTCTACGCTTGGTTCGGTTTCATCCGTTCATCTTCTTCATGGATCCGTTCATCTTCTTCATGGACTCGTTCATCTTCTTCATGGACTCATTCTTCTTCCTTGCGGGATTTCAGGCAAGATGACCGCTACCCTGGATCTCACTACTATCATTGCTATGCTAGTTGCTTCGTTCTATCGCTATGCTGCGCTACCCATTACCTGTTTATCAAGCCATCCCAAACTGCCATGAACCTCTAACTCGTTGTTCCCCTTCCCAGCAAACCGTTGTTTGGCTATGTTACCGCTTTGCTCAGCCCCTCTTATAGCGTTGTTAGTTGCGGTGAAGATGAAGTTTGTTCCTTGTTGGAACATGGAGATGTTGTTCCTTGTTGGAACATGTTTACTTGTTGGGATATCACAATATATCTTATTTAATTAATGCATCTATATACTTGGTAAAGGGTGGAAGGTTCGGCCTTATGCCTGGTGTTTTGTTCCACTCTTGCCGCCCTAGTTTCCGTCATATCGGTATTATGTTCCCGGATTTTTGCGTCCCTAACGCGGTCGGGTGATTTATGGGACCCCTTGACAGTTCGCTTTGAATAGGACTTTTCCAAAAAGGCCCAACATTGGTTTTACATTTGCCTCACCTAGCCTTTTTCCCTTGGGAGTCGCGCATCCCGAGGGTCATCTTTATTTACCCCGGGCCAATGCTTGTCTAAGTGTTGGTCCAAACTAGAGCCACTTGCGGTGCCGCCCGAGGCAACTTGGGGTATCGTCGGTTGCCGTCGTAGTGTTCATCCGGTCGTGGCTCGAGACGAGATACTGTGCTACTATCGGGGTGTCG
Source organism: Aegilops longissima (assembly GCA_021605205.1). Classification (NCBI taxonomy): domain Eukaryota; kingdom Viridiplantae; phylum Streptophyta; class Magnoliopsida; order Poales; family Poaceae; genus Aegilops; species Aegilops longissima. Next base: position 405,624,908 of record CM038682.1, read on the forward strand.
GCACGCCGGAGGTCTTGCTGGTTTTGTTTTATTGCTGTGAAATGTCTTGTAGCCGGGATTCCGAGACTGATCGGGCTTCCCGGGGAGAAGGTCTATTCCTTCATTGATCGCGAGAGCTTATCATGGGCTAAGTTGGGGCACCCTGCAGGTTTGAACTTTCAAAGCCGTGCCAGCGGTTATGTGGCAGATGGGAATTTGTTAATGTCCGGTTGTAGAAAACCCGAAGTTGATCTCAATTAAAATACACCAACCGTGTGTGTAACCGTGAGTGTCTCTTTTCGGGGTTGATCGAGAGGAGAACACGGTTTCTGGGTTATGTTTGACGTAAATAGGAGTTCAGGATCACTTCTTGATCATTACTAGTTGACGACCGTTCCTTTGTTTCTCTCCTCGCTCTCGTTTGCGTATGTTAGCCACCATATATGCTTAGCCGCTGCTGCAACCTCACCACCTTTACCCCTTCCTTACCCATTATGCTTTGCTAGTCTTGATACCCATGGTAATGGGATTGCTGAGTCCTTGTGGCTCACAGATTACTACACCACCAGTTGCAGGTACAGGTTTGCGATGATCATGACGCGAGAGCGATGCTTGCTTGCGTTGAGTTGTTCTTCTGCTTCTTCGATCAGGGGTTAGGTTCCAGGTCGGCAGCCTGAGCTAGCAGGGTGGATGTCGTTGAGTTTCTGTTTATGTTTCATCCGTAGTCGGATGTTGATCTTGTATATGATATTGATGTATTCTTGTGGCATTTGTGCCTTATGTATGTATCTCCATCTATTATGTAATGTTGATGTAATGATATCCACCTTGCAAAAGCGTTTCAATATGCGGGTCTATCCTTGGTGGGACCGTCGAGTTCCTTTTGGATAGGGTCGCATATTGGGCGTGACATATACTCTCTGCGGTTGTGTGTGGTACTTGTTTTGCAGAGCCAGACACGTCCTTTGTGTTCAAAGGCTGTTTTGGAGTATTCGGAGGAGGAACCCACCTTGCAATGTCGAAGACAATCTGCGCGCCAGATAACTCGTCATTGAAGCCTGGTTCAGGGGCTACTGAGGGAGTCATGGACTAAGGGGTCCTCAGGCGTCCGGCCTGTTGGACATGGGCCGGACTGATGGGCTACGAAGATACAAGACCGAAGACTCTTACCCGTTTCCGGATGGGACTCTCCATGGCGTGGATGGCAAGCTTGGCATCTGGATATGAAGATTCCTTTCTCTATAACCGACTTTGTACAACCCTAGTCCCCTCCGGTGTCTATATAAACCGGAGGGTTTAGTCCATAGGGACAATCATAATCATACAGACTAGACTTCTAGGGTTTTAGCCATTATGATCTCGTGGTAGATCAACTCTTGTAATACTCATATTCATCAAGATCAATCAAGCAGGAAGTAGGGTATTACCTCCATAGAGAGGGCCCAAACCTGGGTAAACATCATGTCCCCTGTCTCCTGTTACCATCAACCTTAGACGCACAGTTCGGGACCCCCTACCCGAGATCCGCCGGTTTTGACACCGACAGTGACCGCCTTGCTCCCTTGCATCGCGCTGCTCCTGCCGTCAATCACGTGGGATACTCGGAATTGTCGGTTACTTGAATTTCTCCTCTGGCCCATGGCCCGGAGGCGGGCCCAAGTACCTCTGGCCTGGTGGCCTCTCCTGGCCCGCTGATGAGCCCTAGTAGCCAGCCTGCGGAGGATCCTCTTCAAATTCAAAGCTCTCAGGAAGCGGCCAACCAGTTCAATAATTTGCTCAATGACATGGTGGCCCAAATTATGACGTGTTCAGTCTACAATGAGCAGGGCCACCTGTCATCGGCTTGTGGAAGGCGAATGGTCTGTCCGGCTTGCTCCCGGGTCGGTCACTATAGGAAAGATTGTTTTGGTTACGTGCGAGCCAACAGACTGTTATGGAGGCCAATTAATCGCAAGCACAGCTCGGATTTATCGGGGTCACATACCGGCCTAGGAAACTGTGCCCCTGCCGAAGAGACGCTACGCCCAGTCATCTCACCTCTGCCCAATACCCAGCAACCACAATCCTCCTCCTCTGCTCCAACAGATCCCCTCTCCCCGGCCATGGCGGTCTTTGAGATTGATCCTGAGCGCTTCGTCCCAGCTGCCCATCACTTTATCGATGGTGGTCAGTTTTCTATTCCGCGCACCTACATCACGCCATCTGCACGGCCGCCGCGTCGGCATGAGGACTACATGGTTGCAGAAGTGATGCCTCGCCCGGAGGGGCCATTGGGGCCGGTCAGAGAGGAAGTGGTCGAGTTTCTGCAAAACATAGGTATTGTGGTCCGCTCTGCTTAGCCTTGGTTCCATGGAGTTGGTCTATTTCAAGTCATAGATCCGGTAGTCCGTTATGGTCTGATTCAGCATGCTCCTTTTGATCTTGGGAACGATCGTTTTCTCCAATTTATGAAGCATGATGAGGGTGAGGGTTTTCAGCATGCCCATGGGTTCAGAGATGGTTGGCTTATGTTTATTGGTATACCTTTGGATTATCGCACAACAGAGTTCATTGCTCAGGCAGTCAGTACTTTTGGAAAGTTCCAATCTGGGGACAGCGAAGATCCGTATTAAGTTCGTACTTTCGGCAGGGCCTCTTTTCTAGGCACGCCGTTGGTCCCGCGTAGTGTGGTCTTTGGAGATTATGCTGAATGGGGAGGGGCTAGGGTTTCTTGGACTGTGGCTTGCTATGTTCTTGGGGCAGACTTTGCTGATCAGATGCCTAACGATAAGGACCCAATGTCATTGGATGGCAATCTGCATCCGCTTCTTGGCCAATTTGTGCTTGATAATATTCCTTTTGTCCTGCCTCCTTATCCCCGGATTGGATGGAATGAAGCCCTGTTGGAGCCTGAGCCTCCAGTGTAGGCCCAGGATTTTGATGGTTAGGGCAATGCATTTTGGGACGAGCCGGCCCCACAGCAGCAGGAGCAACCAGTGCAAGATCAAGTGTCCATGGTCATTGGTCAGCCTGAAGCGTCAGTGTCTGTTGAACAGGTTATTTTAGAAGTGCAGCATGAAGCACAGAATGTTCAGATTGTTGCAGAGCCAATTCAGCCACTAATGGATGAAGCGCCTGTTGATCATGTTGTAGCAGAGCCAGTTGAGTTGCAACCCGAAGTGCAACATGATGCAGTTCTTGCCCTTATTGCTGCTGAGCCAGTTGAGCTGCACTTTGATCAGGAGCATGCTGAGCAGGACGTTGCAAAGCCAGATGATCAACAATTTGCAGATCCAGCTCAACAGCTGGCCATTGTGCCCTACCAGCCTCCTATCATTCAGCCATAGCAGGTGTTCATTGGTATGGTGTGTGTGGTTGAGGGCCTAGCTCTCCCCCCATAGATTATCTGGAAGAGATCCTTCCTCACTCTTTTGCTAGAATTTAATGTCTTGGAAGTACCTCGTGCCATCTTTTGCAAACCTCTGGGCCCAATTATTTATTCCAAGAGGACCTGGAACATTGCCTTTGATGCGGATCATTTGGTTTCTACGCTGGTCTGGTCTGATCCTCCGGCCTTAGAGACTCGGGAGGTGCTTCCAATGCCCAGGCGGCCTGTGGCTTGAGCTTTATTCTGTGCTCAAAGTACCATTGCTGATGGTAGCCAGGATAGCCCAGTTGTTTTTTCTGTTGAGGAAGTCAAGCCTCTGAAGAGTAAGGGCAAGAAGAAACTATCTGTGCCTGTTGTGGAAACTTCAGTCAGACGATGTACCAGGAGCTCTGCTCGGCAGGATGGTTTTAAATAGGTTTTTGAAGAACTGCCTCAGCAGCCCAGGAAGAAGAGGCCAGGAGCTAAGCCAATTGCCTCTCATGTGGCCCAACAAGGCAGCCCAATGGGCTCCATGGCCCAAGAGCAGCTTATGATGCCCCCTCAGACGCCCATTGAAGTGTTGCAGATTTGTAACATCCCAAAATTCTAAATTTTGGAATGTTATAAACAAATAGATAGATTTGATTGATTGTTTGATTGACTGACTGAAAGTGAGTGAATTTGAAACTTTTGAAAGTTAAATGAGAGGGAATAAAAGGACTTTCCCAAACTTTCATTTTGCATTTTATGATCTCCGTGAATTCAAATTCTTTTTCACCACAAAACCCTGGAGAGAAGATGACATGATTTCTTCCATTTATTTAAATTACAAGGGGTGTTGAAAATATTTGAATTTCATTTGGAAAATATTTCCAATTCTGAAACTTTATGCAACTCAATGATTTTCACGAGCGAAGATAAAATGACTTCTTCAAATTATATGAAATATGAGTTGCGAGTTTCAAAGAATCAAATTCAAAGTTCTTTTGATTTTATTTTCAATTTGGAGTTATTTGAGTTTTATTCAAATTATTTTTCTCCAAAAATAAAATATATGGAAAATAGGGTAACATGATTCCCTACCTCGGAAAAATGGAGAGAAATAAATTTGAAACCATTTTGGTATTTTTTTAAATGATTTTATTGGGTTTTAAATAGGTCAAGAGCAATGTTTGGTTTATTCAATTTTGTGTATTCTATTTGAAGCTAGAATAATGTTCATCATGTAGGAAATCTTTTTCTGAAAATTTTGATATATTATATGCCTATATAATATATTTGTTTTATTCTATTTTTTATTTTTGTCTGAGAAAATGTTTTAAAAATCCTCTCCTCGGACCGGCCGGGCAAGAAGCAGCCCAACAAGCCCAACAGCCTTGTCTCTCTCACAGTGCCACAGAGACTCCCAGTCCGAGCCGTCGCCGCTGTTCGCCGTGGTCACCCCGGCCTCCTCCTACCCCTTCCCCACGCCATCGCCACCCCTCCACGCCTATAAAGCCGCCGCCCTGCCCCTGCTTCTCTCTCTCTCTCTCGCTCGCTGCCCGCCCAAGTCGCCGCCGCCACGGCGAGATCCGCCAAACGCCGCCGCTTCTTCACTGCACCCCACCGCCGCCTTCGACCGCCACCGACGCTTCCAACACCTCACCTCCTGCACGGCTCTCCTCAGGCCTCGCCGTCTCCTCCGACGACCGGAGCCGCCCGCCGGAGCCCCACCCCGCCTCGCCGGACTCACCGGAGTTAACCACCACCGCCGCCGCCGGTTTCCCCTTTCCTGAACCGGTACAACCCACGAAAACCGATCCGGTTTTCTTTTAACTTCGATTTTTTTAAAACCCTAGAATAGATCTGTTTTTTTTTGTTTTATTAAACAGAGAACGTCCACTATTTAGATCTTATAAACGAACGTTCGCTCTGTAGTTTTTTTTCTTTTTCTGTTATTTTCCGGCCAGGGACCTATCTGTGAATTCTTTTTTTTCAGATTAGTCCCCAATTTTCAAACGGCTAAAACTTTTTACTCGTTAGTCAAAATCTAATGAAACCAACGCCCACTTCTTCGTTATGATCCCCTCTATCCAGTAATCCAACTGAAACATGTTTTTGAAAGTTTAAAATTTGAATTAGATCAGATTTGAATTCAGACTTTGTTTGATCATAACTTGAGTTTCGTAGCTCCGGTTTAGTTGATTCTTTTTGCAAATCGAAGTGCTTGACCTAAACTTTCTGATAAGGCCAAATTCAGATAATTTTAGTACTGTTAGAAATTGTTTTATGTTGCAAGAGTTATTTGCTTGGTTTTGATGTTTTCCGAATTGTCTTCTTCATTCTTTTTGATCTTTTGAGTGGTTGCTTATGTGTGGTTACTATTGCTTGCTTACGATAGATTGACCGGAGTGTGACGAGTAGAACTATCAAGAGTTTTGAGTGCGAATCATCTTCATCAACATTGCAGGCAAGTAACAATTTGATCATACTTTTCTCATACCCAGTTTTTATGCATTAGATCTATCCTCAAACACTTGCATGATTAGGATCTAATTAAATTGTGGGTTTTGGGAAGTAGATGAGGTAGTACCTATTACCTGTTTTATTATCAAACCTTTGGGAGTTACTTCTACGTTTGCTTATTATGCCAGGCTATGCTAGTAGACGTGGATTGGGTGAGTAAATTCCATGACAGATGTGAGATTGTTATTTAATGGTTTATTTAAGGTGGAAACTTAAACACACATCTGGGTGGATTGAGGCACCTAGTTTCTATCAGGATTTGCCTGTATTTCTTCGGACCGCCACCCAGGCTCAAAGGGATCATGAGATTATTCAAACTAGAAACTTCCGTGTGCAGCCACAAGCCATTATGGGCTCTGGCGTAGTTGACTAAGTTGTGCGAACTCTTACGGGTAGGCTAGCAGATGTAGGGGATGTAGGTTGGTACGGTCTACCCACATGTAAGGTGCTAGCGCTTCTGAAAGACTATGTCTCGGTCATCCGTTTCTCAAACACCATGTAGTGCGAGAAACCAAACGGAGGCGATCGAGTCTTGTGGGGAAAAGTCATAAACCTCTGCAGAGTGCATAAACTAATCATGGTTAGCCGTGTCCCCGGTTATGGACAATCTTGAGTATCTAGTTCTTGGATTATCCTGTTGATCTCATCATGTTACTCTAATTAATATTGTTGGGTTTTAATGAGTACTTTTAATTGGGATTGAGAATGCTGTCAACCATTCTCAATGTTTAACAACCACCATGATAGTTAAATAAATTTATTCCTTTGAAGTAGGGAAAAATTGGCTTTTCACAAAAACTGTAGCCATAGAGCTTTCCACCAGCCATATATGCATGTAGTATAGCTTATTCTTTCATTACTCTCTATGTGTTACATTGCCAGCATATTCCATGTGCTGACCCGTTTTCGGGCTGCAACTTTTCATGTTGCAGACTTCTCAGACGACGAGTAAGTGATACGTTAGGGTTATGATTTCTACACTCAACTTTGCCATTGGTGTTGATGGGAATCCACAACCTTGTTGCTTCTGCTATATTATGGATTGAGGTAATAGTATTTACGTTACTTTATACATGTGATTTACCTCTGTTATAAATCCTTCGAGTACTGTGTGTGTCAAAGATACCGATCCGTGGATGACACTTAAGCACGAGACTTGATCCATTCGGTCGGGTCGCCACAAGATGGTATCGAGCACATGTTGATGAGGGGCGTGACCCTAGAAACCCAAGCCCATAGGAAAGATTTTTCTCTACAACTTCTTTTTCAAAAAGATCTTTTACCTCTCTTCTCTTCTGAGCTTATTCAAATATTTCCCTTTTAGTGAGACCATACCCCTTTTCCCCTTTTGACCACGAAGATTCGTCTGATGATGAGACCACTCCAAGGAGGCAAGATATCGGACAACTAAGACCATTTGGAATGAAGAGGATTTTATCGTGTAAATGGAAACTACAATTGTTGAAGACTCCGAAGACTAGGAGATTTCGAAGGCTTTGAAGAATTCTCAGATTTTGTTAGGACCTAGGAAGGTTACGCTTATGGAACTTGGCATACTATGGAAGTTATCAATACCCGAGATCAAGGTGTATCGGAGTAAGACCAGAACATGGAGAGTTAGAACTCAAAGTTTTTGTCAAGGAAACCCTAATGCAGGAGATATCAACTATGGAATGGTAACTCATGGAAATGACAAGAGCAGAAAGACAGCTATCCATGATGTTATCGCCCGCTTATGCTATTGTCACCGTGCTGAGTTAAGCATGCATATGCATGGAAGGATTGGATGGTAGAAGGCTGATGGAGCACCTATCAGCAAGATGAAGTTTTAACCTTAGCCTGTGTATCGCCAGGATCTGGAGTGTTACATCAAGAAGTTAAGATGGACCTACAAGAAGCAGTATTTGATAAGGAAGCAGTTCGTGAAGAACTCAGGCCCGTGGTTGAAAGTAGACAAGCGGAGGAGCTAAACCTTGAGACATCAAAGACTCGCTGGACCAAGGACATGGGATCATCGTTCATGTCGAGGTTGATGAAATCCAGAAATTGGAACGTAACTCCAGATATATTGAAGGACGCCACGAGAGACTTTGCGACAACAGAGATGAGCTGGCAAAAAGAACTTGAGTAGGACAAGCATGATCGGAAGAAGCCATCGGAGACATGAACAAGAATCGAAGAGTTTGATGACCTTGAAGATTTATTGACCTTTAGAAGACCAAAACCCTGTTTATACCTCGTTAGATCATTTATTGTGAGCTGTCATTTGTTTGATGTTTTTCCGACAGCCACAACAAAATCTGTTTTTCAAAACTTTTGTTTGTATTGTGTGCATCCTCTCGATCTCTCTTATCCCACCCAAACCCATGGACCCCATAGAGGATGAATGGGGAAGATCTTGTATTTTTTTTTTTGGGACCGATGAGTCAATTGGAGATGGACCGATGGATTCAGAACATGGAGGATCATATGGAGAACAACCCTATAGTCAGAAAGGATATGGCCCAGCATGCTCTTCGGTGCTTTGAAAGAGGTGCTGCTATTTGGTGGAGGATGTACCAAACCATCAATGGATTGCAAAGAGTAACCACTTGGGAAGAATTTAAGTTGACTTTGCTAAAGTCTCGGTTTGTGTCCCAGAAGTTGAAGCCTTATGGAAAGGATATGAAGAAACCTTATGCATGCAAGCTTTGTGGAGAAATAGGACACAACCATAAAGAAAACAAGGACGAATACCCTCATAAGCGGAGGATTACCAAAGGAGTTAGCCGAGGATTTTCAGGGAACTTCGATTGGAGATTGTTCCCAAAGGTTTTGTTGCAGCAATGGAAGTTCAGCCTACATTGTTGGGAAAGATCCGTGAAGCTCAGAAGTATGACAAAGAGATTGCTGAGGTAAAAGAGAGGATGAGCAAAAGAAAGGCCAAAGGTTTTCGTAAGGATGAGCACGACACCTTATGGTTCGAGGACCGTGTATATGTGCCTAATAAAGCAAAGATCAGGAAGTAAATACTTCAGGAGGCTCATGACTCACCATACTCGATTCGCCCCGGAAACACCAAGATGTATTTGGATTTGAAGGAGTGTTTCTGGTGGACTGGTATGAAGAAGGATATTGCGGAGTATGTAGCCGTAAGTGATGTATGCGGAGGAGTAAAAGCAGAGCATCGAAGCCAGCCAGATTACTACAGCCTATGCCGATACCGAATGGAAGTGGGATAAGCTTGGCATGGATTTCATTACCGGATTTCCCAGAACCCGAACGGGATATGATTCTATCTGGGTAGTAGTTGACTCGATTGACCAAAGAGGCTCATTTTATCCCAGTGAAAGCCACCTATACAAGTGCGAAGTTGGCCAAGATATATTTGACAAGGATCGATGTCTGCATGGAGTTCGAGAACCATCGTGAGGAACACAGTTTACCTCAAAGTTTTGGAATCAGCTGCACCAGACTTTGGGTACTAGGCTAGAGTTCAGTACAGCCTTTCATCCGCAGACAGATGGATAAATCAAGAGAGTCAATCAGATTTTGGAGGACATGTTGAGAGCGTGTGCGCTAAATTTTGGATCTAGTAGTGATGATAATCTACCTTACACGGAATTCTCATACAACAACAGTTACCAAGCTAGTTTGAAGATGGCCCCTTTTGAAGCTTTGTATGGGAAAAGGAGCCAGACACCGTTAATGTGGGATGAAGTTGGAGACCGTCAGTTGTTTGGACCAAGTGTGATCAAGGAGTCAGAAGAGAATGTTAAGTTGATTCGAGATAGACTGAAGGTAACTCAGTCCAGGCAGAAGATTTATGCAGACTCAAAAACGCAAGGAGGTAGTCTATGAAATTGGAGACAAAGCATGTCTTCATGTGTCCCCTCTGCGAGGAGTTAAACGATTTGGAATTAAGGAAAGTTAGCCCCGAGATTTGTAGGACCATACCGAGTTTTGGAGCGTATGGGAGAAGTGGCCAACAAATGGGAGTCACCCGAAGGACTGTCAGGAGTTCATGATGTGTTTCACGTTTCCCAGTTGAAGAAGTGTCATGCAGAGATGGCCAGTATTCCCCTGTAAGGACGCTCGACCCTGGAAAGAATAATGATGTTCCATGAAGTGGAGAATGGACTTCATAAGTATAACTTTTTATCTCGGTATGTGGGATATCCCACGAGGATGAAGAGATGAATTACTGTTGGATATAAAGGAGGTGTGATGTTGGAAATATGGAACAATGGAAATTCCATGATGAGTCTGAGTAATCATGTCCTAGTTTGGTGCCAATAGAAGGAAGGAAGACAACACAATTGGATGGATTTTAAGTATGCCAGGAAGTTGGATGTTGGGATAACGATCAGCTGCCCAGATGATGTGTTCAAGGATTTTTAGTGATGAGATGGGCCATAACCCACAGGCTCCAGGACCTGCCAAGAAGCAAGCACATTTTTGCTGAAGGAAAAACCTTGGAAGAAGTTACGATTTTATCAACCGACGATTCTATAGGAGTTTACGCAAAACCTGAGAGTTGTGAAGGAACGATAGATGTTTGTTTGGCTTGCAGAATCAATGGATTTTCCGAACTTGGTTTGTCGACAAGAGAAATTCTGTAATGCTCGTGAGGATGACCGAGTGTTAGAATGCGAGATTCGCTAAACCATGTACAAGGTAATGATTTGGGTGCGGGATGGATTGATCACCATACCGACTTACTCTTATTGTTTTCCTTACTATATGGGATGGTAAATCTGAGTGACTTACCTATAGTAGAGAGACGATGATCAAAACCTTGTTTAAACCTTAGAATGGTATAGGTGTTTTTTTCCCTTGTACAAGGTAGTCGTTGCCAACCGTAGGATATACGGTGAGGATCAATCCAGACCCATTTCCTGCAGGAGAAACCATAAATCGTTGACCACCATGAGAATATCGATAGTTGTTTAGCATTGGCGCCAGACCCGTCAGCTATGAAGACCCAATCTCGGAATAACCTTACCAAGAAGAATGGACAAAAGTATTGAGGAAAAGGTTATGCCACTACCGGAAGAGCCCAGAGAAGGAATTATCCTTACGATCTGAGAAGACCGACACTGTCAGTAATAAGGATGGAGTATATGAGTTTTGATGGAACCGTAACAATGCTTCTAAGGGTGGTAGCACCCGAGACCCCGGAGATGATCGATGGATTTTTGAGAAGACCCCCAAACCCTAACCTATTTATTTCTAGCCTCTCCGAATCTCGAGGACGAGATTCATTTTAAGGGTGGTAGTTTGTAACATCCCAAAATTCTAAATTTTGGAATGTTATAAACAAATAGATAGATTTGATTGATTGTTTGATTGACTGACTGAAAGTGAGTGAATTTGAAACTTTTGAAAGTTAATGAGAGGGAATAAAAGGACATTCCCAATCTTTCATTTTGCATTTTATGATCTCCGTGAATTCAAATTCTTTTTCACCACAAAACCCTGGAGAGAAGATGACATGACTTCTTCCATTTATTTAAATGACATGGGGTGTTGAAAATATTTGAATTTCATTTGGAAAATATTTCCAATTCTGAAACTTTATGCAACTCAATGATTTTCATGAGCGAAGATAAAATGACTTCTTCAAATTATATGAAATATGAGTTGGGAGTTTCAAAGAATTGAATTCAAAGTTCTTTTGATTTATTTTCAATTTGGAGTTATTTGAGTTTTATTCAAATTATTTTTCTCCAAAAATAAAATATATGGAAAATAGGGTAACATGATTCCCTACCTCAGAAAAATGGAGAGAAATAAATTTGAAACCATTTTGGTATTTTTTTAAATGATTTTATTGGGTTTTAAATAGGTCAATAGCATTGTTTGGTTTATTTGAATTTTTGTGTATTTTATTTGAAGCTAGAATAATGTTCATCATGTAGGAAATCTTTTTCTGAAAATTTTGATATATTATATGCCTATATAATATATTTGTTTTATTCTGTTTTTTTTATTTTTGTTTGAGAAAATGTTAAAAAAAATCCTCTCCTCGGACCGACTGGGCCGTAGCCCAACCGGCCCAACAGCGCCGCCGTCTCTCTCGCGCGTGCCCGCGGAGGACTCGCCGAGTCCGGGCCGTCGCCGCCGTTCGCCGTGGTCGCCCCGGCCTCCTCCTACCCCTTCCCCACGCCAGCGCCACCCCACCCCGCCTATAAAGCCGCCGCCGCCCCGGCCCCGTTTCCCCCTCTCTCCCCTCGCTCGCCGCCGGCCGCCAAATCGCCGCCACGGCGAGATCCGCCAAACGCGCCGCCCTTCACCGCACCCACACCACCCCGCCTCGACCGCCACATCGCTCCCTCAACAAGACTCTCGCCTGCACCGCCTCTCCCCGTGCGCCTCGCCGTCTCCTCCGACGACCGGAGCCGCCCGCCGGAGCCCGCCCACCTCGCCGGACTCGCCGGAGTTAACCGCCACCGCCGCCGCTGGTTTCCCCTCTCCCGAACCGGTACAACCCACGAAAACCGATCCGGTTTTCTTCTAACTTCGATTTTTTTGAAACCCTAGAATAGATCTGTTTTTTTTTGTTTTATTAAACAGCGAACGTCCACTGTTTAGATCTTATAAACGAACGTTCGCTCTGTAGTTTTTTTTCTTGTTCTGTTATTTTCTGGCCAGGGACCTATCTATGAATTCTTTTTTTCAGATTAGTCCCCAATTTTCAAACGGCTATAACTTTTTACTCGTTAGTCCAAATCCAACGAAACCAACGCCCACTTCTTCGGTATGATCCCCTCTATCCAGTAATCCAACTCAAACATGTTTTTGAAAATTTAAAATTTGAATTAGATCAGATTTGAATTCAAACTTCGTTTGATCATAACTTGAGTTTCGTAGCTCCGATTTAGTTGATTCTTTTTGCAAATCAAAGCTCTTGACCTAAACTTTCTGATAAGGCCAAATTCACATAATTTTGGTACTGTTAGAAATTGTTTTATGTTGCAAGAGTTATTTGCTTGGTTTTGATGTTTCCCGAATTGTCTTCTTTGTTCTTTTTGATCTTTTGAGTGATTGCTTATGTGTGGTTACTATTGCTTGCTTACGATAGATTGACCGGAGTGTGACGAGTAGAACTATCAAGAGTTTTGAGTGCAAATCATCTTCATCAACATTGCAGGCAAGTAACACTTTGATCATACTTTTCTCATACCCAGTTTTTATGCATTAGATCTATCCTCAAACACTTGCATGATTAGGATCTAATTAAATTGTGGGTTTTAGGAAGTAGATGAGGTAGTACCTATTTCCTGTTTTATTATCAAACCTTTGGGAGTTACTTCTACATTTGCTTATTATGCCAGGCTATGCTAGTAGACGTGGATTGGGTGAGTAAATTCCATGACAGATGTGAGATTGTTATTTAATGGTTTATTTAAGGTGGCAACTTAAACACACATCTGGGTGGATTGAGGCACCTGGTTTCTATCAGGATTTGCCTGTATTTCTTCGGACCGCCACCCAGGCTCAAAGGGATCATGAGATTATTCAAACTAGAAACTTCCGTGTGCAGCCACAAGCCATTATGGGCTCTGGCGTAGTTGACTAAGTTGTGCGAACTCTTACGGGTAGGCTAGCAGATGTAGGGGATGTAGGTTGGTACGGTCTACCCACATGTAAGGTGCTAGCGCTTCTGAAAGACTATGTCTCGGTCATCCGTTTCTCAAACACCATGTAGTGCGAGAAACCAAACGGAGGCGATCGAGTCTTGTGGGGAAAAGTGCGCAAACCTCTGCAGAGTGTATAAACTAATCATGGTTAGCCGTGTCCCCGGTTATGGACAATCTTGAGTATCTAGTTCTTGGATTATACTGTTGATCTCATCATGTTACTCTAATTAATATTGTTGGGTTTTAATGAGTACTTTTAATTGGGATTGAGAATGCTGTCAACCATTCTCAATGTTTAACAACCACCATGATAGTTAAATAAATTTATTCCTTTGCAGTAGGGAAAAATTGGCTTTTCGCAAAAACTGTAACCATAGAGCTTTCCACCAGCCATATTTGCATGTAGTATAGCTTATTCTTTCATTACTCTCTATGTGTTACATTGCCAAGATATTCCATGTGTTGACCCGTTTTGGCTGCAACTTTTCATGTTGCGACTTTTCGAACGACAGTAAGTGATACGTTAGGGTTACGATTTCTACACTCAACTTTGCCGTTGGTGTTGATGGGAATCCACAACCTTGTTGCTTCCGCTATATTATGGATTGAGGTAATAGTATTTACGTTACTTTATACATGTGATTTACCTCTGTTATAAATCCTTCGAGTACTGTGTGTGTCAGCATACCGATCCAGGGATGACACTTAAGCACAAAGACTTGATCCATTCGGGTCGGGTCGCTAAAAGATGGTATCGAGCACATGTTGATATGAGGACGTGACCCTAGAAACCCACAAGCCCATAGGAAAGATTTTTCTCTACAACTTCTTTTCAAAAGATCTTTTACCTCTCTTCTCTTGAGCTTATTCAAATATTTCCTTTTAGTGAGACCATACCCTTTTCCCTTTTGACCACGAAGATTAGATCGATGATGAGACCACTCCAAGGAGGCAAGATATCGGACAACTAAGACCATTTGGAATGAAGAGGATTTTATCGTGTAAATGGAAACTACAATTGTTGAAGACTCCGAAGACTAGGAGATTTCGAAGGCTTTAAAGAATTCTCAGATTTTGTTAGGACCTAGGAAGGTTACGCTTATGGAACTTGGCATACTATGGAAGTTATAAATACCCGAGATCAAGGTGTATCGGAGTAAGACCAGAACATGGAGAGTTAGAACTCAAAGTTTTTGTCAAGGAAACCCTAATGCAGGAGATATCAACTATGGAATGGTAACTCATGGAAATGACAAGAGCAGAAAGACGGCTATCCATGATGTTATCACCCGCTTATGCTATTGTCACCGTGCTGAGTTAAGCATGCATATGCATGGAAGGATTGGATGGTAGAAGGCTGATGGAGCACCTATCAGCAAGATGAAGTTTTAACCTTAGCCTGTGTATCGCCAGGATCTGGAGTGTTACATCAAGAAGTTAAGATGGACCTACAAGAAGCAGTATTTGATAAGGAAGCAGTTCGTGAAGAACTCAGGGCCCAGAAGCTGAAAGTAGACAAGCCGGAGGAGCTAAACCTTGAGACATCAAAGACTCGTCGGGACTGAAGGACAGTAGGATCATCGTTCATGTCGAGGTTGATGAAATCCAGAAATTGGAACGTAACTCCAGATATATTGAAGGACGCCACGAGAGACTTTGCGACAACAGAGATGAGCTGGCAAAAAGAACTTGAGTAGGACAAGCATGATCGGAAGAAGCCATCGGAGACATGAACAAGAATCGAAGAGTTTGATGACCTTGAAGATTTATTGACCTTTAGAAGACCAAAACCCTGTTTATACCTACGTTAGATGCGACGATTGTGAGCTGTCATTTGTTTGATGTTTTTCCGACAGCCACAACAAAATCTGTTTTTCAAAACTTTTGTTTGTATTGTGTGCATCCCTCTCGATCTCTCTTATCCCACCCCAAACCCATGGACCCCATAGAGGATGAATGGGGAAGATCTTGTATTTTTTTTTTTTGGGACCGATGAGTCAATTGGAGATGGACCGATGGATTCAGAACATGGAGGATCATATGGAGAACAACCCTATAGTCAGAAAGGATATGGCCCAGCATGCTCTTCGGTGCTTTGAAAGAGGTGCTGCTATTTGGTGGAGGATGTACCAAACCATCAATGGATTGCAAAGAGTAACCACTTGGGAAGAATTTAAGTTGACTTTGCTAAAGTCTCGGTTTGTGTCCCAGAAGTTGAAGCCTTATGGAAAGGATATGAAGAAACCTTATGCATGCAAGCTTTGTGGAGAAATAGGACACAACCATAAAGAAAACAAGGACGAATACCCTCATAAGCGGAGGATTACCAAAGGAGTTAGCCGAGGATTTTCGGGGAACTTCGATTGAGATTGTTCCCAAAGGTTTTGTTGCAGCAATGGAAGTTCAGCCTACATTGTTGGGAAAGATCCGTGAAGCTCAGAAGTATGACAAAGAGATTGCTGAGGTAAAAGAGAGGATGAGCAAAAGAAAGGCCAAAGGTTTTCGTAAGGATGAGCACGACACCTTATGGTTCGAGGACCGTGTATATGTGCCTAATAAAGCAAAGATCAGGAAGTAAATACTTCAGGAGGCTCATGACTCACCATACTCGATTCGCCCCGGAAACACCAAGATGTATTTGGATTTGAAGGAGTGTTTCTGGTGGACTGGTATGAAGAAGGATATTGCGGAGTATGTAGCCGTAAGTGATGTATGCCAGAGGGAGTAAAAGCAGAGCATCAGAAGCCAGCCAGATTACTACAGCCTATGCCGATACCCGAATGGAAGTGGGATAAGCTTGGCATGGATTTCATTACCGGATTTCCCAGAACCCGAACGGGATATGATTCTATCTGGGTAGTAGTTGACTCGATTGACCAAAGAGGCTCATTTTATCCCAGTGAAAGCCACCTATACAAGTGCGAAGTTGGCCAAGATATATTTGACAAGGATCGTATGTCTGCATGGAGTTCCGAGAACCATCGTAGAGGAACACAGTTTACCTCAAAGTTTTGGAATCAGCTGCACCAGACTTTGGGTACTAGGCTAGAGTTCAGTACAGCCTTTCATCCGCAGACAGATGGATAAATCAAGAGAGTCAATCAGATTTTGGAGGACATGTTGAGAGCGTGTGCGCTAAATTTTGGATCTAGTAGTGATGATAATCTACCTTACACGGAATTCTCGTACAACAACAGTTACCAAGCTAGTTTGAAGATGGCCCCTTTTGAAGCTTTGTATGGGAAAAGGAGCCAGACACCGTTAATGTGGGATGAAGTTGGAGACCGTCAGTTGTTTGGACCAAGTGTGATCAAGGAGTCAGAAGAGAATGTTAAGTTGATTCGAGATAGACTGAAGGTAACTCAGTCCAGGCAGAAGAGTTATGCAGACTCAAAAACGCAAGGAGGTAGTCTATGAAATTGGAGACAGAGCATGTCTTCATGTGTCCCCTCTGCGAGGAGTTAAACGATTTGGAATTAAGGAAAATTAGCCCCGAGATTTGTAGGACCATACCGAGTTTTGGAGCGTATGGGAGAAGTGGCCAACAAATGGGAGTCACCCGAAGGACTGTCAGGAGTTCATGATGTGTTTCACGTTTCCCAGTTGAAGAAGTGTCATGCAGAGATGGCCAGTATTCCCCTGTAAGGACGCTCGCCCCTGGAAAGAATAATGATGTTCCATGAAGTGGAGAATGGACTTCATAAGTATAACTTTTTATATCGGTATGTGGGATATCCCACGAGGATGAAGAGATGAATTACTGTTGGATATAAAGGAGGTGTGATGTTGGAAATATGGAACAATGGAAATTCCATGATGAGTCTGAGTAATCATGTCCTAGTTTGGTGCCAATAGAAGGAAGGAAGACAACACAATTGGATGGATTTTAAGTATGCCAGGAAGTTGGATGTTGGGATAACGATCAGCTGCCCAGATGATGTGTTCAAGGATTTTTAGTGATGAGATGGGCCATAACCCACAGGCTCCAGGACCTGCCAAGAAGCAAGCACATTTTTGCTGAAGGAAAAACCTTGGAAGAAGTTACGATTTTATCGACCGACGATTCTATAGGAGTTTACGCAAAACCTGAGAGTTGTGAAGGAACGGTAGATGTTTGTTTGGCTTGCAGAATCAATGGATTTTCCGAACTTGGTTTGTCGACAAGCGAAATTCTGTAATGCTCGTGAGGATGACCGAGTGTTAGAATGCGAGATTCGCTAAACCATGTACAAGGTAATGATTTGGGTGCGGGATGGATTGATCACCATACCGACTTACTCTTATTGTTTTCCTTACAATATGGGATGGTAAATCTGAGTGACTTACCTATAGTAGAGAGACGATGATCAAAACCTTGTTTAAACCTTAGAATGGTATAGGTATTTTTTCCCTTGTACAAGGTAGTCGTTGCCAACCGTAGGATATACGGTGAGGATCAACCCAGACCCATTTCCTGCAGGAGAAACCATAAATCGTTGAACACCATGAGAATATCGATAGTTGTTTAGCATTGGCGCCAGACCCGTCAGCTATGAAGACCCAATCTCGGAATAACCTTACCAAGAGGAATGGACAAAAGTATTGAGGAAAAGGTTATGCCACTACCGGAAGAGCCCAGAGAAGGAATTATCCTTACGATGCGAGAAGACCGACAATCGTCGAGAATAAGGATGGAGTATATGAGTTTTGATGGAACCGTAATAATGCTTCTAAGGGTGGTAGCACCCGAGACCCCGGAGATGATCGATGGATTTTTGAGAAGACCCCCAAACCCTAACCTATTTATTTCTAGCCTCTCCGAATCTCAAGGACGAGATTCATTTTAAGGATGGTAGTTTGTAACATCCCAAAATTCTAAATTTTGGAATGTTATAAACAAATAGATAGATTTGATTGATTGTTTGATTGACTGACTGAAAGTGAGTGAATTTGAAACTTTTGAAAGTTAAATGAGAGGGAATAAAAGGACTTTCCCAATCTTTCATTTTGCATTTTATGATCTCCGTGAATTCAAATTCTTTTTCACCACAAAACCCTGGAGAGAAGATGACATGACTTCTTCCATTTATTTAAATGACATGGGGTGTTGAAAATATTTGAATTTCATTTGGAAAATATTTCCAATTCTGAAACTTTATGCAACTCAATGATTTTCATGAGCGAAGATAAAATGACTTCTTCAAATTATATGAAATATGAGTTGGGAGTTTCAAAGAATTAAATTCAAAGTTCTTTTGATTTTATTTTCAATTTGGAGTTATTTGAGTTTTATTCAAATTATTTTCTCCAAAATAAAATATATGGAAAATAGGGTAACATGATTCCCTACCTCAGAAAAATGGAGAGAAATAAATTTGAAACCATTTTGGTATTTTTAAATGATTTTATTGGGTTTTAAATAGGTCAATAGCACTGTTTGGTTTATTTGAATTTTGTGTATTTTATTTGAAGCTAGAATAATGTTCATCATGTAGGAAATCTTTTTCTGAAAATTTTGATATATTATATGCCTATATAATATATTTGTTTTATTCTGTTTTTTTTATTTTTGCTTGAGAAATGTTTTAAAAAAATCCTCTCCTCGGACCGACCGGGCAGAGCTCAACCGCCCAACAATGCCATTGTCTCTCTCTCTGGCGTGCCCAGAGACTCCCAGTCCGAGCTGTCGCCGCTGTTCGCCGTGGTCGCCTGGCCTCCTCCTACCCCTTCCCACGCCACGCCACCCCACCCCCGCCTATAAAGCCGCCCCCCGCCCCGTTCCCCCTCTCCCCTCGCCGCCCGGCCGCCTAAGTCATGCCATGGCGAGATCCGCCAAACACCGCCGCCCTTCACTGCACCCCCACCGCCATCGCATCGCCACCGGCGCCCCCACCGACCTCCCGCCTCTCCCGTCTTCTCTCAGGCGTCTCCTCCGACGACGAGCCGCCACGGAGTCCGCCCCACCTCGCCGGACTCGCTGAGTTAACCGCCACCGCCGCCGCTGGTTTCCCTCTCCGAACTGGTACAACCCATTTAAACCGATCCGGTTTTCTTCTAACTTCGATTTTTTGAAACCCTAGAATAGATCTGTTTTTTTGTTTTATTAAACAGCTTAACGCCCACTGTTTAGATCTTATAAATGAACGTTCGCTCTGTTTTTTTTCTTGTTCTTTATTTTACGCCAGGACCTATCTATGAATTCTTTTTTCAGATTAGTCCCCAATTTTCAAACGGCTATAACTTTTTACTCGTTAGTCCAAATCCAACGAAACCAACGCCCACTTCTTCGTATGATCCCTCTATCCAGTAATCCAACTCAAACATGTTTTTGAAAATTTAAAATTTGAATTAGATCAGATTTGAATTCAAACTTCGCTTGATCATAACTTGAGTTTCAGAGTCCGATTTAGTTGATTCTTTTTGCAAATCGAAGCTCTTGACCTAAACTTTCTGATAAGGCCAAATTCACATAATTTTGGTACTGTTAGAAATTGTTTTATGTTGCAAGAGTTATTTGCTTGGTTTTGATGTTTTCCGAATTGTCTTCTTTGTTCTTTTTTATCTTTTGAGTGATTGCTTATGTGTGGTTACTATTGCTTGCTTACGATAGATTGACCGGAGTGTGACGAGTAGAACTATCAAGAGTTTTGAGTGCAAATCATCTTCATCAACATTGCAGGCAAGTAACACTTTGATCATACTTTTCTCATACCCAGTTTTTATGCATTAGATCTATCCTCAAACACTTGCATGATTAGGATCTAATTAAATTGTGGGTTTTGGGAAGTAGATGAGGTAGTACCTATTACCTGTTTTATTATCAAACCTTTGGGAGTTACTTCTACATTTGCTTATTATGCCAGGCTATGCTAGTAGACGTGGATTGGGTGAGTAAATTCCATGACAGATGTGAGATTGTTATTTAATGGTTTATTTAAGGTGGCAACTTAAACACACATCTGGGTGGATTGAGGCACCTGGTTTCTATCAGGATTTGCCTGTATTTCTTCGGACCGCCACCCAGGCTCAAAGGGATCATGAGATTATTCAAACTAGAAACTTCCGTGTGCAGCCACAAGCCATTATGGGCTCTGGCGTAGTTGACTAAGTTGTGCGAACTCTTACGGGTAGGCTAGCAGATGTAGGGGATGTAGGTTGGTACGGTCTACCCACATGTAAGGTGCTAGCGCTTCTGAAAGACTATGTCTCGGTCATCCGCTTCTCAAACACCATGTAGTCTAGAAACCAAACGGAGGCGATCGAGTCTTGTGGGGAAAAGTCGCAAACCTCTGCAGAGTGTATAAACTAATCATGGTTAGCCGTGTCCCCGGTTATGGACAATCTTGAGTATCTAGTTCTTGGATTATACTGTTGATCTCATCATGTTACTCTAATTAATATTGTTGGGCTTTAATGAGTACTTTTAATTGGGATTGAGAATGCTGTCAACCATTCTCAATGTTTAACAACCACCATGATAGTTAAATAAATTTATTCCTTTGCGTAGGGAAAATTGGCTTTTCGCAAAAAACTGTAACCATAGAGCTTTCCACCAGCCATATATGCATGTAGTATAGCTTATTCTTTCATTACTCTCTATGTGTTACATTGCCAAGATATTCCATGTGTTGACCCGTTTTGGCTGCAACTTTTCATGTTGCGCAGACTTTTCGATTTACAGTAAGTGATACGTTAGGGTTACGATTTCTACACTCAACTTTGCCGTTGGTGTTGATGGGAATCCACAACCTTGTTGCTTCCGCTATATTATGGATTGAGGTAATAGTATTTACGTTACTTTATACATGTGATTTACCTCTGTTATAAATCCTTCGAGTACTGTGTGTGTCAGCATACCGATCCAGGGATGACACTTAAGCACAAAGACTTGATCCATTCGGGTCGGGTCGCTACAAGATTGCAGGAGCTAAACTGGAGATGGATCCAGCTTTGCTCACAATGGAGAAGCTTATGGCTGTGCCTTCTGAAGAATCTCTCCCGGTGTCTGGAAAATGATGTGTTTTATTCATATCTGACATGGGTTTAGCAAGCCTCTTATATCTGCTATCTATCTTAGACCTGTTTTAATGTTGCTTGGTTGTGGTCCTAATGAACTCATTATTTTGTGTGGTCCTATGGAACTGATGTGCAACACTATGTGTTGTACTTTTGATGCTCGATCTTTGCTTATTAAACATGAATGTAAACTCTAAGCGAAGTTGGAAAGTTCTCTGCTGGAATGTGTGAGGGCTTAATTTTGATATGCGTCAGCGTGCAGTTAGAGAAAATATCAATGAGAGTCAATGTTCGGTTGTTTGTTTACAAGAAACTAAGCTATCTGAATGTGATCGCAGGCTAATTAAAAATATATGCCTTCTAGATTCGATCAGTTCATAGAGGCCCCCTCAAGTGGGGCCTCGGGGGCTTGCTCATTGCTTGGAGATCTAATTGTTTTGCTGGTGCCTTGGTTGAGGTTAAACCTTATTACATTGTGGTTAAGTTTACCTCAGTGCATAACAGTGATTGCTGGACTCTGGTGAATGTTTATGGACCCTGCCAAGGAGAAATGAGAGATGAATTTGTGCAGTGGCTTTATAATCTGAACATTGACCCGCAAATAAACTAGATGATCTTGGGAGATTTCAATTTTATAAGGTCCCAGGACAATATAAACTTGCCAGGGGGGGATGTTAATGACAAGTTTATGGTCAATGAAATAATTGGTCACCTTGGCCTGCTGGAACTGCCTCTCAAAGGTAGAAAATACACATGGTCTAATATGCAGGACTCACCATAGTTGGAACAGTTGGATTGAGTCTTCACCTCTGCTAATTGGATTGATTCTTATCCAATGACTCAAGTTATTCCAATTGCTAGAACTACCTCAGATCAAGTTCCATGTCTAGTTACCATCTCCACCACTGTTCCAAAAGCTCACATTTTTAGGTTTGAGAACTACTGGACTGAGCAACCTGGTTTTTTGGATTGTGTGCAACAGCCCTGGTCTAAGCCTTCCTCAAAGCAACATATCACTGATATAATTTCTGATAAACTCAAGTCTCTGCGGAAGGATTTAAAAGCTCGGCAAAAAGGTATCTCACATATTAAAAACCTGATTGAGAAATGTAACTGGGTTATCTGCTGGATTGATAGTTTGGAGGATTCAAGGCCTTTATTCCGACAGAATTCAATTTTAGGAAGCTGGTAAAACTACATCATGCTCACCTGGTCCACCTGCAATGTGTTTACTAGAAGAAGAGATGCACTATCAGATATATCAAGGTTGGGGAAGAAAACTCAAAAAAATTCCAAGACATGGCCTCTGAGAGACACAGAAGAAACTCAATTGCCTCATTGACTTTGGAAGATGGATCTGTAACCTCTCAACATGATGTCATTGCTGAGGCTTTCCATACTGCTTTCAAGGATAGAATGGGCCAAGCCAGAGGTATTACTATGGGTCTAGATTTGGACAATCTGATACAGAGGGTTCCTGGGCTTGATGTGCTTGTTAAACCTGTTGGGAAGGAAGAAATTGAACAAGTGGTGAAGGAAATGCCAGTGGATCAATCTCCAGGGCCTGATGGATTTAATGGGCTTTTCTTTAAGAAGTGCTGGCATATTATTTCTAGTGAGTTTATCACTTTGGCTCATGAATTTCATGTAGGGAGGGCAAAGTTGGAGAACATTAATGATTCCTTCATTATGTTGGTGCCCAAATCAAAAGCACCAGAGGGAGTGGGGGATTATAGGCCTATATCCCTTACTAGCTTTGGGCTTAAGTTGCTAACAAAAATGGCTACCAACAGGTTCCAACAGGAGATTTTGAGGTGCATCCATAAGAAACAGTATGGGTTCATTAAAACAAGAATAATCCAAGACTGTCTTGCCTGGAGTTTTGAGTACATACATCAATGCAGGCAATCAAAGAGGCCCATTATTCTCTTTACGTTGGACTTTGAGAAGGCCTTTGATTCAATCGAGCATGAAGCTATTCTGGCCATTTTGTTGGCCAAGGGTTTCCCACAGAAATGGATTTCTTGGGTTAAAGAGCTGCTATCCTCTGGAACTTCATCTGTGTTGGTTAGTGGAGTTCCCGGTAGACATTTTAAATGCAAATGTGGGGTCAGACAAGGAGACCCTTTGTCTCCCTTGTTATTTGTTCTTGCATCAGATATCTTACAGTCAATGTTAAATAATATGGTGCAGAGGGGTCTTATATCTTTGCCAATTCCTTCCCATGGCCCTGGTTTCCTAGTGGTGCAGTATGCTGATGATACTATTCTGTTTATACCTGCTCAGAGAGATCAGTTGCTGGTGCTAAAAGAGGCCCTTATGATTTTTTTCACAATCAACTGGTCTGAAAATAAACTTCCACAAATCCTCAACGATCCCAATCAATGTGGAGGGTACTCTACTGCAGATCTGGCTGATATTCTAGGCTGTAAAATTGGGACAATGCCCTTTACCTATCTTGGTCTGCCAATGGGCACAACAAGGCCCAAGATCATTGACTTCACGCCTCTGGTTGATTGCATGGAGAGGAGGCTTACTGTCAGCTCATGGTCCTTGTCACAAGGGGGGAGGTTGCAACTGCTTAACTATGTGATCTCTTCTATGTCAATCTTCTTCTTATGTAGCTTGCAAATCCCTCCTGGTATACTGAAACAATTAGAAAGGATACAGAGGCAATGCTTATGGAGGAAATATGGTCAGGACACTGGACAGTCTCTAGCTGCTTGGCCCTTGGTATGCAGGCCTAAGAATAAAGGAGGTCTTGGAATTCTAAATCTCAGTGTGCAAAATGATGCTATATTGCTCAAACATCAGCACAAATTCTACAACAAGATGGATATTCCATGGGTGAACTTAATATGGAACTCTTACTATTTTGATAGAGTACCCCATGACACTACCTTATGTAGATCTTTCTGGTGGAGAGATGTCTCCAAACTTATGGACAAATTCAGAGCTGTTTCTGTAGTTCAAATTAACAGTGGGGATACTGCCCTGTTTTGGAATGATGGTTGGACTAGTACCAATAGTTTGTTGCTCCAAGATAAATTTAAAAGGCTTTTCTCCCACTGCTTAGGTCGGAATATTCCAGTACAGCAAGTGCTCAATACTGACAACCTTTTGGGGCTTTTCCAGTTGCCTTTATCTAAGCAGGCATATGTGGAGTTTCAATGCCTTTCTCAAGATCTTGGTGGATTTGCTGGAGATAGATTGCTGCCTGACTGCTGGTCTTGGAATGATAGCAAAAGGACACCATACACGGCCAAGAAATACTATGATCTGGTCCACAAGCCCATTGTGGCAAACCCTTTACTGAATTGGATATGGAAAAGTTGTTGTACTATGTCCATTAAAATGTTTGCATGGCTAGTGATTATGGACAGAGTCAACACCAAAGACATGATTCATAGAAGGCACTGGAGGATTGAGGATGGGCATGAATGTGTTTTATGCAGAGCTGGTTTATTGGAGGATAGAAATCATCTGTTCTTCCAATGTAATTTTTGTGCTAGAGTTTGGAACTACTTGCGGATCTATTGGCATTCTAACTCTGATATGGTTGAAATTGTAGCCCAGGCCAAAGAGGAGTTTGCCAAACCCTTCTTTGCTGAAGTGGTCTTTTTAACATGGTGGAATATCTGGATGGTCAGAAATGATAAGATATTC
The DNA here is from genome assembly GCA_021605205.1 of Aegilops longissima. Classification (NCBI taxonomy): domain Eukaryota; kingdom Viridiplantae; phylum Streptophyta; class Magnoliopsida; order Poales; family Poaceae; genus Aegilops; species Aegilops longissima. The sequence goes on from CM038682.1 coordinate 405,650,021, forward strand.
AGAAAGATAAAACCAACTTTTGGTAGATGGAAGGCTGGCTTTATTCATGATATCTTTCTCATGGCACATAGGATAAAATCAAGACACAAGGAGGAGCTTCTTCACTGGATTGCTTTCTTACCACCTTGAGGAAACCCTTCTCCATCTTTGTACTGTAATCTAGTTTAGCCTAGCTTTTTCTTTTGTTTCCACTGCTTGTGGATCTGTATCTATGACTATGTTCTCATTTATTTATTAATAAAATGTTGTGGGGCCAAGCCCTGCAGTTTCCATTCAGAAAAACACTATGTAAACGGTACCTGCACACAAAGGACAAATACTTGCAACCCAACGTGTAAGAGGGGTTGTCAATCCCTCCCGGGTAAAAAGACAGATAAATATGTAGTGGATTGGACAAATAGATCTCGCGGGAACGTGAGATAAAAAAAATAAAAAAAATTGCAGAAAGGTATTTTTTGGTTTTTGGATTAATAGATCTAAAAATAAAAGTGAATAAAAATAGATCTCGAAGGCAAATATGATAAAGAAGAGACCCGGGGGCCGTGGATTTCACTAGTGGCTTCTCTCGAGAAAAATAGCATACGGCGGGTAAACAAATTACTGTTGGGCAATTGATAGAAATTCAAATAATTATGATGATATCCAGGCAATGATCATTATATAGGCATCACGTCCAGGATTAGTAGACCGACTCATGTTTGCATCCACTACTATTACTCCACACATCGACCGCTATCCAGCATGCATCTAGTGTATTAAGTTCATGGAAAAGTGGAGTGACGCAATAAGAACGATGTCATTATGTAGACAAGATCTATTCATGTAGGAATAGGCACCATCTGGTTATCCTTAATAGCAATGATACATACGTGTCATGTCCCCTTTTGTTACTGGGATTGAGCACCATAATATCGAACCCATCACAAAGCACCTCTTCCCATGGTAAGAAAAATTGATCTAGTCGGCCTAACTAAACCAAATATTTGAAGAAGAAATACGAGGCTATAAGCAATCATGCATATAAGAGATCAAAACTCAAATAACTTTCATGGCTAAAATAGATCTGATCATAAACTCAAAGTTCATCGGATCCCAACAAACACTCTGCAAAAAGAGTTACATCAAATAGATCTCCAAGAGACCATTGTATTGAGAATCAAAAGAGAGAGAGGAAGCCATCTAGCTACTAACTACGGACCCGTAGGTCTACACTGAGGATGATGAACCCCTCCGTGATGATGTCTAGATTGGATCTATGGTTTCTGGAACTTGCGGCGGCTGGAATTGTGTTCCGTCGACTCCCCTAGGATTTTCGGATTTTCGGGGTATTTATAGAGCGAGAGGTGGCCAAGCTGGGCACTCCCCAGGCGCGACCAGGTGGGTTATGCTCCCCTCGGAGCCCCCCTCTGGTACTTCCTTGGCCCAACTTTTGTCTTCTGGTCCAAAAAAAATTCTCCAAAAAATTTCGCTGCGTTTGGACTCCGTTTGGTATTGATTTTCTGCGAAGTAAAAAACCAGCAAAAAAACTGCAACTGGCACTGGCACTGGCACTGGGCACTATGTCAATAGGTTAGTCCCAAAAAATGATATAAAGTTGCTATAAAATGATAGTAAAACATCCAAGAATGATAATATAACAACATGGAACAATCAAGAATTATAGATATGTTGGAGACATATCAGTGCACTTCAATCTAAACAAAACTCAAAGTCTAAATGACGCCCTAAGGGTTGTATATATGGAGGAAGATGGAGGGGATTTCATGATCCCTTGGAGGAGGGGTCCGAAACCAACCCTAACTCTGTTTCCCCACACATACGGACTCTAAAAATAGCCTTACTAAAGTATTTCGAAATTGCATAGGCATGCCCCAATAATGAGGTGACGCAGCACCTATAATAGCCTGTGGACGAAATTTATGAAGTGCAATCTTGTATATTTTGTCCAAGCCTTCAAGCACTCATTATGGTGGCTTCAAAGTCCTGAAATCATCACTTGAAACTCTGTTCTTGTTCCCCTTGCGCATGCCATCATCTACATGCTTGATCTTGCTCCACTGTTCATCCTTCTTGTCCAAGTGTAACGCCCCAAGACGGATGCGCCAGGTGTCTTCCATTTATTTGCCATCGTTGCCATGGCTTTCGCTTGAGTATTGCACTTTTCCATGACAGCATGTGCATTGCATTTGCATGCGTGTTTGACACTTGCATCCGGTCATGTTCGGCATTTTTTCCGTTGTCCGTTTTGAATTCCGACACTCACACACGCACCCGTCGCACCTCCTAGATCTTGTTTCGTGAGCTGGAGAAAAACATTCTCGGAATGGGCCGAGAGTTGTCGAGTGGTCTTGGTACATCACCAGTAGACCGCCGGTCAAATTTCATTCCATTTAGAGGTCGTTTGATGCCCCAATGGTTAACCACGTTAACCGCCGGACATTTCGTTACTCTGAGACGAACTGGGCCTTTTTCCCTCCTTCTCTTTGCAGCCCAACACATCTCCAGAGCAGCGCACTAGCCCATCTAAACCCCCTCCATGATCTTCGTCGTTGGATCACGATCGTGTGAGCGAAAACCCCACCTCCATAGCCCTCTCCTAGCTCCCACCATCTATAAATAAACCTCCCCCTCCTAATTTTTCGGGCAAACCCTAGCTCCCCTCCTCCTCGCGCCGCCGGACGCGTCCCCGCCACCGGCCGGGCCAATCGGAGGCCGCCATGTGGCCCCGTCTCCCCTCCACCGCGCCTCCCTACCACGGGCCGCCAGAGCCCAGGGTAGGCCCTCCCGCCCGCATCGCCCGCCGCCGAGCCGCCAGCGCCCTGCACCCGCCGACCTAGCGCCGCCTCGGCGCCGCTCCACCATCGTCGCCGCCTGCCCCTTGCCAGATCTCCGTTGCCGCTCAAGACGCGCGCAGCCCTGCCACCGACGCACCTCGTCGCCGCCTCACCCGCACCGTGTCGCCTGCTCGCCCGAGCTCCTCCCGAGCCCCGCGCCTGCGCCACAAGCCGCCACGCATGAGCTCTGCCATGGATTTGCGCCCACGCCGGCGACGACCTCGCCGGAGCGCCCCACCGCCACCTCGCCGCCCAGATTCACCTCGCCCACCCGTTTCGCGCCCGATCTGCGACCCGATCCACACTGCGCCCGATCCACTTCGCGAGGGTATAATTCTCCCAAGTCCCAGATCTACAAATACATGTGTGCATGTTGTGATGCTTATAACTTTGTGCATGTGGCTGCGTTATGCGTGTATGATATGTCAAAATGTTCATCTCTGAATGCTCTACATGATGGTATAGCTTGCATGCATGTTACTGTTCATTGCTATGTCCTAATCTTCATTGCAAAAGTGCATGTTGCTGTTAACTGCTGAAAACTGATGCTCTTTTGTCATTTTTGTGTGATTTAATGCATGCATCATATGAGCATCTTGTCAACATGAGTTTGGTGAATTTTTATTTCCTCTTGCTTGTGGTATTTATCTCATGCCATGATATTCCCTGTGGTGACTAGCACAAGCTTGCAATGTAGCATACCTGCTGTTACTGTTCTGCTAAGTCTGAATCTGTTATATTATGTTGCCATGTTTAGTTGATGCTACCATCAAATCTATGAATAATCTGGAGATGTCCAGTGAGCATGTTTTGAATCTCATGCTATGCTCTATCCATCCATGCCCTTTTTTCCATTATATCCTAAATTAGCTTGTTATTATCATGCTCTCAAATTGCTTAAAAGTATAACTGTCAGCATGCCCAGTTTTCACCAAGTCTGTTATTTCATCTTGTTGTGTTCACTTGAGGCTATCATCAAACCTGTTGCTCAAATGATCATGATCAGTAATGATGTTTTGTTAAGGGTGTTTAGTACATGATTTTCGTTCCCTTTGATGCCATGAAATGTTCCTATAGAATATACTTTTTGTTGTATCAAAATATACATCATGAATCTATTTTCTGCCTTACTCTGCTTTTCACTAAGTCTGAGAATCTGTTATAACTGGCAATCTTGTCTTGATGATTGCCATTGATCTAGAGGTTATATGGAGATTTTAGTAATCATTTTCTGCCACGTTTAACCTGTAATTTAATGCCATGCTTTTGCTTGCTATGTTATTGCAATGTAGCATCATTGTTCCATGCCTCCAACATGTCAACATGTTATTTCTGCTCACATGTATGCCCTATTTTTCACCAAGTCATAATCTGTGTTGTAAAGTGGCTTGTTGCATTGATCATGTTGGTTTAATATTGATGCCTATGAACCTGAACCTTAATGGTATTTGAAGTATGCAACCTGTTCTTCAAGTGCATATTGTATTTGTGCCAATCTTGTACTTGTAGCATGTTGTTTTGATGATTGCTATGTGCCTAGTCGCTGTTTTGGACAGCTTGTCCTTGAAACTTGTTTCATGTGTATGTGTTGAACTGTTGCTCCGTTTTGAGTGTGATCTATATGAAACTTGCTTGGTTTTACATGAAATTTCATCATGTCATGTTGCATCCTTGATTTGAGTATGTGTGCTTGATGTTTGAATGCATTTTGCATCAATGACATGTTTAACTTGTTTTACTCATATCTTCTAGGCCATAGCTCTGAATTAAATAGACTTTATATGTAACTTGATCAGAAAAGCGTGTAGATCATCATGGTGCATATTAACTTTCTGTTTAACAACTTCAACATAATGTGATATTCAGATCTGGACCAATTTCGAAATTTGCATATGGGGAGTTTCCGGAATTGGTGTATGTTGATTCCGGCCTCATTTAAACTTGCTTTGATGTGACGTTCTTGTATGCATCATATCTTGCCATGAGTAGCATCATGTAGCTTTGTCATGCATCATACTTGGTTGAGCATCATGTCATGTTTATGTGTTGGGTGTTTGCAGTGTTGTTGCTTCTTTCCGGTGTTGCTTCTTCTTGATAGTTCCGGTAACATTGCGATTGTGAGGATCCGTTCGACTACGTGGGTTTGTCTTCTTCATGGACTCGATCTTCTTCCTAGCGGGATTTCAGGAAAGATGACCGTTACCCTAGATACCACTACTATCTTTGCTTTGCTAGTTGTCTCGATGCTATCGCTATGTCGCGCTACCTACCACTTGTTTATCAAGCCTCCCAAATTGCCATGATAGCCTCTAACCTTTTACACCATCCTAGCAAACCATTGTTTGGCTATGTTACCGCTTTACTCAACCCCTCTTATAGTGTTGCTAGTTGCAGGTGCATTTGTAGGTTGTTCCATGTTGGGACATGGATATCATGGATTTCTTGGGATATCACAATATCTCTTATTTAATTAATGCACCTATATACTTGGTAATGGGTGGAAGGCTCGGCCTTTTGCCTGGTGTTTTGTTCCACTCATGCCGCCCTAATTTCCGTCATACTGGTGTCATGTTCCTTGATTTTGCGTTCCTAACATGGTTGGGGTTTATGGGGCCCCCTTGACAGTTCGCTTTGAATAAAACTCCTCCAGCAAGACCCAACATTGGTTTTACCATTTGCACAACATAATAACTAAACATGCTAATAAATTTGACGCATAGGGAGTTAGCGCTACCGGAGGTTCGTTATTCAATATAATACAGGGGGGCCAGTGTTGATGGTGTTTGTCCCAAACGGGCAGACTGCGGGGCCACCACGTGGCAACCTGAGGATCTGGTTTTACTCGTAAGCTGACCTATCCGGTCATGGCCTGAGATGAGATACGCACGGCTACTATCAGGGTGTCGGCACGTCGGGACGTCTTGCTCGACTTGTTTTACCATTGTCGAAATGTCTTGTGAACCGGGATTCCGAGCTTGATCGGGTTGTTCCGGGAGGAGGATTTTCCTCTGTTGATTGTAAGAGCTTGTTATGGGCTAAGTTGGGACACCCCTGCAGGGTTTAAACTTTTGAGAGCCGTGCCCGTGGTTATGTGGCAGATGGGAATTTTTATTATCCGGTTGTAGAGAACTTGACACTAGATCCGAATTAAAATACACCAACCGTGTGCATAATGTGCATAACCGTGACCGTCTCTTTTCAAGTGAGTTCGAGAAGAGAGCACGATGGGGTTATGTTTTAACGTAAGTAGTTAAGGATCACTTCTTGATCATTACTAGGTTGCGACCGTTTGCGTAGTTTCTCATCTAATTCTTGTACTCATAAGTTAGCCACCATACAATGCTTAGTCGCTTGCTGCAACCTCATCACTTATCCATTCCACACCCATTAAGCTTTGATAGTCTTGATACCCATGGTAATGGAATTGCTGAGTCCTCGTGGCTCACAGATTACTACACCAACAGTTGCAGGTACCGGTAATGTGATGATCATGGCGTGAGAGCGATGTTTACTTGTTTTGGAGTTCTTATTCTGCTTCTTCTTCGTTCAGGGGATAGGTTCCTGGTCGGCAGCCTGGGCTAGCAGGGTGGATATCGTTTGAGTTTATGTTTGTGTTTCATCCATAGTCGGATGTTGTTCTCATGTATGTTGTTTGATGTATTATTGTGGCATTTGTATGCCTTTGCATGTATCCCAACTATTATGTAATGGTACGATGTTATGATATCCACCTTGCAAAAGCGCCTTCAATATGCGGCTCTATCCTTGATGGGACCTTTGAGTTCCTCTCGGATAGGATCGTATATTGGGCGTGACACCAAGCTAGGCCCTTCATTTCTAAGCAAAACAAATGTATCCAATTTAGGCAGCATCATATTCTCATGAACATTAGAATCGTTACTAAGAAAAGAAAGTACCTAGTAATTTAATTGGCGTGCGCGAGCTCTTGTAATTGGTCCAGTATGTATAGCAGCAGGGGTTGTGGGTATATACCCTCCCATGGAACACTAGGTACAGGCAAATGCATACATAAACCATGAGGATTGGGTCGTGACTTAGTTTTTTGACATGTAGTGCAGCGAGCAACAAAACGCTCAATATCCCGTCTCATCTTTGGCCAAAAGAAATGTGTAGCAAGTACGTCCTCCGTCTTCTTCATGCCAAAGTGTCCCATTAATCCTCCTCCATGCACCTTCTGCAACAATAAAAGACAAACGGAGCTAGCTGGAATGCATAGCTTTTTAGCACGGAACACAAATTCATCAATAATGACGAACTTGTTCCATGTTCTCTCTTCTTTACAATTATGTAGCACATCTTTAAATTCAGCATCATGCACATATTGATCTTGGATGGTTTCCAAACTAAATATTTTAAAGTCAAGTTGTGAAAGCATAGTATAACGATGAGATAATGCGTCAGCAATAATATTTTCTTTGCCCTTCTTGTGTTTAATGACATAAGGGAAACTCTCAATAAATTCAACCCATTTAGTAGCTCGCTATGGTAGACGCGGGTATGTGTCGAATGATTCATGAAAGTGGTGAGTGTTTATAGCTATAGGCTCAGGACTTTTTACCAGGTGAATGTGTCATTGGCAGAGCGCTCTATTGTCCCTAGAGAACGCGCCACTCACAGAGCGCACTTGAGGCGAGGTGTAGTTTTTAGAACTTAAATCAGGTGAATACGTCCTTGGCAGAGTACTCTATGGTTCCTAGAAAATGCGCCACTGACAGAGCGCACTTGAGAGACTTCTGAATTTCTTGTCATGTTAACTTCGGATCTTTGGGATTATCATGGGCGGATAAATTAGAGGGGTTGTAATTCCAGTTAGTGGAGGTAGGTGAAGACATTCTTCTACAAACCAACTTGAGTGTTCCATTTGTCATGCCTTGCTTGTGGATGTAGGTTGGTTATACCATTGTGTGTGATTTTCCAATACATTCAATGTATTGACCCTTATGGCTGCAACTTATCGTGTTGCAAGATTTTCAGATGATCAATGAGATACAGTAGGGTCGCGAGTCTTCAATCAGCTTTTCACCAGTGGACATTGATGGGACTCATCATTTACTTATGCTACATTTCTGCTGTTATTACTGAATAAGGCTAGCTATGTGCTACACAGTTTGTAACACTTTGTAAATTCTGGATCATACATTGTAGTAAATGATGCACTTGTTATTTTTATATTCATATGTATCGTGTGTGCTAGTGAATCGATCCAGGGACTAGCAGAGTAAGTGCAGAGACATCGAACCTTATCAGGTTCGGGTCGTTACATATGGTATCAGAGCAGTGTGTTGATTGTAGGTTGTTACCCTAGAAAATGGAATAGGAAAAGCCATAGTACTGAAAACTTACTTTACAACCTTATTGTACTTGATAGTTCATACTCTTGTACTCATATCTTTTCTTTTCAAGTATAGATGACCCCTGTAGTTATAGTAGTCTCATTTGAGGAGTTCTAGTTGGCAGACCACCACCACTAAGTTGAGTCAGGTAAACGATTTACGGTAGTCTGACGAGATCATATCTCTTGTGGATATGACCTTACCTATAGGTTTTGCTTCTGTGGTGCAACTTGTGTGATTTGTTTGATTTAGGGTTTGTTGCTACCATATGGGTTATGTTTTTCCCTTAGTTCTTTATTCTGTCAATATCATAATACATGTTGCAACCCAGTGATGAGTTCAAGTTTAACCACATGCGCCAGGATCCGACAAGAAGCAAGCACAATCTTGCTGAAGGAAGAACCCTAGAGGAAGCTACAATTCATTAGTAGATGTTTTATAGTAGTTGACACAAACCTGAGAGTTGACAGGACGATATATGTTTTGTTTGGCATGCATAACCAATGGAACTTTCCGAACCCAGTTTTTGAACAAGAGAAATTTTTGCAATGCTTGTGAGGATGCCCGAGTGTTAGATTGTGAGATTTTCTAAACCATATACAAGGTAATGATTTGGGTGCGGAATGGATTGATCATGCCGACTTACTCTTATTATTCGCTCTTGTTATGTGGGATGGTTAATCTAGAGTGACTTACCTATAGTAAAGGGACGACATTGTTAATCCTGGACATTAGAATGGAATTAAGTTTACCCTTATAAAAGGGCACCAATTGCCCATAGTAGGTCATACGGTGAGGATGAACCAAGAACCGTTTTCTGCAGGAACCCCGTAGAAGTATTCTTGTTGACCACCATGAGAGAACCGATTTTGTTTAGGAATGGCGCATGACCTGTCAATCATAGAGGTTCAGTAATTGGAAAACCACACTTTTGATAAAGCATTCTAAATCTCAAAGGAGTGTGGTACTCATACTCGAAGGATCTCATCGAAGGAGTAAGATTTCTGAAGACCCGGGACTCTGATTCTAAGGGCGGTAGCACGCGAGCCTCTCGAATGATCAATGCAAAATTCAAGGAGAATCCCAAACCTAACCTTTTCTTTCTAACCTCTTTGAATCTCAAGGGCGAGATTCATCTTAAGGGTAGTAGATTTGTAACATCCCAAATTTTCAGATTTGGTATGTTAATAGGATAATTATTTTTCCTCATGATTTCTATGCATATTTGAATTTCCTGAATATTTAAATCATTGTTGCAACTTAAGGCAAATTATTGGAGTGGAGATAGCATGACTTCTCACCTATTATAAAAGTTGATAGTGCTAATAATATTGTTTAGATTTCACAGGATTTATTTTGGGAATTTTAGAAACTCAAAATTATTTTATAGTTGCTATTATAATACTCTTTATGATTGCATAAAATAATTTTCCAAAATTTCATTTGTATTGTAAAAATGTTCATTGTTTTATATAGTAGTAATAATGTTTTCATGTGTATTATAGTACTTTTTAGGCTTTAATTTCGTATTTTATTTAGCTATATTTTACTTCCTATAGCAAAAGTTGTTTAAAAGTAATCCGGCACTATGGAACCCAACTCTTTTTTCCTCACCCGCGCGCGCTATGCAGCAGCAGCTAGCAGGCCAGAGGCCCATTTCTACTTAGCAAGCAGCCCACACCCCACAGGCATCTCCTTCTTCTATTTTTTTCCTCCTCGCTTGCACTAACATCGTGTCCCACCTGGTCGTCTTCATCCCGGAGACGAACTCCTGCACGCGCACGAGTTCTTCACTTTCCCGATCCAAATCCTCATCCAATCGACCAATCTGTTGCCCCTAGTACACGCATGACCGCATATAAATACTCACTTGCTCCTATTTTTTTGATTTTTTGCCAAGTTGAGATCTCATGTGCCCGCTTTGCCTCGTTTCGATCTCGCTAAAGTTCAGTCGCCGTAGGAGCTCTCGTCGGTCGATTCCATAGCTACAGAAGGTTCCCAGTGCCTCCCTTACCCTCTGTCATCTTTGCCTTAACCTCCCATGTCTCCCTAACCATCTATATAGCGTAGAGACGCATCCATATGAGCAGTGGCGGAGCCTGGATTAGCTGACGCCTAGGCGAGAAACTAAGGGCTAAAAACTACCCTAAAAAGTCTCCAGTTTCAAGACATACGAAAATCAACCTATGTTGCATAACTGATAGTACACCAAACATAATATTCGATGACATCATTTGTTCCATGATGGGTCAACAAAAGCAAGATAACTCAAAAGACAATATGTGGCATATATATATATATATATATATATATATATATATATATATATATATATATATATATATATATATATATATATATATATAATACAATAGATTAAAACCAAATCAAAGGTATAAATTTTGAAACAAATCAGTGCATAATATAGCAAGCAAGATGGTTAATAATAGCTACAAAATTTGAAAACTTACATCTAGGATGAGGCAAAAGGCATTTGCCATTGTGATAACCTTGAAATCGCTCAATGATCTTTGATTCTTCAATACTCACAAATACATCTCGCTCAATGTAACATATGATTCTATGATTCATCCAATCATCACCCATTTTGTTCCTCAATCCAGTCTTGGTAATGCTCATTGCTGAGAATACCCTTTCCACTGTTGCTTTTGCAACAGTGGAAATCAATGCTAACTCAACAAGACTGTAAACCAAGGGAAAAGTTGTGTGAATATCAGTTGTAACCATATTTATGGAAAGATGACCAAGGTCATTGCAATTCATCAAATGTGGATCAGCTCTTGCTTCCCGAATGAATGAGTCTAGTTGGTTTCTAAGGACAAAAGCAACTCCATATGTGGGGAAGTCAGCAGCATACATATTAGCAAGATCTACTAGCTTGTCTTCATTATAGTTGGCAAATGAATTCTTGGGATCAAGACAAACAATGCATCTGAACAATTGAGTAGACCTTTCAGCAAAGCAGTTGTTTAACTCCACAATAAGTTGATCATGCAACACATTGAATATTTCATTTCTGAAATGATGGTTGAAAGTTACCAATTGCCCACCCCAACTCCTTGAACGCCCTTGTATCTTCCATATTTGGCACTACAACGTTGTATTTGACACAAAAGTCGGTTACCTGTTTAAAGAGCTCACCCCAACCATTTTGTCTTATCTTTTGAATATCATCCAATGTGGTTATAATCAATCCACAGCACGTACAATATTCTGATTTTTCAGTTGCAAGCATTGTGACAGATTGTTAGTCTTACCCAATAATGTAATCATAAGATGCAATATGAGAACAAATTCAGAGGACTCCATGTGCTTTATCAATCCCACGGCTGTGGTTCTTTGTACAACATTATCTACATCATTATGTAGATTTTATAATACCTTTAGAACTGGTTTCCACATCTCAACAAGATGGCACAAGGTTTTATGATGTGATCCCCACCGTCTATCATCGGGTCTTGCAAGGTTAGTTAATTTGTTTTTCCCTTTTCCCACAAGAAGTTCCCCAACCTCTATTTGACGCACTATTTCATCATGTTGCTCTTGGGCCAATTCATCGTGTCTTTTACAAGAAGCATTAACAATGTTAATCGCCGTGCTTGTGTATTCAAAAACTCCCTTACTGATGAACAACTCTTGGCAACATCAACAACCACTAATTTTAATTGATGGGCAAAACAATGTATATAATGAGCATAAGGATTTTCTTCCTAAGATCAATCTTTGCAACCGACGGAATTCCCCTCTCATGTTTGAAGCCCCATCATAACCATGTCCTCTCAAATTAGACATAGATAAGCCAAGAGTAGCAAACATGCCATCCAAAGCTACCTTCAATGAATTTGATCTTGTGTCAGGAACATGCTCAACTGCTATGAATCTCTCAATCACCTCTCCTCATTTGTCGAGATACCTACATAAGACAAAGGAGCATGATTAATTTATAAAAACTTCAAGATAATACACCTACAAGTCCACAACAACACACACATACAATACGAGGAAAGGTACTAACCTCAAACACATAGCCATTTGCTCCTTCATAGATGCATCTCTGGACTCATCAACAAGTGAAGCAAATTTCCTATCTCCAATCTCCTCAATAATGACTTTGGTGGTCTCTTGTGCACAAGCCTTGCATAAATCCAATTATATCTCATGTGAAGTCAGTTGATGGTTCACTCCGGCATCGCCAAACAATTTTTCCACCTTTGGGTCCTTCTTTATGAACAAGTCCATCAACTCTTTAAAGTTACCCTTATTCATTGAGCTAGCAGACTCATCATGAACACGAAAAGCAAGAGCTTGTAGTTTCCAAAATTTGACAATGCCCAATATAATCAAGAGACGAGCTTTGTATTCTTCCTCTTTCTTCTTAGAACCCTATCAAACACATGTGGCAGATTTTGTCTTTGATTTTTTAAATCATCATAATGTTGTCTAGATTTATTATGAGCGCTATCATGCTTTCCAACATGCTGATTAAAAAATTTAGGTCCATCCTTCCAAGATTTAAATCCATTTTTCATGAATGCCTCAATACAATAGTTTTTAGCTCTTGGTTGCTTAAACAGAAAATAATAAAAGAAAAAGGCTGTTTTTTTAATGTTATGTTCCAACCAGCCGTGATGATCATTAAACCAATAATCATGAAAGCTTCTACCATTTATTTGTTCATATGTATGATCAGTTGGTTGGCATGGACCCATACTAATGTACTCCCTTCTAGGAATATCTCTAATGTCTACATCCAAATCCTCAATTGGTATTCTCTTACCAGGGTCTGATTCAATATCACCGAGTTTAAGTTGAGCCGTAACACTAGGGGTATTATCAGTTGTTCAAGTTGAAGGACATGTTTCTGCAGTTTCCGTGGTTCGAACTTGGAAAAAAGAGTTCAATGTCTTGTTTCACTAGGGGTATTATCAGTTGTTCGAGGGTAAGGACATGTTTCGGCAGTTTCCGTGGTTTGAACTTGGAAAAAAAGACTTCAATGCCTTGTTTCTTTTACTCATCTTGCCTTTCTGTAACATTTACAAGGATCATAATTACTAGTTGTCTAAATAGGTTTCTACATCTAACAAACAATGGCATCAAGCAACAACAGTGGCATCCTGTAATAAAAATCATCATCAAATAGTTAACAGTGGCATCTAGAATACAAAACAGGGGCATCAAGCCTCAAGGCATTAAGCAATACCTCTGTGTTGCGGCTCGGCTACTGGTCAATAACCACCTCGTCGGATGCCAAGCAGAAAGGATTGAGCACCTCTCCGGACGCCAAGCCTCACCGGAGTCACCACCTCTGCACCTCACCGGAGAGAGCAGAAACCCGTAGTGATGCAACCTGGCGGCCGGATAGGGCAGCAGCCCGCAGCGGTGCAACTCGAAGGGAAGGGGGAAGGGGCGGGCAACAGACTGGAACGAGGTGGCCGGCAGGTGGCTGCGGCAGGCGGCGCAGGAGGCAGGGACGATTGTTCTTCATGGCCTAGGGCTCGTACAAATCGGGAAAAGTAGGGGCAGGCGGTTGGTTCGCTCGTGCTTCTGTTCGTGCAGGCAAGAAGCATGCAATAAGGCGTTGGGCGGCTGGGCTAGCTAGCCTGGGCTGCCTGGGCTTGGAAGTGGGTTCCGCCCCGGACGAAACCATTTTTTTAATATAGGCCGAGAGAAAATCCAACATCCCAGTCAATGACCTGGGCTGCCTGGGGCCTAGCTCGGCCCATGCATACGAGCGCAGGGACCTCGACCAAAAGCCCTCGCCGCCATTGCCGCTCCAGCCGGTCATTGTCGTCACACGAGCAAGCTCCAATCATCTCGGAGAACACCTAATTCATCTTCGTCGTGCTCTGCACCCTTCAGTAATTTCTTCGTCGCCAGATACCCTCTGTAGTCGTCGGTCGCATCACCACCGAGCCGCTCGTGGCCATCATCCCCAGCCTGTTGTTCCAGTGAGCATCTTCATACGTTTGATCTCTTTCCGACTGCCAAGATTAGATCGCCCATTTTTTTGTTACCGAAACATTTTGCTCTAAGTTGTGGCCATGCGCTGTTATGGCCATCTACCATTTAGACACGGCAGCAAAATAATTCTAGCCGGTCCTGTCATGCCACGTGGCACCCGCATGGCAGCACCTGCAACACAGATTTGGCAGATTTTAGCATAATTTTTGTTTGGCTATAACTTGAGGTCCGTAAATCCGAATTCATCAATTCTTTTTCCAACGAACTCATATTGATCAGGAGAATACGGTAGAACTAAAATTCCACACTTCTGAACTATTTTAATTTGGATTCATTCAAATTTAAAATTTACATTCCGGAGGCCATATCTTTTAAACCATTGATCCAATTTAATTGATTCCTTTTGCATTGTGATCTTATTAGGTTGTAGGTTATATCTACCTACTGATATGTTTCTGTCATTGGATTTTTATTTGAATTATTTGCTATTGAATGTGAGTATGGTTTATTTATCGATGCCTTCGTTGAACGTATAGATTGTTCAAACGGCGAAGGGAATCAGAATTAAGTGTTAGAGTACTTCAGCACCTTTCAAGGCAAGTTGCACTATTGATTATTGTGAATTATATATTTCTGCTATACATGTGTGGTTGTTGTGTGATGATATGTTTGGTTGATCTTTATATTCTGTGTTGTCATATTCATGGATTGTTATTAGTATGTGATGGTGTGATTAGCTTTCTATGGTAGACACGGGTATGTGTCGAGTGATTCATGAAAGTGGTGAGTGCTTATAGTTGTAGGCTCCGGACTTTTTACCAGGTGAATGCGTCACTGGCCGACCGTTCTATTGTCCCTAGAGAATGCGCTACTAACAGAGCGCACTTGAGGTGAGGTGTAGTTTTCGGAACTTAAATCAGGTGAATGTGTCCTTGGCAGAGTGCTCTATGGTTCCTAGAGAATGCGCCACTAACAGAGCGCACTTGAGAGTCTTCTGAAGTTATTTTCATGTTAACTTAGGATCTTTGGCATTATCATGGGCGGATACATTAGAGGGGTCGTAATTCCAGTTAGTGGAGGTAGGTGAAGACATTCTTCTACAAACCAACTTGAGTGTTCTGTTTGTCATACCTTGCTTGTATATGTAGGTTTGCTATATCATTATGTGTGATTTGCCAATACATTCAATGTATTAACCCTTGTGGCTGCAACTTATCATGTTGCAGGATTTTCAGATGATCAATGAGATACAGTAGGGTCGCGAGTCTTCACTCAGCTTTTCCCCAGTGGGCATTGATGGGACTCATCATTTACTTATGCTACATTTCCGCTGTTATTATTAACTAAGGCTAGCTATGTGCTACACGGTTTTTAACACTTTATAAATTTTGGATCCTACATTGTAGTAAATGATCCACTTGTTATTCTGATATTCATGTGTATGGTGTGTGCTAGCGAATCGATCAAGGGACTAGCACGGTAAGCGCGGAGACATCGAATCTTATCAGGTTCGGGTCGTTACACAAATCTCAAATTCTTACTAGTTCTTACCCAGCAGCCATCGGTGATCGGCAACCGTTGTAGTCAAAACTCTCAAAGCTTGGATAAGTGATTGTCAGGTGGTGTCAAACGCACGAAGTAGTAGTATGTGGAGCTGGGAAGGCTTATGATATGGTAGCAAAAATGTTAGCAATAATCAATTCAGAGATGCAAAGTTGAATAAAAGCTCAACGATGGTACTGTGTTGGTCCTAGGCTATACCGTGCTAGAGACGCGAGCCTCGAACACTAACAAAATCACGCCGCTTCACGCAAACAAGGGAGGAGCACACTATGAATTTTTTTTTGTCTTTTTTTCTCTTTTTATTGCCTCTTTTCTTTGCTCTGCAACAAGTTTTTTCCAATAAAGTCTACAAATGGTCTAAAAACTGCCTAGCCAGAATCTTCTAGACTTATTTTTTTAGAAAAAAACTGGAACTATTTTTCTTCTGCGGGCGGCATAGAAGTTGGGGAGTCCGACTTGGTCACTACTCGTAGTATGGAGTGACCTGGAACTCAAAAAAAAGGAATAAATACTAGACTTGAAGCCAATGGGGTGGCATAGTCCCCGGTGTTAAAAATCCACACTAATATATATATATATATATATATATATATATATATATATATATATATATATATATATATATATATATATATATATATATATATATATATATTAGGACAAATGTTTACTACCACCCGCAGTTTGGGCGTGAAACCCCATGTAATACAACCGATCACTTTATCTTGAGGATTACATATATTCACCATATTTTAAGGACCCTAGTAAGTGCCACACGTGTGGCACAAAGCAATTCGGCCCTGACGTTTCTTATGGCAACTTTAGTTACCTGCGCATGGCACATTTAGTTGTGAAGCATGGCAATTTTCTATTTGATGGCAAATTTGTTTTTATGGCAATTTTTTAGTTGTAAAAATGTCAGGGCGGTGTTACTTCGTGCCACACGTGTGGCACTTATCATTTGGGTATTTTGATGCTTTGATCCAGTTCCCTATTAAAAGTAGCACATTAATTACCCTTAATTTGCATTAGGATCACGTCACCATGGGAGGGTAGGACAAAAGATGTTATGCAAGTTATTACTGCAGGCACGTGCAACTATTTATGGGATGCATGCCTACATATGATTAATGCATTGGAGCTAGTTTCCTATTGCTCTATGTTATGCCTTTTATATAATGAATCTCATCTGAGCAAACCCACTATCTACTTCCATGCCAACGCTTTTCATTATTGTTTCTCTTTAAACTTTAGAGTTACTACTACTACACTCTGCTACTATTTTTCAATATTGTTCTTACTACTACTACCGTTACGACGTCACTACTGCTATCATATTAATGTGCTACTAATAAACTATTGCGAGCAAGTTATCTATCCAAGTGTGGTTAAATTGACAACTCAACTGCTAAGACTTAGAGCATCTCCACTGCGCTTCTTCTACAGTGCCCCTCAAAGCGATTTTTAGCGCAAGGCGATAAAATCGCCCAATTATGCCTCAGATCTCATTTGGCGCCGGTTTGGGCCGAAATAACAGCCGGCACACCCGAGCCGAACCCAAGCGCCCGGGGTCACCTGGGGGCGCCGGCAGATGCAAAAAGGGGGGCTGTCCCGCTCTGTCAGCGTGAGGAGTGCCTTTTTCCGCCGTTTCCTCCTGCTCTCCCCCTCGGCTTCCCTCCCATTCTGCATTCCTCCAGCCAATCTACTCCTCCTCCCCTCCCAGCCGGCCGCCATGCCGCCAAACAAGTACCTGGTTCCCCGCGCCACGACGGATGCCACCGCCGCCATCGCCCAGCCGAAGCAGAGGGTGCCACTGTCCAAGCCCCCGGGCATGTCCAACGCCAACTGGAGTGCGGAAGTTCAGCGCTGGGAGGCTGTCACCACTGACCGGCGGAACAGGGCCAACGCCAAGAAGGCCCGGGACAGCGCGGCGCTCGCGGCTGCGGCGGGGCGCTCGACCGAACAAGCCGAGGCGGCTCACGCGGGGATGATGGATCCACCCGGCGGCCACGGACCGTACGCGCCCTGGGGCCAGCAAAGCGTCGGGTCGCCGGCCGGCTTCTCGTCGTCACCACAATCCTGGGGCTGCACGCCGTCGCTAGGCTACGCCGACGGTGACGCACACGGTGGGTTCAACCCCAACATCACCTTCCCCCATGGTCACCCGGCCCAGCGCACGCCCTCGCCCGCCTTTGCCGGCGTGCAGTACCCTCCGTACACCTACTCACCCCCGGCCTACACATCCTCCCCGACCATGGGGTAAGGTGATGTTGGGGTTGAACCCACCGTGAAATTCTTCTCCGCCATGGTGCGCTGCCCTTCTCACAAGCCTCCTCGTCGCATCTCGACGACACCGACGTGACGGAGGCCAACATGGAAGACATCATCACGGCCAGCTCGGCCGCCGCCGCCTCCCCCGGTTTCACTGCCCAATACGACACAATCGACCTCAACGGCGACATGGACGGCGAGCTTGACTACGGCGAGCAGGAGCCAGAGGAGGAGGAGGAGGATCCGGTGCCTGCATCAAGCAGGCGGCCAGGACCGGCAAGCCCCGCATCAAGTGGGCGTCCAAGGAGGACGAGTGTCTCGCCGAAGCGTGGAAAGTCGTCTGCGTCAACCCGATCACTGGCATGAACTAGAGCATCGACACGTATTGCGACCGCATCAAGGCCGAGTTCGACGATCGCAAGCTCGTCGAACCCTACTTCAATGGCGTGTACATGCAGCGCGGGTCGAAGGCAATGGCGAACCATTGGGGGCTCATCCAAACGGCGTGCAACAAATGGCATGGGATCATCGAGGAGATCGCGGCTCGGCCGAAGATGTTGGGGAATGCAGTATTTCAAAAAAATTCCTACGATCACGCAAGATCTATCTAGGAAATGCATAGAAACGAGTGGGGAGAGTGTGTCAATGTACCCTCGTAGACCGAAAGCGGAAGCGTTAAGTAACGTGGTTGCTGTAGTCGAACGTCTTCGCGATCCAACCGATCAAGTACCGAACGCACGGCACATCCGCGATCTGCACACGTTCAGCTCAGTGACATCCCACGAACTCTAGATCCAGTTGAGGCCGAGGGAGAGTTTCATCAGCACGACGGCGTGGTGGCGGTGATGATGAAGATACCGACGCAGGGCTTCGCCTAAGCACTACGACAATATGACCGAGGTGGAAATCTATGGAGGGGGGCACCGCACACGGCTAAGAATCAACTTGTGTGTCTATGGGGTGCCCCCCTCCCCTGTATATAAAGGAGTGGAGGAGGGGAAGGGTCGGCCTCCTATGGCGCGCCCCAAGGGGGATTCCTACTCCTACTAGAGTAGGTTTCCCTTCCTAGTCCAACTAGGAGGGGAAGGAAGGGGAGAGGCAAGAAGGAAGGGGGCCCCCCTCCCCAATTTGGATTGGGCTTGGGGGGTGTGCCCCATCTCTTGGCCGCCTCCTCTCTCTTCCACTAAAGCCCATGTAGGCCCATTATTCCCCGGGTTCCAAGAACCCCAAAGATCGGAAAATGCCCGAACTAGTCTGAAACCTTTCCAGTGTCCAAACATAACCTTCCAATATATCAATCTTCATGTATCGACCATTTCGAGACTCCTCGTCATGTCCGTGATCACATCCCAGACTCCAAACAACCTTCGGTACATCAAATCACATAACTCATAATACATATCGTCATCGAACGTTAAGCGTGCGGACCCTACAGGTTCGAGAACTATGTAGACATGACCGAGACTTATCTCCGGACAATAACCAATAGCAGAACCTGGATGCTCATATTGGTTCCTACATATTCTACGAAGATCTTTATCGGTCTAACCGCATAATCATACGTTGTTCCGTTTGTCTTTGGTATCTTACTTGCCCGAGATTCGATCATCGGTATCATCATACCTGGTTCAATCTCGTTACCTGCAAGTCTCTTTACTCGTTCCGTAATGCATCATCCCGCAACTAACTCATTAGTCACATTTCTTGCAAGGCTTATAGTGATGTGCATTACCGAGAGGGCCCAGAGATACCTCTCTGATACACGAAGTGACAAATCCTAATCTCGATCTATTCCAACCCAACAAACACCGTCGGAGACCCCTGTAGAGCATCTTTATAATCACCCAGTTATGTTGTGATGTTTGATAGCACACAAGGTGTTCCTCCGGTATTCAGGAGTTGCATAATCTCATAGTCAGAGGAACATGTATAAGTCATGAAGAAAGCAATATCAATAAAACTCAACGATCATAATGCTAAGCTAACGGATGGGTCTTGTCCATCACATCACTCTCTAATGATGTGATCTCGTTCATCAAATGAAAACAAAAGTCTATGGTCAGGAAACTTAACCATCTTTGATTAACGAGCTAGTCTAGTAGAGGCATACTAGGGACACTTTGTTATGTCTATGTATTCACACATGTATCAAGTTTCCGGTTAATACAATTCTAGCATGAATAATAAACATTTATCATGATATAAGGAAATATAAATAAAAACTTTATTATTGCCTCTAGGGAATATTTCCTTCAGTCTCCCACTTGCACTAGAGTAAATAATCTAGTTCACATCGTCATGTGATTTAACACCAATAGTTCACATCACTATGTGTCGTGGAATTGTCACGGTAGATGTCCTAGTGTGAGGACTTAGTCGAGAGGCCAGCGCATCTATGTGGTAGCTTGAGAGGGGTTGATCGAGATGAGAGACGTGAGGCAGATCATCACATAAGACGAGGATTTAGACAGCTTTGGGCCCCGGGAAACATCATCCGGTAACAACCCTACATGTTGTTTGTGGCTAGGTCTCATTATGCTAATGAGAGGAATCACCATAAGCCGGCTCTCCTAGTTATGTCTAACCTAGCAATTGTTTCTTGCCCCCCCTCTTGGGGAGCCCTGCCCCTCCTTATTTGAGTTAGAGGGGTGGGTTACATGTGGAGTCCTAGTAGGACTAGGACTAGTCTATCTTCTCTTACAAGTTGATTACAAGTCCGGGTCTTGCTTCCTTGTAAAGGAAATATTCGTCATCCCTTTCCTCTTAATCCGGCCCATCATAATGTGAGCCAGCCTTCTGGGCTTTGGGCCTTGTTGTCCATCTGACCCGCCCGCCGGGTTACTAATGAGTCGCCAAGATCAGGCAGGTTATCTGTGAATCGCCAAGCTCCGGGCGGGTCACCAGTGAGTCACCAATTCCAGCCGGGTCATACCGCGGGGTATATCCCCGACATTAGCCCCCAGTTTAATTTGGATTTATCCATGTTAAACTGATCCTGCAAAACAAACACCAGAACAACTTTGACAGGTTGTGCTCCGGTGTGTTGATGTAGACCAGGCCGCCATAGACGGACGGTAAAGACGACCGCAACATCTAAGGCGGCACAAACAGATGAACCGGCCGCGGCGTTGTAAGCCGGTGCGAACGGGCAAGTTGTCCTCCTTGTTGTAAGCCGGCGTGGTCGCGAGAGACGGCCACGGTGTTGTAAGCCGGCGTGGTCGCGAGAGACGGCCATGGCGTTGTAAGCCGGTGCGGGAGTTCGTTGAGTAACGACGACCACCTGTGCCAAAAGATGTTGACGTGCCTCCATCTCCGCGGTATAATATCAACTTTTGTCATAAATAATTGCCCTGCATAAACAATACTGCAAACCAAGGCAAAGACAAACTTGTTTTTTCACAAAAACAACATGTGCTAATAAAACAAACTTGGATGGATATCACCTGATTTGTTTGGACGAAGGATGACCCATTTATCGCGACAGAGGTAGCTCAGGCAGACCGGCGACTCAATATAGTTCCGGCGGCTCAGGCTGTCAGGCGACTTAATATAACCCCGGCAGCTCAAAGCGGCAAGGGCGGCTCAACGCAGCTCCGGCGGGTTGACACAGCAGCGAAACGGAGGCATCACCATGGCGGCGGCTCAGAACGGACCATCTGGGTCATGTTTTTTTTTCAAACATCTGACCACTTTGACTTTTCTTTCATCTAAATCTTGCAAGCCCATCGAACGTGGCTCTGGCCATTGAGAAATAGTAGACCATCCTAGTCTTTTGCTTGATATGACCAGTAATATGTTCCTGCTCGTACAGAAGCACTTGCCAATTGATTTATAGTCTCCCGTTGTCATGTTAGGGAATAGCAGCGGGAAGCTCACCCGAGGCACGCCTTTAGCGGCGGCGGCTCAGGATGGGAGCCAAGCAACGGCGCAGGTGGCTCAAAGCCGCAGCGGCTCACCACAAGGATGAGACGGCCACGGAGGCACGCGACAAGGAGGGGCGGCTCGGCCGTGTGAGGAGGCGTCTGGTACGAAGCGAGTTGGCTCGGGAGGGAGAACTGACGGCTTGAAGCTTGTTCTGGTGCTTTGGCATAAACAAGGCAGAGCTGGCGATTTGAGCGGCTCGAATGGCCGGGTAACACCACATCGGCGGATCAGAACTAGCGCGGGTCGCGGCTATGGAGTCGGGCAGCTCGGAAGCGGCGACTTGCACACGAAGGGACCGGCGGTTTAACGTGAGCCGCGGCTAACAGTGGCAGGTCACACGCGGGAGAAGTTACCTGGCGGATCCATCCACGGCAGTTGGTCGGCTTGTAGAAATACACATCAGCCCCGGCAGCCCGACGGTGGCCGCGAGGCAAAGCTACTACGGCGATTTGAGCAGGCAACTCGGAGCAGCGGGTCACAACCGATGCAGGGCGGCTCATTGTAATGGACAAGGGTGGTGGTCGGGGACTTAACAGAGGCTGCTGCAAGGGGAGCGACAGCAGGGTCCGATGGCTCAGGACGTGCGCTAGGGGCACCGGCAGCTCAAGGTACGGCGGCCGCAGGCCGCTCGAAACAAAACTAGAATCCTAGAAAGCCTTCTTACATTCCTTTCTTTTTGTCTCGGGCTACCAGAGATACCACCTTGCCACGCCATGGCCCTGTAGCCTTCACGTGACGAGCAGGAGTACTAGTTGAAAACACTTGATGGCTGGAGTTGTCTTCGGCCTTCGTGTGGACTGTAGATTAATTTGACGTTTTGTAAGACCACTAGTAGATGTCCGCTGATTTTGTAGGTTCATTGCGCAGTACACCGGTGAATCACCTCAGAACTTGAAGCGAGGGGTACCAACAACCTCACCGATCGACCGCGTAATTAGGCGAGCACCCGTGAAGGAAACGGTTTCGATCTCCTTGAACTTCTGTCGGTCTCAGCGATATTTGTGACAGATCGCAGAACGGCGGCTGCGCTCCCAGACGTGACCCTATTTCTAGGGTTCAACAGATCTTGTTGCAGACGCGCTTGGCCGGTCGACGTTGAATTTACCTTTTAACTCTCGTCTGGTTTATGCAGCTGCCAAAACTTGTTCAATCTTCACTGATAAACTCAGAATTGATTTAGATCCTTCTGCACCGGTTCTTCTCTACATGACAAATCACGAACTTCTCGATCTCTAGGAGAGATCCCTCCAAGAACTCATCACCACCGTGTGCAGGCCCCACGGTGGGCACCAACTGTCGTGGAATTTTCACGGCAGATGTCCTTGTGTGAGGACTTAGTCGAGAGGCCAGCGCATCTATGTGGTATCTTGAGAGGGGTTGATCGGGACGAGAGACACGAGGCAGATCATCACACAAGACGAGGATTTAGACAGCTTCGGGCCCCGGGAAACATCATCCGGTAACAACCCTACATGTTGTTTGTGGCTAGGTCTCATTATGCTCATGAGAGGAATCGCCGTATAAGCCAGCACTCCCTTTGTGTCTAGCCCTAGAGATTGTTTCTTGTCCTCCCTCTTGGGGAGCCCTGCCCCTCCTTATATAAGTTAGAGGGGCGGGTTACATGTGGAGTCCTAGTAGGACTAGGACTAGTGTATCTTCTCTTACAAGTTGATTACAAGTCCGGGTCTTGCTTCCTTGTAAAGGAAATATTCGTCATCCCTTTCCTCTTAATCCGGTCCATCATAATGTGAGCCAGCCTTCTGGGCTTTGGGCCTTGTTGTCCATCTGACCCGCCCACCGGGTTACTAATGAGTCGCCAAGATCAGGCAGGTTATCTGTGAATCGCCAAGCTCCGGCCGGGTCACCAGTGAGTCACCAATTCCGGCCGGTTCATACCGCGGGGTATATCCCCGACATTAGCCCCCAGTTTAATTTGGATTTATCCATGTTAAACTGATCCTGCAAAACAAACACCAGAACAACTTTGACAGGTTGTGCTCCGGTGTGTTGATGTAGACCAGGCCGCGATAGACGGACGGTAAAGACGACCGCAACATCTGAGGCGGCACAGACAGATGAACCGGCCGCGGCGTTGTAAGCCGGTGCGAACGGGCAAGTTGTCCTCCTTGTTGTAAGCCGGCGTGGTCGCGAGAGACGGCCACGGTGTTGTAAGCCGGCGTGGTCGCGAGAGACGGCCACGGCGTTGTAAGCCGGTGCGGGAGTTCGTTGAGTAACGACGACCACCTGTGCCAAAAGATGTTGACGTGCCTCCATCTCCGCGGTATAATATCAATTTTTGTCATAAATAATTGCCCTGCATAAACAATACTGCAAACCAAGGCAAAGACAAACTTGTTTTTTGACAAAAACAACATGTGCTAATAAAACAAACTTGGATGGATATCACCTTATTTGTTTGGACGACGGATGACCCGTTTATCGCGACAAAGGTAGCTCAGGCAGACCAGCGACTCAATATAGTTCCGGCGGCTCAGGCAGTCAGGCGACTTAAAATAACCCCGGCAGCTCAAAGCGGCAAGGGCGGCTCAACGCAGCTCCGGCGGGTTGACACAGCAGCGAAATGGAGGCATCACCATGGCGGCGGCTCAGAACGGACCATCTGGGTCATGTTTTTTTTTCAAACATCTGACCACTTTGACTTTTCTTTCATCTAAATCTTGCAAGCCCATCGAACGTGGCTCTGGCCATTGAGAAATAGTAGACCATCCTAGTCTTTTGCTTGATATGACCAGAATACGTTCCTGCTCGCATGTAGCACTTGCCAATTGATTTATAGTCTCCCGTTGTCATGTTAGGGAATAGCAGCGGGAAGCTCACCCGAGGCACGCCTTTAGCGGCGGCGGCTTAGGATGGGAGCCAAGCAACGGCGCAGGTGGCTCAAAGCCGCAGCGGCTCACCACAAGGATGAGACGGCCACGGAGGCACGCGACAAGGAGGGGCGGCTCGGCCGTGTGAGGAGGCGTCTGGTATGAAGCGAGTTGGCTCGGGAGGGAGAACTGACGGCTTGAAGCTTGTTCTGGTGGTTTGGCATAAACAAGGCAGAGCTGGCGATTTGAGCGGCTCGAATGGCCGGGTAACACCACATCGGCGGATCAGAACTAGCGCGGGGCGCGGCTATGGAGTCGGGCAGCTCGGAAGCGGCGACTTGCACACGAAGGGACCGGCGGTTTAACGTGAGCCGCGGCTAACAGTGGCAGGTCACACGCGGGAGAAGTCACCTGGCGGATCCATCCACGGCAGTTGGTCGGCTTGTAGAAATACACATCAGCCCCGGCAGCCCGACGGTGGCCGCGAGGCAAAGCTACTACGGCGATTTGAGCAGGCAACTCGGAGCAGCGGGTCACAACCGATGCAGGGCGGCTCATTGTAATGGACAAGGGTGGTGGTCGGGGACTTAACAGAGGCTGCTGCAAGGGGAGCGACAGCAGGGTCCGATGGCTCAGGACGTGAGCTAGGGGCACCGACAGCTCAAGGTACGGCGGCCGCAGGCCGCTCGAAACAAAACTAGAATCCTAGAAAGCCTTCTTACATTCCTTTCTTTTTGTCTCGGGCTACCAGAGATACCACCTTGCCACGCCATGGCCCTGTAGCCTTCACGTGATGAGCAGGAGTACTAGTTGAAAACACTTGATGGCTGGAGTTGTCTTCGGCCTTCGTGTGGACTGTAGATTAATTTGACGTTTTGTAAGACCACTAGTAGATGTCCGCTGATTTTGCAGGTTCATTGCGCAGTACACCGGTGAATCACCTCGAACTTGAAGCGAGGGTACCAACAACCTCACCGATCGACCGCAGAATTAGGCGAGCACCCGTGAAGGAAACGGTTTCGATCTCCTTGAACTTCACGGTCTCAGCGATATTTGTGACAGATCGCAGAACGGCGGCTGCGCTCCCAGACGTGACCCTATTTCTAGGGTTCAACAGATCTTGTTGCAGACGTGCTTGGCCGGTCGACGTTGAATTTACCTTTTAACTCTCGTCTGGTTTATGTAGCTGCCAAAACTTGTTCAATCTTCACTGATAAACTCAGAATTGATTTAGATCCTTCTGCACCGGTTCTTCTCTACATGGCAAATCACGAACTTCTCGATCTCTAGGAGAGATCCCTCCAAGAACTCATCACCACCGTGCGCAAGCCCCACGGTGGGCACCAACTGTCGTGGAATTTTCACGGCAGATGTCCTTGTGTGAGGACTTAGTCGAGAGGCCAGCGCATCTATGTGGTATCTTGAGAGGGGTTGATCGGGACGAGAGACGCGAGGCGGATCATCACACAAGACGAGGATTTAGACAGCTTCGGGCCCCAGGAAACATCATCCGGTAACAACCCTACATGTTGTTTGTGGCTAGGTCTCATTATGCTCATGAGAGGAATCGTCGTATAAGCCAGCACTCCCTTTGTGTCTAGCCCTAGAGATTGTTTCTTGTCCTCCCTCTTGGGGAGCCCTGCCCCTCCTTATATAAGTTAGAGGGGCGGGTTACATGTGGAGTCCTAGTAGGACTAGGACTAGTCTATCTTCTCTTACAAGTTGATTACAAGTCCGGGTCTTGCTTCCTTGTAAAGGAAATATTCGTCATCCCTTTCCTCTTAATCCGGCCCATCATAATGTGAGCCGGCCTTCTGGGCTTTGGGCCTTGTTGTCCATCTGACCCGCCCGTCGGGTTACTAATGAGTCGCCAAGATCGAGTAGGTTATCTGTGAATCGCCAAGCTCCGGGCGGGTCGCCAATGAGTCGCCAATTCCGGCCGGGTCATACCGCGGGGTATATCCCCGACACTATGTGATTATTTCACATCGCCATATGACTAACACCCAAAAGGTCTACTAGAGTCAATAATCTAGTTCACATCGCTATGTAATTAACACCCAAAGAGTGATCATGTTTTGCTTGTGAGAGAAGTTTAGTCAACGGGTCTGCCACATACAGAGTCGTATGTATTTTGCAAATTTTCTATGTCTACAATGCTCTGCATGGAGCTACTCTAGCTAATCGCTCCCACTTTCAATATGTATCCAGATTGAGACTCAGAGTCATCGGGATCAGTGTCAAAGCTTGCATCGACGTAACCCTTGACGACGAACTCTTTGTCACCTCCATAATCAAGAAACATATCCTTATACCACTAAGGAAAATTTTGACCGCTGTCCAGTGATCCACTCCTGGATCACTATTGTACCCTCTTGCTAAACTCACGGTGTGGTACACAATAGGTCTGGTACACAGCATAGCATACTTTATAGAACCTATGACTGAGGCATAGGGAATGACTTTCATCCTCTTTCTATTTTCTGCCGTGGTCGGGTTTTGAGTCTTACTCAACTTCACACCTTGCAACATAGGAAAGAACTCCTTCTTTGACTCTTCCATTTTGAACTTACTTCAAAATCTTGTCAACGTATGTACTCATTGAAAAACTATTATCAAGCGTCTTGATCTATCTCTATAGATTTTGATGCTCGATATGTAAGCAGCTTTACCGAGGTCTTTCTTTGAAAAACTCCTTTCAAACACTCCTTTATGCTTTCCAGAAAAATTCTACATCATTCCCGATCAACAATATGTCATTCACATATACTTATCAGACAGGCTGTAGTGCTCCCACTCACTTTCTTGTAAATACAGGCTTCAACGCAAGTCTGTATAAAACTATATGCTATGATCAACTCATCAAAGCGTATATTCCAACTCCGAGATGCTTGCACCGGTCCATAGATGGATCGCTGGAGCTTGCAGACTGTGTTAGCACCTTTAGGATTGACAAAACCTTCTTGTTGCATCATATACAACTCTTCTTTAAGAAATCCATTAAGGAATGTAGTTTTGACATCCATTTGTCAGATTTCATAAAATGTGGCAATTGCTGACATGATTCGGACAGACTTTAAGCATTGCTATGAGTGAGAAAATCTCATCGTAGTCAACACCTTGAACTTGTCGAAAACATTTTGCGACAATTCAAGCTTTGTAGATAGTAACACTACTATCAGCGTTTATCTTCCTCTTGAAGATCCATTTATTCTTAATCCCTTGCCGATCATCGGGCAAGTCCACCAAAGTCCACACTTTGTTCTTATACATGGATCCTATCTCAGATTTCATGTCCTCAAGCCATTTCGCGGAATCTGGGGTCATCATCGCTTCCTCATAGTTCATAGGTTCGTCATGGTCTAGTAACATGACTTCCAGAATAGGATTGCCTTACCACTCTGGTGCGGACCGTATTCTGGTTGACCTACGAGGTTCGGTAGTAACTTGATCTGAAGTTTCGTGATCATCATCATTATCTTCCCCATTAATTGGTGTAGGAATCACTGGAACTGATTTCTGTGATGAACTACTTTCTAATTCGGGAGAAGGTACAATTACCTCTTCAAATTCTACTTTCCTCCCACTCACTTATTTTGAGAGAAACTCCTTCTCTAGAAAGTATCCATTTTAGCAACGAATATCTTGCCTTCGGATATGTGATAGAAGGTGTACCCAACAGTTTCCTTTGGGTATCCTATGAAGATACATTTCTCCAATTTGAGTTTAGCTTATCAGGTTGAAACTTTTTCACATAAGCATTGCCGCCCCAAACTTTTGAGAAACGACAGCTTAGGTTTCTTGCCAAACCACAGTTCATATTGTGTAGTTTCAACAGATTTAGATGGTGCCCTATTTAACGTGAATGTAGCTATCTCTAATGCATAACCCCAAAACGATAGTGGTAAATCAGTAAGAGACATCATAGATCGCACCATATCTAATACAGTACGGTTATGACTTCCGGACACACCATTACGCTGTGGTGTTCCAGGTGGCGTGAGTTGCTAAACTATTCCACATTGTTTCAAATGAAGACCAAACTCGTAACTCAAGTATTCGTCTCTACGATCAGATCGTAGAAACTTTATTTTCTTGTTACGATGATTTTCAACTTCACTCAGAAATTCTTTGAACTTTTCAAATGTTTTATGTTTCATCAAGTAGATATACCCATATCTGCTCAAATTATCTGTGAAGGTCAAAAAATAATGATACTCGCCGCGAGCCTCAATACTCATCGAACCGCATACATCAGTATGTATTATTTCCAATAAGTCAGTTGCTCGCTCCATTGTTCCGGAGAATGGAGTCTTAATCATCTTGCCCATGAGGCATGGTTCGCAAGCATCAAGTGATTCCAAAATCCCATCAGCATGGAGTTTCTTCATGCGCTTTACACCAATATGACCTAAACGGCAGTGCCACAAATAAGTTGCACTACCATTATTAAATTTGAATCTTTTGGCTTCAATATTGTGAATATGTGTCAGGACCCCGATCCTAAGTCACACTGATCTAGCATGTAACACATCATATCACTTTCCGGCCTCACGCATGGTATTCCCATGGGTGCCACCTTACCTGGCCCGGGACCGTTTGCGCCTGTTGGCTCACGTATATCATAGTGTCGCTAGCATCCATATGACAAAGAACTCGGGCCGACATGACTAGTCATGAATCCAAAGTGGCACTAACTTATAGGGACAGGCATACATGACCCAGCAACGAACGTGTCAGCCATCAACATATGAACCCAAGTCGTGGCAAGCTACAAGGACTTAAAGGAACAACACGTGACATTTCCCCGAAGGGACAGACACAGGAACGAAGAAGGACACATGCCGGCCAGCCTAAGTGTTCCGGAGCAGTAGCAAGATACCATGGCTCAGTGGAAGCACTAGGAGACATTTCCCGGTAAGAGAGGCTACCAAGAATAAACAACTAGGTTGCCGGATCCCACACATACCAAGCATTTCAATAACATACACACAATATGCTTGATATGTGCAAATACAACATGGCATCACAACAAAACTCTACGACTCAAAGTATTTATTCATTAGGCTCCGAGGAGCCATATATTACAAACATGGGTCTGATGACCCAACATTCAAGTCATACAACCAATAAGCACATGCGGAAGCTTAATTTGTCTAGGTACAGACAACTACAAATAAAAAGGCCGGGAAGCCTGACTATCTACAAGACCCTATCGAGGGCACAAGATCGTAGCTGAGGTAACAAGCTAAACGTCGAAGTCCACGCGGAACTACTAGTGAGACTGAAGTCTCTCTGCAAAAACATAAATTAAGCAAACGTGAGTACAAATGTACCCAGCAAGACTTACATCAGAACTAGCTACATATGCATCAGTATCAACAAAGGGATAGTGGGTGAGGGAGTCCTGGATTAGGGGGTGTCCAGATGGCCGGACTATAGCCTTTGGCCGGAATCATGGACTATGAAGATACAAGATTGAAGACTTCGTCCCGTGTCCGGATGGGACTTTCCTTGGCGTGGAAGGCAAGCTTGGCGATACGGATATGTAGATCTCCTACCATTGTAACCGACTCTGTGTAACCCTAACCCTCTTCGGTGCCTATATAAACCGGAGGGTTTTAGTCCGAGGACTAACAACAATCATACCATAGGCTAGCTTCTAGGGTTTAGCCTCTCGATCTCGTGGTAGATCTACTCTTGTACTACCCATATCATCAATATTAATCAAGCAGGAATAGGGTTTTACCTCCATCGAGAGGGCCCGAACCTGGGTAAAAACATAGTGTCCCTTGTCTCCTGTTACCATCCGCCTAGACGCACAGTTCGGGACCCCCTACCCGAGATCTGCCGGTTTTGACACCGACATTGGTGCTTTCATTTAGAGTTCCTCTGTGTCGTCATCTTTAGGCCCGATGGCTCCTCCGATCATCAACAACGATGCGCTCCAGGGTGAGACTTTTCTCCCCGGACAGATCTTCGATTCGCTGCTTTGCATCGGGGCCAATTCGCTGGCCATCCGGAGCAGATTGAAAGCTACGCCGCCACCAGGTCAGATTTGAAGTTTGAACTACACGGCTGACGTCCGCGGAGACTTGATCTTCGACGGGTTCGAGCCACAGCCAAGCGTGCCGCACTGTCACGAGGGGCATGATCTAGCTCTGCCACCGAGCAAAGGTCTCGAGGTTACACGATTTCCGCTCCGACCTTTAGCTCGGAGCCGACTGCGCTGATCGAGGACGGGTGGCTGGACACCACCTCGGGGGCTGCGATCTCTAAGGTGATTGAGCCGTACACCTACCCCATCCTTTGCGAAGCTCGTGACTCCAAGGTGCCGGACTCCGAGCCTTCCGCGCCCCCGCCAATCGAATCCGATTGGGCGCCGATCATGGAATTCACTGCCGCGGACATCTTTCAGCACTCGCCCTTTGGCGACATCCTAAATTCACTAAAGTCTCTCTCTTTATCAGGAGAGCCCTAGCCGGATTATGGTCACGAAGGTTGGGATGCGGATGACGAAGAAATTCAAAGCCCACCCACCACCCACTTCATAGCCACTGTCGATGATTTAACCGACATGCTCGACTTTGACTCCGAATACATCCACGGTATGGACGACGATGCAGAGACGATTAAGAACCAGCGCCCACGTGGCAATCGGAAGGCCACCTCGCCATAATGACATATACATGGTGGACATCCCAAAAGATGGGAATGGCGATGGAACAGCGGAGGATGACCCTCCAAGAAACAGCCTAAGCGCCGGCATCAGCGCGCCGCCTAAATCCCGCCACAAAGAAAACGGTGATTCCGCACGGAGACAATAACACCTTGACAAGGCCGAAGACAACCCCTCCAGCGGGATTCAGCGCAGGAGGATGGAGAAGCCAGCCCTCATGAGAGAGCGACAGAAAGAGAGGTAGAGGACGATAATTACATGCCTCCCTCCGAAGATGAGGCAAGCCTCGACGACGATGAATTTGTCGTGCCCGAGGATCCCGTCGAACAAGAGCGTTTCAAACGCAGGCTTATGGCCACGGCAAGCAGCCTCCAGAAAAAGCAGCAACAGCTTAGAGCTGACCAAGACTTGCTAGCTGACAGATGGACTGAAGTCCTTGCGGCCGAAGAGTATGAACTCGAGCGCCCCTCCAAGAGCTACCCAAGACGCAGGTTGCTACCCCGTTTAGAGGAGGAAGCACCCAAACCTACACCACCAGCGCATGATACGGCTGACCCGCCACCTCGTGGCCGCGACAGAGAGGCCTCTCGGCCCTCAACTCAGGCCGCACCCTGACGCCGCTCAAAAAATACCAAGGCACGGAGAAATGCGCCAGACCTGTGAGATATATTGGAGGACAAGGCAAGGCAAACAAGATCGATCTACGGATCGCGTGGGTGCCCCACGACACGTGACGATAACCGTCACGCCGGATATGGCAACTCCGGCCGGGCCGAACACAGCAGACAAAGCTCATTTGAGTTGCGTCGTGATATAGCCCAATACAGAGGCGCCGCACACCCACTACGCTTCACAGATGAAGTGATGGATCATCAAATCCCAGAGGGTTTCAGACCCGTAAACATTGAATCATACGATGGCATCCTGCAGTTTGGATCGAGGACTATCTCCTTCACATCCACATGGCCCGCGGTGATGATCTACACGCCATCAAATACCTCCCACTCAAGCTTAAAGGACCAGCCCGGCATTGGCTTAACAGCTTGCCAGCAGAGTCAATTGGTTGTTGGGAAGACCTGGAAGCCGCATTCCTCGACAATTTCCAGGGCACATATGTGCGACCATCAGACGCCGATGACCTAAGCCACATAATTCAGCAGCCAGAGGAATCGGCCAGACAATTTTGGACACGGTTCCTAACCAAGAAAAATCAAATCGTCGACTGTCCGGATGCAGAGGCCCTTGCAGCCTTCAGACACAACATCCGCGACGAGTGGCTTGCCTGGCACCTAGGACAGGAAAAGCCAAAATCCATGGCAGCCCTCACAACACTCATGACCCGCTTTTGCGCGGGAGAGGACAGCTGGCTAGCTCGTAGTAACAACATGACCAAGAGCCCCGGTAATTCAGATATCAAGGACAGCAATGGCAGGTCGCGTCGCAAGAAGCACAAGCGCCGCATTAACGGCGATAATGGTAAGGATACGGCAGTCAATGCTGGATTCAGAGGCTCTAAACCCGGTCAGCGGAAAAAGCCATTTAAAGGAAATACTCCGGGCCCGTCCAATTTGGACCGAATACTCGATCGCTCGTGCCAGATACACGGCACCCCGGAAAAACCAGCCTACCACACCAACAAGGATTGTTGGGTGTTCAAGCAGGCAGGCAAGTTAAATGCTGAAAACAATGACAAGGGGCTGCATAGCGATGACGAGGAGGAGCCCCGGCCGCCAAACAATAGAGGACAGAAGGGCTTCCCCCCACAAGTGCGGACGGTGAACATGATATACGCAACCCACATACCCAAAAGAGAGCGGAAGCGTGCACTAAGGGACGTATATGCGATGGAGCCAGTCGCCCCAAAGTTCAACCCGTGGTCTTCCTGCCCGATCACTTTTGATGGAAGGGACCACCCCACTAGCATCCGCCATGGTGGATTCGCCGCATTGGTTCTAGACCCAATCATTGACGGATTTCACCTCACTAGAGTCCTAATGGACGGCGGCAGCAGCCTGAAACTGCTTTATCAGGATATAGTGCGCAAAATGGGCATAGACCCATCATGGATTAAACCCACGAAGACGACCTTTAAAGGCGCCATACCAGGTGTAGAGGCCAATCAGACAGCTCGCCACACTTGAAGTGGTCTTTGATCCCGGATAACTTCGAGCGAGGAGTTAATCTTCGACATAGTCCCGCTCCACAGCGGCTATCATGCATCGCTTCGGATGAACCGCATTTGCAAAGTTCAATGCGGTGCCGCTTTCCACGATATCTCAAGCTCAAGATGCCAGGTCCTCGAGGAGTCATTACGGTCAATGGAAACACCGAACGCCTCTCCGGACGGAGGAACATACGGCGGCCCTCGCGGCGGAAGTACAAAGCAGCCTCTTAAGGCAATTCTCAAGTCCGGCTACTAAACGTCCCGGACACCGCTCAAGCGCCGCCGAGTAACCTACAACAAGACCGCTGGCACGCCCGAGCACGCATAGCAATGCGCCCAAACCCGGCCCTCGCGAAATTGCGAACCAGTACTACGCGCATATAATTACGCCCGGAAATACCATGGGCATAGGGGAGGGGCATGACCACGGCATGCCCGCACGCGGCTCAACCGCACTGGGGCCCGATTGTGTCATTCTTTTCTTTTCTTCTTTCTTTTTTACTTTCAGGACTCCGTTCTCACGAAGCCCTGTCCGGCAGTAGAATCGCCGAACACACGATGCAACAGTTAGGGAAGCAGAAAGCTACGTCGAGTGTCCAGGTGGTCTCTATTACAAGCAGTATACCTGTTTTACATACCATCCCGCAGCTTACCCCTGGAGGGGGACATGTTAAAAAGTCCCGTCCCTTGCTTATCGCACTATTTGTATCGTTCTGCTCTTACTACAGCCCTTTTGAATAAACAATACATAGCTTTTGCCTATTATTGAATTCCTTTTTTCTATATATACATGTTCAGTTATGACATTGTGCAACCGTACACTTTGGTACGGGCAATACACCAGGGGCTTAAGTACCCCACAATATGGTGAGATAAGTCCGAACACTTTCACAAGTGCGGCACCCCGAACTTATAGCATTATATGCATCGGCTCCGAATCATGTCTTGGGTCAATAGTTGGGTTTGCCCGGCTCCCATGTTTTGGTACCTTATGTTCCGTTATATCGGCTAAGGTAGCGCTGGAGAACCACCGCGATTGTGCCCGGTTGAGCTGGGTTAAGCACCTCGGTGGAGAAAGCTAAAACTGGCCGTCATGATAGGGCGAGAGCCGATCGCTGTTCGAGAGGTCTTGAGTCCCTAAAGACTTATGCCTCTTAGAGCGAGGAGTCGGCATTGTCCGGCCTAGGCGTGATAGCGCCTCGAACTCGGTCTTCCGAATAACAGGGGCTTCGCCAAATTTAAAATTATAGAATTCTATGGCTAAGTGAGAGTGTTCAAGCATTATAGTCTGGTTGCCTTGTTCGTTGTGTTGAGCGCCTCCTCGAAGGACCCAAGAATGGGAACAAGAGCGCTCAAGTTTATCCCAACACCCCAAAGACTGTGGCATGGGGGCTGAAGCCGACGACTCGCCATCTCTCAAATTTAATACATGGCCGCATGAAGGTAATATTTTAAATTCAAAAGTGTTGCTTAGCGATATGAACAAGTTTTCAGCGTCTGAGGATAACAAATGCGAGTCTACTCAAAAATTACATCTTTGGAGCATTCACCCGCTATAAGGCGGGCACCCTTGAGACGCCTCATAATACATTTCAGGCTTGCG
This sequence comes from Aegilops longissima, assembly GCA_021605205.1. Lineage (NCBI taxonomy): Eukaryota > Viridiplantae > Streptophyta > Magnoliopsida > Poales > Poaceae > Aegilops > Aegilops longissima. The sequence continues at coordinate 405,685,223 of CM038682.1, forward strand.
ATGCTCCTTGCCTCGGTGGTGGTCCGTCCGTCACAAGCTTCAAAGATCCATCTTGCCCAAAGGCACCTTAGCACGGGCAAGGCCCTCTGAGCACCTTAGATGCAGACGGAGCGCTTGACGACTTTTAACCCATGGACAAAGGCCCACCACCGCCTCACCAGCCAAGTAGCTCCTGTGCATGGCTTCCTTAGGCCACACCAACTATGAGGTTCTTCATGGCCTGTTCGCCACCTTATGGAGCTCGACCAGCTGCTTCAACTGGTCGCTATAAGCACTGGGTGTCCGCCTCAAAGATATCGAGACCAGAACACCTTCTCCGTCGAGCTTCCTCCTCGGCTCGGTAGAATGCGGCAGCATCGGACACACTGCGGGGCAGATCTGTGAATGCTCCTGGAGAGCTCCGGATTCGGGTAAGTAACAGATAATCCACTTTCACATGCTTGCTTTGCATAAAGACTGCCTTACCCGCCACTATCTTCTTCATCGCCTCAATTTCCTGGAGGGCTTTTTGGGCTTCGGCCTTAGCGGCTTTGTCGCTCTCAAGGACCGAGGCGAGCTCGGACTCTCGAGTCTTTGAGTCACGCTCCAAACTCTCGTGTTTTTCCACAAGAGCCTGGAGCTCTTGCCGCACCTCCTCCACCCGTGCCTCCTGCTTCTCTCGCTCGGTGCGCTCCGCGGGCGCATTGCTTTCGGCCTTGGACACCGCTTCCTTCAGGGTCGCCACCTCATTCATGGCCCCTGCAATATACACGTTATTCCTGTCATTTTTTGCAACCACATCTTTTAAATACTCCCATAAGGTATTACTTACCTTCCTTGTCCTCGAGCTACTTTTTGGCAAGGCCGAGCTCGTTCTCGGACCGCCGAGGCTCTGCTTCAATGCATCAACCTCCGCATCGGTCTGGCAGAGGTCAAGCAGCGAGCCTGCATTCCCATATTGACATACTTATGTTAGACTCTGCAGATATCTTTTAGATCCTCGCCGGATTTTTCTTTCTCAACACCAAACCGAGCATCGGGGCTACCGTCTATGCGGTAATATTTTTACATATCTTAAATACATACCTCAAAGCCTGTTAGAAGGCTGGCACGAGCTTCAGCCTGCCCGCTCTTGGCGGATCGAACGTTCGGATCACCACACTCATAACAGTGCGGTGCTCCTCGTCGATGGAAGCGCTGTTAAGTGCCTCCATCAAATTATCCGTGCCTCCGTTGGACGGAGGTCACCGGTGTCGCAGTCTTGCCCTTCTTACGAAGGGTCTCTGCGGACTCGGAACCACCGAAGGTTCGGTGCGGAGTCCGCACAGGCGGACTTAAAGCCCTTCGGGGTTTATCCCCTTTGCGCCCGGAGTCCAGCAGGTCGCCTTGCGGCGCCTCCAGGGCCACCTCCTCCTGGCTGGGCCCCTTTTGGGACTCCACCTCGGCGTCATCCGCGGTGGGAGGAGACGAGGCGGTCGGAAGTGAGGTGCTATTCACATCCGATGAATCCAGGGAGCCGCTCGTCTCCGCGTCGAGCCCGTCCTTGGGCGGGCTGCATGGTTATATTCGGCGTTATAAGATGCTATGCGACAAATGGAACGCCATGAGTTATTCTGGTGTCCGGACACATACGATTTCGCCAGGGGCTTGGTCCTCGATGGCCACCCCTCTTCGTCGTTGTCGGCGTTGGTGGTGTAGTCCGGAGGAAGGGTCCTTCCCTTCTTGGACCCTCCGGCCTCCCTAGTTGGTGCGGCCTTCCTTTTCTTCTCTCCCCCCGCTGGGGGAGAGGCCTCTTTTTCCTCCTCCTCGTCTTCGCGGGAGGAGTCCGCCTCGGAGTCATCGGACGATGAGTCCGACAACACTGGCGCCGGAACTCCTTGAGTTCCCGTGGCCTTCTTCTTGGCCTTCTTCTCCGGCACCACGTAAGGTCTTGGAACCAGCAGCCCGTCAATCGGGCGTCCGCTGGTCTTCGGCAAGGGAGCGGACAATCAACCTGTCCGGACGCCTTCTCGCCATCTGTCAAAGGCAAGGGAGTTTTAGATCCGCATAGAGTCAAACTATGAAAAAGAGTCCCGTAAAGGGTAAAATAGCTTACCTCGCTGGCTTGATGTCATGAGCTGAATCCGCGATCTTGGTAGCGGATGTGGAGCCTCGGCGCCCTTGAACAAGACCTTCCGGGCATCTTCATACATAGTGTCAAGAGCCGGCTCAAGGTTAGGTGTTGTGCCGATCAAACTCCACAAGTTGAAGGCCCGTTCTTTGGCATGGGAGGATCTCGGCGGATGAGCATAACACGGACTACGCTGACAAGCTTGAGCTTCTTGTCCACCAGGTTTCGGACGCAGGTTTGGAGTTCGGTCGCTCTTGAATTACCCCCACGTTAGGCCCGTCTCTTTCCATGAGGTGAGCCGTGTAGGGAGCCAGATCAGAATTGGGGCGCTGCCCATTTGGAGTCGCGGCTCGGTGATGTAGAACCACCCGATTGCCACCCCTTTATGGTCTCCACGAAGGAGCCCTCGAGCCATAGGACGTTGGTCATCTTGCCCACCATGGCACCTCCGCACTCCGCTTGGCGGCCGCCCACTACCTTCGGCTTGACATTGAAGGTCTTCAGCCATAAGCCGAAGTGGGGCTGGATGCAGAGGAAGACCTCGCACACAACGATGAACGCCGAGATGTTAAGGATGAAATTCGGGGCCAGATCGTGGAAATCTAGGCCGTAGTAGAACATGAGCCCCCGGACAAATGGGTGAAGTGGAAAACCTAGTCCGCGGAGGAAGTGGGGGAGGAACACCACCCTCTCATGGGGCCTGGGGGTGGGGATGAGCTGCCCTTGTCGGGGAGCCGATGCGCGATGTCGTCGGACAAGTATCCAGCCTTTCGCAGCTTTTTGATGTGCCCCTCCGTGACGGAGGAGGCCATCCACTTGCCACCCGCTCCGGACATAGTTGGAGAAGGTTGAGGTGGGATGTGCGGACTTGGGCGCTAGAGCTCAAGTGCGCAGAAATGGATGAGCAAAGGAGGAAGAAGGCGTGTGTGAAAAAGTGGATCCTTATCCCCTTATATGGACGGGCAAAGCTATGCGTCCCCACCGGCCTGATTAAACTCGCTTATCTCCCAAGCGCCTTAATCAATGGCGCGGTTGGGTTACCCACGCCCGTATTGATGAGAATCTCGGAATAAGGGGACACGATCTCTGCTTTGACAAGACGTGCCAAGGAAACCGCCTCGCTAAACACGCTGAGGTGGGACAGTGAAAACGATTCGAATAAAGGTTTGGCCGTGGTGTGATGTCATGCTGCGGAATACGTCAGCAGATTGAGCTTGTGTAAATATTATTCTCTCTACGGTGGTATGTGGAACTTATTTTGCAGAGCCGCACACTATCCTTGTGTTCAAAATCTTCTATGAAGTATTCGGAGGAGGAACCTGCCTTGCAATGCCGAAGACAATATGCGCGCCGGACTCGTCGTCATTGAAGCCTGGTTCAGGGGCTACTGAGGGAGTCCTGGATTAGGGGGTGTCCGGATGGCCGGACTATAGCCTTTGGCTGGACTCCTCGACTATGAAGATACAAGATTGAAGACTTCGTCCCGTGTCCGGATGGGACTTTCCTTGGCGTGGAAGGCAAGCTTGGCGATATGGATATGTAGATCTCCTACCATTGTAACCGACTACAGGTAACCCTAACCCTCTTGGTGCCTATATAAACCGGAGGGTTTTAGTCGTTAGGACGAACAACAATCATACCATAGGCTAGCTTCTAGGGTTTAGCCTCTCTGATCTCGTGGTAGATCTACTCTTGTACTACCCATATCATCAATATTAATCAAGCAGGAGTAGGGTTTTACCTCCATCGAGAGGGCCCGAACCTGGGTAAAAACATCGTGTCCCTTGTCTCCTGTTACCATCCGCCTAGACGCACAGTTCGGGACCCCCTACCCGAGATCCGCCGGTTTTGACACCGATAGTGGGGTTTAACTGCAGCAAGCCAGCTTTGAGTTAGTGGCTATCCTGAACTACGTCTGCAAGTAACTCTTTTGAGGTGGCGCACACGAGTCCACATATTCACTATATCAATACACCACTATGGATCCGCTCCCGTCTCCCTACGAGAAGGCCATCCATAGCACTCACGCTTATCTTGCGCATTTTAGAGTATCCACTTTCACTTGTCTATGAACTGTACGAGCAACCTGAGGTCCTTTACATGACGAGGCTATTGAATAGATCATTTATAACCCTGCAGGGGTGTACTTCTTCACACACGCTCTCGCTACTTACCGCCATGTACACGTCATGTATCTCAGCAACCTTCAAGCGGAAGCCAGGCAAGGGTGTTGGCCACGACTTGACTAACCACACAAGTCCCTAGTCTAGGTTTATCGCCTATTCAGGTTCAATCCGCAGGGAGTCCGGCCGAGGTTTCCACATACGGCCCCGAACGATGTGTGCAGGGTTCTCGAGGCATCAAACGGGCGTCCCGATACACCGTGTCACGTGCCTATCGCATCCTAACCCACCCCTCGGGTCAGCGCTGCGCACGGCCTCCAGCATACTACAAACACCAGAAACTACTTGCAACTCCCGGACAGAGGACAGGGGCGGTTAATAAGTCGAGAGGGTCCATTGGTTTCGGGCCCAATGCGTGGTAGTAGCTGTACATGGATCACAAACACAGAACTTAGTTCCTGAGGACGGTTTCAATGATACAACCCACCATGTACTCCTACATGGCCTCTCGCCGCTACCTTTACCAAAATGTGCTCACACACTTAGCTCACACACAGTAGGACATGTTCATCACCATTCCAATTCATCCCCGATGAATCAGACCTGACTCAACTCTAAGCAGTAGCAGGCATGAAAAACAAGCATGAATGAGTAGGCACATCAGGGCTCAAACAACTCCTACTCATGCTAGTGGGTTTCATCTATTTACTGTGGCAATGACAGGTCATGCAGAGGAAGAGGGGTTCAACTACCATAGCATGTAACAGATGAATCATTGTTGTCCTAATGCAATAAAAGAGAGCAGGAGCGAGAGAGTGGGACTGTATTGGAATGAACAAGGGGGTTTTGCTTGCCTGGCACTTCTGAAGATAGTATAGCTCTTCATCGGTGTCATCGAACTCATTGTTGGAACTACATCCACTGAGAGGGGACAAATACCGACAAACAAAGAAAGAACACAATCAATGTAATGCGGCAATATGATGCATGAATGTGACATGGCAATATGCTGTTGATTGAGCTAATGCAACTAGCAACAAGTTAAATGAAGTTGGTTTGAATCCTAGGTTCAAATTCAAACTCCATATGTTAATATTCAAATGCCATTCATTTGATTTGCCCTAAACAGTAGTCATGAGTTGTTCTAACATGCATGAAAATGGTACTGATGGATAGATTGGTTTTTTTTGATAATTTTTCATATATAAATCTTTGCATTTGGAGTTGCAGATTAATTTCTATGATTTTTTGAAGTTAGCACTATTTTATGGAATTTCCTGAATAAGAATAAATCCAGAAAAGGCCATTATCAAGGCCAAAGATTGCATCAACACTTCGCGCCAAAGAAATCAATCAGGCGGTCCAGGTCAAACCTGACCAATGGGACCCACTGGTCAGTGACACAGTTAGTTAACTAACTAATTGGGGTTAGTTTAGTGCTAAGCTAGGTTTGACCAAGGGGCGGGGCCCACATGTCAGTGACCCAGGGGGGTCAAATCCCTGGTCAACTGGGTCAATTCGTTAGCGTTTAGCCGCCGGCGACGACCAGACGCGGCGGAGGGTGCGGGTTTCACACTCCGGTGACCAAAAGGGCGGCGGAGGGCATCTACCCGTAGCTGGAGGCGAGCCGCGTCGAGTGGTGGTGGTGGTTAGGCTCGGGGTCACCGGAAACAACGTCAGCGACGAGCTTGGCAGCTGCCGAAGTTCGGGCGAGCTCGAACTCGATGCTACGGTGCACGTGGAGGCGCGGGGCTAGCTCCTACGAGGCCTACACGATGTGGTGAGTGCGTTGGGCACGGTGGTGAGGTCGTTGTGTGGCCGGAGCCACGTCGGTGGCGAGCTCAGGCGGCGGCGCGTGCGGGTGTGCTCTGTGTAGTCGCTACGGTGGGCAGCTACAAGAACGGAGAGGGGGGAGAGGCAGAAGCTCACAGCGGTCACGGCAAGCTAGGCAGCGGGGTCGGGGACGAGCTGGAGCGGGCGGGGCGGCGAAGTGGGTCTCCAGCGACGGCAATGGCGAGGCGAAGCGAGGTCGATGCGGTGGCTCCGGGGCGAACGAGCGCTCGGGGCTCGATCTGCTCGACGAAGCGGACGGTGGCGGAGCTTCTGGACACGGCGGGGCGACGAGGAGGCGACGGTGGCTGCGGTTACGACAGCGGTGCGGTTGCGGCGACGTCGGCCATGGTGGGGGAGGGCGACGGAGAGGTGTAGGGGGCGAAAGGGGGTGTCAGTGAGGTCGAGGCAGCGTCCAGGGGTGCTTCCATGCGGCAAAGCGGCGTCCGGGGTGAGGCAGGCAAGCTGGGACGTGCGTGGCGAGCTCGAGCGCGCCGGCGCTCACCTCCCTGCATGCCTGGCGGGAGGAAGCAGCTGACTAGCATGCGCCAGCACAGTGCTGGACAGCCAGGTGGGCTGCCAGGTGAGTTTGGCCAGGTAAGTCTCCTTTTTCTTTTATTTTATGTTTTCTTTATTCTGTAACTGTAGGGCTTTATTAGAAAATACCAAAACAGTCTTAAAATTCATGAAACTTCTCAAGGCTACTGTTTGGAATATTTCCAACAGTAAACATTTTAGTTCATGAATATTTGGACATTTAAAATATTATGTTGCATTTAGATGCCCAAATGCAAATAGTATATGATTTAATTCAGTGACCCAATGTTGTCCTACAAAAATGTGAACCATTTTTGTCAGAGGTTATAGACCAAGGCAAAGATGATGAAAAATTTTGAAGGACATTTCAGGTTCATTGGAAAAGTATTTTAGTAACCCTAGTTGGATTAAGTGGTGCTGGGGGTTTCTGCCATCCCCATTTCAACTTTAATTGAAACTTAAACATGGTGCAACACAAGATGCTAGCACTAAGCATTACCAGAACTAGGGATGTGACAATATGTGTATCACTACGATCAAGATTCAATAAACCATTTATATTGAGTGTATGACCATAGAAGGTTTTATTCATGTAAACAGAACAACAATTATTCTTTGACTTAAATGAATAACCTTATTGCAATAAACATGGTCCAATCATATTCATGCTCAAGGCAAACACCAAATAACATTTATTTTAGGTTCAACACTAATCCCGAAGGTAAAGGGAGTGTGCGATGATGATCTTTTCAAACTTGGAATCACTTCCAACACACACCATCACCTCGCCCTTAACTAGTCTCTGTTTATTTTTGCAACTCCCGTTTCAAGTTACTACTCTTAGCAACTGAACCAGTATCAAATACCGAGGGGTTGCTATAAACACTAGTAAAGTACACATCAATAACATGTATATCCAATATACCTTTGTTCACTTTGCCATCCTTCTTATCCGCCAAGTATCTAGGGAAGTTCCAATTTCAGTGACCATTTCCTTTGAAGTAGAAGCACTCAGTTTCAGGCTTGGGTCCAGCTTTGGGCTTCTTCATGGGAGTGGCAACTTTCTTGTCATTTCTTTTGAAGTTTCCCTTTCTTTCCCTTGCCCTTTATCTTGAAACTAGTGGTCTTGTCAACCATCAACATTTGATGCTTTTCTTGATTTCTACCTTCGTCAATTTCAGCATCACGAAGAGCTCGGGAATAGTTTTCGTCATCCTTTGCATATTATAGTTCATCATGAAGTTCCAGTAACTTGGTGATAGTGACTACAGAACTCTGTCAATCACTATTTTATCTGGAAGATTAACTCCCACTTGATTCAAGCAATTGTAGTACGCAGACAATCTGAGCACATGCTCACTGGTTGAGTTATTCTCCTCCATTTTGTAGGCAAAGTACTTGTCAGAGGTCTCATACCTCTTAACTTGGGCATGAGTCTGAAATACCAATTTCAGCTCTTGGAACATCTTATATGCTCCATGGCGTTCAAAACATTTTTGAAGTCCCGGTTCTAAGCCGTAAAGCATGGTGCACTAAACTATCAAGTAGTCATCATATCGACCTTGCCAAACATTCATAACGTTTGCATATACTCCTGCAATAGGTCTGTCACCTAGCGGTACATCAAGCACATAATTCTTCTGTGCAACAATGAGGATAATCCTCTAATCACGGACCAAGTCCGCATCATTGCTACTATCATCTTTCAATTTATTTTTCTCTAGGAACATATCAAAAATAAACCGGGAGCTACATCGCGAGCTATTGATCTACAACATAGTTATGCTAATACTATCAGGACTAAGTTCATGATAAATTAAAGTTCAATTTAATCATATTACTTAAGAACTCCCACTTAGATAGACATCCCTCTAATCATCTAATTGATCACTTGATCCAAATCAACTAAACCATGTCCAATCATCACGTGAGATGCAGTAGTTTTCAATGGTGAACATCACTATGTTGATCATATCTACTATATGATTCACGCTCGACCTTTCGGTCTCAGTGTTCTGAGGCCATAGCTGCATATTCTAGGCTCGTCAAGTTTAACCCGAGTATTCTGCGTGTGCAAAACTGGCTTGCACCCATTGTATGTGAACGTAGAGCTTATCACACCCGATCATCACGTGGTGTCTCGGCACGACGAACTGTCGCAATGGTGCATACTCAGGGAGAGCACTTATACCTTGAAATTTAGTGAGAGATCATCTTATAATGCTACCGTTGAACTAAGAAAAATAAGATGCTTAAAGGATAAACATCACATGCAGTCAATATAAGTGATATGATATGGCCATCATCATCTTGTGCCTTTGATCTCCATCTCCGAAGCACCAACTTGATCACCATCATCACCGGCTTGACACCTTGATCTCCATCGAAGCATCGTTGTCGTATCGCCAACTATTGCTTCTACGACTATCGCTGCCGCTTAGTGATAAAGTAAAGCAATTACATGGCGTTTGCATTTCATACAATAAAGCAACAACCATATGGCTCCTGCCGGTTGCCGATAACTGTTACAAAACACGATCATCTCATACAACAAATTATATATCATCACATCTTGACCATATCACATCACGGCAAGCCCTGCAAAAACAAGTTAGACGTCCTCTACTTTGTTGTTGCAAGTTTTACGTGGCTGCTACAGGCTTAGCAAGAACCGTTCTTACCTACGCATCAAAACCACAACGATTTTTTGTCAAGTGTGTTGTTTTAACCCTCAACAAGGACCGGGCGTAGTCACACTCAATTCAACTAAAGTTGGAGAAACAGACACCCACTAGCCACATGTGTGCGAAGCATGGCGGCAGAACTAGTCTCATGAACGCGGTCATGTAATGTCGGTCTGGGCCGCTTCATCCAACAATACCGCCGAATCAAAGCATGACATGCTAGTAAGCAGTATGACTATTATCGCCCACAACTCTTTGTGTTCTACTCGTGCATATAACATCTACGCATAGACCTGGCTCGGATGCCACTGTTGGGGAACGCAGTATTTCAAAAAAAATCGTACGATCATGCAAGATCTATCTAGGAGATGCATAGCAACGAGCGGGGAGAGTGTGTCCACGTACCCTCGTAGACCAAAAGCGGAAGCATTCAGTAACGCGGTTGATGTAGTCGAATGTCTTCGCGAACCAACCGATCAAGTATGGAACGCACGGCACCTCCGCGGTTTGCACACGTTCAGCTCGGTGACGTCCCACGAACTCTAGATCTAGCTGAGGCCGAGGGAGAGTTTCGTCAGCACGACGGCGTGGTGACGGTGATGATGAAGATACCGACGCAGGGCTTCGCCTAAGCACTACGACAATATGACCGAGGTGGGAATCTATGGAGGGGGGCACCGCACACGGCTAAGAATCAACTTGTGTGTCTATGGGGTGCCCCCTCCCCCATATATAAAGGAGTTGAGGAGGGGGAGGGCCGGCCTCCTGTGGCACGCCCCAAGGGGGGATTCCTACTCCTACTAGGAGTAGGTTTCCCCCCTTTCCTAGTCCAACTAGGATGGGGAAGGAAGGGGAAGAGGGGAAGAAGGAAAGGGAGGCCGGCCTCCCTCCCCAATTCGGATTGGGCTTGGGGGGCGCGCCCCATATCTTGGTTGCTTCCTCTCTCTTCCACTACAGCCCATGTAGGCCCATTAAGCCCCCGGGGGGTTCCGGTAACCCCCCGATACTCCGGAAAATGCCCGAACTAGCCCGAAACCTTTCCGGTGTCCAAACATAACCTTCCAATATATCAATCTTCATGTCTCGACCATTTCAAACTCCTCGTCATGTGTATGATCACATCCGAGACTCCAAACAACCTTCGGTACATCAAATCACATAACTCATAATACAAATCGTCATCGAACGTTAAGCATGCGGACCCTACGGGTTCGAGAACTATGTAGACATGACCGAGACTCATCTCCGGTCAATAACCAATAGCGGAACCTGGATGCTCATATTGGTTCCTACATATTCTACGAAGATCTTTATCGGTCAAACCGCATAACAACATACGTTGTTCCCTTTGTCTTCGGTATGTTACTTGCCCAAGATTCGACCGTAGGTATCATCATACCTAGTTCAATCTCGTTACCAGCAAGTCTCTTTACTCGTTCCGTAATGCATCATCCCACAACTAACTCATTAGTCACATTACTTGCAAGGCTTATAGTGATGTGCATTACCGAGAGGGCCCAGAGATACCTCTCCGATAAACGAAGTGACAAATCCTAATCTCGATCTATGCCAACCCAACAAACACCTTCGAAGACGCATGTAGAGCATCTTTCTAATCACCCAATTACGTTGTGACGTTTGATGGCACACAAGGTGTTCCTCCGGTATTCGGGAATTGCATAATCTCATAGTCAGAGGAACATGTATAAGTCATGAAGAAAAACTCAACGATCATAATGCTAAGCTAACGGCTGGGTCTTGTCCATCACATCTTTCTCTAATGATGTGATCCCTTTCATCAAATGACAACACATGTCTATGGCCAGGAAACTTAACCATCTTTGATTAACGAGCTTGTAACGCCCTCGATGCGGCTATATCTCCCACGTGTCGAAGCACGACTTAGAGGCATAACCGCATTGAAAGCAATGTCGCAAGTGAGGTAATCTTCACGCAACCCATGTAATACATAAGGGAAAGAGATACATAGTTGGCTTACAATCGCCACTTCACACAATACATGAGTAAAGCATTACATCATACAGATACAATCAAGGTCCGACTACGGAACCAAAATAAAAGAAGACTACCCCAAATGCTACACAGATCCCCGGTCGTCCCAACTGGGCTCCACTACTGATCAACTGAAACGAAACAACACAATGATCAAGATCTTCATCGAGCTCCTCCTTGAGCTCGGATGCATCACCTGCATGGTTTCGTCGGCACCTGCAAACTGGTTTTGGAAGTATCTATGAGTCACGGGGACTCAGCAATCTCACACCCGCGAGATCAAGACTATTTAAGCTTAAAGGTAGGACAGGGTAGTGAGGTGGAGCTGCAGCAAGCGACTAGCATAATTGGTGGCTACCATACGCAAAAGAGAGCGAGAAGAGGAGGCAAAGCATGGTCGAACAACTATGATCAAGAAGTGATCCTAGAACAACCTACGTCAAACATAACTCCAACACCGTGTTCACTTCCCGGACTCCGCCGAGAAGAGACCATCACGGTTACACACGCGGTTGATGTGTTTTAATTAAGATCAACTTCGGGTTTTCTACAACCGGACATTAACAAATTCCCATCTGCCACATAACCGCGGGCACGGCTTTCGAAAGATAATACCCTGCAGGGGTGTCCCAACTTAGCCCATGATAAGCTCTCGCGATCAACGAAGGATATTCCTTCTCCCCGGGAAGACCCGATCAGTCTCGGAATCCCGGCTACAAGACATTTCGACAAAGAATAAAACAAGACCAGCAAAGCCGCCGGATGTGCCGACAAATCCTGATAGGAGCTGCACATATCTCGGTCTCGTGGCACACTCGGATGAGCGGTCCGTATAACTAAAACAAGACCTCAAGTTGCCTTGAGGGGCGCCACACAGGGCTCTAGTTCGGGCCAAGACTCGAAGGAGCACTGGTCCGGGGGCTAAAATAAAGATGACCCTCGGCTCCGAAACCCAAGGGAAAAAGGGCATAGGTGAGGCAAATGGTAAAACCAATGTTGGGCCTTCTTTGAAAAGTCTTATTCAAAGCGAGCTGTCAAGGGGTCCCATAAATCACCCGACCGCGTTAGGGACGCAAAATCTGGAACATAACACCGATATGACGGAAACTAGGGCGGCAAGAGGAACAAAACACCGGGCATAAGGCCGAGCCTTACACCCTTTACCAAGTATATAGATGCATTAATTAAATAAGATATATTGTGATATCCCAACAAGTAAACATGTTCCAACAAGGAACAACATCTCCATGTTCCAACAAGGAACAAACTTCATCTTCACCTGCAACTAACAACGCTATAAGAGGGGCTGAGCAAAGCGGTAACATAGCCAAACAACGGTTTGTTAGGAAAGGATGGTTAGAGGTTTGACATGGCAATGTGGGTGGCATGATATAGCAAGTGGTAGGCATCATAGCATAGGCATAGCAAAAGAGCGAGCATCTAGCAAGCAAAGATAGAAGTGATTTCGAGGGTATGGTCATCTTGCCTGAAATCCCGCAAGGAAGAAGATCAAGTCCATGAAGAAGACAAACGGACGTAGTCGAACGAATCCTCACAACTCCGGAACGAAACCGAAGCTAACGAGAGAAGCAAACCGGAAAGAAGCAAACAACATAGTAAACAACCATCACATAAACATGTCATGATGCACAACAAGTATGATGCATGTCCGGTTTAAAGAGGCATGGCATGGCAATATGCACAAACAACACCACAAGTTAAGTGGAGCTCAATATGCAACGAGTTGCATATTGACGGAACACCACATTCAAATATTTAGTTCTCTCTCGGTTAGGTTACCAAACAATATTAAATGTTGTTAAACATGGCAAGAGGTGAGGCATAAGTAAACTAACTATTTAGGCAAATTTAAATGAGGCCGGAACAACAAACAACAATTCCGGTAAAACCCCATATGCATATTTTAGATTTGGAACAGATCTGCCCTGAACACAATTTTAGAGTTGTTAAATAGGAAAATAAAGTGCACCATGTTAAACTAGGCATTTTTCTACCCCATTTACATATATAGTTTAATTAAAACCGAGCTACGGTTATTTAGTTATGAAATAAATCATTTTAACATGGCATATTAGCAAATTTAAATAAACAGCAAGTAAAACATTTTAACATGGGATGAAAGTGGCATAAAGTGAAACTAGATAAAATTCTAAGCATTTTACATATATAAAGTTTTTACATATGATGCACAGATCATGAGTTATTATATGCATGAAGTGCAAGGGGTTTCGCAAATCTGTTAAATCACAGGATAATTAGACAAATCGCTGATTTGGAAAAAAACATACACGGGCCGAATCTGCCTAGCCCAAATAGTGTACAGGAGAGGGGCGCTGGAAGAGGGCTGCTCACATGGGCTCTTTGCCCGGCTCGGTGGAGAGGGGCCGGCTGGGCCTGGCTAGCTTGGGATCGAGCAGGCTGGGCCTTGGGGCGCTGGAGGGGTGGCAGCCCAGGCGCACGCTTGAGCGAAGCGCGGTCAACGGGGCGAGCGGCTGCGCGATGCTCGTTGCAGAGGAAGAACAACTTGATGCAGGGACTCGGCGGCAGCGGCAGCAGCAGCTCCTGTTGAAGAAGAGAGAGAGGCCCGAGAGGTTAGAGACCGGAGGGAAAGGGAGAGAACGGAGGAGGAGGTTCGATTGGAAGGGGGCGCCGACCTGCAGAGCTCCAACTCCGACGCGAGGTGCGACCTGCCGGGGTCCTGGACGGCAGCGTGTGGGTGGTGGTGGAGGACGGAACGACTCGGGCAGGCGACGTCTGCGGGGCTACAGGGAAGCTGGAGGGCGGCGGGGTCCTTGGTTCAGGCGTGAGCGGGCGATGACGGGCGGGGCTCGAGGCTGACGGAGAGGACGATGGCTTGGCGGCGACGGCTGCTGCCGGAGGGGATCGACGAGGCGTAGACTGACAGGACCTCCGGTGGTGCGGGAAAACGGCAGGAGGCGGCGGGACTCGACGGATCTGGACGGAGATTGGAGCTCCGGGGCTTGCTGCGAGGACGAGGGAGAGGACGGCGGAATGGGAAGGATGGGACAACTCTCCTAGAAATTAGGGTTGGACCTGTTATTTATATATACATCCGGTGGATTAGGCTAGGGGTATTTAGTCCCTCCGATCAAAATCAAACGACCGAGAATAAATAGGTTAGGGAGTCCAATAAACAAAACGGAGATGTTTTGTAGACGTTAGGGGATGATCCGGACACAACGGTAGCGACTGCCCGGGTCGTGTTCGGGGGGAGTTTCAGACACGCGCGCGAGGGGTCTTGAGCAAAGAGTAGAGAGGGTCAAACGGACAGACAAGAGGGAATCGAAAAACCCCGATTGGTCTCGAAACGGTCAATGAAAGCAAAGGGGCAAGGGGGTTTTGTTGGTCTCGGAGAAAGAGAGAAAAGAGGGGTCCAATTGGTCTGAGAGAAGGCCAACAAGGACAAGCGGTGTGACAACAGGTCGACGAAGACAAAGAGAGAAGCAGTAACTACGAACGGTTACGAGGTTTTATGAAAATATGCAAATGCAATGCGCATGATGCTATGAGATGAGACGCATGACAAAGAACACAAAGCAAAACAAAATACAAAACCCAACCACGGAGAAAATAATATATCACATAGCCGAAAATGGCAAGAGTTGGAGTTACGAATATGGAAAGTTGTATCCGGGGCGTTACAACACTCCACCACTACGAGAGGATCTCGTCCCGAGATCTAGGATGGCACCGGAGAGAAAAGAAAGAGGAAGATAAGAGGTAAAACTAAGTTGCTTCTTTGACGAACGAGTGAAACCATGAACCTTGAGATATTGAGCAAAATGAAAGAAAGAAAACAACGAAGATGAGCAAAGTTGAAAACACTCCGTTAGAAAAGAGGAACAAGGGATACGACGAGAACCAAGAGTTTTAGTGATAAGATCGATATTGAAACCACTCCGGTTAAAACTAGATAGAGAAGGAATAAGATTGATATAATTTGGGCAGCACTCCGACTGGAAGAAGAAGGAAAACTTGATAAGATGAAAAGAACTTCAAGAGATGGCACAACACTCCGGTTAAATGGATAAGCAAGAAAAGAACACGATCCTCACAAAACGAGGTGATGGGTGAAGAGCACAATATCACAATGCCTCCGTAACGAAAGAATATAAGTTAGACCGTTGGGATAAAGGTACGGAGAAGAAAATGCCAACTTCTGCCACAAATGAACTTGGAAAGCATCCTTGCAAAGAAGAATCGAACGGAGTTGTTGGAGAATCAACAACGAGAAGCACAAGCTTGTAGTGGGCTTATGGAAAACATCTCGAGACTATGAGGTGACAACCGGCCACTAATGGAAACAGTTAATTGGATTGAGATCAGCAAGGAGATGAAAGCTCCTTTTAATGAGAGAAAAAGGAGGAAACTTGGATTATCAATAGGCACCACAATTAGCAACATTCCTTAGGGAAGGCTTTAGATGAAATATGACACAAGATAACTCCAACAACGAGGTTGATGGTTGAAAAGATCTCTTGAACAAAGAGAAAATGATGGATTTAAAATACCTCATTCTTGACAACCAGTGAATCATGAAACACGAACTCAAATTGTCAAGAATGACATAACACCACCTCAAAAGATAAGGTAGGAAGAATTGCACTTCGAAATGCAAGAAGAAGAATACTTGAACTCCTCAAAACAAAACATGTGTTGAGCACCATGTTTATTTTAGAGTATAGCTTGGCGGATCATAACTTCGAGAGAAATCTCGAAGAACAATTGAAGAATGAAAAGAGTCCTTGACGAACTATCATGTAGAGCCTCCATGAAGAACTCCTGTAATAAAAGGATGATAAAAGAAAGAGAAGTTAAAGACACAAGGTGAAGCCTTGCAATAATTTAGATGGAGCTTCGCGACAAGATAAAGCGGAAAACTTGGAACTCCGGAAAAGAAAAGATGAAAAACTTAGAACCGATAAATGATATCATGAACAACTCCGGAAGAAAATAATTGAATCACCTCGAGGAAATAAGAATAAGAATTATTGTATGCTTATCCTTCATCAAATTAAATTGATGACAAGCAATGGATTTTGCATACTACTTATTCCCGTAGAAAGGATTAAGAGAGATATAGCGCAAACTTGAGAAGGTATTGATGGAACCACCGGTGGAATTCGAAAGAACGAAAGAATTAAAGTGATAATCAAGGAAAAAGAATCTTGAACGAACCACCGTAAGAAATAACAATGAACGAAGCCAAGGCACAATTCACCGGGAAGAATTTGAAAACGACGTTGATACTTGAGGGAATTTAGACACAAGAGAATGAAGAGATCATGAACTGATTAGAGGATATTTGAACGATGCATCGGTAAGAATTGGAGAATGATAGCTACACGCTGAGAATGAAGAATTATGACATGATGGCCTTCGGAGGAAAGAAATGGAAAACAACTCATGAAATGCTCCGGATGGTAAGAAAATAAATCTCACAATCAAAACGATTATGGGGATAGCATGAGGCTAGAACCATGAATCTTCAAGAGAATGGACCAAGATTTAGGAGAAATCCTTCTTCGGTCTTCAAATGTTGAGAATGACGATGAGAAACATCACCATGATTTATTGAGGCACTCCGGAATGAAAATTAGAAAGGTTGACCCAACGACGAAAGAGAAAAACATTTGACTGATGATAACTGTTTCTTACGTCAAACTTTGAAAAGAATTTTAGAATAACTTCGGGATAATTAGAAGAGTCAGGTAAGATCCTCGGAAAAGACCTGTGGGTTAGGGCCCACTCAAAAGAAAACACCATTGACGATATTAAAGAGAGGTTGCACCGGTTGAATTAAATGGCTTGAATGAGATAACAACCTCGAAATATCTTGAA
This sequence comes from Aegilops longissima, assembly GCA_021605205.1. Taxonomy (NCBI): domain Eukaryota; kingdom Viridiplantae; phylum Streptophyta; class Magnoliopsida; order Poales; family Poaceae; genus Aegilops; species Aegilops longissima. Next base: position 405,702,382 of record CM038682.1, read on the forward strand.
CGGATCTGGAATGAAAAGACGAGCCTTCTGAGATATCTTCGGCACTCCGGAATGATAGAGCGGCGAGAGGCGAACGAGCAAAGGGAAATATTTAAGCTAAGGGAAAGAATACGATCGACAACGGAAAAAAAAATTGAAATTGGATCCACCGGAAAGAAAATGCGATGAACAATGATGAACTCGACGAGACTTCACCCGATAAGAACATTGAAAGAAAAGAATGAAGAAACTTCACATGAATAAATGGATACTTGATTATGAAATCTGAGTCCTTGAAGAAAAAGGGTGGGAGGGCGGGAAAACAAAGACAACTTGGGACGGATGAAACAAACACCGTTGAGAAAAACTTAGAATTTATCTTGCGGATGTTGAAATGATCGGATCCACTTAAAGAGAAGCACGCCGGTTGGAAAAGAATTAACCTGACAATCTCGATGATCAAAAGGATTAGTATTCGCATAGAAATATGAGAACACCGTTTAGGGAAGGTATGGATCAACATTTGACTTCAAAGCAACTCGAATACCACAAATAAAACAAAACAAAGGATTTGGCTTGCAGAATAAGCCGGAACAAATACATATGATAGAGATTTACCCAATCTCATATCATGCATCTGTCGAAAAGATATTCTAGGAGCTACTTGAATTCCCACCTATAAACTCCCGAAACTTTCTGGTTATGCAATCAGGTGTTGGGGATACAGGGGACACAAAATATATCACCCAAACTAACAATACCTAGATCCAGTTGTATCCATCCGTCAACACATAACCAAGAAACCTTCGGAAATCGTGTACCTCAACCTTCGAAAAGCATCCGTTATACGATTTATGGCAATACTCCCGAACTCGCCCCAGTACTGGGTTATCGAGGTTATCTCACCAACAACTGCACAAAAGAGATTTTTGATGTCGGCAAAACTCAGGTATTCCAGAACTGTAACGATAAAATTGTGACGACAACACCTCGGAGCTCAACTCCCCGGGACACTGCCACAACCCCTAAATGACAGGAGGCACCAAGAACAATGTTCTCGTCACAAAACCATCGAACGATTCCAAGATACCCGCGTGATCCTAAAAAAAAATTAGTGAAATTTGAGGAGAGAAAGTCAAAACTCTACGTCAGGATACCTCACCGAGCGATGAAGGGACCGAGGAGTAAAAGAATCCTACTCTCGATATATATAATCCTAAGACTCAAAACATTTTCCGTTCTAGACTCAACAACGCCAACAAACAATCAAGTAGGGGCTCCTAAGTCGGGAAGGCTCGATTACCAACTTGTATCGCCCTCGATGCGGCTATATCTCCCACGTGTCAAAGCACGACTTAGAGGCATAACCGCATTGAAAGCAATGTCGCAAGTGAGGTAATCTTCACGCAACCATGTAATACATAAGGAAAGAGATACATAGTTGGCTTACAATCGCCACTTCACACAATACATGAGTAAAGCATTACATCATACAGATACAATCAAGGTCCGACTACGGAACCAAAATAAAAGAAGACTACCCCAAATGCTACATTGATCCCGTCGTCCCAACTGGCTCCACTATTGATCAACTGAAGCGAAACAACACAATGATCAAGATCTTCATCGAGCTCCTCCTTGAGCTCGGATGCATCACCGCACGGTTTCGCCGGCACTGCAAACTGGTTTTGAAGTATCTGTGAGTCACGGGACTCAGCAATCTCACACCCGCGAGATCAAGACTATTTAAGCTTAAAGGTAGGACAGGGTAGTGAGGTGGAGCTGCAGCAAGCGACTAGCATATATGGTGGCTACCATACGCAAAAGAGAGCGAGAAGAGGAGGCAAAGCACGGTCGAACAACTATGATCAAGAAGTGATCCTAGAACAACCTCGTCAAACATAACTCCAACACGTGTTCACTTCCCGGACTCCGAGAAGAGACCATCACGGTTACACACGCCGTTGATGTGTTTTAATTAAGATCAACCGGGTTTTCTACAACCGGACATTAACAAATTCCCATCTGCCACATAACCGCAGGCACGGCTTTGAAAGATAATACCTGCAGGGTGTCCCAACTTAGCCCATGATAAGCTCTCGCGATCAACAAAGGATATTCCTTCTCCCGGGAAGACCCGATCAGTCTCGGAATCCGGCTACAAGACATTTCGACAGAATAAAACAAGACCAGCAAAGCCGCCCGGATGTGCCGACAAATCTGATAGGAGCTGCACATATCTCGGTCTCGGGGCACACTCGGATGAGCAGTCCGTACAACTAAAACCAGACCTCAAGTTGCCTTGAGGGGCGCCGCAGGGCTCTAGTTCGGGCCAGCACTCGAGGAGCACCGGTCCGGGGGCTAAAATAAAGATGACCCTCGGGCTCCGAAACCCAAGGGAAAAAGGGCATAGGTGAGGCAAATGGTAAAACCAATGTTGGGCCTTCTTGGAAAAGTCTTATTCAAAGCGAACTGTCAAGGGGTCCCATAAATCACCCGACCGCGTTAGGGACGCAAAATCCGGGAACATAACACCGATATGACGGAAACTAGGGCGGCAAGAGTGGAACAAAACACCGGGCATAAGGCCGAGCCTTACACCCTTTACCAAGTATATAGATGCATTAATTAAATAAGATATATTGTGATATCCCAACAAGTAAACATGTTCCAACAAGGAACAACATCTCCATGTTCAACAAGGAACAAACTTCATCTTCACCGCAACTAACAACGCTATAAGAGGGCTGAGCAAAGCGGTAACATAGCCAAACAACGGTTTGTTAGGAAAGGATGGTTAGAGGTTTGACATGGCAATGTGGGTGGCATGATATAGCAAGTGGTAGGCATCATAGCATAGGCATAGCAAAAGAGCGAGCATCTAGCAAGCAAAGATAGAAGTGATTTCGAGGGTATGGTCATCTTGCCTGAAATCCCGCAAGGAAGAAGATCAAGTCCATGAAGAAGACAAACGGACGTAGTCGAACGAATCCTCACAACTCCGGAACGAAACCGAAGCTAACGAGAGAAGCAAACCGGAAAGAAGCAACCAACATAGTAAACAACCATCACATAAACATGTCATGATGCACAACAAGTATGATGCATGTCCGGTTTAAAGAGGCATGGCATGGCAATATGCACAAACAACACTACAAGTTAAGTGGAGCTCAATATGCAACGAGTTGCATATTGACGGAACACCACATTCAAATATTTAGTTCTCTCTCGGTTAGGTTACCAAACAATATTAAATGTTGTTAAACATGGCAAGAGGTGAGGCATAAGTAAACTAACTATTTAGGCAAATTTAAATGAGGCCGGAACAACAAACAACAATTCCTGTAAAACCCCATATGCATATTTTAGATTTGGAACAGATCTGCCCTGAACACAATTTTAGAGTTGTTAAACAGGAAAATAAAGTGCACCATGTTAAACTAGGCATTTTTCTACCCCATTTACATATATAGTTTAATTAAAACCGAGCTGCGGTTATTTAGTTATGAAATAAATCATTTTAACATGGCATATTAGCAAATTTAAATAAACAGCAAGTTAAACATTTTAACATGGGATGAAAGTGGCATAAAGTGAAACTAGATAAAATTCTAAGCATTTTACATATATAAAGTTTTTACATATGATGCACAGATCATGAGTTATTATATGCATGAAGTGCAAGGGGTTTCGCAAATCTGTTAAATCTCGGATAATTAGACAAATCGCTGATTTGGAAAAAATATACAGGCCGAATCTGCCTAGCCCAAATAGTGTACAGGAGAGGGCGCTGAAGAGGGCTGCTCACATGGGCTCTTTGCCCGGCTCGGTGGAGAGGGCAGGCTGGGCTGGGCTGGCTTGGGATCGAGCAGTGGGCCTTGGGCGCTGGAGGAGAGGCAGCCCAGCGCACGCTGAGCGGCCTTGATCAACGGGCGAAGCGGCTGCGCGCTCGCTGTTGCAGAGGAAGAACAACTTGATGCGAGGGACTCGGCAGCGGCAGCAGCAGCTCTGAAGAAGAAGAGAGAGGCCCGAGAGGTTAGAGACCGAAGGAAAGGGAGAGAACGGAGGAGGAGGTTCGATTGGAAGGGGGCGCCGACCTGCGGAGCTCCAACTCCGACGCGAGGTGCGACCTGCCGGGGTCCTGGACAGCAGCGTGTGGGTTGTGGTGGAGGACGGAACGACTCGGGCAGGCGGCGTCTGCGGGGCTACAGGGAAGCTGGAGGGCGGCGGGGTCCTTGGTTCAGGCGTGAGCGGGCGATGACGGGCGGAGCTCGAGGCTGACGGAGAGGACGATGGCTTGGCGGCGACGGCTGCTGCCGGAGGGGATCGACGAGGCGTAGACTGACAGGACCTCCGGTGGTGCGGGAAAACGGCAGGAGGCGGCGGGACTCGACGGATCTGGACGGAGATTGGAGCTCCGGGGCTTGCTGCGAGGACGAGGGAGAGGACGGCTCCTGGCGTCAATGGCGGCTCCCTGCTAAAAGAAAGAGATAGGAAGGGAGGTGAGAGAGAGAGAGAGAGAGAAACGGGAGGAGCACGGGAAGATGATGAAGGGGGCGTCGGAGCTCATCTTGTTGGCTGCTGCTGGTGGTTGCCGGCGACGAGGCTTGCAGGGAGGTCCGGCGACCTGGGAAACGGATCCGGGTGGCGAGGAGCTCCTGGTGGCTTGCACGGGCTGCAGGAGGGAGTCGCGGGGTCGCGAGGCCGAGGCAGGGGGTGCTCGGGCAGAGGAGCTCGGGTGCTGGTTGGTTCAGACTCGGTGGATTTGGATCGGGGCAAGGTGGAGGCTGCCGGTTGGGGATGGATCGACGGGACTGGGTGGCAGGGGAGATCGAGGAAGGAGGAGGCTGCGGCTGGTTGGTCCGGTGAAGAAAACGATGGGGGATTTTGGATCGGGAGGATCCCGATGAGGTAGAGACAAGAAGAGTGGCGGCGGCGGAATGGGAAGGATGGGACAACTCTCCTAGAAATTAGGGTTGGACCTGTTATTTATATATACATCCGGTGGATTAGGCTAGGGGTATTTAGTCCCTCCGATCAAAATCAAACGACCGAGAATAAATAGGTTAGGGAGTCCAATAAACAAAACGGAGATGTTTTGTAGACGTTAGGGGATGATCCGGACACAACGGTAGCGACTGCCCGGGTCGGGTTCGGGGGGAGTTTCAGACACGCGCGCGAGGGGTCTTGAGCAAAGAGTAGAGAGGGTCAAACGGACAGACAAGAGGGAATCGAAAAACCCCGATTGGTCTCGAAACGGTCAATGAAAGCAAAGGGGCAAGGGGGTTTTGTTGGTCTCGGAGAAACAGAGAAAAGAGGGGTCCAATTGGTCTGAGAGAATGCCAACAAGGACAAGCGGTGTGACAACAGGTCGACGAAGACAAAGAGAGAAGCAGTAACTACGAACGGTTACGAGGTTTTATGAAAATATGCAAATGCAATGCGCATGATGCTATGAGATGAGACGCATGACAAAGAACACAAAGCAAAACAAAAGACAAAACCCAACCACGGAGAAAATAATATATCACATAGCCGAAAATGGCAAGAGTTGGAGTTACGAATATGGAAAGTTGTATCCGGGGCGTTACAGAGCTAGTCTAGTAGAGGCATACTAGGGACACTTTGTTTTGTCTATGTATTCACACATGTATCAAGTTCCGGTTAATACAATTCTAGCATGAATAATAAACATTTATCATGATATAAGGAAATATAATTAACAACTTTATTATTGCCTCTAGGGCATATATCCTTCAGGAGAGGGGCGCCAGCGTCGAGGATCAGGTGTGGCACGCCGATCTCTCCCATCTCTTTTTGCCGTTTTCGTGCCTGCCGACTGTTGTTCCTCGGTGCAGTTGCTGCGGATGTTCGCCATGTTTCGCCAGAACAGTAGCGACCAAGACTTCAAGTACCTCCACATCTTCAAGCAGATCGAGAAGTGCGAGAAGTGGGCGGATGTCCGGCGCAACCTCGCCAAGGCCAAGGAGACGTACAAGCCGGATGCGCCGACGCCGGGCGCGGCCGGCGGGCGCACGGACGGCAACAAGGGGGCCAAGGAGGCGAAACACGCCGAGTCGGCTACCGCACGTGTGCACGAGTCCATCGAGCATTGCCTCGCCAACGCCAAGGCCCGGGCCGCCCAACGGGAGGAGAAGACCAAGGCGCGGTGGTCGGCGTTGATGACAAACAGTGTCGCCAAGCTCAACCTGCTCCAGACCAACGTCGCCGTGAAGAAGAGGAACACCGACCTGGCTTTCCAGATGGGCGGGCGGACATGCTCCGGAGTAACGACCCGTAGCTCAAGGTGTGGTACCTGGCGGAGCGCGGCCTCCTCCTAAACCAGATACCATCAATAGTGCCCCCAACTCCAACGCCCACGCCGCCGCCGCCGCCAAGCCCGAGCGATGATGCCTTCACGACGCCGACCAGCACAGAAGCCGCGTCGACGCCCACAGAAGAAGCCGCGCCGATGCCCCCAACTCGCGCACGCCGACTCCTACGACATCGGAGGTCCACACCTCCGTTAGATGTGTCGGGTCCTTTTTTTGCATGCCGAACTGTGGCAACATGATTGCCGAACTACACTGATCGTCGGACTTGTGGCATTTTATGGGGGCGGGAAATGGACCCGTTTGAATTTGTGACGCCTTCGGGGCGGCGCCTGGGCGCATGACTGGGACCTAGGTCGCCCCCAGGGCCTAAAAATCGCCGGGCAGGCACCCGAAAGAGCGCAGGCCTTTGCGCTGGGGGGGGGGGGCGAACGGCTGGAGATGCTCTTATTAATATTCTTTGGCTCCCCTTGTATCAAATCAACAAATTTTGGTTGAAATACTTCCCTCGAAAACTGTTGCAACCCCTACACTTATGGGTCATCAGCCACCCCCCATTCGCAGTACCGGTAGCCCAACGAGGTGCGTGCTCCCAAGGTATGCAGTGCAAGGGATAATGGTAGCAGATGGTGGACACTTGCAACATACCCGCAACCTCGCCAGTATAGCTTTATTGTATTGTGCTTCGCGGTATTGCACTGGCTGCTTGGAGCGCGGATTGGAGATCGTGCTTCGCGCGGGCCGGCTCACTGGCACGCAATCAGGGGGAGGAGTGCAATTACATGGCGGCAACTAGCTCGCTGACGTGGAGTCAGGGGAGGGTCGGAGTGGGTTGCGCGACATCTGGTTTGATGGGTTAATAATTTGGAGGACTGCAAGATGTGTGGTCGTGCGCAGGTGGAGGGATGTGACATGTGAGACACACGCTTAGATTGGATCGCACAACGCGCGTGTGAAAAGTGGAGACTTAGGCCGATCAGCCTAATGATACCGTTTATTTTTTCTTGATATTAAGGGCATCTCCAACGTTGTCCCTCAAATCGCCCACAAACATCCATACTGAGGGTGTGTGTTTTGCCATCCAAAGCGGTGTCGAAAACATCCGCGGACATGTCCATGCGTCTGAATTCCATCAAACAAGCCACAAACTGGGGCAAGTTTTGTAGGACTCCAGACCTCTTCCATGTAGGAGTCTGACACCATCGGCCCACTCAAATCCGCTATCATGAATCACTTTTTCCCATTCTATCCCTTTCCCCTTGCTCTGTATCTGCATCCTCCTAGCCCGATGTTGTCACTCTAACACTGTAACGCCCCGGATTCGATGCGCCAGGTGTCCGCCAGTTATTTGTCGTCCTTGCCATGTCATGTGCTTGCGTGTTGCACTTTGCCATGTCATCATCTGCATTTCATATCATGTCATCATGTGTATTTCATTTTGCATACGTGTTCATCTCATGCATCCGAGCATTTTCCCCGTTGTCCGTTTTGCAATCTGGCACTCATATGTCTCCCGGCGCCCCCTTTTACCTCTTTTCATGTGCGGGTGTTAAACAGTCTCGGAATGGACCGAGGTTTGCCAAGCGGCCTTGGTATAACACCGGTAGACCGCCTGTCAAGTTTCGGGTCATTTGGAGGTCGTTTGATACTCCAACGGTTAACCGGGTAACCATAGAAGCCCTCTTTGTGTTGCAGCCCAACACCCCTTTCAAAGTGGCCCAAAACCCAGCAAACTCCCCTCCACGCTCTCGGTCGTTCGATCACGATCGCGTGGCCGAAAACCGTGCTCCATTTGGAGTCTCCTAGCTCCCTCTACCTATAAATAAGCCCCTTCCCCCGAAATTCGCGGATGAATCCCGCAGATGAAACCCTAGATCTCCTCCCTCTCCGCGCCAGACACGTCCGACCCCGCGGACGCGTCCGCCCGCCGCCTCCGCCAATCGCCACCGCCACGCGCCGCCGCCATCTCGCCGCGCCCGCCGCCATGGCCATGAGCCAGGCAGCAGCCCGCCTGCTCAAGACGCCGCCCGCACCTCCTCCGCCCGGCCGCTCCCTCGCCGCGACCTGCGCCGCCGCCTCGCCGCCATGCTGCTGCGCGCCTAGCCCAGCTAGCCCAGCCCGACCAAGCCTCCTGCTCCTCCTGAAGGCCACAGCCTGCGCCCGCTTCCCGCCGCCCGAGAGCCGCCGCCCCTCCCGCTGAGCCTCGGCTGACCATGGCCGCCAAGCCTGCGCTCGCCACCACCGCCGGACCTCCCTCCGGCCGCGCCCTCGCCTCCGACGCCCGTCCCGCGCCCCCTCCGGCCTCCTCCTCGCTGGATCCGGCCTAGGGGAGCCTCGCCGCCCTTCTTCCTCCCCCACGGCGACCAACTCCGGCAAGGATCCGGCGATCCTCGATTTCCGTGCTAGGTTGACTTTCCCCCCAAATTTCTCTAAGTCCCAGTTTTGTGTGATTTTCATGCCATGTTCATCATGCCATAACTCTCTGTATATTGCTCCGTTTCGTGCGTGTAATATGTCAAATTGTTCGTCTCGACGAGTACATCATTACACTCCATTGCATCATATTCATTTGAGCTCATCTTGATGCCCGAAATGCTGTTAGAAGAGAGCTATGTGATGTTAGTTTCAGATTCTTATCAGAACATGCACTTTTGTCATTTTTGCCATGATTGATGTGTGCACCCTATGAACTTGAGTCCTACATGTGTTTTGTAATATGCCATGCCATCTTTACAGGGGTGTATGCCATGTATTTTTGTGATCTCTGTGGTGACTAGCACAAGCATGCAAACTAGGCTTCATGATGTTGCTGATTTCAGCCCCTGTTTTGCTGATATTTTTATGCCATGTAAACCTAATGCTACAGAGAGATCCATGCTTATTTTGAGATACTTCAGTAAGGATGTTTTGAACATATGGTCTTTATCTATCCATCCATGCCCTTTTTTGCAATTATGGAGTGCCATAGCTTGAGTCAATCGAGCTCTACTTTAGCTATAAAATGTTTCCTGGCAGGTTGTTTACATGTTATTCAATTTTGCCAAGGTTGTTGTAGTCGATCCGTGTATGCTATGATGTTGTTCTTGCCATGTATAGCTTCTATGCCATGTCTTCTTACTGTTGGTTGCCTTGCCATGCCATGTATTGCTCTGTGGTGAGTGGTTCAAGCTCACCAACATGTCTACTTATTGTTGTTCCTGCCATGTATGAATCTGTAATATAACTTGCCATGTTTACATAGGTGCCATCATATCTTCTGATCCTTTTTGGCTCATGGTCACTAAAGGACTTTTGTTCTATGCATTTAGTAGTATCATGCCATGCCTTTGTTTGCCATGATAAGTTCCTGTAACATGTTGTTTGATAGCTCTAAACATTGCAACCTGATGTTATTTCTGCTAAAGTCTGAAACTGTTATTATTTGCAATCTTGCCATGTGTTTTTGAGCATGTTCTAGTGATGTCTGGAGATAGCTCAGTGTTCATGTTTTGTTATGCTTTACCTGTACATCATTTCCATGCCTTTTTTTCTCATGTTGAGATGCTGTAGCATAGTGTTTTGATGCTTGCCATATGCCTACTTGCTGTTTTGGACAGATTGTTGTCATGTCTTGTATAGTGTGTATGTGTTGAACCGTTGCTCCGTTTTGAGTGTGCTCTATATGAAACTTGCTTGATTTTGCATGTAGTTTCATATTATCATGTTGCATCCTTGCTTTGAGGTGTTTGCTTGATGTTTGGATGCATTTTGCATCAATGCCATGTTTAACTTGTTTTGCTCATATCTTCTAGGCCGTAGCTCCGAATTTAATGAACTTTATATGTAACTTTACTAGAATTTCGTGTAGATCATCGTGGTGCATCTTAACTTGCTGTTTAACAACTTGAACATAAGGTTTATTCATATCTGGACCAATTTCGAAATTTGCATATGAGGACTTACCGGAATTGTTATATGTTGTTTTCGGCCTTATTTAAACTTGCTTTGATGTGTTGATCTTGTTTGCATCATCTCTTGCCATGAGTAGCTTCATGTAGTCCTGTCATGCATCATGCTTGATTGTGCATCAGACCTTGTTCACGTGTGGTGTGTTTACTTTGTTGTGTGCTTTTCTCGTTAGTTCCCGTTTCGTTGCGATCGTGAGGATTTGTTCGTCTACGCTTGGTTCGGCTTCATCCGTTCGTCTTCTTCATGGACTCGTTCTTCTTCCTAGCGGGATTTCAGGCAAGATGACCGCTACCCTGGATCTCACTTCTATCATTGCTATGCTAGTTGCTTCGTTCTATCGCTATGATGCGCTACCTATCACTTGTTCCTCAAGCCTCCCAAATTGCCATGTCAGCCTCTAACCTTTTGCACCCTTCCTAGCAAACCATTGTTTGGCTATGTTACCGCTTTGCTCAGCCCCTCTTATAGCGTTGCTAGCTGCAGGTGAAGATGAAGTTTGTTCCTTGTTGGAACATGGAGATGTTGTTCCTTGCTGGAACATGTTTACTTGTTGGGATATCACAATATATCTTATATTATTAATGCATCTATATACTTGGTAAAGGGTGGAAGGCTCGGCCTTATGCCTGGTGTTTTGTTCCACTCTTGCCGCCCTAGTTTCCGTCATATCGGTATTATGTTCCCGGATTTTGTGTCCCTAACGCGGTCGGGTGATTTATGGGACCCCTTTGACAGTTCGCTTTGAATAAGACTCCTCCAGCAAGGCCCAACATTGGTTTTACCATTTGCCTCACCACCACCTATTTTCCCTTGGGAGTAATTAACCCAAGGGTCATCTTTATTCAGCCCCCCGGGCCAATGCTTGTCTAAGTGTTGGTCCAAACCAGAGCCACTTGCGGTGCCGCCCCTAGGCAACTTGGGGTATCGTCGGTTGCCGTACGTAGTGTCCACCCGGTGTTGCCCTGAGAACGAGATATGTGCAGCTCCTATCGGGATTGTCGGCGCATCGGGCGGCTTTGCTGGTCTTGTTTTATTGCTGTCGAAATGTCTTGTAGCCGGATTCGAGACTGATCGGGTCTTCCGGGAGAAGGAATATCCTTCGTTGATCGCGAGAGCTTATCATGGGCTAAGTTGGGACACCCCTGCAGGGTATAAACTTTCGAAAGCCGTGCCCGCGGTTATGTGGCAGATGGGAATTTGTTAATGTCCGGTTGTAGAAAACTTGACACCTGATCCGAATTAAAATACACCAACCGTGTGCATAACCGTGATGGTCTCTTTTCGGGGTTGATCGAGAGGAGAACACGGTTTCTTGGGTTATGTCTGACGTAAGTAGGAGTTCAGGATCACTTCTTGATCATTACTAGTTGACGACCGTTCCTTTCTTTCTCTTCTCGCTCTCATTTGCGTATGTTAGCCACCATATATGCTTAGTCGCTGCTGCAACCTCACCACTTTACCCCTTCCTTTCCCATTAAGCTTTGCTAGTCTTGATACCCATGGTAATGGGATTGCTGAGTCCTCGTGGCTCACAGATTACTACACCACCAGTTGCAGGTACAGGTTTGCGATGATCATGACGTGAGAGCGATGTTTGCTTGTTTTGGAGTTCTTCTTCTGCTTCTTCGATCAGGGGATAGGTTCCAGGTCGGCAGCCTGGGCTAGCAGGGTGGATGTCGTTTGAGCTTCTGTTTATGTTTCATCCGTAGTCGGATGTTGATCTTGTATATGATGTTGATGTATTCTTGTGGCATTTGTGCCTTATGTATGTATCCCCATCTATTATGTAATGTTGATGTAATGATATCCACCTTACAAAAGCGTTTCAATATGCGGGTCTATCCTTGGTGGGACCGTCGAGTTCCTTTTGGATAGGGTCGCATATTGGGCGTGACAAACACTACGGCCGCCGCCCAAGCATTCCCGGACGCCCCCTCGCCCCCACGTGCTTGCCCGCCTTCGACTATGATGTTGTCCAACCAGGATCGGCCCACAACCAGGTATCCTCTGCCCCCTGCCGACACCGTCCAAGCCGGACACCACTTTTGGCAAGTGTTCACACAAATGCCATTGACCTTGTTTTTTGTTTTTCGTTGTTTCTTCTGAGCAAGAACGATGGTGGGGTACTTCGTGAGGGTGCACTAGATGTTGTGTGATGTGAGGTTGGTGTGACAGCCTGGATTTTGCCTTCTCTCTTTTGACGGACTTGCCTCTCTCTTTTTTCGGACTTGGTTTTGCTACCTCTTGAGCACTGTGTTGGATTTCCCCGAAGAGGAGAGGATGATGCAGCAAAGTAGCGTAAGTATTTCCCTCAGTTTTTGAGAACCAAGATCAATCCAATAGGAGGCTACGTACAAGTCCCTCGTACCTGCACAAAACAATAGCTCCTCGCAACCAACGCGATTAGGGGTTGTCAATCCCTTCACGGTCACTTACGAGAGTGAGATCTGATAGAGATGATAAATAATATTTTTGGTATTTTTGATATAGAGATGCAAAGTAAAAAGTAAAAGGCAAAGTAAAAACAAAGCAAGTATTAAAGTGATGGAGATTGATATGATGAGAATAGACCCGGGGGCCATAGGTTTCACTAGTTGCTTCTCTCAAGAGCATAAGTATTTTACGGTGGGTGAACAAATTACTGTTGAGCAATTGACAGAATTGAGCATAGTTATGAGTATATCTAGGTATGATCATGTATATAGGCATCACGTCTGAGACAAGTAGACCGACTCCTGCCTGCATCTACTACTATTACTCCACTCATCGACCGCTATCCAGCATGCGTCTATAGTATTAAGTTAAAAATAGAGTAACGCCTTAAGCAAGATGACATGATGTAGAGGGATAAATTCATGCAATATGATAAAAAACCCATCTTGTTATCCTCGATGGCAACAATACAATACGTGCCTTGCTGCACCTTCTGTCACTGGGAAAGGACACCACAAGATTGAACCCAAAGCTAAGCACTTCTCCCATTGCAAGAACTACCAATCTAGTTGGCCAAACCTAACAGATAATTCGAAGAGACTTGCAAAGATAACCAATCATACATAAAATAATTCAGAGAAGATTCAAATATTGTGCATAGATAATCTGGATCATAAACCCACAATTCATCGGTCTCAACAAACACACCGCAAAAAGAAGATTACATCGAATAGATCTCCACGAAAGAGGGGGAGAACATTGTATTGAGATCCAAAAAGAGAGAAGAAGCCATCTAGCTACTAGCTATGGACCCGAAGGTCTGAAGTAAACTACTCACACTTCATCGGAGGGGCTATGGTGATGATGTATAAGCCCTCCGTGGTGGATGCCCCCTCCGGCGGAGCTCCGGAACAGGCCCCAAGATGGGATCTTCATGGATACAGGAAGTTGCGGTGGTGGAATTAGGTTTTTGGCTCCTCCCATGATCGTTTGGGGGTACGTAGGTATATATAGGAGGAAGGAGTACGTCGGTGGAGCAACAGGGGGCCCACGAGGCAGGGGGCGCGCCCTAGGGGGGCGCGCCCCCCACCCTCGTGACCGCCTATTTTGTTCCTTGGAGTAGGGTCCAAGTCTCCTGGATCACGTTCGGTGAGAAAATCACGTTCCCGGAGGTTTCATTCCGTTTGGACTCCGTTTGATATTCCGTTTCTTCGAAACACTAAAATAGGCAAAAAACAGCAATTCAGGATGGGCCTCCGGTTAATAGGTTAGTCCCAAAATAATATAAAAGTGGAAAATAAAGCCCAATATAGTCCAAAACAGTAGATAAAGTAGCATGGAGCAATCAAAAATTATAGATACGTGGAGACGTATCAGGCATCCCCAAGCTTAATTCCTGCTCGTCCTCGAGTAGGTAAATGATAAAAAGAGAATTTTTGATGCGGAGTGATACTTTGGCATAATTTCTATGTAAATCTTCTTAATTGTGGTATGAATATTCAGATCCGAAAGATTCAAGACAAAAGTTCATATTGACATAAAAAAAATACTTCAAGCATACTAATCAAAGTAATCATGTCTTCTCAAAATAGCATGGCAAAAGAAAGTTCATCCCTACAAAATCATATAGTTAGGCCATGCTTCATTTTCGTCACACAAAGATGTTCCCAACTTCTATACCCCCGATGACAAGCCAAGCAATTGTTTCATACTTAAATAATCTCAAACTTTTTCAACCTTCACGCAATACATGAGCGTGAGCCATGGATATAGCACTGTGGGTGGAATAGAATATGATGATGGGGATTGTGTGGAGAAGACAAAAAAGGAGAAAGTCTCACATTGACGAGGATAATCAATGGGCTATGGAAATTCCCATCAATTGATGTCAACATGAGGAGTAGGGATTGCCATGCAACGGATGCACTAGAGCTATAAATGTTCAACAAAAGAAAACTAGTGGGTGTGCATCCAACTTGCTTGCTCATGAAGACCTAGGGCATTTGAGGAAGCCCATCGTAGGAATATACAAGCCAAGTTCTATAATAAAAAATTCCCACTAGTATAAAAAAGACAACTTATGAGACTCGCTATAAGAAAAACATGGTGCTACTTTGAAGCACAATATATGAGAATCACTACATGAAGAACAAGGTGCTACTTTGAAGCACAAGTGTGGAAAAATAGATAGTAACATTGCCCTTTTTATTTATTTTCTTGTTTTTTTTGGGCCTTTCTTTTTTCTTTTTGGCCTTTCTTCTTTTTTTTTTGATTGGGCAATTCTCTAATAATGATGATCATCACACTTCTATTGATTACAACATAAGGATTACAACTCGAAACTAGAACAAGATATGACTCTATATGAATGCCTCCGGCGGTGTACCGGGATGGTGCAATGAATCAAGAGTGACATGTATGAAAAATAAAGCATGGTGGCTTTGCCACAAATACGATGTCAACTTCATGATCATGCAATGGCAATATGACAAAAGTAAAGTATGTCATGATGATGATGAACGGAACGGTGGAAAGTTGCATGGCAATATATCTTGGAATGGCTATGGAAATGCCATAATAGGTAGGTATGGTGGCTGTTTTGAGGAAGATACAGGGAGGTTTATGTGTGATAGAGCGTATCGTATCACGGGGTTTGGATGCACCGGCAAAGTTTGCACCAACTCTCAAGGCGAGAAAGGGCAATGCACGGTACCAAAGAGGCTAGCAAAGGCGGAAAGGTAAAAGTGTGTATAATCCATGGACTCAACATTAGTCAAAAGAACTCATATACTTATTGCAAAAATTTAGAAGTCATCAAAAATCAAGTACTACGCGCATGCTCCTAGGGGGATAGATTGGTAGGAAAAGACCAGCGCTCGTCCCCGACCGCCACTCATAAGGATGCACAAGCCAGGTACACTTCATGTTTCAAATTTGTTACACAACTTTAACCATACGTGCATGCTATGGGACTTGCTAACTTCAACACAAGTATTCTTTAAATTCACAACTACTCAACTAGCATGACTCTAATATCACCATCTTCATATCTCAAAACAATTATCAAGCATCAAACTTTTCTTAGTATTCAACGACTCGGAAGAAAGTTTCACATATCTTGAATACCAAGTATATTAATATTAAGCAAATTACCATGCTATTAACGACTCTCAAAATAATCTAAGTGAAGCATGAGAGATCAATAGTTTCTTTAAAACAAATCCACCACCGTGCTCTAAAAGATCTAAGTGAAGCACTAGAGCAAAAATTATCACGCTCAAAAGATATAAGTGAAGCACTATGAGCAAAACTATCAAGCTCAAAAGATATAAGTGAAGCACATAGAGTATTCCATCAAATTCCAATTCATGTATGGCTCTCTCAAAAGGTGTGTACAGCAAGGATTGTTGTGGTAAACTAACAAGCAAAGACGCAAATAATACAAGACGCTCCAAGCAAAACACATATCATGTGGTGAATAAAAATATAGCTCCAAGTAAATTACCGATGGAAGTAGACGAAAGAGGGGATGCCTTCCGGGGCATCCCAAGCTTTGACTTTTTGGTGTCCTTGGATTATCTTGGGGGTGCCATGGGCATCCCCAAGCTTAGGCTCTTGCCACTCCTTGTTCCATAATCCATCAAAAGAATTTACCCAAAACTTGAAAACTTCGCAACACAAAACTCAATAGAAATCTCGTGAGCTCCGTTAGAGAAAGAAAACAAAAGACTACTTTAAGGTACTGTAATGAACTCATTATCTATTTATATTGGTGTTAAACCAACTGTATTCGAACTTCTCTATGGATTATAAACTATTTTACTAGCCATAGATTCATCAAAATAAGCAAACAACACACGAAAAACAGAATCTGTCAAAAACAGAACAGTCTGTAGTAATCTGTAACTAACGCAAACTTCTGGAACTCCAAAAATTCTACCAAAATTAGACGACATAGACAATTTGTTTATTGATCATCAGCAATTGGAATCATTATTTTATCACGTTTTGGTGATTTTTAATAATTCTGGCACTGAGCGCAAAGTTTCTAAAAATTACAGCAAGATCAAATAACTATCATCCAAGAAGATCCAATAGGTCTAGCTTGGCACAAACACTAATTAAAACATAAAACCACACCTAAACAGTGGCTATGTAACACCCCGGATTCGATGCGCCAGGTGTCTGCCAGTTATTCGCCGTCTTTGCCATGTCATGTGCTTGCGTGTTGCTCTTTGCCATGTCATCATCTGCATTTCATATCATGTCATCATGTGCATTTCATTTTGCATACGTGTTCGTCTCATGCATCCGAGCATTTTTCCCCGTTGTCCGTTTTGCAATCCGGCACTCCTATGTCTCCCGGCGCCCCCTTTTACCTCTTTTCGTGTGCGGTTGTTAAACGGTCTCGGAATGGACCGAGGTTTGTCAAGCGGCCTTGGTATAGCACCGGTAGACCGCCTGTCAAGTTTCGTGTCATTCGGAGGTCGTTTGGTACTCCAACGGTTAACCGGGTAACCGCAAAAGCCTCTTTTGTTTGCAGCCCAACACCCCCTCCAAAGTGGCCCAAAACCCAGCAAACTCCCCTCCATGCTCTGGGTCGTTCGATCACGATCGCGTGGCCGAAAACCGCACCTCATTTGGACACTCCTAGCTCCCTCTACCTATAAATACATATCCCCCTCCGAAATTCGCGGATGAATTCGCCCCTAACCCTAGATCCCACCTCCTCTGCGCGCCGGACATGTCTGCCGCCGTCCGGACGCAATCGCCGCCGCCCCCGCAGCCAGTGGCATCGCGCCACATGGCATGCCGCCGCCCACCCGCGCGCGCCGCGGAGCCCACGGAGGGCCCAGCGAGCCCACAGCACCCGCCGCCGTCTGCCTCCCGGCCGGGGCGCCCGCCGCCGCCAGCGAGCCCGAGCCCCGAAGCTTCGCCCGCCCTCGCGCTGCTTTCGCCGCCCAGCGTGGCGAAGCCGCCGCCCGTCGCCGGCGTCTCCCGCCGCCTTCTCCTCCGGCTCCCGCCACCGCGACGCCCGCCGCCGCCCGTGCGCGTCGCCACCCGCGCCACCTTTTCGCCCGTCTCCGGCCGCCCGAGCTCGCCAGCGCCCGCCTCGCCGGACCACCATGGCGCCTCGCGCAGGCCCGAGCCGCCGCCCGAAACCTCCTCCCGCGTGGCCGCCTCCTCCCGGCGGTTTCCCGTGCCCTGCCGCCTCCGGCGTTCGCTGCCCCCGGCCGGCCACTCACCGGAGGTCCTCGCCGGCGCCGCACGCCTCTCCGGATACGGGGAAGGTGGATGAGATCCACCAACCCGGGAACCAAACGGCTTCCCCGAACCCGGATCCCTCCGTCCCGCTCGTCTCCTTCCCGTTGACTTTTCGAGAGGGTAAAATATGCCTAAGTCCCCGGATCTGCTAATATTTTGCTGCATTTTCATCATGCCATAACTCTGCATCCGTAGGTCCGTTTTGCGCGTATAATATGTCAAAATGTTCGCCTCAAAGAGTAGATCATTTCATCTCATTGCATCATTTTCATTTGAGCTCATCTTGATGTCCGAAATTCTGTTGGAAGAGTGCTAGGTGATGTTAGTTTCTGATTCTTATCAGAACATGCACTTTTGTCATTTTTGCCATGATTGATGTGTGCATCCTATGGACTTGAGTCCTACATGTGTTTTGTAATATGCCATGCCATATTTACAGGGGTGTATGCCATGTATTTTTGTGATCTCTGTGGTGACTAGCACAAGCATGCAAACTAGGCTTCATGATGTTGCTGATTTCAGCCCTGTTTTGCTGATATTTTTATGCCATGTTAACTTGATACTACCGAGAGATCCATGCTTATTTTGAGATACCTCACTAAGGATGTTTTGTTATACATGTCTTGCTCTATCCATCCATAGCTTGAGTTAATCGAGCTCTTCTTTTGCTATAAAATGTTCCTGGCAGATTGTTTACATGTTATTCAATTTTGCCAAGGTTGTTGTAGTTGATCCATGTACCCTATGATGTTGTTCTTGCCATGTATAGCTTCTATGCTATGTCTTCTTACTGTTGGTAACCTTGTATTGCCTTGTGTTGCTCTGTGGTGAGTGGTTCAAGCTCACCAATATGCCTACTTATCGTTGTTCCTGCCATGTATGAATCTGTAATATAACTTGCCATGTTTACATGGGTGCCATCATATTTTCTGTGCCCTTTTGGCTTATGGTCACTAAGGGACTTTTGTTCTATGCAATTAGTAGTTTCATGCCATGCCTTTGTTTGCCATGTTAAGTTCCTGTAACATGTTGTTTGATAGCTCTAAACATTGCAACCTGATGTTATTTCTGCTAAAGTCTGAAACTGTTATTATTTGCAATCTTGCCATGTCATTTTGAGCATGTTCCAATGATTTCTGGAGATAGCTCAGTGTTCATGTTTTGTAATGCTTTACCTGTACATCATGCCCATGCCTTTTGTTTTCATATTTAGGTGTTGTAGCATATCGTTTTGATGCTTGCATTATGCCTACTTGTTGTTATGGACAGATTGTTGTTATGCCTTGTATAGGGTGTATGTGTTGATTCGTTGCTCCGTTTTGAGTGTGCTCTATATGAAACTTGCTTGATTTTGCATGTAGTTTCATATTATCATGTTGCATCCTTGTTTTGAGGTGTTTGCTTGATGTTTGTATGCATTTTGCATCAATGCCATGTTTAACTTGTTTTGCTCATATCTTCTAGGCCGTAGCTCCGAATCTAATGAACTTTATATGTAACTTGACTAGAATTTCGTGTAGATCATCTTGGTGCATCTTAAATTGTTGTTTAACAACTTTAACATAAAGTTATTCAGATCTGGACCAATTTCGAAATATGCATATGAGGACT
The DNA here is from genome assembly GCA_021605205.1 of Aegilops longissima. Taxonomy (NCBI): domain Eukaryota; kingdom Viridiplantae; phylum Streptophyta; class Magnoliopsida; order Poales; family Poaceae; genus Aegilops; species Aegilops longissima. Next base: position 405,721,950 of record CM038682.1, read on the forward strand.
TACCGGAATTGGTATATGTTGTTCCCGGCCTCATTTAAACTTGCTTTGATGTGTTGCTCTTGTTTGCATCATCTTTTGCCATGAGTAGCTTCATGTAGTCTTGTCATGCATCATACTTGGTTGAGCATCATGTCTTGTTCATGTGTGGTGTGTTTACTATGTTGTGTGCTTCTTCTTGTTAGTTCCTGTTTCGTTGCGATCGTGAGGATTCGTTCGTCTACGCTTGGTTCGGCTTCATCCGTTCATCTTCTTCATGGACTCGTTCTTCTTCCTTGCGGGATTTCAGGCAAGATGACCGCTACCCTGGATCTCACTACTATCATTGCTATGCTAGTTGCTTCGTTCTATCGCTATGCTGCGCTACCTATTCCCTGTTTATCAAGCCATCCCAAATTGCCATGTCAGCCCCTAACCTTTTTGCACCCTTCCTAGCAAACCATTGGTTGGCTATGTTACCGCTTTGCTTAGCCCCTCTTATAGCGTTGTTAGTTGCAGGTGAAGATGAAGTTTGTTCCTTGTTGGAACATGGAGATGTTGTTCCTTGTTGGAACATGTTTACTTGTTGGGATATCACAATATATCTTATTTATTTAATGCATCTATATACTTGGTAAGGGTGGAAGGCTCGGCCTTATGCCTGGTGTTTTGTTCCACTCTTGCCACCCTAGTTTCCGTCATATCGGTATTATGTTCCCGGATTTTGCGTCCCTAACGCGGTCGGGTGATTTATGGGACCCCCTTGACAGTTCGCTTTGAATAAGACTCCTTCAGTAAGTCCCAACATTGGTTTTACCATTTGCCTCACCTATTACCTTTTTCCCTTGGGAGTCGCGCTCTCAAGGGTCATCTTTATTTTAGCCCCCCGGGCCAATGCTTGTCTAAGTGTTGGTCCAAACTAGAGCCACTTGCGGTGCCGCCCCGAGGCAACTTGGGGTATCGTCGGTTGCCGTACGTACTGCTCATCCGGTCGTGGCCTGAGACGAGATCTGCGCGCTACTATCGTGGTGTCGGCACGCCGGAGGTCTTGCTGGTCTTGTTTTATTGTTGTCGAAATGTCTTGTAGCCGGATTCCGAGACTGATCGGGTCTTCCGGGAGAAGGAATATCCTTCATTGATCGCGAGAGCTTATCATGGGCTAAGTTGGGACACCCCAGCAGGGTATAAACTTTTGAGAGCCGTGCCCGCGGTTATGTGGCAGATGGGAATTTGTTAATATCCGGTTGTAGTAAACTTGAAGCAAACTCTTCTAAAACACACCAACCGTAGCGTAATCGTGAGTGTCTCTTTTCGGGTTGATCGAGAGGAGAACACGGTTTCGGGTTATGTCTGACGTAAGTAGGAGTTCAGGATCACTTCTTGATCATTACTAGTTGACGACCGTTCCTTTGTTTCTCTTCTCGCTCTCACTTGCGTATGTTAGCCACCATATATGCTTAGTCGCTGCTGCAACCTCACCACTTTACCCCTTCCTTTCCCTTTAAGCTTTGCTAGTATTGATACCCATGGTAATGGGATTGCTGAGTCCTCGTGGCTCACAGATTACTACACCATCGATTGCAGGTGCAGGGTTGCGATGATCGTGGCGCAAGAGCGATGTTTACTTGTTTTGGAGTTCTTCTTCCGCTTCTTCTTCGATCGGGATAGGTTCCAGTCGGCAGCCTGGGCTAGCAGGGTGGATGTCGTTTGAGTTTCTGTTTATGTTTCATCCGTAGTCGGATGTTGATCTCTTGTATATGATGTTGATGTATTCTTGTGGCATTTGTGCCTTATGTATGTTTCCCCATCTATTATGTAATGTTGATGTAATGATATCCACCTTGCAAAAGCGTTTCAATATGCGGGTCTATCCTTGGTGGGACCTTCGAGTTCCTTTTGGATAGGGTCGCATATTGGGCGTGACAAGTTGGTATCAGAGCCTCGACCGACCTTAGGAGCCCCCTTGTTTGATCGTGTAGTTTGGCCGTTGTTGAGTCTAGAAGAAAACTGTTTTTCGGAGTCTAGTTATATCGGAGAGTAGGAATTCTTTTTACTCCTCTGCCCCTTCGTCGCTCTGGTGAGGAATCTTGACGTAGGTGTTTTGAATTGCTTCTCTTCCCCTTCAAATTTTTCTTTAGGGTCACGTAGTTGGTTTTTCCGGTAGTTGTTCCTCAGCTCTTTGCATCCGGTGCATTTCTCGTCAAGTTGACTCGAGCCTCTTCATCTTTGCAAGTTCAATCCTCAGTTGTCCTTGTTTTTCCCACCCGCCCTCCCTTCTTCTTCTCGGAACCGGAGTCTGTAATTGAGTATTCATCCTACTCGTGCGAAGTCTTTGCTTTCTTTACCCTATGATTTCAACCGGTGTTTTCTATTCAAGATATTCGTCGTTTCCCCTCCCGAGTTGCCTTTGTTTTTCCCGCCCACCCACCCTTTTCTTCCCGGAGCCTGAGTCTGTTTCGACCATCAATTTCATTCGTATGGAGCCTCTTCAGTCTTCCCTCAATTATTTCAACCGGTGAATTCTCGTTTCGTTCGTCATTCTTCATCTCTTTCTTTTCCGGTGCACTCAATTCAAGTTTTTCGGGTTGATCATATTCTTTTCCTTTGAAGTGTTCTCCTTGCTCATTTGCCTCTCGCCATTCAATCATTCCGGAGTTCCGAAGATATCTCAGGAGATTCTTCTATGTTTGAATTAATTCGAGGTTGTCACCTCATTCAAATATTTCAATTGTTCCGATGCATAATCTATCTGTCTATCATCCCTTTTCAACGGTGTTTTCTCTTCAGTGGGCCCTAACCCACAGGTCTTTTCCCAGGATCTTACCTGACTCTTCTGATTTTCCCGGAGTTATTCCCAATTCTTTTCAAGTGTGACGTAAGAATGAATATCATCAGTCACATGCCTTTTCCAAGATCAATTTCAAATCATTTCATTGTTGGCTCAACCTCTTCGCTTATCATTCTTCCGGAGTATCTCAGTAATTTTGGTGGTGTTTCTCATCATTATTTGAAGGCCGAAGTAGAGTTTTCCTCTAAACCTTGTCCGTTCTCCCGAAGATTCGTGGTTCTAGCTTCATATCATCCTCTCGAATTATTCTATTTGTCAGATATTCTTTTTCTCAACCATCCGGAGTTTGTCAGCAGTTGTTTTTTTGGAGGCCATCGTTCCAGAAGAATTCTTCACCCTCATCATTCCAGTTATCGTTCTCTATTTATCCCGGTGTTTCGCTCAAGTGTTCTTTAATCAGCTCATGATCTCTTTGTTCTCTTGTATCTAAATCCCCTCTTGCTTATTTGTTCTTCTAATTCTTCCCGGCGATTCTTTCTCTTTTCTTCGTTCATTGTCATTCCTTACGGTGGTTCGTTCAAGATTCTTTTTCTTTGATTATCATATTAATTCATTCGTTCTTTCCAATCCTACCGGTGGTTCATGAAGACCTTTCTCAAGTTTTGTGCTATTTTTCCCTTAATTCTTTTTCAAGAAGAATAAGTAATATGCAAAATCCATTGTTGGTCATCAATTTAATTTGATGAAGGATAAGCATACAATAAATCTTATTCTTGTTTCATCCAAGTGAGTAATCCCTTTCTTCGGAGTTTGTTCTTGATGAATAAATTCTAGTTCCAAGTGTTTTCATCTTTTCTTTTCCGGAGTTCAATTATTTCCTCGACCATTTCGTCGGAATCCTCCATCTAATTCATCGCAAGGCTTTAGCCTTATTCTTTCACCCTTCATTCTATCTCATCATCCTTTTCGTTACCGGAGTTTTTCATGGTGGTTCTTCATGATTTAATTCATTCTTCAAGAGTTCGTCAAGATTCTAATCGAAGGAGCTCAAGTATCTTTTCTTCTCCCGTCTTGAAGAGCAAATAATTCTTCATTTTCTTGGAAAGTGGAGTTTTGCATTCCTACGTTTTTCTCAGCTATTCAATCATTTCCGTTTGCGGCTGGTTGTCACCTCATAATTTCTGAGATGTTATCCATAAGTCCATGACAAGCTTATTCTTTTCATTGTTGATTTTCTCAACAACTCCGTTTAAACCTTCCTTCTAAAGGTGCTTTCTATTTCATTCGTGACACAAGTTGTCATTTTCTTCTCCGTTCTTTTCATCCAACTCTTTTATCCTTTCCGGAGGTTTTGTGTCATGTCTTCATCAAGTATCATTCCATCCTCTCAAGTTCATGTTCTAATCCGTCCTTTTTCAGCAGGAGTGCTGCCTAAATCCTTTCAGTCTTATTTGTTTCTTTTCTCATTCTAACCACTCCGGTTAGAACGAGTGCTTTCATAGTCTATCTGATTCCGTGAGCTTTCGATTCTCGTCATTCTCGTCGTTCCTCTCTTCTTCTCGAGTGCTCTCGATTCTTTGATTCTTCTCTTGAGTTCTTGTTTCACCTCATCCTTTTCTCTTCCGTTCGGTCCTAAGATCTCGGACGAGATCTCTTGTTAGTGGAGGAGTGTTGTAACGCCTGATTCGATCGCCTGTGTCCGCCATTATTCGCCGTCTTTGCCATGTCATGTGCTTGCGTGTTGCTCTTTGCCATGTCATCATCTGCATTTCATATCATGTCATCATGTGCATTTCATTTTGCATACGTGTTCGCCTCATGCATCCGAGCATTTTTCCCGTTGTCCGCTTTTGCAATCCGCACTCCTATGTCTCCGGCGCCCTTTTACCTCTTTTCGTGTGCGGGTGTTAAACGGTCTCGGAATGGACCGAGGTTTGTCAAGCGGCCTTGGTATAGCACCGTAGACCGCTGTCAAGTTTCGTGTCATTCGGAGGTCGTTTGGTACTCCAACGGTTAACCGGTAACCGCAAAAGCCTCTTTGTTTGCAGCCCAACACCCCTCCAAAGTGGCCCAAAACCCAGCAAACTCCCTCCATGCTCTCGGTCGTTCGATCACGATCGCGTGGCAAAACCGCACCTCATTTGGACTCTCCTAGCTCCCTCTACCTATAAATACATCTCCCCTCCAAATTCGCGGATGAATTCGCCCCAACCCTAGATCCCACCTCTCTCAAGGGGACATGTCCGCCGCCGTCCGGACGCAATCGCCGCCGCCCCCAGCAGTGGCATCGCGCCACGTGCACGCCGCCGCCCACCTCCGCCCTGCTGCCCACGGAGCCCACGGAGGGCTCAAGCGAGCCACAGCACCCGCCGCCGTCGCCTCCCGGCCCGGGCGCCCTGCCGCCGCCTGGAGCCCGAGCCCCGAGCTCGCTGCCCCTCGCCTGCTGCCGCCGGGCGTGGCCGCTCGCCTCCCGGTCGTCGGCGTCTCCCGCCGCTTTCTCCTCCGGCTCTCACACCAGACGCCGCGCCGCCGCCCGTGCGCGTGCACCACCTACGCCACCTTTTCGCCTGCTCTCCGACCGCCGAGCTTCGCCGGCGCCCGCCTCGCCGGACCACCATGGCGCCTCACGCAGGCCCGAGCCGCCGCCCGAGCCTCCTCCAGCGCCGGCCGCCTCCTCCCGGCCGGTTTCCGTGCCCGCCGCCTCGGCGTTGCTGCCGCCCGCCCCTCGCCGGAGGTCTCGCCGGCGCCCGCCGCGCCTCGCTGATCCGGGGAAGGTGGATAATATCCACCAACCCCGGGAACCAAACGGCTTCCCCGAACCCGGATCCCTCCGTCCCGCTCGTCTCCGTCCCGTTGACTTTTCGAGAGGGTAAAATATGCCCAAGTCCCCGGATCTGCTAATATTTTGCTGCATTTTCATCATGCCATAACTCTGCATCCGTAGGTCCGTTTTGCGCGTGTAATATGTCAAAATGTTCGTCTTGAAGGGTAGATCATTTCATATCATTGCATCATTTTCATTCGAGCTCATCTCGATGCCCGAAATGCTGTTGGAAGAGTGCTATGTGATGTTAGTTTCTGATTCTTATCAGAACATGCACTTTTGTCATTTTTGCCATGATTGATGTGTGCATCCTATGGACTTGAGTCCTACATGTGTTTTGTAATATGCCATGCCACCTTTACAGGGGTGTATGCCATGTATTTTTGTGATCTCTGTGGTGACTAGCACAAGCATGCAAACTAGGCTTCATGATGTTGCTGATTTCAGCCCTGTTTTGCTGATATTTTTATGCCATGTTAACTTGATGCTACCGAGAGATCCATGCTTATTTTGAGATACCTAACTAAGGATGTTTTGTTATACATGTCTTGCTCTATCCATCCATGCCCTTGTTTGCAATTATGGAGTGCCATAGCTGGAGTTAATCGAGCTCTTCTTTTGCTATATAATGTTCCTGGCAGATTGTTTACATGTTATTCAATTTTGCCAAGGTTGTTGTAGTTGATCCATGTACCCTATGATGTTGTTCTTGCCATGTATAGCTTCTATGCTATGTCTTCTTACTGTTGGTAACCTTGTATTACCATGTGTTGCTCTGTGGTGACTGGTTCAAGCTCACCAACATGCCTACTTATCGTTGTTCCTGCCATCTATGAATCTGTAATATAACTTGCCATGTTTACATGGGTGCCATCATATTTTCTGTGCCCTTTTGGCTTATGGTCACGAAGGGACTTTTGTTCTATGCAATTAGTAGTTTCATGCCATGCCTTTGTTTGCCATGTTAAGTTCCTGTAACATGTTGTTTGGTAGCTCTAAACATTGCAACCTGATGTTATTTCTGCTAAAGTCTGAAACTGTTATTATTTGCAATCTTGCCATGTCATTTTGAGCATGTTCTAGTGATTTCTGGAGATAGCTCAGTGTTCATGTTTTGTAATGCTTTACCTGTACATCATGCGCATGCCTTTTGTTTTCATATTTAGGTGCTGTAGCATATTGTTTTGATGTTTGCATTATGCCTACTTGTTGTTATGGACAGATTGTTGTTATGCCTTGTATAGGGTGTATGTGTTGATCCGTTGCTCCGTTTTGAGTGTGCTCTATATGAAACTTGCTTGATTTTACATGTAGTTTCATATTATCATGTTGCATCCTTGTTTTGAGGTGTTTTCTTGATGTTTTTATGCATTTTGCATCAATGCCATGTTTAACTTGTTTTGCTCATATCTTCTAGGCCGTAGCTCCGAATCTAATGAACTTTATATGTAACTTGACTAGAATTTCGTGTAAATCATCTTGGTGCATCTTAAATTGTTGTTTAACAACTTGAACATAAAGTTATTCAGATCTGCACCAATTTCGAAATATGCATATGAGGACTTACCGGAATTGTTATATGTTGTTCCCGGCCTCATTTAAACTTGCTTTGATGTGTTGCTCTTGTTTGCATCATCTTTTGCCATGAGTAGCTTCATGTAGTCTTGTCATGCATCATACTTGGTTGAGCATCATGTCTTGTTCATGTGTGGTGTGTTTACTATGTTGTGTGCTTCTTCTTGTTAGTTCCTGTTTCGTTGCGATCGTGAGGATTCGTTCGTCTACGCTTGGTTCGGCTTCATCCGTTCGTCTTCTTCATGGACTCGTTCTTCTTCCTTGCGGGATTTCAGGCAAGATGACCGCTACCCTGGATCTCACTACTATCATTGCTATGCTAGTTGCTTCGTTCTATCGCTATGCTGCGCTACCTATTCCCTGTTTATCAAGCCATCCCAAATTGCCATGTCAGCCCCTAACCTTTTTGCACCCTTCCTAGCAAACCATTGGTTGGCTATGTTACCGCTTTGCTCAGCCCCTCTTATAGCGTTGTTAGTTGCAGGTGAAGATGAAGTTTGTTCCTTGTTGGAACATGGAGATGTTGTTCCTTGTTGGAACATGTTTACTTGTTGGGATATCACAATATATCTTATTTATTTAATGCATCTATATACTTGGTAAAGGGTGGAAGGCTCGGCCTTATGCCTGGTGTTTTGTTCCACTCTTGCCACCCTAGTTTCCGTCATATCGGTATTATGTTCCTGGATTTTGCGTCCCTAACGCGGTCGGGTGATTTATGGGACCCCCTTGACAGTTCGCTTTGAATAAGACTCCTCCAGCAAGGCCCAACATTGGTTTTACCATTTGCCTCACCTATTACCTTTTTCCCTTGGGAGTCGCGCTCTCAAGGGTCATCTTTATTTTAGCCCCCCGGGCCAATGCTTGTCTAAGTGTTGGTCCAAACTAGAAACCACTTGCGGTGCCGCCGAGGCAACTTGGGGTATCGTCGGTTGCTGTCAGACGTACTCGCTCATCCGGTCGTGGCTCGAGACGAGATCTGCGGCTACTATCGAGGTGTCGGCACGCCGGAGGTCTTGCTGGTCTTGTTTTATTGCTGTCGAAATGTCTTGTAGCCGGATTCCGAGACTGATCGGGTCTTCCCGGGAGAAGGAATATCCTTCGTTGATCGCGAGAGCTTATCATGGGCTAAGTTGGGACACCCCGCAGGTATAAACTTTCGAGAGCCGTGCCCACGGTTATGTGGCAGATGGGAATTTGTTAATATCCGGTTGTAGTAAACTTGTAGCAAACTCTTCTAAAACACACCAACCGTAGCGTAACAGTGAGTGTCTCTTTTCGGGGTTGATCGAGAGGAGAACACGGTTTCTGGGTTATGTCTGACGTAAGTAGGAGTTCAGGATCACTTCTTGATCATTACTAGTTGACGACCGTTCCTTTGTTTCTCTTCTCGCTCTCACTTGCGTATGTTAGCCACCATATATGCTTAGTCGCTGCTGCAACCTCACCACTTTACCCCTTCCTTTCCCTTTAAGCTTTGCTAGTATTGATACCCATGGTAATGGGATTGCTGAGTCCTCGTGGCTCACAGATTACTACACCATCAGTTGCAGGTGCAGGGTTGCGATGATCGTGACGCAAGAGCGATGTTTACTTGTTTTGGAGTTCTTCTTCTGCTTCTTCTTCGATCAGGGGATAGGTTCCAGGTCGGCAGCCTGGGCTAGCAGGGTGGATGTCGTTTGAGTTTCTGTTTATGTTTCATCCGTAGTCGGATGTTGATCTCTTGTATATGATGTTGATGTATTCTTGTGGCATTTGTGCCTTATGTATGTATCCCCATCTATTATGTAATGTTGATGTAATGATATCCACCTTGCAAAAGCGTTTCAATATGCGGGTCTATCCTTGGTGGGACCTTCGAGTTCCTTTTGGATAGGGTCGCATATTGGGCGTGACAGGCTAGATGGATTATTTATTCCTAAACAGAAGCAAAAGCAAAAAACAAAAAATAAAATTTGGTTGCCTCCCAACAAGCGCTATCGTTTAACACCGCTAGCTAGGCATAAAAGCAAGGATAGATTTAAGTATTGCCATCTTTAGTAGGCAATCCATAGGTGGCTCTCGTGATAGATTCATATGGTAATTTTGTTTTCTTTCTAGGGAAGTGTTCCATGCCCTTCTTTAAGGGAAATTGGAATCTAATATTCCCTTCCTTCATATCAATAATTGCACCAATCATTCTAAGGAAAGGTCTACCAAGAATAATAGGACATGAAGGATTGCAATCTATATCAAGAACGATAAAATCTACGGGCACATAATTCCTATTTGCAACAATAAGAACATCATTAATTCTTCCCATAGGCTTTTTAATAGTGGAATCCGCAAGATGCAAATTTAGAGAGCAATCATCAAAGTCACAGAAATCTAGCAAATCACACAAAGTTTTGGGGATAGTAGAGACACTAGCACCCAAATCACACAAGGCATGAAACTCATAATTTTTAATTTTAATTTTAATAGTAGGTTCCCACTCATCATAGAGATTTCTAGGGATAGAGACCTTCAACTCAAGTTTTTCTTCATAAGATTGCATCAAGGCATCAACAATGTGTTCGGTAAAGGCCTTTTGACTATAAGCATGAGCAGAATTTAGCACGGATTGCAACAAGGAAATACAATCAATTAAAGAGCAATTTTCATAATTAAATTCCTTGAGATCCAATATAGTGGGTTTAGCAACATCTAGGTTTTTATTTCTTTCAATCCCACATTTATCAATTTCATCTTCAAGATCTAAAAACTCCGAATTCTTAGAACGCCTTCTAGGTAAAGGGAGATCATATTCAGTTTCATCAAGATTCATATTGCAAAACAAAGATTTAATGGGGGACACATCAATAACTTTTAGATCTTCATCTTGATTTTCATAGGAATTGGAGGAACACGCTTTAATTCGAAGCTAAGCACTGAAAGGACACCGCAAGATTGAACCCAAAGCTAAGCACTTCTCCCATTGCAAGAACTACCAATCTAGTTGGCCAAACCAAATGGATAATTCGAAGAGACTTGCAAAGATAACCAATCATACATAAAAGAATTTAGAGAAGATTCAAATATTGTGCATAGATAATCTGGATCATAAACCCACAATTCATCGGTCTCAACAAACACACCGCAAAAAGAAGATTACATTGAATAGATCTCCACGAGAGAGGGGGAGAACATTGTATTGAGATCCAAAAAGAGAGAAGAATCCATCTAGCTACTAGCTATGGACCCGAAGATCTGAAGTAAACTACTCACACTTCATCGGAGGGGCTATGGTGATGATGTAGAAGCCCTCCGTGGTGGATGCCCCCTCCGGCGGAGCTCCGGAACAGGCCACAAGATGGGATCTTGTGGATACAGGAAGTTGCGGTGGTGGAATTAGGTTTTTGGCTCCTCCCGTGATCGTTTGGGGGTACGTAGGTATATATAGGAGGAAGGAGTACGTCGGTGGAGCAACAGGGGGCCCACGAGGCAGGGGGGCGCGCCCTAGGGGGGGCGCCCCCCACCCTCGTGACCGCCTCTTTTGTTCCTTGGAGTAGGGTCCAAGTCTCCTGGATCACGACCGGTGAGAAAATCACGTTCCCGAAGGTTTCATTCCGTTTGGACTCCGTTTGATATTCTGTTTCTTCGAAACACTGAAATAGGCAAAAAATAGCAATTCTGGGCTGGGCCTCCGGTTAATAGGTTAGTCCCAAAAATAATATAAAAGTGGAAAATAAAGCCCAATTTAGTCCAAAACAGTAGATAAAGTAGCATGGAGCAATCAAAAATTATAGATACGTTGGAGACGTATCAGGTTTTCACCGTGGTTTTTGCCCTGATTTGATTTGTGTTTTGGATCAATTCAAATGGACTTGTCACTTGGGCATATCATTGGCTTTCACCCAAGTGACCCGTCTATCTTATTCCTCCCACAAATTCGAAAATAATCAAATGAATATTTTTCCTAAAAGAAAAGTATTCATTTTTCTCTCTTAAACTCACTTCAGAACAATGTGCTCCAAAGCAACCTCAATTTTTCTTGCTCAAAAAAATCTGAGATAATTCCTAAAAATTCTTAGAACCCTGGCACACCTTCCCATGCAAAAATATTGCATCACTTTTTGTAATATTTTTGCTGTAGAAAATCCTTTCACTTCTGGACCAGAAATGTACTTTGTACAGCAAGTGCATTTTTCCTTGAGCTTTTGGCCCTGAGTTTTCTTAAGCTTGAACACCTTCCTAAGTAACCCTAAACCCTAGGAGATTAGCCCTAATGGCCATCTAGAAGGTGGCCAAACTTGGTGACCAAGTTTCTGACCAGAAACTTGCCAGCTTGGTAGAGTCGCGTCTGGTCGGCCTGGGTATGATCCATCACCCCTCCTTGACGTAACACTGCACAGTCGAGCGCTTGGACAAGGTTTGGCAGCTCCTGGCCATCGTTTTGACCATGCCAGCATGGTGACCGCGCGTGGACACGGCGCCTGGCAGCGTCTCGACGCGCTCTGGCTGTCGCCTTGCCCTCTGTTTCGCGCGTGCCCGTTCCAGCGCTCGCCTTCGACTGCCGCACCGTGCCACAACCCTCGACCCATCACCCTTGACCCCTCCCTGGCGCTCGTCGATGCCGGAGCCGCCGCAGCAAGCACAGGCGCGTCGCGTACAAATCGGCACAGTGCGCGCGTGCATTTGTCCTCTTCTCCAACCGCCTCCTGTGCGCGTCCGCAAGCGTAGGCAAGCTCCTGAGATGACGCAGCATCGTGCACCTCGCGTTGGAGCTTCTTGTCGATGTTCACCGCGTGTCCAGAACGCCACGGCGGCGACACGTCCCCCCCTCCCTCTGTTCCGGCTATATATAGCGCCCCAGCCTCCCTTGCTAGCCACGCACCACTCCACACCAACTCCACGAACACGTAGACGAGCAGAAGCCCGGTGTTCCGTAGTGTGGGTAAAGTGCGCTACCTCTGCAGACTGTATTTAATCTATCGATAGCCGCGCCCTCGGTTATGGGCAAAACTAGGGAGTAAGTCACACCATGGATCAACTTCTATAATTAATCCTGCCAACTAGAAAATCGTTGTGATGCATTGTTTTGTGATGAACTTTGAACACTCGAGGTGTTCATGAGCGTTTGGTTTCAGGTGTGACCCCGGTATGGTCATCGTTTGGTTACGAGGTAACCGTCTGGTAAGCGAGTCCGTGTGACTCGGTGTGCTGTTTGGCTGCTTTGCATCTGTAGTATTTTCATGCATTAGTTTAACCTGATTAATTATCATGATATTGTCTGTCATCGTGCTTATGTTTGTTGTGAGCTTGCAAGTACATTCAATGTACTGACTTGGCGTGTTATGCCAGCTTTCAGGCAAGTCGATTCGCATCGGAGCGCATCTCGTGTCTAGGCCGTGTCCACGTTGGTTTCCCTGTGCTATGGAGTTCCGCTACGACTTTCTTCCGCTGCCGTGTAGCTTCGTGTGGTCGAGGCCCCAGCCATGTTCATTAAATAATGTACATACTGTCCAGCAGCACCGTGTGTGCCGCTTGGCCTCGAATCTCGATGCAATATCAGACCTATGTACCCCGCTAGTATCAATAAAGCGGTTATTTCTGTACCATGTTGTTGTGTGTTGCCAGAAGACTCGATCTCTGGGCTGGCAATGCAGGGTAAACCGGTTGCTCTGAGCCGGGGTGCCACAGTTGGTGAGAAGTATGCACTTTGTAAGCATGAAGCAAGGGGGTGTTTTGGCTAAAGTGCATTCTTGGTTTCCTAAGCCAAAGCACTTCGCGCTTTACAACTTGCATGTGATCCATGATTGCAATGTTAATTCGCTAACCCATCGTTGGTACATCATCTCAAACTCGGTCGTGAAGTATTGCAGCGCAATTGCATAAGTGGAGAGGTTGCCAATGAGTGTGTCAATAAAGATCGTAAGTTTTGCTTCTTGCTCTACAATTTGGTCAATTTATTCATTCACTCACTATTGCAACTTGATAATCATCACGTTGTATAGCTACCACACGTTGCCTTGTTGTTCCAAAGAACGAGAGCGGGCCATTCAGGCCCCGTTTGGATGCAAAGTATTTTTAAAGTATTACTAGAATACCACAATTTTTTTAAAAACTGTAGTTTTGAATACTTTGAGGCGTTTGGCTATACCAAAAACTGCAGTTTCATAAACAGTGGTATTGTTGATACTGTGGTTTTCTTGGAGTATTAGAAAAAGAGGTCTGGACCACTTTTTTCTGAAACCGAGGAAAAGTTGCTCGTGTCATCCGTTGGCCGTGCAGCTTGGTTTGTAAGCATAACTAACCACATGGCAGTATCCTTTCAATGGCTTGCACCACACTAGTTAAAATAGGATACTGATTCCTATTGCTTGTAATTAGCTACGGCCGATCATGATGTAGGGTAGAACCCTAGACGCCCGATCTTTCACGATTGGAGGGGATCCTACGAAGAACACGAAGAACACGAGGGGAAACGCGAGGGAAATCATGAGGGGAAACGAGAGGAAACACTCAAATAGACAAGAAACAATCACACATGTGCTAGATTCTCGAAACACAAAGAGATACACAATCCACAATCAACAAGGGATGATACATAGGGTAACCAGTTCTTCTCCGTGAGGAGGTCTTGATGGGGGCCACCCGTGAGGGGGTCTTGAATCCAAGGTGGATCTTCTCCGGAGAGGCGTGCGGTCTCTCTCGTGGAGTAGATCCATATGGATGAGCAAAGCTCTATCTCTAAATGAGCTAAACCATTGCTAACCCTAACTAGGAGGTGGTGGAGGAGTATATATAGTCTAGGGCCACGAAGGGGTAAGTGAGAGAGAGTTACAAGGCCCAAGGCCTGCGGATGTGCACAGGCATGCATCGGACGTCCGGTGGATGTCGGACGTCCAGAGGCTCATGAAGGACCGGTCGTACGGAAGTCTTCGGACTTCCGCTAATTATGTTCTATGAAGGTGGCAACGGACGTCCGGTCGGCGTCGGTCGTCCGGGCGCTAAAGGGTGTCGGACGTCCGGCGTCTAGCGGTCGTCCGGTCGCTGTAGAGTTGGGGCTGGGCCTTCTGGCTGGTGTGGCTTCTAGGCGTCGGACGTCCGGTCCAGACCGGTCGTCCGGTGGCTATAGATTTCTGGTAGCTTCTCCATTTGGTCCTTGTACTTGGTGTCCTCGCCGTCTTGTCCATGGTCTTCCTCTTTATTCCTGGTCATGCATAGCACATATATTTGAGGTAGTAGCCATGTCTCACATGTGGAAAGTGATGGTTCGGAGAGGAGCGAGTTCACCTTGTGTCCAATGGTGTATGTTCGAGGTCTCGTCATATGTCCTCTTGGGGCTTGGAGAGTAGTCGGAGTGTACATGGGGATGAACGTGGGATGCTCCGCATCATCTCCACCCCCCTTGGGAAAGATCTGACCTCGGATCGTGATCCTCATCACCATGGAAACGGTTGTCGTGGACAGACTTGTAGTTGGATGGAATTGAAAGCATTGCGCAATCCAAGTACTCCAAGGTGTCTCCGGAGTGATAGACATGCAAAAAGAGCAAACACAAGCGACACTCGGAAATACAATGGTTAGCGCACACAAAGTGTCCATCAAGTAAGTATGAGTCCGTGCAATGAGATAGTGCGTGACAAAGCGCATGAAGCTTATCAAGATGATATAGAATGGTATGCAAAGCGTTCATGGGAGCAAAAGCATTCATTGTGCACACAAATGTGTTGTGAATATGATCAATGCAACCATGGTGCAAAATGATGTCATAGTGAGACGGTTTATCAATAGCATGAATATGGCAATGGATGCTCAATATGATTATGTTATCATGCAATTGATGGTAGGCAATGTGATCATTATGTATGAATATGTCATCAAGAAAGATCACAACAAATTTGCTAAGGAAATGTACAAGCTCATATATCATGGATGACATGGGAATACAAGATGCAACAAGGCAATCATAATGTGAGTCAACCCATGCATAGGGTGCAAATTCGTGGTGAGTATGATTTGTCCATCGAGCATGACATGAGGAAGCACAATCAACAAATATGTATGTGTTGGTGCAATGTGTCAAAGGAGTGTTGATGTACCAATGCTCGATGTCGTGGCATGAGTGGAGTTCCGGATGTGCATCCAATAAGTCCGAGCGCTCCTCAATGTGAAGGTCCATAGAGCCAATCTTCAATGGCGGTCCTCCCTCCAATAGATGTATCATGTAGACAAGAAGAAGGAGACAACAATGAAAGAATGACCCATCCAATATGCGTAATTGAGGACGGCTCAAAGGGAAGGAGGTCACCTTTAGGAGTTTCTCAAGGATGATGGAGTTCTGCATCGTGTATGCCTTCACATGACCAAGTTGTCTCGTGATGGTGCCGCCTTGTGAATCCTTCAAAACGAAAGAACATGACAAACACTCGGAAAAACAAATGAGGTTAGTGCAAAAGCAACACCTATCATTCGTGTGGTAAGATACCAAACAAGTGTATGCATCATGCTCATCATAAGAATGGACAAGGGAGTATTTCATAGTATGGAGGCATATGATGTGAGAATAACCAAATACAATAGGCTCAAGCAAACAAGCATGCATCACAAATAATATGTCCAAGTCTCCATGATCAATAAGCATAGCAAGTTGGCACTCAATACAAGGGGATATGAGAGATGGAACTAATGGAGACAAGTGACAATGATCAAGATATATCATGTGAGAGGCATGAACATATATTTCATCAACCCAAGAAAGCGAGTAAGAATGGACATGGGCGATGCGACAAAGCAAGCAATCATAGTGATCAAGTCAAGCAAGCTAGTAGTGTGAAGATGCGACGTACTAGAAGGAATCATGTCAAGCATGTCAAGTGTGCAAATAGTGGGCATGAATAATTCACATGTCACAGCACAAGCATGGAAGCAAGATATGAGGAAAGTATCATCATTGTATTGGCAAGAAGTCCTAGGTAAATAGCAATGGAACATCATGACTCTCCCAACACAACAATCAACAATAGCATGTGGCACATGGTAAACATGGCAATAGCAACAAGGATCTCCACCAAGCATGCAAATACACATAGGGGTATCATAATTGTGAATCATGGGTAGATGCAAGAAAGGGTCACAATTGCATGGAAAAATCATGTAAAGAGGCATAACATGCAAAGTGAACACGATAGTATGGGTATAAGGTAACAAGTGATATGTAGCCCATAGCCGTGTGAGAGCCAAGTAAAAGAGATGCGCGTAGTCCTTGCGCGAAGGGAATGGTGGGAATGATAATCCACGGGATCCCAAATCATCGTTGCTCTCAAGAGCTCGTTTCGTCAACTCATGGGATTGTGAGGTTGACAAGTGTTCATAAGTATCTACACAAAACAAAGACAAAGGGAAAATTGTGTGTGTGTGTGTGGTATATGTACACATCATCCATCATGATGCGCACATGCTTGTGTCGGTAAGCACAAAATATCCAATGCTCTAATAAATTAGATGCGTGATATAGAAACATGGCATCCATCATGAGAGGTTTGTTCTTATGTATAGCATAATGGAGACTCAAATTGTGTAATGCATCATGAGAAATATGTAGAGCATTGTTGTTCATGGAATGCATATGGTGCACGCAATCATGGGAATCATGCAAAGTATGGAATGAATCAAAATCTCCTAATATGTATGAGCAAACTATGGGGGTCTCCTCATGAGCTTTACTGGAAACATCACATGGAGAATATTGACAACATCCAAAACAATGCATATTTGGAACAATGTGATCATGGCATGGCATAGTAGCACAAATCATGTAGAAGAAGCATGGCAATATCATCGCATGAAAAACAAAAGCCAATGACCATCATCTCGTCATCTATGCCATAAGTGCAAATGGGATTTATTTTAATGGGGCATGCGTAGTTACTATGTTGAGATTGTAATGATGCGATATGGGAGATCTCACTCATAGCATATGACAAGTTTAATGGATTGTCAAACATGAAGTGACCAATAGAATTTTCACATGATATCCTGTGGAGCATAGCATCACAACTAGGCAATTCAACATGCTCATCATCATATTCATCATAAATTGGTAAGTCATGACATGAAGAAGTCGCACTAGCATGAAGCATGGGAATAGGTGGATCAACATCATGCAAGCAATCATTCATGAGATAGTCCACTAGTGGGACAAGAGAAGGACCATCACCTATGTTACCTTTGGAGCATCGCTCATGTGTTGTAGGTGAGGTGTCGAAGACCAAGTCGTGGTCATCTTCATCTTGATGGAACCATGTGGGGGGTGCATCATCGTCCAACATGGCCATCACTAGGGGTTGGGGCGCCACCTTGTGGCGCCTCTTGAGAGAAAATTGGACGGTGCTAGGTTGGCAAACGCCCATTTCACTTGCTTTATTGTTACCTTGTAACACATGTACATTGCATGTTAAAAGTTTCACTACAAATTTTAAAAGAGCTAAATAAATGACACTCTAATACAAAGAGATTAGGGCATCTGAAACACAAAACACCAGAAGGCATGAGATAGAACCAGACAGAGGGAGAAAAGCTCACACATACTCATAAAGTAATGAATCAGTATATGATGCAAATTTCTGCACCTGATAAGAATTCAACATTCAATTATGACATGAAGTGCTACACAAAAACAATAACACAATGATAGAAAGTTTAAAGGGTATTCAAGCTAAATGCTCAAATTGTAAGATCCCCATGAAATATGTGATGAAAATGCCACTGAGTTCCACATAGATCTTTGGCTCCCACTTCTTGACAAGGTGGATTCTGAGACATGCCCTGCAAAGCAACTATACCATTCAATACGCCAGAAATTGTGTAGACATCAACTGGAGTAAAAATGCTTTCAATGCTACCTGACAAAGGAAGATACTCTTCATCATGACTCTTAAGAACAGAGAAACCACCATGGGTACTCACATCTGAAGTTGTCAGTGTTTTGCAAAAGGAATGTATGATGCCTTTCTTAGTTCTTGTGGCTCAGGATCCAAGCTTGTGAACACACCTTACTAATTAAGAGGATTCAAACGGGAAATTAGCGTTTGTACATGTAAACAGGAACATGGAACAGAACTAACAAAGCACACCGCTACATGTAAACAGGAAAATGAAACAGAACTAACAGGACCATTGGACCATCTCGTGGAACATCTGACACAGCTTGGGAGTAATCAGGTTAACTCAAATGAATGTAATGAAAAATGAAACCCTTAACCGAATCAGTTAATAACCAAATGAAGTGGCATATGGAACAGGCTTGAATGTTTGAAAAATCAAAAGATGTTATTGAACCATCAAAAGACTAACCTATTTTAGGCGAGATAATAGATGAATATTTCATGGCATGGATTAGGGAGAAACGTTGCAGTAACAACAAATGATGCAATATGTACCTTCGTGTCCCTACAATGGAAATCTAAGTCACTTTCCTAGAATAGATTGCTAAAAACACTTGCTCAAAGATTTTGAAAGCTCCAATTTTTCAGGGAATATAGGCTCACCAAGGAGTTCTGCCAACACGCAACCCACACTTGAAAGATCAACACCAACGCTGTAGTGAGTAGCACCTAATAATAGTTCAGTTGGATGATACCAAAGTGATCACTCGGTTAGTCATGGGTTATCATGATCGAAA